>OZ057415.1:94734560-95934560 GCA_964056705.1 Troilus luridus | reverse complement strand
CCTGCACGCAAGACTTTTATTAAGTCTGTTTGCAGGCGGAGATGGATCATATGGGATCTAGGACCCTCTTGGAGCTCACCCAGCCTGTATAAAATGTTATAAAAATAGTGTACCCAAAATAAGGGGGGGGGGGATCTGGCTACTGAGCGTGATCTAGGACAAGTCGCCTCCTTGCAGATCCCCTGTCCATGAAACAGTACAGTCTCTACCATGTACTGAACTTCAGAACCCTTCACGGGTTCTAGTGGTACAGTTTTTTTTTTTTAACACTTCCACATTTTAATGAAACTCATACTGCAAGATATATAAAAATCCTACCCCAGGAATCAGTTTACTACAGCTGTTAGCATATGCTAACACATAACCCAGTGTATGGTTATGTGAATTTGCCATCTAATATTACATAAGTCATAAAATAAATTTCTCTCTGTTTAATTTCTTAAACGTCGAAGATAATAAAAGACTTCTGATATAGAAAAATTTCGAGAAGTTTCGTTCGAACGGTAACAGAATTGACCTCGATTAAAGAGACAGTAATTTTTCTCTGAAATATACTATGTCGATTTTATAATATATACATTCATATAAATATGTATATATTTATAGTTTAAAATGCAATTTTTTTTGGTGTTTTTTTTATTACTGTCAGAATACATAATTGAGATTTTTTTTCTCTTTATTCCCCCCATGGTAACCCCATATTAATATTTGCAGTTATGGTGAAATGCCATATGGTTTCGTAAATTATGGCATAATTGAGATGTAAACAGTTTATTACATCGTACCTCAGTTATTTCTGTGTTTTAATTTTATTTTATTGCTTTAATTATTAGACAAACATTATTTTCTATTAAAAGATTGTATGAACAGTAGTAATTTAATCCAAATTTATAATATAATCAAAAATTGTAATCTATGTTTTTTAGGCGGTTGTTTGCAATATTTTTGAGTACACCTAATAATGTTCCCTAAAAAAAAAATATGAGAAATTATTTCATACGTTAACCTTTTCTTTTTTATTATTATTTTTAATTTTTTTCATTCCTATCGTTTCTGTCAATAAAACTTTATTTTCTTCATTACTTGTATTCGTTTCATTATGAAGTTATTTTTTATATAGTTTTCTTTTATTATCAGCCTTGATGCCCTAAAAATAAGGTCCCACATTGTAACAAAATAATATAAGTTGTACTCATATTTATAAAATATATAGACTTCACCCATGGCCATTTTAAGCACTGCTTATCAATATTTATTTATTCAGTTTATTTTATATTAAATGTGTGAGATATTTAAATATTTATTCATGATATATCAAACTGACAAAAATACGATTTGGGTACATAAATAGTTTTGCTGATTGTATAAATAATTAAGCTTAATTAGTTAAAGTTAAATGTTTTATTTATATATTTTTTTAAAGGAAATGTTTTATTAATAAGAGAATTCTAACAGGATACAGTAAAAATCGTAAATGGATATAATATGATATAAAAATTTCCACAAGGAAGGCCACACCTCGAAGCATCACTTCCTGCATTTGACGGGATGCCTAACCCGCTCGTCATCAAGTGCATACAAATTACTGCATTTCACTCCCTTAACTTCCGTTTTAAAAGAAAAATATGCCATGATCTTGCGCATTTAAATGAAAATTAATTCTCTATTAAAATTCTACCAAGACTTCTTACAAAATGATTTCCTGCAACCGGGCAGTTAGTTATGTGTTTGTCATTCATATTGTAACAAGAAATCTAATATAGCTATATTAACAATAAAAACTATTTCATGAAGAAATAAAATCTAAAGTTATTTTTATTTATGTGAAACTGTTGAAAATTAAATTTAAAAAATAATCGTTTTTACGAAAAGAGAATTTTTTTACCTAAAGAGCTGAAATTCAAGTTCCTTGCATTCCTTTGGTAAAAATTCCATACGAGTCTTTGATGAAGAATTTGAAAAGAATCCAATACATTTTTTTGTTATTGATTCACTTATCTAAGGAAACATGATAAATTTAAAAAAATAATAATCAGGAAATGGTCTCTGCTGGTTTTGGATTTTTTTTTTTCTAATGTCCGAGGAGGGAGAGGTACGTAAGGAGATGTAAAAGGAAATTTAAATATTAAAATATTAATATTTTGAAAGCGACTAAAACGTTGCAGTTTGTACTATTTTAACAATATTGCTTTCGACAAACATTTATATTATACGCATTACCTTTCCTAAAAAACAAAAAAAAAATACCTGTACCAATGCAACCCATGAAGGGCTTAAGTTCAGTATATGAAATAGACTGTACACGAAGGGATTATGTTCAGTTTATGAAATAGACTGTACTTCTTCTATGACTACGGTTGTGCAGGGGGAAGATTTGTCCGAGATCACGCTCAACCGCCTGATTCTACCCCTATTTTGGGTACCCACTTTACAGAGGAGGGGTGAGCTCCAGGGGGTTCTGTAGATCCCACATAGTCCATCCGTGGCTGTTAATAGATTAAACAATTATTTTATATAAACTCCGAGCCACTGATCTATCCTGCTTCCTTAACTATCCTTAGCCGCACCTTATTACACTGCCCTCTCATAGATAAATTTATATACAAAGGTCTGTTTAAACGTTCACAAATTCCTCGATTCATATAAAACTCCGAGCTCTTATTTTTCAAAGACTATTTTATCCTCGGTTTATTTCTCAAAACAGAATTACTAAAAAAAAACTTAAAAGCGATTCGACTAAGTTTAGAAATAGCGTTCTTCGCTATAAAATATCAACTCCGTTCCCGACATAATTGAAGTAGGAGTAGTTGTAGGAGACGGGGGAGTTTTCTT
The DNA here is from genome assembly GCA_964056705.1 of Troilus luridus. Taxonomy (NCBI): domain Eukaryota; kingdom Metazoa; phylum Arthropoda; class Insecta; order Hemiptera; family Pentatomidae; genus Troilus; species Troilus luridus. Next base: position 95,931,728 of record OZ057415.1, on the reverse strand, counting down.
CTTCTTCTAAACTAGAAAGAAATAAACCAGAATTATGAGCAACATAAATAACATTTCAGAGAGGGATTTTGAGCGGAAAGTGAAGACCGACTTATTCAGAACGGCCCTTCTTCTCATAATAAAGCAAAAAATAAAAATAAAAAAAGCTAATTTCTCTAGAACTGTTTTGTTTTTCAGGTACGCTTTGGAAGTAATACCCTCCTCCGTATCTTATGATGTATTGGACTGGGGGAGTAAAACTGAAGTATGGTAAATCTGATAGTAAAAGAAAAGTCAGAGGTCATAGGAAGCTTTGGAAGGAGGATACATAGAGATGGCTCCAGCTGGAATGGCTTTAGTTCTCCAGAGACTTAAAGGGAGCCAGAACAGTCGTATAATAAATATAGAATAAGCTTTAAGGGATGGGGCAGTTTATGGAGACGAATAGCCGTGTAAACGGTATTATGAAATATATATATATATATATATATATATATATAATACATTTTAAATAGTAAATAACAAAGAGTCCCCTCCTTCAAACATGTATCGATAACGAGGTCATCCAAAAAGATTACTAACCACCTGATTTTTTGTTTTTTCATTTATATCGTAAGGAGGGGGTCTCTTTGATAAAACCATACATTTTGTAGTGCAAATATTTTTTCAAATCATTTACATAATTAGCTTGAGATTTAACAAAAAAAAAAAAACCCCAGTTAGTAATTAATTTTTGAGAATCATCAAATCGACATATTGTATTCTTGCTTCCTCTGTTAGCTACCACAATCGAGAATTTTCGCACAGGAAATTGTTGGGCGGCTTATCAAAACGAAGCTATTCACGAAGATTCAGCTTGATAGTAATCAAGTGCAAAAATGGACCATGGATCCTTGACTACCAGTAACAAATAACAAAAAAGAATACAAAAATACAATTGAGAGAAAAAATAACTGGAATACACTGGATTAATGATTCTCTTTGGACTCGTTGAACGTAATGATGTGACAATTGAAAAGATAAAACAAGAGACTATAAAACATATGTTACAGAAATGTTGTACTTCACTAGTAGGTGCAGGTTATTATATTATTACTCCTAGATAGCCTACCTATTTATAAACTAAATATATATATATATAGGTCGTTTTATATGAAACGTCCGTTTTCAAAGAAACGTAATTTACTGAAACAACTTTATGTGATCAAAATATTTACCTTTATTTTTAATATACATGTTATCAAATTTTCAATCCCAGAAAAAATCAAGGTACTTTGATAAAATAAAGTCTGAAAATTCCTTTTTTTGACTTAGGAACCACTTTCAAAAGTTTTACTCTTAAGGAACTTGTCCGAATTTTTGAACAGATGGAAATCGGTCGGAGTCTGGCGAAAAAGGTGGGTTTGGGAAGACTTCGTAACCCAGTTCGTTTGTTCATTGTATGTCGTGAATTATGAGGTCCAGGCGTTGTCGTGTAAGGGTATAGTACACTAGTTGAAAGTAAAAGGTTTGCGAAAGGATGTAAAATAAAAATAAATATTTTTTTTTTATCTATAAGGAATAATATATCGACCTTTTATTATATAGGGGTAGTATGTAGAGTGCTGAGCTGTTGTACTGACGCTCTACAGATATATTATTTGACCTAATACCCATGGATGGACAGTATGGGATCTCCAGACCCCTTCTGGGGCTTGATTTATCATCAAGCCTAAATAAAGTGAGAACCCTAGGAATTGGGTGGAAATCTGGCGGTTGAGTGTGATCTCGAACACATCACCTTTCTGTAAAACTAGAAACAGTACAGTATTTACCCTACACAGAACCCAAGACCCTTCAAGGGCTGTAGAGGTACAGTTTTTTTTTAAATCATGTATATACATCTTATGAAGGAGCGTAGTGGCTGAGCGGTAGAGCACTGAGTTGCAATGCCGGAAACCCTGGTTCAAATCCCGCTGCAGGCCATGATTTTTATTTAGTCTGTTTCCAGGGAGAGATGGATCATATAGGATCTAGCCAGGTTGAGCGTGACCTAGGACGAGTCACCTCCTTGCAGAAGCGATGTATATGAAACAGTACAGTCTCTACCATGTACTGAATCCTAGACCCGTTCACGGGTCGTAGTGGTACAGAATTTTTTTTTTATATACATCTTAAAAATGTATTTTGAGTTAAAACCTCTGAGCCCTACATCTTCTAGACACACGAGGATCAAAGGACCCTGAAGAAGTAGAGCATTAAGAAAACCTTAACACCTCCGAAGATGTCTTGAGTTTTATTTGAGACAAAGAGAAACCAGAAGACAGAAAGGTATGCAGGATGACTCACCTACTCAATTACTTGGTAGCCTCCTCGTGTCCTTTCTATCAGAGGCTCTTAAGGATCCACTTATAAGAAATCCATTGTATCATACTAAGGAATAATAATAATTCTACAAAGGTACCTTTATCAAACTATAAGTATTTCTTATATTTGATTATACGATAAACTGTAAGCTTAAAGAAAATATATCAGGAATATATGTCTAGTAAAACGAAAGAGAAAGAAAGAAAGTTAATGAACTTGAAGATAAGAATACAGTTAGTGTAACTTCAAAACTCGACGTTTCGGGCCAAAACTATGTGGCATTAAGAAAAAATAAGTTTTAAGAGATTTAAATATGGAACTGAGATACGTTTGATCTTCTCCTCTCATAAAACAGCTGAATCCTGAGAAAAGACCTAGTACAATATAGTACTTAGGTTTTCAACATTATACTCTCTGAATGATTTTTTTTTCAATCATATAAAACACACTCGTTCAACAAACATCAGTAATTAATTCTAGAATGGAAAAATGTAATGCACCGATTTAAAAAATAAAACAAGCTACCTCTTATTCTAATATTTTGATTTAAGGGCTCTTCTTTCAATACAGTAAAATAAGATTAAAATATTTTTGTTATTAACTATATTGTATATTTGATCTTTGAATGAGATATATAAATTTAAATTTGAATGAGATATAAATGAAAATAAATTTATTATTTAATTTTATTTAATACTCACTATCTGAAAACAATAATTAGGGTTTACTCATATATTAATAATTATAGGGTACAAAGTAAATACAAAACTGAGTTAAATCTATAGAATAATATTGGATACCTTTCCTAAATCATTAAGTACTTACTCAACATCAATTAAATAGACAGTTGTATAATTTGTAAAACGAACGATGCTCCACCGTTAGGACTCGTAGATGAAAAAACTAAAATAAACATTCTTGTTAAGATATTCAGTTAAAAATGTTTTGAATCGTTCAGTAAAAAATCGCATCTGATAAACAAAATGCAATCCTCGATATTTCGAAATAATTGACGTGGGCGTATAATGGCGGAATACCAGCTTAATGACGTGATTATCACTAGCAACTGAAGATTTAAAAAAAAATCGCTGATTATCACCATTTTATTGTGCAAATACATGTTTTTTTAATTTATTATTTCATATTATAATGTTTGACGTTGTTTATAAATTTAATGTCACTTCATACCAGTATGGCTAATCGGGCGATGGTACAGTAGGAGTCCTAAATTTTGCCTGTACCTGTGTAATTAGGACAGGGATCTTTAACGAATTAACGCACAGGCTCGGAGCCCTCATCTTACGTCCCTTCTAAAGGAATTTTAAGCCTTTTAAATATTATAGAGGCCAATCCCAGGTAACGAACCGTCGACTTTAAGCTTAAAAGATTGTTGATGTCCATATATATCAACCTACGGACATGCTTCCATAAACTACTGATCAAACTCGAATATAACCGCTCTTAACGCCATCATCCCACCTACGCCTCGGTTTATCACTCAGACATTTGCCAGTCGGCACCGAGCTTATTTACTTTTTAGAAATTCGTTCGCAGCAAAGCCCAACAACTTTACAATTCCATATCAATCTTCGCAACACAACCACTTATGTAGTATTACACTAATCAGATGTATGCTCTTCAATTATGCACTGTGGAATCCCCTAAATTCCTTTCTTTTTAATTAACCGAATATTCTACTCAATACCTTATCATCAAATACCTTAAGACTTTGTTCGCTATTTAACGTAAATGGCCATACTTTACATTCGTTAAGAGCACGTGGAAAGATTATAGTTTTATAAATACTAGTTTTCAAATTTTGGGACAAAACGCGCGAGCTTAGTAAACTAGAGACTGAAGGATTTACTTTAAATTCGCTTTTATATATTGTATACTACATATAATTTTAATTTAAAAAAAACATAGCACTACAACTCATGAAGAGTGTTGAGTTCAGTAGATAGTAGAAACTGTACTGTTTCATGGGTAACAGGCACCTGTACACGGAAGATGGTTTGTCCTAGATCACTCTCAACCGCCAAGTTTTCCCTTATTTTGGGTACCCACTTCATAGATACTGTATGGATATAATTTAACATAAATATCATTAGCAATATGATATGACAGACTAAATATAATCTAAGATAAAAACGAAATTGATTAGTAATAATTACATGGCTAATCTATAAGATGAGTTCTTTGAAAAGAGTTAATTGGCAAGGATATCTGGTCCATTGAAGAGCTCGGAGATTAAATGGTGGATCTGTCCTAACGAATTGGGTTTCACTTCCTATCCTCGATCTGTTCTCTTCTGATAAGTGTGTCATTAATACTTGCAGTAATTTACCAGCTCTGTTATTAATACCCTCAGTAGGTAAATACTATATAAAACATAGAGATGATTTAGAATATATAATTTCCTAGATGGCTACAATATTTTTTTAATAGAATACATTCTGAGACAATTCTATGGGATACTAGGCCTAGCCATTATATATACTGTATTTTTACAAGTATTGCCTACCAACAACTTTAATGTACTCAACATGCTACTTAAACCGATATGGACCTATGCCTCGCAGGGGCTAATGAAAAAATCTCACTTACAGACCAATTCAAATATTTCGGTCGAAATTCTTTCGTTATATTACGCATTGGCCTTTTTACATAACTAATAAATCACTACTCAAAGATCTGAACATACCATTCGTGATGGAGACAATCAAGAAAAATTTCATGACTCCTTACCTGGACACTCGAACTTACTGGTACAAACATGACAGACTTATTACCACAGAATCCAACAAGGAGACTGAAACGTCTCTGGAGCAGGAATCTATTGTAGAGAGAAGAACCATGCTAGGTGTGCCTTCAATGGGAGGTTTCTTCCTACACGCTTCCACGTGAATCCCTTGGGGGAAGTTTTCAAAAGACGATCGCAGGTATAATATGTTAATATGCTAATTGGCATTTCTACAGCTTCTTGTACAAATCTTTCTTTTTTTTTACGTATCCTAAATAAATAGGCAATTTATACCGTATAAGTGACAAATACTATAACAATGCTTCGGACAAATGTCGCATACAGTAGAATAATATAACTTTAAAAAATAATTATTCCTTCCTCATTACGAGTAATAACAACAATAAGTTTATCGAATCCGAAGTTTCAATACCAAAACTAACAATATCTGCTTATGAACCTCCTTGGAATACTACCCAAACACAAATCCGTTAGACAACCCTTAAAGCAATCCTTCCACCAACGCTACGGTCTACCCCTTCGATGTTTCCTAGTTAGATCAGCTTGATGTGATTATTCCTACTATATAAATAGTATCCATTATGTAGGACGACATAACTAAGGATTTTATAATCCCTTTAAAAAATCTTAAGGCCACTTGGCGGGCTGTGAAATCGCGATTTTGAACATATTAGGTCTATATGATAACCACATCACTACAAGTGACCATTACACCTATTTAGTTAGTTTTGATTAGACTGCTTGTGGGAGGACAGCAATGTTCCAGTTCAAGCTGATGCTAAACAAACTTCAGACAATAATATCCTAAATATTATTTAAAATAGTTTTGTAAAATAATGGAATTTGACATTAATCAAATGTTATTCCAATATATGCAATCCCAATTTCCTCCACCATAGTGCAGTCGGCCATATCCTGGCTTGTAGGAGGAGGACCTCCAGACGTTTTCTCAGAACTAACACGACAAAGCCGGATTATCGGAAGGATAATGGAACAAACGAAAACAGAAAGCGTTGATTGATGAGGACGACAAGAAGGTGTCATTTGTGGAATGGAAACGACTATACAAAGGAGCTGGTGTGAGGTGTGTGAATGGCGTTTGACCTGGCCGGCTAATGGATTCAGCCACAAAGCCGTCTAGTGGAATCCTCTCTCCCTTTGAGTCTCTCTTCTCTTAGCCACTTCACTGTTGCTCGCGTGTCCATCACATTTTCACACGATTCATTACTTTTATTTTAAGTAAAAAGTAGTCCGATTTTGGGGAAATTTAAAAACATTATTGGAGGAAGAAAATCTTAAAAACTAGCTGTGCGAAGTAGGTACAGCCATAATTTCTATAAATTACTCAAATTTCAAAATCAACTTTGTATGTTTATTTGAAAGTATTCATGGTACTTGTGTATTAGATGCACCTCCAGAAAAGGCCAATATTGTACGCATGCGCAAGCAGTTACATTGTTTACAGATTCATTCTTCTTTGTTTCTTCCTGTGTTCTAGATTTGTTGTTTGTTTGGTGGTTAGGAATGGTTAGGGGTGGTTTTTATTTTAAATTGTTGATGATATATTTCAATTATTATTATATTCATTTATATTATATATTTCATTATGTTGTTATATATGTTATATATTCAATTATATTATTATTAGTTCTATTTATTTATTTCCATTATTATTTTATTGCATGTTATGTTATGCAAATTCTAACCCCAATAAAAATATTTAAGAAGGTTATCCAAGGTAACTGTTAGAAACTTAACTGTTATAAAACGTAACTGATGGCGCATTGGCATTTTCTGGTGGTCCATCTAATACACAAGTACCGTATTTATTTTATAAATTATAAATCATTTATATACATTTTCCCTACCTCTGACTTTTTTTTCTCCACCTACGATTATATCATTTTTAATAAATTAACCCAATATATCATAAATACAAAGTAATTTTAATAGCAACTGATTTCAAAGTCATTTTGACTTTCACCAATAACATGGTATTCATTATATCCTATAAAATTATTTCTCAAGTAATTTTTATATGACTATATTTTTTAATTCTCAGTCTTGATGATCAGCCTGAAAAATTAGCCCGAAACAGAATAAGTGTTTCTTATTTGTGTGTAAATTCATTGAATGCATCCCTCCCCCTTTGAATTGAATTGTTTTGAAAAAAAAAGTTGTATTTTTTCAAAACAATTCAAATTTTTAACACAAGATGTCTCTATATTATTTACAAACTTTGACATTTAGTAACTGTTTTTAAAGTCGAGGAGTTTTTCTGGGTAAAAGAAATTTAAAGTATTCTGAACGAAAACTTCTTCCTCACTCTTTAATAACTCACAAGAGCCCTAGCAACCTATAGATGGCGATATACAGGGAAGAGCTAAGTTTGATTAGGTTATGGTCCTAACGTAAAATTAATGCCATAAAGCGCGGCATATCGATCATTAATTTTATTATACAATTAGTTAAGTTGTAAAAGCTAAATTGAGACAACTAAGTCAATTTATGCACCCACATTACTGGACTAGTCACAACATAAGAAAACTTAAATCATTAAATTTAATCTTGAGAACAGTCAATAGTATGCAGTTTAGCCTATATTTTTTTTTGTATGCAGTTTAGCCTATATTTTTTTTTTATTTAAAAAGTTTTCTTATGAAAAGGTTATTATGTCCGATGAAAAAAAGTGAAAGTAAAATACAACAATTCTTAAATATTTGTATTTAAAAGAAAAGATATGCCTAGGGCCGGGACTCGAACCCGAATCACCCACGAAAGGATATGTCTGACCGAGATCCGAACGAGGTTAGCTCAATTGGCAGAACACCACGCTAGATTTTTCAAATAAAAATATTTAAAAATTATAACAATTATTAAAAATAAATTATAATAAAATATAACAATATTCAAACTATATTGATAAAATTGAATTGAAAATGAAATTTTTAAAATATCATTCAAAATATGAGATAGGATCTACTGTGCATAACTCGAGAATTTCAAATATTAAATTTTTCTGAAGTTTAATCAAGCAATTTCAAACTCTCGAAACTTCAGGTTCAGAACCGAACTAAATCCATGAGAAATAAGGCGGCAAAATGTCGAGTTAAACAAAATGGGAGTTGCAAGTGTCATGGCCGCAAGTGAAGTGTAACTTTAATTTCGTTCTGTGCTTGAGACAATATTTTCATATTATCAGTTCAAACAATGTCATCAAACTTTACAAAAACTAAGTTTACAGACATTACTTTGTTTTATTAACAACATAAGTGAGGTGAGTGATAAAAATAAAAACTATAGACATAAAATAATTTAGTGACTGCCTGGTAAAGGCAGCAACGTGACCTTAATCCCATAGTAATAGACAGGACTAATACATACTACAATAGATAGCAAGATCAAGGTCAAGGCTTGGCTCTCCACCTTCTCCGGTCTTCAATCGATCCCCGGTTACGTAAACTTTTTTTTTTTTTTTTTTTTTTTATTATTATTATTTTTTTTCTTCTTTTCTTCATTAAAATTTAATTAAATAAATATGTTCATTATAATTAAGACAATTGAAGTTAACAAAGTTTATAATTGATAATTTTTTTTTTTTTTTTTTTTTTTTTTTATTATTTTTTTTTTCATTTAATAAATTAATAATACAATGATGAGTGTGGACAATACGGGAAGTGATTTGTCGGAGGAAGAGACTCCGTTCTCAGAAATCAGTGAGACTGATTCTCAATATTTAAAAAGACGATCGCTTCAGAAACGACAAAGAAAATCTGCCCCTGGCTCAGCGGGCAACTCGCCTAACAAAAAAAAAAACAAAGCGGCTATGTTAAAACCAGCAGCCACTCAGAATAATACATCTGAACCACCAAAAACCCGCAGTAAATCTACTGCAGTCAAACAACCTGTAGCATCAACCAGCAGCAACTCTGGTCCCAAAGTTAAACCTCCTAAGGACAATCAAGAAAGTCAAAAATACGATGATCCGGTACCTCCTCCTATATTTATCACCAAGATAACAGATTTTTATAATTTCGGAAGAGAAGTAGCGGAATTGATCGGGCAGCCAAATTTTACATGCTACTCTCGAGTAAATGACATCAAAATCAACACCAATAATAAAGAATCCTACAAAAAATTAATAAACCATTTAAATAGCAACAACTATGATTTTCACTGCTACCAGCTCAAAGAAGACAAATCTTATAGGGTAGTTTTAAGAGGGCTTCACTCGACCACGCCTAAGGACGCTATCAAAAGAGATCTTGAAGAGATAGGTCACACCATCAGAAACATCTCTTCAGTGTTGCACCCAACTGAAAAATATCCCCTTCCGTTGTTTTTTGTCGATCTAGAACCGGCTAAAAATAACGTTGAAATATTTCAAGTTACTAGACTTGTCTACTCAACAGTAAAATTCGAGGAGCCCAGACAGAAAAACACTCTAGTGCAGTGTGCTAGGTGCCAAAACTTAGGTCACACTAAGACCTATTGTCATCATCAAGCCAGATGCGTGAAGTGTGCTGGCTCTCATCTAACGGAAGCATGCCAGAAATCCAGAAACGAGCCTCCGAAATGTGTTCTTTGCGGCGGGGACCACCCGGCGAACTACAAAGGTTGCTTAGTCTATAAAAGTTCATTACGACAGAGAACACACAAAATACAAGAGAGAAGACTAGAAAATAACATTCCTCAGCCACCAGAAGTTAGCAATTCCACTATCTTCCCGGAATTGCCAAAAGCACCGAACAATTTACAACAACCTATCACCACAGTTCTACATCCGGAAAAGGAAAGCAGAACAATGAACCAGCACCAGCCTCAACGTCAGGCGCCTCAAACCTCCCAACATAAACCCCAGACTTCCTATAACAAGCCACAAACCTCCCAACCCAAACCCCGAGATCCTAGATCCAAGCCTCAGAAATTCAATACTAAAGTCCAACCCCCACGTCAGCATATACCTCTCCATCCTGAAACCTTAATAGTCAAACTTCCGCCACAGCAACCATATCCTACCACTTCCAATCACAACAATCAAATGAATCCTTCAGTTCATCAAACAATGAATGTAAATCCAGCACCTCGGGTACAACCCCCAGCCAACCTTCCTTTACCCGTTAATTATCAATATCAAACTCCAGACCCATATCCAGTCCAAATCCAAAACTCCATCGACATAAATTCAATCCTGTCATCCTTCCTGAAAGATCTCCAAGAGACTATCAAGCCTCTCATCATTCTACTCACGAGAATCCTTACCGAAGTTCCACTTAATTACCCACGATGAGCATAAAGCCCCTAGCTATCGTCCTATGGAATGCTAATGGACTGCATAATCACCGTGACGAACTTGATATATTTTTACACGACAACCAAATAGATATTGCTTTACTTACTGAAACACACTTCACTCACCGCACACATTTCTACATACGGGACTACATCACATATAGATCAGATCATCCTGACGATACAGCACATGCTGGTTCTTGTATCCTTATCCATAAATCTATACCACATTCTCTTATTCCTTCTACTCCAACTGACGCCATTCAATCAACATCAGTAACCTTAACGACTAGTCCTTTCCATATCACATTTTCAGCTGTATACTGTCCTCCTGGCAATTCTCTTTCTTATAACCTCCTCGAATCCTTATTCCAATCCTTCGGACCGCGCTTCATTGCCGGAGGAGATTACAACGCCAAACATCAACGATGGGGTTGTCTAACATCCAATTCCCGTGGTAGCATCTTATCCCAAATTTCAACATCTAATAGTTTCTCTATCCTCGCACCCATAAACCCTACTTATTGGCCTACATCCCTCAAAAAACGTCCAGATATTCTAGATATATTTGTTTCCTCACAGATTTCCTGCAATCAAACTGCCATAAAATCCCTGGATGACCTTTCCTCTGATCACAGTCCAGTTCTGCTTCAAGTGCATTCGATTCCTATTCCTAAGCCCTCTCTTCCCCGACTGATTACAGGACGTGTAGACTGGGATAAATTCCGATCAAATCTAGAAAATAATTTAGACCTCAAAATTCCGCTTAAAACAAAAGGAGACATTAATTCTGCAATAGACAAACTAACAGAAGCAATACAAGTCAATATAAAATATAACACTTTACCAAGTAAAAATCATTATCAACAGAATAACTGGCCACTTCATATTCGCGAGTTATTAAAAGAAAAACGACGGGCAAGAGCAAAGTGGCACCGCACGAGATATCCATCGGACAAGAGTCATTATACCAAACTGACCAACAAATTAAAATCAGAGATTAGAACATTCAAAATTCAAAATTTGTATTACCGTACAGAAAATCTCAGTACTACTAACAAATCCTTATGGAATACCACTAGAAAACTCCTAAACTATAAAAAATTCAACCATCCACTTTTAACCGAATCCCAAACCTGGTCAAGATCTGATGAAGAAAAATCACAAATTTTCGGCCAGCACCTATTCAAAACATTTAACCCTCATCCAGATATCCTTAATCAAACCCACTCTGAATGCATTGGAGCAGAATTAAGTATTCCTCTTCAGTTGTCCCCTCCTCCTAAAGCATTCCATCCTTCCGAAATATCAAACATTATTAATAGATTACCCGCCAACAAAGCCCCTGGACACGACCTAATCACATCCCAGATTCTAAAACGCCTTCCTCGGAAAGCGATCCTACTCCTTACATATATATACAATGCCGTACTCCGCACCACATATTTTCCTGATTCCTGGAAATTATCCATAATTAAGATGATTCCAAAACCTAAAAAACCACCAGAACTCCCATCCTCTTATCGTCCTATATCTCTCCTGCCCATAATGGGGAAAATACTTGAAAAACTCATTCTGAAACGTCTTCATCCTATCATAGAATCCAATCAAATAATCCCAGATCACCAATTTGGTTTCCGAACATCACACTCCACCATCCAGCAATGCCATCGTGTGGTGGACGTTGTCTCATCTGCATTAGAGCGCGGAATGTACTGCACAGGAGCTTTTCTCGATGTAGAGCAGGCCTTTGATCGAGTCTGGCATCCAGGACTGCTGTACAAACTCCGTAAATTCTTACCTTCAACTTACTTCCTTATTATCAGTTCCTACCTCAGTAATAGAACCTTTAAAGTAAACCATAATTGTTCCTACTCTTCCCTCTTCACCCAGTCTGCCGGTGTTCCTCAAGGCAGTATCCTGGGGCCCATCCTATACACGATATATACAGCTGACATCCCAACCCATCCAAGCACTGTCCTCACTACTTACGCTGATGACACATGTGTGTTATCAGTTAATAAGGATCCATTTGTTGCATCCCAATCTCTTCAATCCCATATCTCACACCTACAAGAATGGTGTCAAAATTGGAGGATTAAAATAAATCCTATCAAATCCCATCAAATTACCTTCACCCTTCGTCGTAAACCTACGAATTCCTGTCCTACTGTATCGTTTAATAATACACCACTGAACCCTGTCGAACAGATACGTTACCTAGGACTCCATCTGGATAAACGTCTCACTTGGAATCCTCATACAAGACTGAAAAGACAAGAAACTGCTCGACGTTTTCGCCTACTTCAACACTTACTGGACAAACGCTCTAAGCTACCAATTAATTACAAAAGACTTATTTACATGACAGTCATCAGACCTATTTGGGCATACGGAGTTGAGCTTTGGGGCTCTACTAAACCATCCAATTCATCTCGTATCCAATCCTTGCAATCCAAAATCCTTCGTAAAATCCTCAATACTCCTTATTATGTCACAAACAAACTCATCCATCATGATCTTAATATCCCATATGTTACTGATTTGGCCCAAACTAGATACCTATCCTTCCATAACAAGCTCCATACGCACTTGAATCCGCTAGTCTCTCAGCTTGCATCCCATACTATTCCTGATAACCCCCCGAGGCGCCTGAAAAGAAGATGGCCTCGAGATCATCTACAATAGAACTTTATTGGAGTGCTATCGATGGGTAGTTTCTCCACAAGTGTTTTCATGTCATATGCTACATTTTTGCACATTTACTTGATATAATAATGTATTATAGTTGTAAATATCATTGAATTAAATAAAAAAAACAAAAAAAAAAAAAAACAAAATGCTTTGCTAAACAAGCGAACAATGTGTAAAAGTGAGTTTTTGAAATTGGGGAGTTAACTGTTACTTGGACAACGGCTGTGCAGGGAGATAATTTTCCAGATTTTTCCCATATTTGGAGAATCCACTTTACAGAGGCTAGGTGAGCCTCATAGTACCCATCTCCAGCTACTAACAGAATAAATAAAAGCCTAGAATCGAGCGGGATTTGAACCCGAAACCTTCGGCACGGCAACAAACAAGATCTGCAAGGAAGATTATACATTCTTAAGGAAGATGTTAAAACCTAAACGTGAAATATTTTTTATAATGTTACATCAATAAATAATCCAATAATTCATTAAACTTTTCAACTTATTTATTTCTGTATTTATTATAAATTTGACATAAAAATATAATCATTTTTCTACACCATAAATAATATATTAATATTTAATTGAATTGGTATGAACTAAAAAATAAAAACCAATTGTTTCAAGTACATAAAGATATATAAATATATACATGCAATATATATAAATAAAAATACATTTAGTGAGTGAGTTACTAACTAAAACTGGGACAGAGAACATGGAATAATGCGTGAAACAATATGTAGATAAAGCGGGTTTGTTCTGTAGCAAGCGAATAGCGCTGATAACAATTGAGTTATTAGCTCTAGATCTATCTCAAGTTAGGCAACACTAAAGAATTTATGTTTGTTATTTTAAAATGTATTTATTAATGTTGCTCATTTGTTTTTCTGTCGCTTAGAAACATATGTGATTATATATTTAGGAATATCAGCCATGAAGGGCATTGAACCTTTTTATGTTTTATTTCGACGGGTGTTTTTAAAAGTTTTCGTTTATTTACTAAAAGATTTGTACTTTTATTTTACTCTAAATTCTCTATGGTAGCGATGGCAACTGGGTTGCTCTGTACGCAGTGTTCTGTGTTCTGTGCGGTGTATGTCCCAGGTTTCAGACAAGCAGAGCAGATAATTTGTCCTGTTATCAGCGGTGGAGTAACAAACTACAAATTACAAACACCCAGATCCTCACTCAGGCCTAATAACTCTTAATTCGGAAAAGAAGAAGCGGTTAAACATGATCACAGAGAAATCATCTATGGTTCTAGTCTCCCTATAGACAATGTTGACAACTATAAAACCTTCTAAAAACTATGTACGTTATCTTGGACGAAAGACTTACACGTAATAGTCCAGGATCCATGGTCCATTTTTTCACTTGATTAATCAAAAAAGAAGAAGTAAAAAATCTTAATAATAACTGAATTCTTGACATATGTAGAAGGAAGGAGAGAGAGAGAGAGAGACATAATTTAAGAGCAAAACTGTATCACAATCCACATATTATCCATATGATAATCAACAGCATATTTAAGAGATAATTTGATGGAGTCTAATTTTTCACTTGATTACTATCAAGCTGAATGAAAAGTTTCGTTTCAATGAGAACAAAATCGTATCGATTACGAAGTCAAAAAAGAAGAAGTAAAAAAAAACATTTGGTTAGTAATCATTTTTGATGACCTCGTTATCGATACACGTTGGAAGGAGGGGACTCTTTGATCAAAGCATACATTTTGTAGGACAAATAGTTTTTCAAATAATTTAGATAATTATCTTGAGATTCAACAAAACAAAAAAAAAACCCCAGTAAGTAATAAATTTTGAGAATCATCAAATCGACATATTTTATCCTTGCTACCTCTGTTAGCTACCACAATCGAGAATTTTCGCACAGGAAATCGTTGGGCGACTCATCGAAACGAAGCTATTCACGAAGATTCAGCTTGATACTAATCAAGTGAAAAAATGGACCATCGATCCTGGATTATTACCTACAAACAAAATAAAAAATACAAGAACTGACAACAAGCTACAAACAACTATCACGTCTTCTAGACTACAGATCTTCACTTGGCTTGAAACAAATGACTATTTGGGAATATGGAGCAGAACTTTGGGATTCAGCATACCTCCATTTACATAACATACAATCCAAAATTTTATAAATATCTTAGTTTAATTCAAACCACACTGAAAACAACGACATGAACATTCCCACTGTAAGATCATCTACACGCAGTAAATACACAAAATTCCAAACGTCAAGTCATCACGAAAATACTCTTGTTCTTTCTCACTCCTCCATTATTACCTGGACGATTATCATTAAATTCAACAATAAAAGAGCATTTCTATTCCTATCATTTCATAAAACAAGACTACGACAATGACAAGATACGACCTTTCAAGGCTAAGATGGACTATTTATTGATGCTTAAAGTTATTATTAGTATCAATTGTACAACTATTAAACGACCTTTTAGTTAAATATAATTATTCGGTATTTGTCCAATATAGGAGCTCCATTGTACTGGTAACACTGACTAGTCTAGGGACTTCCAAAACAAGAATCAAAGCTCGCCCGAGATCGGCTCCCTATCTGCCAACTACACGCAAGTTTCTATTCATACACTTTGTGTTGATAATTATTTTTCACGACTGTTTATATAAAAAATACCTTTATTTACACGGGAAAAAATAAGGCACCTGGATAAAGCATTGTATGCTCTAATGACACTTGTTCGAGACAAACGCTTTGACCAGTTAATAACTTTAAATAAAAGAAGACTGACAACGAAATTGTGAGAAGTAAAGACGCGGTATAAGAAAGCATCATTAAATATTGAAATTCATGACCGGGTGGAAAAATAGAATGACTGCTAGGTCATATCGGCATTCAAAAATACAGACATTTATACTATTAAGCAGCAGAATGCTAGTTGTAACTGATCCCTAAAATGCGCCGAATGTGAACTGTGCATACATTCTTTTATATGCTCGTGCATAGACAATGCGATAAAATGGAATATCTGTAAGCATATAAACAAAAGTGCCGCGAAAAAGTGGTTAAATTCACAAAACCAATTCGATCAAATACTGTAAGATGCGGAGGATGATGATTTTTCATTACTTTTAATTATTAAGGCAAATAAAATTAGACGAAAATAGACGTTTTCAAATATTGAAGACGTTTCAAAGAGGAATAAAATGGGATAACCGAGGAATTTCTTTTCTACAAAAAAAAAAAATAATAATAAAAAAACGAGGAAAAAAATAAATTTGCCAACTCAAATAGAAAAAGGTCGAATTGCTCTAACACTTTTGCTTGAGGAGAATTATTAAATTATGTCGATTCAATAATATAGTTCCTTTATTATTTTTATTTTTTTTAAATAAATAAATAATAGAATAAAATTTGGAATGAAGAAGGTGGAAGGGAGCCGATCTCGGGCGAGCTTTGATTTGAAAGTCCCTAGTCAGTGCTACCAGTACAATGGCGCCCCAACGGACAAGTAACAATTATTCTTATATAAATGGAATTCTAACCTTTAAGTTGATTAAAATAAATAATTTAACTCATCTACAGGCCGCTATTAGTCACCAGTCTCTCACAATATGACCATGTCGGTGACGCGAATCCTTGAGTTTTTTCATGCTAATTGCGGGTAAAGATGTTTTCAATTCAAAAATCGATACGTTACTACGCAAGTGCATTTATAACATAAAATAATAAGAATAAGGACGATTTGAAAAGAAAGGCATAAGCTGAATCTCATCAGCTCCCATCCTCCAAAACCGTTGATGGAAAACCCCTACAGCGTTAGGAGCGTGGAAAAACCTTACGAAGACTAACGGTTGCCTAAATAAGTTCAAGAAGGAACACAAATAGGCTGTTTAGTGAGTTTTTAGGCATTTCTTTCCTCTTCAAAGAAACCGCAAGTAAGAGAGAAGACGAGGGTTAGAGGCCGGGCTAGGACAGGTTGAAATATCGCCCCCTGCATCCTCGTCTAGAGTAACACTAGAGTCTACTTCTTACCTATGCCTGGTTTTCTTTTACTAGACCCATGTAGAAAGACTAGGACATCGAGGAGTAGAAACTAATATAAATATTAATAAAAAATAGTAATTACTTATTCTCAAAAATGTAAAATCCGTCTTCTAATATTTATAACCAAGATTTTATCAGAAACAGAAAAAAAAATCCGTTCTGAATTTCACTTTTATATTTCAAAATTTACAATTGTACTATCTACAACAAGTAGATACTATCAACGATCCAAAATGACATTAAGGCAAGTTTAAACACTACCTTACACACAGTGAAGTACTCAAGTAACAAATTCAACTTTCATGGTCACGAGGGCAACTTCTTTTCAGAAACCTCAGAGGAGTATTGTGTATTTAGGAGGAAGCTAATATTGCTCTACAGAGCCTAGCCTTACCATATATATATATATATATATATATATATATATATATATATATATATATATATATATATATATATATATATATATTATTTCAGTTAATCCCTCTATAACTAATTGATATGTCTCATGTTATCATATATTATCCATTATTGATCACTATATAGTTAAATACAATTACTTATTGACCAGTAAAAGTAACTGGCATTCCTGAAGCCAAAAAATAACCCACATATATATGCAAAAAAAAAGTGTCGATACTTTTAATACGCAGGGAGAGAGATGGGTTTCCCCATCCTCTAAAATTTCACTCTACAATTTTATCTCCCTAAAAAGAGAAATGTATCAAATATTTTCATGGATCGATATATAATGGAAATATACATATGCTTTAAGAAATTGTCATTACAGTACTGAATAAGAAATAAGGCAATGATTAAAAAACAAAAACAAAGTAACCCATATTTTTTAAATGATACATTTGGATCTATATCTACTTGGATTATATCATTATCTCTATATTACAATGAGCGGTTAAGTCTAATCTTCACTAAAATGAGTTAATTCTACTTAAGTAAGTGGAATCGAGTTATATTAGTAGTGAATAAGGGGCTAAGTCAGGCATTGGCTTGAAAAGGAGTTATTGTTTAAATTAAAACTCCATACAAAGCCAAAAGTTATGAGAATGATACGATTTCGGTTACCTGAAATCAGTTAACTCTTTCAGGACAAAATCCGGCTTAACTACTTCTCCACCGGGGCTGTAGATATATCTGAGTACAGTTAAAATTTATTCCATACTAGCTACTATCCATACTATTTCTTGTAGTAAAGTTCATTTAGGAAGTAGGATTATTTGTATCATAAAAGCGTTTTTAATTTAGGACTTAAAGAAGCCATAAAGGCCACTAAATAATTAAACTAAGCGCCCTTAAGCGACCAGTATTTTACTGTTTAAAGGAGAAAGAGGGAAAAAATAAAGCAAGCAAATAAAATAAATTCTCCTTCAAGAGAAAAGTTAAATTAACAACCCCAAATATTATTATTTAAGAGAGCCATTCCTCTCTTATATTTCTTCATTTTCACTCACTCGTAAAACAAGACGAAAAAAAAAAAAGAAGTAAGAAGAACAGGGAAAGAAATGGAGAAACGGAGAGAGAGAAGAGCTTTTAATTAATAAATCAAATGGGATTAGAAAGTGAATTCAGGGGTGTTAATTACACAGATAAATGACTCAGTTAATTTATTAATTGGGGCAGAAAAAACAATTGCCCATCTTTATTTATAATTATTTTAAATAAACAATTACTTTACACTATGGGGGATGCCTAAAAAAAAAAATGTAAATTAATAATTAAAATATTTGTAAATGTTATAAACAATAACAAAAATAATAATAATAAATGTATATATTTTTAAACAATACTGTCAATATTGATGTATTGAGCACAATAAAAACAAGCAGAACTCATTCAGACAAAACAGTTATTGTAATACAATTAAAAATTATCAAAACTAAAAAGCATCAAGTATCTAAAATACTGGAATATTATTAATACAAAAGAAAAATCTTCAATAAAGATCAAACAAAGGACATCAGCCTTACTCCATCAAATTCTTGATCTTTACTGATCAATACTTGCCTTGATAACACCTCAATTGGTGAAATGTAGACTTTTTGATCGTTTTCTATTATTTTATACTTATACAATTCTACAGCTCTGGTGAATAAGTTGTTAAGTCTAATTTTCTCCAAAATGAGTTTCTAGTACTCAAGTAAGCGGGAATTGAGTAATTTTCGTACTGAATAAGGGGCTAAGTAAGCATTTATATTACAACGTCATTTCAACCCAAAAACTACGAGAATGATACGACTCCGGTTATCTGAAAGCAGTTAACTCTCACTAGACAAAATCCGAATTGACCACTTTTCCCCGGGGCTGTAGAATAATACTTAAGGTTTTTTTTTACAATTGTATTTTAAAATGATGTATTTATTTTAAACAATAGATACTGTATAATTACCACAGACAACCAATCATAGTATTTTTCCAATGAACAATTCAGCAAACATACCTGAAAAAGAAAACAAAAATTAATTAACAAAAAACACAAATTTAATATTATATTATTTCGTTTATTAAAATAGATCTTGTCAGCTCCAGGTAGCTATGGCGGTGTCCACTAGCTAATCATTTATAAATCAAAGTTTTAGGATCCTCTATTCTGATCTTTACGTTATAAAAAAATCGCTGTCAGTCATTTTGGCTAGTGAAATAACACGAAGCAAGATACCTTCAGATAAGATATAATTAGTCAATTATGCGTTGGTTAATCATAGATCTTAAAATGACATTACTTAAGTATAATCACTTAATTATTTAATTTATTTACAACTAAGGCGTAATAAACAGATATTGTTTCAGAGACTTTTTGTTTTAACAAGAAATGGGAGCATTGACAAGTTCTGGCGTAGTTAAGGTTTATATATTTACCTTGCCAAATATTTTATTTTTTATATTATTTATTTATTTTTTAAACAGTTAGATGTATAAACAGTGAAATAAAATTTTTAAAAAAATAAGTAAAATTTGAAAATGTACGGATAACCCTTTTCAAAACCTATTAACGAACTCTATATAGAGATGCTTATCGACCTATCTACGTGGCACTACAACCCTGGCCTCCTCAATGAGCCACCGCCATTCGGCCCGATTTTGTGCCCCAGCTTCTGATCCGTAGCAGGCTCCGTGTGTCCGCTCCCACTCCATCAACCTATCGAAAACCTGGCCAAACAGTCCGCTGTGGCTGTGGCGGTGTCCACTGCTTCTCTAGGAATTTCTTTCCCTTCCATCCTTGCGACATGGGCAACCCAACTGAGCCTCCCCAGTTTTATAAGCTTTAAAATGTCCACATCTCCGTAAAGGCCATACAGCTCCCTGTTCCTTCTAATCCTCCATCCAACTTGGCCAACTGAACGCTACATAGAGATGTTAATTAAAAAAAATATTAGATTCTCAATAGTTAGTTGAAAGTTGTTTAAGTTACTCGTAGCAACTTACATTAATTTCTTTCGAAGCTCGAACTAAATAGGGAGAGCATATTATGTACATTTTTGTTTCGAATCTAACATTGACTTCCTTACACAAACGTAGCATAAACTTTCTTATGGGACGAATAGAACTGAATCTGAAGAACTGAGAGTAAAATTTGTAAATAAATGATCCAGCTATTCTAATGGTATATAGAGGATATCAAATGTAAAAATCAATTAGACAAAAACATTGCAGAAATTTAAAAAAATTATTAGCGAATTTAATGCTTCGATAATTATCTAAAAAGGTCCAATCAAATTTTACAAGCTCGAAATACATATATAGTTATACTTATAACGTAGCATTGTTATAACATAAGGATTGTCAATGTACTGTGTATTGACACTGTTTTATTAAATTACCTACCATACATTACAATGTATACTTATAATTAATACATTATAATACATAAAACAACCTTAACCTGAAAAAGCAACATATTTTACCTATCAACAGAATACAGTATTCATTTTATCATAATAGCAAAACGCAAACAATATTGAGGTATAGTATAGCCCAGTGACACATAAACATATCTATACAACTATAACTATATTATTTAGCATCATTGATATTGTTGGTCTAATTATAGAAACTAAAATACTGTACTCTATTCATATTTGGACCATTAATTTTTATATTTATTAATTATAAAGTTTTAAATTAAAGATTTGTTTAATTTTACTAGTAAGATATTTAGATGCATTAAATAAATAAACAAAACGCTTCAATTCATTTAAAAATAACTTTTAAGAGTTTCTTCCTTGTAAAAAAAACGACATTAGGTTTTAATAGAGGGAGGAATTCCCAGGCCCTAATTGAATTTTTGAGAATAACATTTGCATTTAGCCTGATTAAGCCGCTCCAATTTGTAGTTAGGCAAACGTTCCGACCACGAAATATAACCTTAATTACTAAAACAAAAAAATGTTTTATAATCGATTCATTTCCTTAATCGATTAGTTACGGTTTATCAGCATATGTAATCGATACTAGAAAAGAGTATATTTCATTTATGTAACTAAATAAATGTACAATTTAATACTGGATTCTTCCAAAACATTTGTTGCGTAACAGCTCAAAAACAGAAATAAATATCAGTGTTGTTATCTACTTATTTAACGTTACTTTATGTGACTACGGCTAATCAGGCGATGCTACAGAGGGAGTCCTAAATTTTACCTATTTCAGTATAATTAGGATAAGGATCTTTAACGACTACCCTACTTAGGCTTGAAACCGCCATTTGACGTCTTCTCGAATTCGGTCTCGTTTTCTCCTCACCATTCCCAAGGAATCTCATTTCTGAAGGCTGGATCCTGCTATTATGTTTGGTGATTAATGCCCAAGATTCCGAAGAGCGTGTCAATGTGGGGAGAAAAATTATACACCCTCAACTTCGTGCCCTTGGACACTTCTGTGCCCAAAAAGTCCAGGGCATATCTGTCCAAAAAGGAACCTTTTATTTAGAGCATGGAACAGTTAAAGCTGAGTGAAAGCACAGACGTTATACTTATTTCTACAAAATTTATTTAATTACTGCACCCCCCCCCCGATTAAAATTACATTTATGTATTTCTGTATCATTCATCATAAGATTGGTCTACGTGCTTTTTTTTTCTTGTGATATAAAATTCATTAAACTTATTTTATTGGACAAATGACGTTCAATAGTTTCAATAACTTAAGTCAAAGACAAGTTGTTTGAGCCAAAATATTATATTTTTGCAGTCGTCCAGGCAGGGGTAACACTCTCAGCCCCCAGGAGTTGCAGAACTAGCGGTCCCCAGGAACATCCTCCTCATCCTCCCTAACACGATGAGAGTATGCTAATACCGCCCTTCCCGTAGGCTGACGTCCTGACAGCTCCTTAGCTCCCAGTTCCCTAATTAAGCCTCATATCCCTTCGGATCATGGAGGGCTCATTGGGAAGTAACACGACTCGGGAAAATACTTATCCACCGAAATATGCCCTTCAAAATTACTGTGTGAAACTTGGTGACTGTGTGCATGAAACTTTTCCGCCTCAACTGTTTTATAATTTATTCTCTCTAATCAGATCAAGCGTCACACGAGAGAGAGGGGAAAATTCTCTTGTTCTGCCAACACGTGGAAATTTTACTTTCATCTACATTAACTTCGTTGATCCTGGATATTTAAAATTTCATACCCGATTATGGGGGAAATTTTGTGACATGAGATTTTCTGTTTGTTTTTTGTTTTTTTATATTCATCAAATCACCCCGTTATTCGTTAGCATTATTATTCCAGAATAATAAAGATCCAATATTCACCACATTTAAATTCGTCATAAATAAAATATATTGATGATGATTTATAAGTACCTTTATAAGTACTTGCCTGAAAATGAGGAAAGTACATAACGGAAATTATAATTTATTAAGTAAAGTTTTTAAAAATGTTATTTATTAAAATCAGCAACTGTATTATAATAATAGAACAAGTAAATATCCATAATGGCATGGATATGGGACCCTCCTGGAGTCAATAAAGTGGATACACAATATCTAGAAAAATCTGGCGGTTGAGTGTTATTTAGGACAAAACACCTCCCTGCACAACCGTTATCTATGAGGAAGAGATGCAGCTCAGTGCGTAGAGAGCTAAAGGTCTCGGGTTCAAATCCCACTACATTGTTAAATCCCATAGTTATCCTTAAGTTCACATTGCTTTCTGTGGAGTAAAACTTGATAACATTTTCATCGCGTTACGAAGCAAAGGGCCCAGGATTAGGAAGGTCCTTAGAAGAATCATAATTGTTATTGAAGTGGGGTGCCTAACCCAGGATGAAGAGTTAAGTAGAAAAGTTTGGGCGCAAGTTCTGGAGATATAATAAACTCCTGATGAAAACCGTCCTTAAGCCCTTTAGTGGCTCTCGAGAACCAGGATCTCGAGAGCTAACCGACTGGGAGAGCAAATAAGGTAATGGGCAAAAAATGAGAGCGTGAAAGGATGTTATGCTTCGGTCGCAACCCCTCTTGGCGGACACCTGGCTTCACCATATTACGAACAGGGGTTACTCCGTTTTTTTTTTTATTGATTTATAGATTTAACAATTCTATTAATCTACGATATGTATATTAAGTTGCCCAATTCACCTATTTGGGTTCAATAGTGACGGAAAATAATGCACCTGAGGTCGAGGTAAGAAAAGAATATGGACGGCTAACAGGTGCTACTTGGGGCTACGCAAGGAATTCTCCTCACGCCTTCTACCAAGGTAGACCAAGCTCAATCGGAACAAAACATTAGTCCGCCCAGTTTTGTTGTATGGATCGGAGACATGGACAATGAGCAAGCTGAGCATGATCTCTTAGTCTTCGAAAGAAAGATCCTCCGAAAAATCTTCGGTGGAGTATGCCTAGATGGAAACTAGTCAAGGATAACCAACTACGAAGTTTACTCAATGTTCCACGAAGCAGATGTTTACTCCTTAAAAATTAGAAAACTGTGATGGGCTGGTCATATGGCTAGAATGGAGGACGAGGTCATTCAAAAAAAGGCTTTTACAGACCGGGACCAGAAGAAGGGCGAAGCTGAGGTGGTCGGATAGTGTAGAGAGAGACACAAGGGATATCCTGAAAGTCAGATGATGAATAGCAGCAGCGAAAAATAGAGACGGCTGGAAGAAGCTGGTAGAGGAGGCCAGGACTCGTCACCGAGTTGTAGCGCCATAGAAAAATAATAATAATATTATGTCGTAATAATATTGTGTTGTGGTAACTTATACCAGGTAATTATAATAATGTATCTATTAACTAGCAACCGAGTATTATAAGATTCTATAAAATTATTATAAGATACGTGAATATGTGACGTACAAAGTATAATACATACTTGTAAGCATTTTATTGACCCCATACGAGGAGCGAGGTAGGTCAGTCAGTTGATGATACGCTTGGTTAAAATATGGGTGTGCCAGATAAATTATTTAATTTGTTGAAAGACGTGGATGAATTGTTTGGGTGCTCACTCAGTTTCTATAAATTGGATACCCGAATTGTAAAGAAACATGACAGCTGAGCGCGATCGCGATCTCGGACATTCTATTCTAATCACCTCCATGCACAACAGTTATCCTAGAAACAGCCTTTAGGATGTACTGAATCCAAGAACATTCATGGCTCGTTGAGATTCAGGTTTTTTTAATTATATATGTTACGGTAAATGTACACTCTTGGGAAATGTACACTTTTACAGTCAAATGTCTAAATTTCCCAAAAAGTTAGGTATATGTGAACTGAATACAATGTATATGTACATTTCCCGGGAAATGTGTACTCTTGCCTTCACGTTTTGGTAAATGTATACTGTTACCTTCATGTTTTAAGAAAAGTTGGAATACAAATAAATTAAAAATGTTGTTGCAGTAAAAAAATATTTATTTAAATATTTAATTAAACATAATACAAAAGGCTTTAATAACGAAAATTATTTTAATTAAAAAATGTAATATGTCGTAGGTTATGATCCCAATATTCATAAATACAATTTTCGTCCTAGTTTTTGAGGAGCGATACGATGGGAATCAAACAAAAAATAATAATAACATACTTTTCTTTATTATAGCAGTTAAATTTTATAAAACTATAAAGGAACATATAGATACTTAGAAATAATGAAAAAAGTTTTATTTATTTGAGGAAGAATTGCTATTGTGGCACTTGGAATCACACAATGGCGAATTCATGGCTAGAATAAGATTGTTTTAAAACTCCCTGTTTAGTTCCTAATTTGCATAAATTTTTATCGCCATCTCTAGACAAAACAACGCAAATCAAATTTTTTGGATCCGTTTTACCACGATCAACGTCTGGAATGGAAACTCTAACATTTTCACCAATCACAGCAGGAGGAAATTTTTCATTTGCTCACATTTACCAAAACGACATGGTCATTGTGAATTCAATGTACATTTCCCTTCTTTGAAATTGTAAATGTTAGTTGAGTGCACATTACCCAAACGAGGAGGCAAATGTGCACATTTACCGGAAAATGTGTACATTTGTCGCAATATCTACTTTTACCGTAACACACACACACACATATATATATATATATATATACGTGTGTGTGTGTGTATTTATTATAAAAATGTCTGAATCGGTAGAAAGACCCAAATTGGCCTGCCATCGGTAAAATAAGGCGACATGAAGGGCCAGCGATGTGGACTAACAGAAATAAGAAAAGTAATGAAGCCGTCCCGATAAGCCCCCCCCCCTCTCCCCCCTTCTTCTTCTTCTTCTATCGAAACTCCTAGCTGGAACAAAAGGAAACCAATAAAGGACATCTCTGCTAATCTCTTACCGCGTCTTCTTTATTATATTATCTTTAGGTATTGATAGGTCAGATTATTAATTATCAGCTTAATAATAACTGAATTCTTGACATATGTAGAAGGAAAGAGAGAGAGAGAGAGAGAAATAATTTAAGAGCAAAACTGTATCACAATCCACATATTATCCATATGATAATCAACAGCATATTTAAGAGATAATTTGATGGAGTCTAATTTTTCACTTGATTACTATCAAGCTGAATCTTCGTGAATAGTTTCGTTTCGATGAGAACAAAATCGTATCGATAACGAAGTCAAAAAAGAAGAAGTAAAAAAAAAACAGCTGGTTAGTAATCATTTTTGATGACCTCATTATCGATGCATGTTGGAAGGAGGGACTCTTTGATCAAACCGTACATTTTTTCAAATAATTTAGATGGTTATCTTGAGATTTAACAAAAAAAAAATCCAGTTAGTAATAAATTTTTGAGAATCATGAAATCGACATATTTTATGCTATGCTACCTCTGTTAGCTACCACAATCGAGAATTTTCGCACAGGAAATTGTTGGACGTCTCATCGAAACGAAGCTATTCACGAAGATTCAGCTTGATATAAAATTAAGTGCAAAAATGGACCATGGATCCTGGACTAAAAGTAAAACTCAATGTCTCGAAAAACATATATTACTACAATCCAGGAAGCATCTTAGGCTCAGTGGAAAGATACTGTGCTGCTTGTAGGACAAGCGTTGTGCGGAGAGATGATCTCTCCAAGATAACCCCCATCATGTAGGTTTTGCCAAAAACTAGGGGTGTCAAATTTAATTTGTGAGCCCTTGGAGGCTCCACAAATTTCCACATGATCTATGGCTGCTAACAGATTGAATCATTTACCTGCTGTAACCGGACTTGATCCGAAACCTCAGCATTATATACACTAAGCTAACTCACTCCGTTATTGTGGAAGGAGGTGATGCGTCCTTGGTCACGCTTCAAGCGTTAACCTTTTCCACCAATTACGGATACCCACACCCTAGGGTGTCCCAGTAGGCTCTGGAGATCCCAAAGGGTACACCGGTGGCTGCTAACAGGTTAAGTAATTTATCTCCCAGCCGGATCTGAATCCGGGACCTTTAGCACTTCAACTCGGTGTCCTAACTGAAATTCTCAATATTCTCTTGTTTAGTAAGTTTCAGTAATATTGTACATAGTAAGCTTGAGTATAAATAGCAATTATTCGATAGCAAGTATGTATCGTAAAGGGGCCCATATACGGTCAATATTACTGACAGTATTGGAATGACGAAAATACTGAGGAATCACTCTTCAGTATTGCTCTTTTTAGCCGCTAAGTATAAGGTTGATTTACCTGACCTCCTCTTGCGGCAGTGGAAGGTTCACTGAAAGAGTAGTAAGGGGTTAGAAGTAATTATAAAATAGAATGCGCTAGTAGTAAGCAACAATATGGCGACCGGGTGGTATTTCACCCGGACGCTCCGAGCAGATGGTTAATAGTTATTTGTAAGTAATTTGATTTAATTATTTTTATTTTTCAATATAAGAGTTTCAAAAAGTATTATTTTATTTTATGTTACAATATAAATATATAACCTATCAGGTAATTTTCTGTAAAGAAAATTATTTGATTCAGATTAAGGCTGCAGCCTATCAGAGATTAGTTCTATAGGGAAAGCTGTCCAAGGGTGCAATCCATGTTACCCTTACGGCGCCCTAACAAAAGTTATGTTCTTTTGGAGATAGGCCTACCAGCACATTGGGAATATAAATGGAGCGCCAAAATAAAGAAACGGTTAACAATTTTAATTTCACAAGGAACGCCGTAATTTGAATGCCTATTTTCGAGTAAAATAGCACTTATAAAAATACAATAGAAATTATTTAAACTATCAATAATATAAATTATTGAATACTTGGTAGAGAAAAATCCTTACGAGTTTATGGCACAACCAAAGTAGGAAATCGTTTCCGTATCAAAAAGAATCAAGAACTTATGGAACCTGTATGAAGAACGTGATATAGTTTCTTGTATAAAAAAAAGCAAGATTAAGAAGGTTAGGCGACGTACATAGCATGGATGAAAAAGCTACTACAAAGCTGATCATGGAGGAAGTCCAGATGGAAAATCAGGAAGAGGCAGGTATTGACTGGGATGGCTGGAAGATGATGGCGGTGTAAAGATGCCACTTGGAATTGACAAAAAATTTTCTATGACGTATCCAGATTAGATAAAATTAAAATGCACTATAGACGTAAGTAAAATACAATAGAAATATGGTATAAATTAAATAAATATTAATTAAAGCATCAGAACGTTTTTCAACCTGAACTGCTGCTGACTACTTCCTCATATTAATTTATCAAAATTCGAGAAACCACTGCAGAAAGCACGACATTACTGAAGGGTCTTGATGGATATGACCTGGGTATTAGTAGGCTAGAAAGGTTCCATCCAGGAAAGTGGAGTAAAGAGGCCACACTTTCCTCCCGATTATCAAAGCTTATCCTGAGCATGTCACGCTCTAACCCTTGTTGGAACAGTTTATTCCTGTGTGAGAAAATATCGGATCCAGGATAACAATAAAGGACTCAGGATATGCGGTTCTAGATTCCTGGCTACAGTCAAGGTTGGGGGGCAATTTTCATGAAAAAATGGAATTATGGCATCCTCTAGCTGTTTCCTGCTGGTAAATAGGTTGGCGACCTTGCTCTGTAAATTACTTTAACATCAATGTTATACTGAGTTCCCAGAACAACGGGAAATAAAAAATAAATGCACACAACTTTTGATTGGCTTGGATATTTTCCTATATGATCAATACATAAAACAGCTAAAAATCAAATTTAAACCACCATTTGCAATGCATAATTATATTTCTACTATACTAATCTGCAGCTACCTGATATCGGTATATTGTAAATATTTAAATTGACAACATTTCTCAGCAAACTATCCATGAAAAAATTTAATAAGAATTTTGTGCTCTCTGAACCCCATAGAGTGATTACCCGGTTTAGAGTGATTATTAGGGAAGGATAGGTAACTATTTTCAAATCAGTAACATTTTAAACTAATACAGACAAAATCTGCAAAATATTAAACACTCTTAAAAATTGATGATGATATATTTTTATCTTAGACCTGTACCTCTACAACCTAGTAGGGTCTTATGTTTATTACATGATAGAGACTGTACTGTTTCTAGTACAAGCCATAGCAACTAAGCACTCTACTAAGCTGTCCCGCTTCTCCTTTTTACCTTAAATACAGTGAAAATCCTGAGAAGAAACTAAAATAGTTCTTTTCCTAAACGTTTTAAAGATAGAATAAAAAAGCACTTGAAAAACTTGGGATTTTAAAAACTAATGAAAAATTTATTTCACCTTTTGTAATATATATTGGGTCGGAACGGATGAAATGTCAGTTTTGTTTATTTACAGTTTTCTTTTCATTAGGGATTAGATTATTTGTACACAAACAATTATATCATGTATACCGTTTGAAAGATCATTTAATCCTTTTTCATAATCAGTCTTACTTTTCCTTTTGAAAGTGAATTTAACGTTTTAAAAATAAATAAGATTAAAATTCCGCGGAAATTCGTATAATTTTTCTCTAGGAATTTAAACTTGGACATAGGCGTTCCGAAACATTAATATTGTTTACGGTGAAGATACAGTGAGTGAAAGAACAATCTTCCGTTGGTTTGAAAAATTTCGGTTTGGGGATTATGACCTTACCAACAAAGAACGTGGTAGGCAGAAGACTAAGTTGGACAACGAAAAGTTGTCCCTTCCCAAAGCACTCGTGAATTAGGTTCACAACTTGGAGCAAGTGCCATGACTGTTTCCAGACACCTTAAGGAACTTGGTAAGACAAAAAAGCTGAAAATATGGGTACCACATGAATTAACCGAGGCCCAGCAGCTCACCCGATTGGAATCGTGCTCCTCACTTATGTTGCGAAACAGAAATGAGGAGATCCTTCCTCACCCACCATATTCTCCGGACCTTTCTACAACTGATTTTTACTTTTTCCGTCGTTTGGATAATTTTTTAAGAAATTAAAAAATTGACAACGAAAATGCTCTGAAATCGGCCTTCCAAGTCTTCGCTTCTTCCTTGACACCTAATTTCTACAGAGCGGGGATAGAAATGCTTGTTTCACGTTGGGAGAAGTGTAGGATCCTATTTTAGTTTAATTTTTTTTTTCTAATAATTCAAATTTACACCTTCACTGACATTTCATACGTTACAACCCAATAGATGTACTTGTGAGGCCCAGGTCCTTGTAGGACCGTATCGCCCATCATAAGTATATTATACTTGTAATTACTTGATATTCAACTACTAGATAAAATATACATCAATATCTATTTCCTGATCATTAATTATTATAACTGTATATATTTGTATTTACTTTTATTCAGCCCTGCTTCAGAAATCATGTTAGTTATTAATATTTCAGAGGAAGAAAATGGTCCCGGTGGAGGTCAAGAAAATTCTCATGTATAGGGATAACTGTTTATTGGTAAGCCAACGTTTTAACCCACATAGCAGGTCTTCTTCAGGGCTAGTAGGATCGGTGGTTGGAACTAGATGAAGTCAGTCAAATGTCAACCACTAAGTGCCACCCCGGCCCATCAATTAGCCCTGAAAAAGACCTGCAATGAGGGTCGAAACGTTGGCTTACCAATAAAAAATTCTCCCTATAAAAGAGAATTTTCCTGACTTCACCGGAACCATTTCCTTCCTTATATATACAAGGTCAACTAATATTATTCAACATATAATTATTTCATTATATGTACTGAGAAGAAAGTACATATTATGTTATTACTTCATTGCACAACCGTTAGCTTAGAAACGGTATGGTTCCTATCATGTTTCAACACAATATCCTCCATAGTGTTTAAGGTTTTCTTTTCTTTTCATTTTTTTATTATTATCCTGAGAAAGACGTAATCAAAAATACCTCTTTGCAACAAATTGTTTCTATAAATAAAACATAATGCGTTCTACTTCTTCAAAAAGGACAAAGCATCGTCAACAAAACGAGAATAACCTTTTGAAATTGCAGTTGTAATTACTAAATTGGTCCTTCCCTGCTACCGGCATCAGGGTTTAATAACATATCAATTTGCTATAATATCTGCAATTAAGAGAGATATTACAGAAAGCATTGGTCGCATGTGGCAAGGTCTTCCATGCTAAATTGTACTCTTTTCGCTCTCAGAGTACAATAAGTTCTTATCTCTTAAATCGATTTTCGAAAATTACTTTGACTGTCAACCTGTTGCTTCCTTTACAGTACAATACATTAAGGTTCAGTACAATACGTCCAATATAATACAATGTATACGTATATCTACTCCATTATACCAGTATTTCGTGGTATTGTATACCAACAAGTATCATAATCGAAATATTACAGGAAGAATGTTATTGATTTTCTAATAAGAGATTATTAAATATTAATAAAATTTTAATTTCTGAGCAATAAGATTACTTTTTTAGTCGTCTATCAAAATTATTTAATTAATTAATAAATTAATTCATAACCAAACTGTTCTCGTTGAGCCTCAAGGTTTTAGCTCATTAACTGATACATAAATAACTGATTAAAAATAACTAACTGTTCCTAGCAGTTAATTAACTCTTTTAAGTACCTTCTTAAAGAAAACGATAAAAGACGCATAAGATATTCAATTTCCTGACTCTTAGCAGAATTTATAATATATTTAAGTCTTCGTTACTTCATAGCTATCCGGCTAAGGATTTATTTTATATTTAAAAGAGATCTCCCTCCCTCTTCCTTTTCAAACTATTAACCGGGGTGTGGGTTGTTAATACTTTAGGGATTTCTAAGGTTTCATATATTGGGTCGTTTCACATGAAAAGTTATTTATTTAAACAACTTTATGAAATAGGAATATTTCTATCACAATGTTTACCTTTATTATCTATACATTTTGTCTATGTGTTAACAAATTTTCAATCCCAGAACTGAAAAATTCAGGGTTTTGGGATGAAATAAATGCTGAAAACTCGTTCTTGTCTTGAGAATCATTTCCAAAAATTGACTCTAAAGAAAATTGTCCAAACTTCAAAGGTTGGTTAGGGAGGACTTTGTATCCCAGCTCGTTTTGTTTCTTCACTGTCTGTCGAGAAATATGAATTCGGGCGTGTTTTTTTTAAGTCTAAGATCTCTACCGATTAACCAATGCAGGTTACTTATTTATAAGTTTTTATTGCTAGTTCAATTTCCCTGCGACAGTATGTGGATTTGATGGTTTTGCCTCAGGGTAGAAAAGAGTAATTATTTCTTTATGAATTAATCTGCTGAAAATTTCTCAAACCAACTGCATATGCTCCGTTCGTTCTAAAACCCTTCCCAGAATATGGTGGTAATGTTTATTGTAAAACAACATAGGGTTCAGTACATGATAGGGACTGTACTGTTTCTAGGACTAACGTTGTCCAGGGAGGTGATTTATTCTATATCACGCTAAACCGTCAGATCTTCCGTCTATTTTGGGTGTCCACTTTATAGATGCTGGGTGAGCTCCGGGAGGAAACTAGATCCAATAGGATCCATCTCCGATCTTATCCTTCGCCTTTGACAGATAAATTATTTTATCTATTATAGCGGTAGATGTACATATGGCATTAGCACAGCTGTTGCGTTGTAAATCACCTCCTTGCACAGAAGTTGTGTTGGAAATCACCTCCTTTTTGAAGGATAGAATTGGTTCAGGGGTTGCACTCAATAATAACACAAAAATAAGAAAAACTCATTTTTAATAGTCCCAACGTTCAGCCTACGGTGTAGGCCATCTTCAGGGCTAAGAAAGAAAAACATAAAAAAAATATTCCAGTACTAAGAATACAGTAATAGAAAAGTAAAGAAATAGAACGTAGGATAGATTATTGAAGATATATGTATATGAATAACAAAATGACAGAAGTGTGTACAGAAAGGTGACAATATAAAGAAATACAAAGAGTAGGAAAAATGAGAAGCTAAAAAATAAGATACAATATGAAAAATACAGAAAAAGGTACATATGTAAAACTGGTGAGACTTAAAAGTATGGAAAACCTAGTTAAGTTAACTGGTTAATTAGTAAACTAATTAACTAATTCTTAGTACTGCAATGTTTTTATAGTTATTTTCTCTTTTTCTTTCTTATCCCTGAAGATGGCTTACACCGTAAGCCGAAACGTCGGCACTAGTAAAAATAAGTTAACCTTATTTTTGTGTTATTATTGACTGGACCCCGTGACCAATTCTGTCCTTCATTAGAATCTTACAGTCAACTATTCTCCTCTCTTTAACATTTTTTTATTGGTTATTCATATATTTTTATAATAAATAACTATCTCATTTGAGATATGAAAATTAAATTGTTTTATAGATTGAAAATCAAATATATTTTCAAGGAAATGTTAAATGATCTAATGGAATATAATTACTAAACTATAGATACTTGGTAAAAATATCTTTATTAGCTAAACTCATCATACATGTGCATGTTGTGGTGAGAATAAACGAGTAGAATAAGCAGCACCGTATACTTGGCTTTTCGAAAATTCATTTGCCGCTTAGAAGATGGTGGGGAGAAGGCTTGTTAATTTGAGACGAGGACTGAATGGCTAGCGTTGACAGCGGCTCTAAAAGCCTCTCTAAAAATCCCATCCCACATCCCCAGTTTTTTCCCTCTTCTCCTTCATATATCCCCATTTTTTTCCCTCCTTCCCTCCTGTTCAGTTTTTTTCCCCTCGGCCTTAGACAGAGAAAGCCGTGTGCTTGGACCGCCCCTCGTTTGTTTTCTGATAGCTTATCTGCCGAGATGGCTTCCACCAGGCCTATTCCGAGCCCAGCGCACTCCTCCCTGTCTCTATTAAGTTAATACAGCTAGTAGCATTTTCTGCGTAGCCCAAAAAATAAGGTATCAGTTCCACAGGTTGTCGTATCAAGTTGAGTTAAATACAAGTTTTTTAAATATTTATTCATTCCCTTTTTAATAATTATCATCTAAAAAGATAGGATATGTAATATGTAAACATAAGTATAGTAAAAGAGGAAAAAAATGGTCCGAGTGAAGGTCAGAAAAATTTGTCTTTAAATAAACAGAAATAATTATTTTAAATCCAACGTTTCGACACACATTGCAGATCTCCTCCAGGGCTTATAATGGGATCAAGGTTGACTTCGGTTTTAGGGTGTTGACAGTCTATAATGAGGTCAGCATTGTAGGCCCTGAAGAAAACCTGCAATGTGGGTCGAAACTTTGGCTTTCAAACCTTGTTTTTTCTGTCCCCCACCCTGACCACTTTCTCGTGTATATTATTCAAAATGAAAGGTCATTAACATTTTTATAGTCAGAAATCAGATAGGAGAAATTTTTGACTGGATGAATAATGCACGGTTATCAAATGATCAACTGATGTCCTAAGGGTATTGGGCACGGTACATGATAGAGACTGTACTGTTTCTAACCCAACGGTTGTACAGAGAGGTTGGTTTGTTTGTTATTCATTTAATGTCACTTTGAGCTCACCGAACGAATGGCTAAGTGAACGATGGTTTAATGGGAGTACTAACTGTTGTCTATTCAGGTTTGATTAGAATGCGGATCTTTAAAGAGTGCCTGACATCGTCCAGGCTAAGGACCCCCAATTTTACGTCCTGGACGTAAGGATTCCAAGGATTTTTTGCTATCTTGGGCATAAATTGAGTAATATTAACTATTTTACTAACATTATTGAGTAATATAAACAACTAAGTGATTATCATTGATAATGTAGTATTAGGGAATTTATCTTTTTTTTTTCTATTGTTATTGATGTCCAATCTGAGATAAAATTAAAGCTTTAACGATTTTCTGTATCGAATAATATTCATAATCCAAATTCTCAAGCACTTTTATATTTAAATTCAACAAAATTATACCCAATATTTGCTTTTAATTAAAAAGGGCAATTCCGGGAGTCGCTTAGCTTCAGTATTGCTTTTAAGTTTTAAATATATAAGTCAACTATAAATTTAGATGAAAAAAATAGTAAAAAATCCTTAATTGCTCGAGGAGAATGCAAATGTTTAAACTTCAGAAGTCCGGAAAATAATAAAATAAATAAATTGTTTCACACCTTTAAAAAAGAATTCCAAGAATGTTTGAAGCCCCGTTGGAAAGTTTAATGATCAAAGCAACACCTCTTCCAACAAAAAAGGTCAAAGAAGTCATATAAGAAAATAAAACTTTGAAACGACTGAGAAATTTAGTTATTTTTACCAATCGTAATTTGTTAATACTCAATGTGTAGCTAATACACGTAATAAAAACCTTTATGAAATAAAAAAATATTAAACGTATTCCTATCACTCACATAATAAATAGATTAGTTTATTTGTTATAATAAATCGTAAAAGCACATCGGAAGTGCTGACAATCTTTGAATCATTATGCAGTAGAGAATTAACTATTTCTAAGGCAACGGTTGTGGAAGGGAGATGATTTTTCCTTCAAGGACAAGGTTTTCTTCCAACTAATGATATCCAACTTATGGAAGCTAAGTAAGTCCCAGGAGGGTCGTCAGATCCCACATAATCCTTCATTCCAATAATGACGATAAAATGAAGTCATTTTATATCATGACAATAGTCATTTTATGTATACTAGAAAATCGACAGTCGAAAAGAATATTACATTATGTTAGCTCACTTAAGAATTCGACACCTTGGCCGGACGAACTTCGAAACGCAAACATATGTGCAACGGACATTATAGAAATAGACACCTTCTGACACAAAGTCAACAAGTAGGAAGTTACATCAGAGCAACCAAAACAAAAACAGTGCAGACGGAAGTAGTCGGAAGAACGTAGGCGAGCCTTCTCAAGGAGAACGAAAGCCTATCGGAAGAACAAGAAGAACTCAAAGAAAGCTTGACTCAGTTGTTTCCTTAACGTCTTCCATTTCTGGGGAGAATACGATAATAATAATAAAAAATAAATAAAAAAAAACCTGTACCACTACAGCCCATGAAGGGTCTGGGGTTCAGTACATGGTAGAGACTGTACTGTTTCATGGACAACAGTTCTGCAAAGAAGTGAATTGTCCTAGGTCACGCTCAACCACCAGATTTGTTGCCCTTATTTTGGGGTACCTTATTTTTATAATATTTTATAGAGCCTGGGTGGGCCCCAGGAGGGTCCTAGATCCTATATGATCCATCTCCCGCAGCAAACAGACTAAATAAGAGTCATGGCCTGCGGAGGGATTTGAATCAGGATTTCTGGCATGGCAACTCCGTGCTCTACCACTGAGCCACTCCGCTCCCTAATAATAATAATAATAATAAACCAAATATGGAGAAATTAATAGGGTACCATACTTAAAATATCTAGGAGAAATTATCTCTAAAATATATGCACAACAAGAAAGAACACAAAACACTCGTAAAGGTTTAGGATTAGTGCCAAACCTCTGTAGTAAAAAATGTTTATCCTTAAATGCCAAAATCAGACATTACAACACAGTTATTAAACCAACAATGTTATATGCAAGTGAAACCTTGGCATTAAACAGGAAAACTGATATAGAAAATCTGAAGAAAGAAGAAAGAAAAATAATTAGGAAAATTATGGGACTAAGATGGACCGAAAATGGATATAGATTGGAGAAAACGTCTAAAATTGTAGAATATTCTAATATAGAGACAGGCGTGAGGAAAATACGTCTCAAATTCTATGGCCACATAATGCGGCTTCGCGAACACAGACTAACAAAAAGAATAGTTAAATACGTAGACTCCCTCGTTAATGGAGGAGAATGGATCCGAAATGTTAAAAAAGACCTGAAATTACCCAAAATCAACAATGAAGAAATAGACGCAAGGAATAATTTTAGAATAAAAATTGAAAAATGGGAGGTTAAACCAGAGACAAAAGCCCCGAGAACTGGAACAAAATGGAGCGAAGAAAGAAAATTAAATTCTCGCAGAGAATGAAAAACTGGCGGGAAAATAAAAAGAACCAGAACGGAAAATGAACCATCTGTACGTAGGGTCTTCCACTCTGGCAGCTTTACGACTAATAATAATAAATAAATTTGAATGAGTTTTTAAAACCACTTAATTAGGAAAGAGCATAATATATGTCGATTATCCCAGACAAATAAAGGCAAGATCCATACTAACGTGAGAAGAATGAGAGACTCAACTCCTGAAGGGGAAAAATATATTAAATTTATGTAAATTAGTTTTAATTTAAGCCGTTTCTATCCCGTTACATACAACGAATAAAATAGTACGCATTCTTCTATGTTATGAAATTATCCTTAAAAATTACAATTATTTCTCCCGGTAAAATAAAAAACAAGAATAATAATAAACAAATATGAACTAAAATTGGAGAGAAAACATTATTATTATTGAGGACAATTATAATTCATAATTAACATTAAGTATAAATTAATAACATATAATTTTATTACAAATAAAAATCAACTTAATACTAATTCTTAATACCTGATGAGAGAAGTCAAATAAGGAATGTACACTTTGCTTACCTGAAAATAAAAAATAATAATTAGAATATGTTTGGAAATAAAAAGGATAATTTTTAAATTTTAATTATGATAATTCGCTACATTAGTATTACAAGGTTGTATGTTACAAAATTGAAAAATCAGAGATTTTGATACCAAATGATTCTGTGGTTCGAAAACCATACATAGATCTTCAAAACGTCAAAAAATCGCGACCGGGTATCATCCAAAGACAAAAAATAAAAAAATACTCAGAATCTTTGATATCTTTTTTCTCATTTTCTTATATGTGTAACATACAACCTTGTAATACTAAGGTAGCGAATAGTTTTTTCGACTTATTGTATATTTATTTTTCAATATTTTTGTTGTTAGTTTATCAATAGCAATAAATATTATTTATTCCTAAGAATGTAATGTTTTTGATAGATGAATTAAGAGAAAAAAACATATTTGAATTTATAACTTACACATATACTTCACTATTGTACTTAATTAAAAATATTTAACACTAAAGTATAATACATTTATAATGGCATATAATTTGTAACGATCCTTTTGTTTATTTAATTTTTTTCCCCGGACCTTTCCTTGAAGTGAGCATAACAAATATACGGCATCGCTAAACAAACTTATTTTGAAAACAACAAAAATTTTTATTTTAAAGATATCAACACTTACCACAAAATCATCCTGGTACGTTAAAAATAAAACTTCGAATAATTACTTAAATATACTAAAATTCGAGGATATTATAATATGTACTACAAACATATTCAAGAAAAACTACGACTATCATGCCTAAAGAGACTAAAAAGAACGTGGATCAGGGATCTTTTGTCACATGAAATTAAATCAAGCAAGGGACAGATGCCAATCATATCATGCTATAAATTATACATTTAAAAAAAAAATGGTAAGTCTCTCGTGTCATTCTGTTATAATTTTACCGAAAGACAATCTGCTGATTGTAAATTTTTGGATTTAATAGTTGGAAACAAAATCTGTATCACTTCGATCTATGAAGTGTCCTGGATTCAGTACCATGTCATGATCACAAGATCACACTCAACCGCTATCTTTTCCCCCAATTAAGGGTACCCGCTTTACGAAGCCTTTGGTGAGCAGAAGAGAGTCTGTATATCCCATAGGGTCCATACGCGGATTTTAACAGAATAAATAATTTATCCCAAGGTCGGATATGTGCTCGGTCAACACACTCTGCAAGCCTACGGTTCCTCAAGGAGGTGATTTGGCCGAGATAGCATTTCGCCACCAAGTTTGGCGGGGTAACCCCCTTGGAGTGCTTCAGACTCCACAGGGTGCATAGATTAAGCTATAAAGAGAAACAAAATGAGGAGAACTCATAGGGAGTAAAGATTTTTTTATCGTGAGTGAATATTTATTATTTTCAGAGTGGTGTGAAATTGTCAGGAGTGCCCGATGATGAGCTGAAGATAGTCTAGTAGGCCGAAACGTAGGTAAAATAAAATAAGTCATTCTTATTTTGTGTAGTCATTGACTGCACCCCCTGACTATTTCATATCATTATTAAAATTACACAGTCAACTATTTTCCACTTAGATATCCATGATCTTCAGGCTGAACTAGTTAACATGATTTCTACCTTAATGAGTCAATATCTTCTACATTAAAATGTACATGTAGTTTTTCTCTGATATTGCCTTCCTAGGTTATCCTAACTCGCTCCCACCAGCTTCTTCTTTTTCCCTCAGGAAAGATTCTCAACTCCCAGAGCCCTAAAAAGATTAAGCAAAACATATCGAGGTGAGGCGAGCTACATATTTGTGATTTACTAGCTATGAAGGGGAGCGCACGTAGAGGCATGATGTAGAGGAAGGAGCGGAAGCCCCCTATTTCCATCCATTCCCCCGTAGTGATGTAATATTAAGAAGTGGGCCCATGGGGGAATCTAGTTTCCACAGTCAATCTCAACTAAGCCTACTAGCCAAAGCCGAACCCCACGGGGGAATTAACTCTCTCCACTATCTAACTAGATCCCAGCCCAATTCCCCTTCCCTCAATATCTTTTTCCAATTTCGTTGGAGAAGAAATTTTATTCGAAACAGGACAACAACGGGACAGCCGGGACGATACATAATTTATTCTCCAAAACTTCTACCACGTACTGTTCCTCTCCTCCCTAAGAGATAGGGAGGAAGGGAGATGTTGAATTTTTAAGGAGATGGTCAATAATGTCGGAGGAAACGTCTTCGCTTTTGTTCTGAACGGCCACTTATTTTGTGTGCTGAGTCGTTTTATATCCCTGATAAAGATAAACTGTAGAATATCGATGTAAGTAATTGAAGTTCGTAAATAAACCTTTTAATATTTGGCGAATCTTCGAGATCTCTTCTTGTATCGTGATCATACCCAGAATGTTACAAGGAGCAGAACGTAGGAACCGAAAAACCTATGCATTACAAAAAAAAATGTAACAATATAATCTATGGACGGTCGTGGGTTCAATACTTCATAGAGATTGTACTATCAGGTGATTAGTCCATGATTATGCTCAACCGCTAGGTTTTTACTTAGAGACTCAGGGGGGTCTCTGGTCCACCCGAGAGCTGCTAAAAGATAAATAATTTAAATATTTGTATTTTGAAAAGAAAAGATATGCCCCGGCCGGGATTCGAACCCGGGTCCTCTGTCTTAGGCTACACCTACATTGGATCCGGTGTGATACGATGAGACGTCGCTAGCAAACCAAATGACTGAAATATATCGAGAGTTATAACATTTGGTTCTTTAAATTTATAAAATTAAGATTATTTATTAATTATTTTTAATACAATTATATTTTACTATTATATATAGTAAAATATATATAATGTATACACTCCAGCAAGGTATGTGATAGAATCACGTCGCACCGAATCGGATCCAATGTAGGTGTAGCCTTACCGTGACAGGACTCCACCAACTAATCTACCCTGAGTTGATACCAGCCTAAATAAAAATATTTAAAATTATAACAACATACTAATAAATTATAAATAGAAATATGGGGTATGTCAAGACAGGGGGGATATCTTTTCTCTATAAAATTATAACAACATACTAATAAATTATAAATAATTTAACAGTTAACAGGTTTCCTCCTATTAAGGGTACCCATTTTATGGAGGCTGGATGAATCCCAGTAGGGTCTCCAGATCCCACAGAATCCATCCCGGGTATTTTACATTAAGTAAATTATCTGCCACAGCCGTATTTGAACCCAGATCGGACTCTCTGCAGTGCATTCACAGCTTTACCACTGAGCGAGCCCGTCACTCCTTTTTTTAAAATATAGTTCAAATTTAGATCAGGGGAGGTCAACCCAAATGATAACAAGCAACTTCAAAAATCTCCTAATCATAATTTAGACTCACTATATACGTTTTTTTTTGTTGAGTGAGAAATGTAAACATAATTATTATTACAAAAGATTTTCTTGGCTTCTTCTGGTTTAGACCCTGTTGCTAAATTTTTCCCCAACGTTTCGCCAGCCACGCTGCTGACTTCTTCAGGGCTGAAATGAGAATGATTCGTGGCTGGCGAAACGTTGGAGAAAAATTTAGCAACACGGTCTAAACCAGAAGAAACGAATAAAGTTTTTTGTAATAAAAGTGGCCGTGGAAACCTAAAAGAGTATATAATTGCGTTTACTATTGCTTTGAATTTGAACAAAGATAACATAGTAATAATTATACTAAACGCCCATTGTAATCATTATAATGACTTCTTTTATATTTTATCTTATAATTCCAACAGTTAATTTTTGAATGTATGAATACACAAATCATGTATTTTTTTAACACAGTACTAATCACTACATTAAATATTATAAAATAAATAAATTTCGTAAAAGTTAGATGAATTTCGTTAGTCGTTAAAATGAGGTTGGCCAACCTTTGGTTTGTATATTTATAACTAAAATATATAATTTATTGCAGATTGGAAGTGATATAATTTTTATAACTTCTAGTTGTAATTGTTGAGTATTTTGTTTCTTTATTGTAATTTAGTGTATATTAAAATTGAATTAGCACGAGTTTTTTTTGCAGCGAGCTCGTTTATTTCCCTTACCGAGCGAAAACCATTCTATTCTCGATAGCTTCCTCTGGAATTCTACACAAACCAATTTATCCTCTTTGTTGTAAAAATTAAATTAAATACTTATATCAAAACTCAAGCAGCTGCGTTAGTTATAGTAATTTAATAAAATTGTAAGTACTTTATTTGTTATTTAAAAAAATATTTATTGAAATTTACAACTGCATAATAATAATAATACAAAAAATAATTATTACAATTTATTTTATTTTATTAATTTTTAATTGAGCCCAGGATAGCTCAATTGGTAGAGTTCCAGACTACCGATCTGGGTGACCCGGGTTCGAGCTCCGGTCCTGGAACTGTCTTTTCTTTTCAAATACAAATATTTAAAAATTAATAAAATCAATAACTAATAAAATAAAATAAATTATAATAATATATAATGACGTAAGTCAACAAGATCCAAATTAAAAAAATGTTCAAAGAACATTCTTCCAAATCGCAAATTGCGAGAACGCGGGGACATGGGATCAGTGAAAAGAAAGGATATGGCAATGACCAGGGAGCGAGCTTAATTGAGCCCAGGATAGCTCAGTTGGTGGAGTTCCAGTCCTGGACATATCTTTTGTCCAGATAAAGATGAGATAAAGGAAAGTAGATAAACTATCCGCGGGAAGTACTCAAATAACAAATTCGACGTAGAAGGTCACGAGGCCATCTTCTTTTCAAAGTTTGTCATGAAACGTTTGATTTCGGGTTCGGGCTAAATGGGCAAAAAGTCATTATGGATGACTTTATTCTTAATAAAATGCTCCTTAGCATTAAGGTTTTTACGGAGGAATTCGGATTTTAAGGATTGGATACGAGAGGAATTCGATGGCTTAGAGGAGCACCAAAGCTCTGTTTCTAATAATCATGTATATGAGTCATTAATAATTAATTGGGAGCTTAGATCGTTTGTATAGTAAGTGTTGAATTAGCCTGAAACGGCGATCAGTTTCTTGTTTCAGCCTAGAATGAGGATTCCAAGTTAAACTTTTATCAAGATGTATGTATCGGACCTGCTGTAGGGAAGTCAGTGGGATGTTATTAAACGATACAAGTCGTTGGTTTATTGGAATTTATTTTATTTACAATATTTCTTAAACGCCTACGTGTTTTCTTTTCTTTACGAAGATGTAGTTGCAACATGATTACTTCTAACAATTTTTTGTTGGCGGCTTCTAATTCAACAAAATAAAAATTCCAACCTTTTAATGGTAATAATAAAGCTATTCTTGGACAATAACCTTTGGAATATCACAGAAAATAAAATGTGACCTTCAGCATTTACTAAATTACTATACACAGCTTTTGTGTATGGAATCTGAGGGGTACGTACATATATAATTTTTTCATCTCCGGTTGGGGTTGTGTCACATTTTTCCATATTTACCCAGAATTATATATAAAGTTTGATAGCGAGACATGTTTTCACTATTATGCTTTTTACCTAAAATAAAATAGTTTCTAAAATATTTGTTGAGTTTTTAAAAGAATTTCTAGAATATTTTCCTTTTTAATTCTGGAAATACTAATCCCATTCAGAAACAAAGAATATATATGAAAATATCATACTCGACTTATTGCAAATCATTTTTCAATATCCTGCTGTTTTTTCAATCTACTCTCCCCCCCCCCCCCCCTGGATTTTCCTTGAAAATTCAGGTAGCCCTACAGATCTCGATTTCCACTGCCAAGCAAATTTTCCATGAATTTAAGAATTTGTTTTTAGCCTTTCCATTTATCGTTTTCCTGCACTAACCATAGATTTTCGGAATATACCTTTCACGATTCAGAATAAATTGTATACCTCTTGTTTATATTTATTCGTATTTTGATATATCTTTTAAAAATGGATTTAATTTCAGCGTGAATTTCTTTGTTATACATTTCTAAATCAGCAAAATTATTCCATTAATTATTGAATAACTTTTGTACTTATTTTATTACAATCATTCAATATAAGAATAATGTTAAAATCGGGTCAAAATTTCGATGCAGATTTTTGAACAGTCAGTGTGTCTACGCGTAGGATAGTCTTTTGTTTATATATTTATACCATACTTTATTTTATAGTGTATTTTATATATATATATATATATATATATATATAAAATACACTATATATACTAAAAGCTGTATTACTTGTGTTACTCTCAGTGTCCTAATGATTGAAATATCATTCTTCACTAATAGTTTTTCCCGAATTTTGCGACGTCTATACATACAAAACAAAGTCCTCCGCCGCGTCTGCCTGTCTGTTCGCGATGATCTCAAAACTACTGCACCGATCTCCATGCGGCTTTTACCAACAAATAGAGTGATTCATGAGGAAGGTTTAGGTATATAATTTGTCAAGATTTTGTGTAAAATGGTTATAATATAACGAAAATTTTTCGAAGTGTTAGAAAAAGCCACATGGGAGGTTTCATCGAAGACGCAATCCTAATCCCTTTGAGATATAACAAAGCAATTAGTAGTGGAATATTGGTGTTTTATAGATCTATAAAAAAGTCCAGTACAGGATATATCTGTCTTATAAGGATAGCTTACTATATCTATTATATCTTCTAAAAAAATGATACGTCTAATGCGGTATTTGGAAAGAAATTTATAAATACAGTACTAATCCTTATCAACTTAAATACTTTAGTTACCTTAAGCATTTCATGCACATTATTATAATATTT
This sequence comes from Troilus luridus, assembly GCA_964056705.1. Taxonomy (NCBI): domain Eukaryota; kingdom Metazoa; phylum Arthropoda; class Insecta; order Hemiptera; family Pentatomidae; genus Troilus; species Troilus luridus. The sequence continues at coordinate 95,887,465 of OZ057415.1, read as the reverse complement.
CACACCATATGATTTAAATGAGTACCTTTGGAATTATCGAAAAAATTAATGCGCGTGAAAATTAATTCGTATATAAAGAAATCTTTTTTTTTTTCTTTTTAATATCTACATAATAAAGTATGTTAAAATACTTCATGTAGTGTAGACATTATGTTAAATTTAAATCTAATCCACATATTCGACGAATCTTTTTGATGCGATCCTAAGACAGAAAAAACTTGTAGGCATATTAAAGCCGGGCGCTATTAGCCTTAGAAAATATTAGTATCCACAAAAAAAGACAATTTTAATTCTGGTATTTCAACCTAAACGGCAAGTAAAGTCTTATGGCAGGACTATGCATACATTTATCAATATTTTGTATCAAGCTTATGAGAATAAAAATAAAATATTAATATATATTTTTTTTAAATTATTTCGATAATGGGCTTTGTATAATTATATGTTTGAAGGTATAGTTGAATGTAGGACCTGGCAGTTCAAAGACTTATAACAGACGAATGGCTCTGAAGAACAGAGTCTTTGACGATTACAGTAGAAATAAGGTGGACCAAAAAGGTCAGATCCGGAAGCTTGTTTCTCTTATGGAAGGATAGGTAAACTTTATTAAAGGGCAGGTATAACATTTATATACACGGCTAATGTCCATATACAAGGAAGCTAATAATAAGTATTATTTTTTTTCTGGGAGCTGTGTCATTTACTTTAACAGTTATAACAGGAACCGGTTTTAAAAGGTAAGGAAAAGAAATTCATAAAAAGTATTCTCATATCTTTAACTTCGGATTCCATTCAAACGACGACCAAGAAAAAAATTTAACCTCCAACTCAAAATTTTGTATATCATACTTACATGTGTTTTTTTTTCATGGAAAAACCAATGTTCTCTAATAATTACAAAAAATATCACATTATGAAGACTTGGACATTTTAATTTAACAGACTATACTGTTGACAAACAAGGTGAAAATTTTATGTGAGATCACATAAAGTTTGTAGGCTAAAAGTTTGCATTATTATTATTTTTTTATTTTATCAGATTTCAAATAAACTCATTCAGCAATTAATTCAACATAATAGATCTAAAAATATATAATCTTTATAATTAATAAAAAATAGATCGATAGATCGATAAAAATCAAATCTTGAATTATATTGAGGAAATTCCAAATAATTTCCCCTTATCTTAACAAAATTGTTATAAAGACATTTTATTAAATATTTGATAACACTATCACTGTAAATGATAATGTTTGACCTACGTGCATTTACTTGATCTATGCAGCAACTCTAAAACTCAAATTCTTTATGTTAGTGACATTCTTACGTGATCCAAAAACCTGTTGCAAATAGAATATTGGGTAGGTCATTCCTAAAGTAAAGAGCTTCAACCAAAACAATTGTTCAGTAGCAATTTATATCGTAGTTCTTTTGAAGGAGCAATACTTTAAATATATGTAAAAAAAAAATCTGTACCACTAAAACCCGTGAAGGGGACTGGGGTTCAGTACATGGTAGAGACTGTAGTGTTTCATGGACAACGGTTGTGCAGGTAGGTGATTTGCTCTAGGTCACGCTCAACCACCAGATACCCCCCTTATTTTGGATACCCCCTTTATAGATATAACCCCCATGAAGTCCCTAGATCCCATATGACCCATCTCCGGCCTCTAACAGACTAAATAAAAGTCAATAAAAAAAGGAAATGAAATCACAAAAAAACTTATCAACTATATCTAATCAAAAGTTTATTCTCATGTATTTATATATTTTAAATACCAATTTTATTCGATCATATCACAATGCATTGTTAACCAAAATCCGTTTATATTCTCAACAAATGTAACACTTTCGTTTTAATATTTTTAACAAAAATTAAACATTATTTTTTTTACCATACAAATCATATACACAAAATTTTGAGGAGTTTTGCATATTATATTGTTAGCTTTTGAGTTAACAGTTTTTGAGTATGCGTGATGCGAACTTACGAACCCTGACAGTATGAAATATTCATCATGGAAATTTCTATTTAAATCGGAAAACCGAAAATCTTCACGACTACCAACACTGGACAAGGAAATACATAGTGAAGGATTCTCATCAGACAGTTTTAATTCAAAATAAATTTCTATTAAGATTTTTCTCGTAATTACATTATTCCTATTAACGAGTTTAATGTTAAACATTTGATGAGAATTCTGTATATCATTTTAATAGGACCATTTAAATTTAATGAAACATATCATGATTCATAGGTATTTATCAAGAATCACAAAATATATTTAAATAAAATAGAATAATTGACTGGGGTCTTTAAACTAAAACTAAACATGAGATAAAGTAACTTCTGAAGATCCTATCCAATATTGTATTAAATTATGTATTATTTAATATTTAATAATTATCATTATGTATAAAGGAATGTTGAGAAACGTTAAGTAGGATAAGAATCTACTCCAGGACAAAAGGCGAGCAATCCTTAAATAGATATTTAACCTTTAATTATATTAATACTATAAGCCTTAAGGTCTTTGAACCACGTCTTTACGCCTTTCAAACGGTTTTTCATAATATTAATAAACAGGAAGCAGGAATGAACTTTAATGAAGAGTTTCAGAATAAATAAAATAAAATAAATAAAGTTCTCAAAAAGGCATTAATATTATTTAATTATTTTAATGGTGGAAGTATAATCGAACGTACTTATATGTATACAAATGGGAAAAGTTGGATTGAAATACACAAACAAGAAAACATCTATTTATTTAATTATTACAAAAAATTTATGTGCGTATTTTTTTGACCGACCCCCAACTATTATATTTTTTTTTTGTTATTAATTTTATTCAATAAAAAAACTAAAGCTATTATGTTTTTATTTTGAAGAGAAAAGATATGGCCTCCAGCCGGGATTCGAACCCGGGTCCTCTGTCTTACCGTTACAGAATTCTAGCAACTAAGCTATCGGAGTTGATACCAGCCGGGGACAAATCTTTTCTCTTATCTGATCCCATGTCCCCGTGTTCTCGCAAGATTTGCGATGTATACACGAGAACGAATGTTCTTTGAACCTTACTTTAATTTTAGGAACTTGTTGACATACGTCGTATTACTATTTATAATTTATTTGTTAGTTGTTTTAATTTTAAATATTTCTATTTTGAAGAGAAAAGATATGACACCGGTCGGGATTCGAACCCGGGTCCTCTGTCTCTCAGTGACAGTACCAACTAAGGTACCGGAGTTGATACCAGGCGGGGAGATATCTTCGAATCCCAGTCGGGGGCATATCTTTTCTCTTCAAAATAAAAATATTTAAAATTAAAACAACTCCCTAATAAATTATAAAAAATTATAAAGCTATATTATGTAGCGTATAGCTATATGCTACGTATATATATTACGTAATATGACTATATTACGTAGGCAACTTCCTTGTCGTAAAAAAAACCCACAAATCACAATGGCTCGACGTGGAATATACGTTTTAAAAATTACGTGTATATAAATATAGGTAAAGTTAATTAAAAAAAAACATGAAGGGTCTTGGGCTCAGTAGGTGGTAGCGACTGTATTTTTTCTTGGACAACGGTTGTGCAGGGAGGTGATTGGTTCTAAATGACGATCAAGTACCTAATTTTCGGTAACCACTTTATAGAGGCTGGATGAGCCTCAGGAAGGTCCTAGATCGTATAGAACATTTTTGATAGTAAGAAATCAGACAGGAGAGGTTTGTGACTGGATGAATAATGTACGTTCATCAAATGATTAAGTGATATCCTAAGATAAACCTCTACCACTACAACTTATGAAGGGTCAAGTACATGATAAAGACTGTACTGTTCCTAAGAAAACGCTTGTTCAGTGAGGATCGCTAGTTTATTTATTCATTTAACGTCATTATATGCTGCTATGGCTAATCCAGGAATAATTCATATTAGGATCGTTAACGAGTACCTAATGTCGTGCAGGCTTGATACCCTATTTTATGTCCTTTCCGAAGGACGGCGTAACTAAGGATTTTTTACTCCCTTTAAAAATCCATACTTACAGGTAGTTGATTTAGCCGAGTACTAGCTCTATCGATGCGGTTTTTTTCATTTAAGAATATCCAGTTTGTTGAGGATGAATGAGGACCTGGAAGCTGCGTAGATCCTACAGCGTCAATCTAAAGCTCTTAACAGATTACGCAATTTATCTGCGAAGACTAGACTAACTTGGGACCTCCAGCCCAGCAACTCAGCGCTCTTTTAACAACAAAAACTAAAATAATAATGCGCAGTTTCCATTTTTAAACTATGTCCCTTCCAGCTCATTTACAGGACGTAAAGAGGATAAATTTACTAGAGCATTAATCACGAAGAGGCTGGCTCATTTTACGCATCTGAAGCAACAAATCGTAAAACTGCCACAAAATGGTCCCCCTCTCGGACAGGGGTCATCATTCAACCGAGTCAACAGGTTGCGGTGCTCTCCCAGTTTTTGCACCATCAGCACAAAAGCTGTTCAAGTTTTTATAAAGAGAAGAACATTATTAACTCATAGCTGTTATACAAGTAAATAATAATGATAAGCCTTCGTGAACACGAAGGTTCAAAGCCGATCGCAATGTTCACTGTTTCTAAACCTTCGTATAGGGATTATCGACTTAATCCAAATCCATAAACCTTAACGCAATCTTCCCGCCTAAGTCTCGGTCTACTTTTCGGACATTTGCCGGTCGGGTAAGCCATTATTATTTTACAAGGAGCTCTTTCGTAACCAAGCAGAAACTTTACAAGCCCAATTCAGCTTTAGTTATTGTAATCAAAACGATAATTGTTTTGCTGAGAACTAAGATAAAACGCTATAATCCTACCTGAAAATGGAAATTTAAATACTGGACCCTTATTACAATACAAAAAGTAATAATGAAGAACGTCATGATACATCCAGAGAGAAAATTACAGAAGCAGAATTCAGTTCTATGTGCACCGACAATGAATGGACCCAAGCAAAACGATTAAAAGGGTAATCATGTGCAGCTTTTGTCCAAGAGGATTATTCACAGATCACTCTCAATCACAGATTTTTCTCCCAACTGAGGGTACCCTCTTTATAGACAATGAATAAGCCCCAGGAGGGTCGTAAGATCGGATTTTAATCCGAAACCTTCGGGATAGCAGCTCAGTGCTCTATCCTCAGAGCTACTATTCCATATCCAATTATATACTATTAAAAATGTTCAAAATAAAACTAAAATAGCTATAGGAGTAATCTAATTTTTAAATTCCTTTTTTAATTTAATTTTCCATTGGAAAATGGAAGAAAAGAAGATGGAAAATATGAGAATAGAAGTGAGGGGAGTATGAAAGGTATCAGAGGGGCCAGCTGGCCGGTTATCGGGTCAGAAGGCCCCACTTCACGGCATCTCTCTCTTCACTAAGTCTTCTTTCAGTCCGGCTCACTCAGTCCAGTATTTTATTAAATCACATATAATAAATCATATATATATATATATATATATATTCATATATATCATTTATATATATATATAAACTATCGGCATAGTTTACTCCATACTGCATCATGAGTTGTTTATGCGTTAAATAAAATACTCTAAACAAAACATGTGTACATTTATAACTAACCACAAAACAAAAAAAATGCAATTAAATTATTGGATACAAATCATAAATGCTTTCTAAAATCTTATAGTCCACGATCCATGGTCCATTTTTCCACTTGATTACTATCAAGCTGAATCTTCGTGAATAGCTTCGTTTCGATGAGACGCCAACAATTTCCTGTGCGAAAATTCTCGATTGTGGTAGCTAACAGAGGTAGCAAGGATAAAATATGTCGATTTGATGATTCTCAAACATTTATTACTAACTCGTTTTTTTTTTTTGTTAAATCTCAAGATAATTATCTAAATTATTTGAAAAAATATTTGTCCTACAAAATGTATGGATTTATCAAAGAGTCCCTGGTTTTATGGGTATTATTTTGTTAAATCTCAAGATAATTATCTAAATTATTTGTCCTACAAAAGTATGGTTTGATCAAAAATGATAACTAACCAGCTGTTTTTTTTTTACTTCTTCTTTTTTGACTTCGTTATCGATGCATATTGGAAGGAGGCGACTCTTTGATCAAACCATGCATTTTGCAGGACAAATATTTTTTCAAATAATTTAGATAATTATCTTGAGATTGAACACAAAAAAAACCCAGCTAGTAATAAATTTTTGAGAATATCAAATCGACATATTTTATCCTTGCTACCTCTGTTCGTTACCACAATCGAGAATTTTCGCACAGGAAGTTGTAGGGCGTCTCATCGAAACGAAGCTATTCACGAAGATTCAGCTTGATACTAATCAAGTGAAAAAATGGACCATGGATCCTGGACTATTACTGAACTAACATTATTTCTCGTACCATCTCCTCCATAAGATTTCGCATAAATATGAATCCAAAATATTTCTACTCGTTCAACATTCTTTTTATTTATTGAGGCCAGACATAAATTAGGAGAATTACTTTGTTCAAGGGCAGATGACATCCCTGAAGCCATGTTACTCCCAGAAGGTCCACCTCCTTCTTGCGTCCCTTCTTATTACAGTACCACTTTGAAGTTCTTTCATGTGATCTTGGTTTGATCCGATGCCATTTTCCACATAGTTTGGTGGTGGGAATAATGTTGCTGTGAGGTTGAAGGCATTTTCTTCACTCCTTATGTGTTCACTTAATTGAAAAATGTTCATTATAATTTATTATAGAACACGAATGAAACATTATATCAATTAGGATTTATAATTAGGTTGCATGTTAAATTTCTCAAATATATGGAGTTATTTCATATAAGTAATCATAATTACCGAATAAGTAATGTGCATTGTTTTCCAGGCGAATAATAACAACTAAACATTTAAATACGACCTTCTGTGAAAATTTTCACACAGAAGTAAGGAAATTAATCTTCTTTCGTGTAAACTTACTGACATCTTGGCCTACTTAGGCGATACTTACCCGAGGAGTTGTTGGGAAATTTACAACACCGGATCATTAATTAATGGGTAAAATTGATGATTTAATATATTTAAGTGCTGTATTATCATAATATAATCATTATACATATAATTAACATGTTTTTTAAAAGGCTCTTGCGAGATTATAGTTTTACATTATTAGTAACATGGGTCATAGTAATAACTATTAAGCAGTAAGAATATTTATTTTTATCGATACCTTAATAAAAGAGTAACTTAGTATAAAAGAAAAACTACCATTACAACCCGTGAACGGGTTTGAGGTTCAGTACATAGACTGTGCTGTTTCAAGGACAACGGTTGTGCAGGGAGGTGATATGTTCTAGATCACGCTCAACCGCCAGATTTCCTCCCTTATTTTGGGTACCCACTTAATAGATGCTGTGAGCTCCAGGAGGATCCTTGACCTCATATGATCCACCTCAGGCCGATAACAGACAAAATTAAAGTCTTGCCGGCAGCGGGATTTGAACCAGGATTTTCGGCATGGCAACTAAATGTTCTACTACTGAGCCACTCTGCTCCCTACTTAGTTAAAGTAGAACTAAATATACAAGCATTAACCAGATTAAGAGTGCTCACTTTAGGGAGGCTGAGTGAACCCCTGTGGGGTAAATGGAGGTCCATAATATTCCGTGGCTGTGATGATGGATAACTGATTAAATAATGCATATACCACGTTTGGATTTAGGTAACCAGGAACCCATATCCATAAATATATACCTAAAACCAATTATGAAGCCAATTTAATGATAACCAACAAGAAATCAACAATTGTTTTTTATTTATTTAAAACTACTTAAATATTATTAAGTTATGTTACTTTATCATGAGAAGGTTAAATTATAAAATGATCGACGAAAAATAAAAAAAAAGGCTGAAACTAATGAGCATAGTTTATATATATATTACAAAATTTTGAAAAAATAATTTTATAATAAATAATGTATGACATGTGACAAAGTAATTATGGTTAAAATTAATTACTACTAAATGGAAAGAGTGACATTTATTTTGAGATAAAGCAATATAATCTAAGCGCAATAATAAACCTAAAAGGAATTAAACCTGTACCATTACAATCCATGTCTTTGAATTCAGTACCTGTTAGAGACTGTACCGTTTCTAAGATAACGGTTGTGCAGGGAGGTAATCTAGCCTAAATCACGCTCCATTGCCGGTATTCAACTCCAATTAGGATGCCCATATTGTAGAGGCTGGGTGAGTAGCAGGAGGGTCTGTGGATCCCATTGGGTCTAACTGTGGCTGTAATATAATTGATCTGACACAGCGGGATTTGAACCCGGGTCCTTCAGCATAGCAATTCTGCACTATAAACACTGAGCTCCCAAACGTAATGCCAACGAATCAGTTAATATAATTAAAAAAATATTCCTAAAGAAAAATGTTTTTCATCAAATGTACCAAATACTTTTACTATATACCCGAACATCATGCGAATAACTCCACTAACAAGGCTAGCAATAAATATATTCATTGAGTGAAATTGAATAAATACACAGAGTATGTTGAGTTATTCTTCCATTTAAATTACCTGCCGTTTTTCTTTTGTCATTTCACTTTTGTTGTATTGCTCAAATATTGGATTCCCTCTATACGCTTTGATTTAAACTCTTTTGTTCTTCCGAGATAAAACAAAACACTACATTTGATTGAGGTTACTAAGCGTATAGATTTAACATGCTGTCTTATTCAACATATACCGTCGAATTTTACATAGAAATTACTTTATTATGTATATTAATCATATTGAATACATTTCATTGTTTTCTTAGTACCAACAATACACCTCTAATCCCTGTTTTAATGTTTAAACCTACAAAATTGTGTATATATGCGAGAGTAGCAAATACCAAATGGTCCATCAGCAACCCTACGAAAAACAGTAAAGTTTAAAATATATTAATATATTACAGGAAAGCGTGGGTCCACAAATCCCCCGTTTTAGTTATCATGTCAATATTGAAAAATGGATCGATACTGTAATTTTGTTTAAATCCCTTCTTTCAAACATTTTAGGGATGTTGAAAATATCTGGATACAAGTTTTTTCCCAATAGTTTTAACTTGGCATCCTAATGTTAATGTGATAAAAATCAAATGAAGGAAAAAAAGGTAACTTAAAAAAAAAACTCATGAAGACTAAACTTAAGACACTACTCAACAGTAATCCGCCAAGAGTGACCGTATGCGGCAGTCTGATCCTGAATAAGAAAATATTGTTGTGTGATCTAGAAATTACGAGAAGAGGAGAGAAGGATGTTTAGACGAATTTTGTGATCGATTAAAGGATATGCTACAACCAAGAATTCTACACGCACATAGAGAAAATTACAGATATTATGAAAAAAATCAGAATTCAGTTATATGGGCACTTACATAGAATGTACCCTAGCAGAAAGGCAAAAAGCATATTCCCCTATCTTAAAAAGCCGAAAATCTTCAATACGTAGATTAAGGAAAGTGAAAATGTCATCGAAGAGCTTGAGGTCTCCCCCGATGGTAATGGAGGACGTTCTTCACTTAGGAAGAAACCTGAGAATGCTACGGGTTTAAGGAAAGACCAACGAGAAAAAAAGGCGTAATTTGTATACAGGATAGAAAGCAAAACCACGGGGAGTGACATGGAAGAAAAGAAAGGAACAGTTAAAAGTAACGTAGTCCATACTAGCTCGATCGTAAAGGGAAAAAAAGGGTGTTGGATTCAGTATATGGTGAATGCTGTACTGTTTCTAACCAAACTGTTTTGCAAGGAAGTCATTTGATGCTCAACCACTAGTTGAATCAAATGTTTCTGCCAATTATCTGTATCCACTTTAGAGAGTACATGCCGAGCTAGATGCATGTTCTTAACTGAGACTAAAAACAGATCCGATTTACGGCTGAAGAACAGAATAAATAAATAAAAAGAATACAAGATCAATAAGATGTTAGGTCTCAGTCCTTATTTATTCACGGGCAATTAATTAATATCTGTTAACTCTTTAAGTATTTTTTATGATAAATAATCCAATTCATACCGCACTCATGTACGTAAGAACAGGTAAACTAAATTTTTGTTTGTTTATTGTATATATAGTTTCAGATATCTGTGAACAAGTACATTTCGTATTGTGTGTTTATGCTGTTTATATGATGTATTTTATTATTATCATTACACTCAAAACAAAAAAAATTCACCACTACAACTCATGTACGGTTAAGAACATAGTACCATTAGTAATGTTTCTAAGCCAACGGTTGTCAAGGGAGGTGATTTATAATTACGATCTCAAGTGAATAATTAATTTATTCAACAAGTATTAATACAAATTATATAATTATCATAACCAGAAACGGAAAGATATAAAATTTAAGCTTGGAATATTCTGCTCTTCCTGATAACGCGCAAAATTGGAAGATTACCGGTAGAGATTGGAAGAAAGTTTCGCTAGAACCATTTTATGATAAAATCAGCTATTGATCCGATTATTAATAAGGTCAGCCTGTATTAGACCACAAGGGACAAGATGGCTTCAACTTATAGGTTATAGGATACATACGAAATGGTTGGTATATTATAAATCAGAAAAAGTTATTTGAAACCAACTAAAAAATTTTTAATAGTAAATCAAAAATTATACGATTCAATAAAAAAAGAAAAAAATACTGTTAAAACCTAAAGGACCAGTTTGTAGATGAACGGTTGAGCAGGTTGGTGATTTAGTCTATAACTTGCCTTTCTTTTCCCACAATTAATAGAGATTGAATGAGCTCACGAAATATATCAATATTCCACAGGATCGATTCATCTTTGAAAACTGAGTAAGATCACTGTCACGTCACATTATTTGTGAAATAATACATATGGCACACGGTAGAACAATAATAACAAAAAATAACGTCTAATAATTCCTTCTCAGAATAAAAACCTTTCTCCAGTTATGATATATAATTTTATTATATAAAACGTTTCGACGATTACATGTCATTTTCAATCAACCAAACAACTTTCTGCATCATATCTTCTTTATCATCAACTTGAAAGAGTTACAAGTCACAAATATCTTTTTATTAATTATTGTAATTTTTTTTAAAGTTTTACTTGGAGGTCAATTATCTTCCATGGTCCTTTTGTTTAATTCTAATTCAAGTTGATGATAAAGAGGAAATGATGCAGAAAGTTGTTTGGTTGATTGAAAATGACATGTAATTGTCGAAACATTTTATATGATAAAATTATATATCATAAATGACTGGAGAAAGGTTTTTATTGTGAGAAGGAATTATTAGATAAATTCAGTTCAGTTTGCATCCGTAAAAAAAAATAAAAATAAAAAATAACATTAAAAATAAAAAATAAAACACTGCAGCATTCCCCATAAAAAGGGCCGAACACCAATTTACTTTTTTTATTTTTAATCACTTTAAATGGACGGATGTTTAAAAATAAAATCATAAATAATAATAAATATTTAAAAAATGAAAAAAACAACTACAATCCACACAAACTAGAAGATAAACGTTGCACAACTATTATTTCTGAAGTTACTTGCATTTCAGAACAACTTATGATTTTTTTTTTTTAATACATTATTTATAATAATATTTATATGATCACTATATACTATAAAAAATAATATAAGGAGAGCTACGATTAAATATATAGGAAGCGGCAACTTAAGATGTTAAGAGCAAACTTGTAAACTGGCTTGAGTAAGCGTTAGGAATTCTTTGTGAAAGGTCAGATCCCTCTCTACCTGCAGCTCACATCTCGCCGTTATTCAATAAGACCTTTTGAAGGAAACAAGATCAACAGAGATTTATTCGTATAAAAATAAGATTAAAGTTTTATTACTTTATATATCGTAAATAAATGTATTTATTATTTTTATTTGGGTATCGGTTCCGGAGATTTTTGCTTCTTTAATGCCAATTAGTTTTAACTTTTCATTAATTTCCTTTTCAATATTCTCGAAAATTAAATCTATTGGCATTTCAATAAAATTTGTTTTAAATTGTTTATAATTAAATTAAGAAATATATTTGTGAAATGATTGACCATACGTCACTAGTTATGCACAACTGTTATCCATTACGCCAACAGAGACCGCTGGTGGTAATTCCCCACTGATTGATATCAATCTGTCTTCTTTATTAATTGCTACAAAGAGAAGTCAATTCGAGTCAATTGTCAGAGGCACACACATGCTCTCCATATGTTATTGTCCTACTATACCAAATATCATATCTGTAGCCTCCCCTCTACCATACTACTTAACAATACCTCAATACCTATATCTAACCATATTAAATATTTAGGAATCTCTTTAGACCGCAAACTAATATTCAACCATCATATAAACAATAAACTAAATAGTGCCCGTAGAATATTATATAAAATGTATCCCTACTTCAACAAAAAATCAAAACTATCGGGAAAAAAAGAAGAAAATATTATATAAGGGAGTCATTAGGCCCATGATAACTTACGCATGCCCAGTCTGGAGTTTAGCTAGCAAAACCCACGTAAAAAAAATACAGATCTTCCAAAACAAATGTCTAAGAATCATAAAAAACTATCCAATATATACTCAAATCACCACAATGCACAATGAACTAGATATCCCAACAATACATGACTTTATACACCAACAAACCCTCAGATTCTTCACCTCATGTCAGCTATCAGACAACATACTCATTCAAGAAATAGGAAATTATACAAAAACAACAACACCAAAATACAGACACAAACGAACAAACCACATTCTACTATAAATAATATATATTTTGAAATGAGTTCTTCTTTAAATTAATGTTCTTATATGCTATATATAAGAACAATGTAGTATATAATAATAATGTTGTTTTACTCTTATAAATGTATATCTTATGTATAAAATCCTATGTACTTCTTTTTTCTGTTGGGTTTTTTAAATTTTTACCAACAACAAAAACTTATTAACCAAACAGCCATGTATGCAAAATCATTCTCATTGTAAGGGATTATCCCACCAATGTTTAAAATGTATGTATATAATTTAAAATAAAATAAAATAAAAATCTCAAAAAAAATATATATATATATATCTGTAGCACTATGTAGGAATCATCAGATTTAATTATTGTTAAATATTTTATGCAATATATTACATACAGTAGAGATCAATATATATGATATATCCCACAACAATAAATGTATACATTAATAAACTTATTATAAGTACTTAGACACGGTATTGTCTTGTGCTAAGTATTAAGGCATACATTGCATGATCTCTCTTGATATGCTGGATCGACTGGGATTGGGAATGTGATGTTAATTGTTGTAAATGTTTACTGACTGATAAGTAGAGTAATTATGAAAATATCTTAAAAAAGACCCGACGCTTTTTTAAGATAAAATTCAATTTTTGTTCATTTCTCTATTCATATTGAAAAAAATTGTCTACTTTTTATTGGGTTTCCTATTAAATATTTTTTATTTTTGATGCATAATATAAGAAACTCCCAATATAATCCTGCCAGCAGTTGATAAGATTGTTTCCAAGATTAGGCATTATTTGCCTTAATACACGCCTTAGGATTTGTGTCTTTAGACATGAAAAATTACTAATACTGAAGATCCTGATCAGAATAATGTGACTTATTAAACTGTTATATTTTTACTGGTCGTTGAACAGTGTCTGGTCCAATAGTTTCAATTTAATTAGATGTTTTGAAGAGGCTAATGTGTAAGAGCTTTATGTGTAAATACAGGGTATGCTAATAATATAAGCGTGTTAAAAACATACTTTCGTTAAATTTATAGAAAATATTCATCGGCATTAAGATTACATACTGAACTGAAGATAAACTTAATCCTTATCTATACATCAATCATAATATGTTGAAAAAAATTCTCTTAAATACGTAGGGAGAACTGTTTATTGGAAAGCCATGGTTTTGACCACATCTGCTTCAGAGCCCAATGATCAAATGAACCTCATGGTCTAGTGTCAACCCCCGATCCTACTAGCCCTGAAGAAGACCTAAAATGTTGGTCGAAACTTTGGCCTTTCCAATAAACAGTTCTCCCTATTTAAGGGAATTTTCTTTACCTCCACCCGGATCATTCTCTTCCTCATTAATTGTAATACACGATCCAATTATAGTCAACACTAAAAAAGACAATGTTGATAAATAGATTGTGTTTTCAGTGTTAAGGGTTAGAAGATGAGTACTATTAAATCTCGAAAAGTCACTGAAATACAAATATACCATTGTATTCATTGACTGAATCTAATTTATATTATTTTTTATAGAATAAATATATTATTACTCACTGTTTAATAATATTAAGGACAGATATATATTGCAAAATCCCTTGCAACATAAAATAACTACGGGGTTAGAGTGGGCGCATCCCTTCGCGGGTCAGTGAGCCGCGACCATGGCATTTCCTCCGGGAGCACCTGTCCGGTAGGGAGGCGGGCGGGGGGGGGGGTAGGGGTAGGGAGAGGGGATGGGCGAGGGGCGGCAGAGCATGGGCGAAGGGGGGTAGGGGAGAGCCCACTATTTTCCGCTTTACCTGCATCCGCTGTATTACATTACCATTATTAAAGTCCTCCCTAGATAGCCATTGCTGTGGGTGCTTATTTCTGACGTCCGATGACCATCGTCTGTGGAAAAAGGGCGAAGCAGGATGTCACATAGGAATGCGATAGTTAATAGTGTAGTGTGGACATTAAACAGAAACAATAATAACATGAGGAGGAGGAGAATGATATCAAAGAAAATGATGTGTGTATATATATATATATATATATATATACACACACATATAAATATATATACACACATATAAATATATATACACATATATATATATATATATATATATATATATATATATATATATATATATATATGTATATACACATCTATATATATATATATATATCCATCTATAAATATACATCTATATAGCTTCGGTGAATGTATAGTTAATTTGGTGGCTAAGTTAGAATTAACTTGAAAAGGAGTTATAGCTTGTTTTACAACTCCAATTCAAGCAAGAAAAAAATACGTGAATGTCCAAATTTCTTAAGTAAAGGAAGCACAATAGACAATACTCGACTTTAACACTTATTCGCATGGTCTGCAGATATATACTATACTTATTTAAGTGGAAAATAGTTGACTATATAATTTTATGAGAAGCGAGGGGATGGTTGACTGGAATATAGACGTAAGGAAGAAAATAGTTGGGGGTGCAGTCAAATAAAAACACTAAATAAGTTGTGCCGACGTTTCGACCCACTTTGTGGGTCATCTTCAGGGCTAAGAAAGAAAAACGGATAAAATAACAGAACTATAAAAATACATTGCAGACTAAGTATATGATAAATGAGAAAAAATATATATGTAGAGAGGCAGAAATTTAGAACAAAAGTGAGGGATATGTATGAATAAAAAAATTACAGAGAAAATGTACAGAAAGGTGGTGGTGCCAAAAAGATTTTTTTATACAAAGATAAAAGAAGGAAGTAAACAGAACGTCTGAAACGTCGGCACATAATTAAATAAGTAACCACTTATTTAGTGTTTTTATTTGACTGCACCCCCAACTATTTTCTTCCTTACTTATATATATATATAATTTTAATAATGATATGGAATGATCAGGAGGTGCAGTCAATGAGTACATAAAATAAAGAAGACTTGTTTTATCGTGATAACGATTCGCCCTAAGATTCAGGGCAGACGGTCAAGGGAGGCGATGTCAGTCCTAACTGCGTCGAATTTCAACTAACTGAGTCGTTAGTTGTAGAGGATGTAGTATTCAAATAAAAAGTTCAACTTCACGAGGTTATCTTCTTTTCAAACGCCCCAGAGGATTATCAGGAATTGGAGAGAAAAGTTTGAAACTAGTGGAATAGAGTGTGTTTGAGTAACCTCGAAATAATAATTGGACCTTTTGACGAGAGCTCCGAAACGTATAATGAGAAAATAAATACTGATTCAATTACACCAGATCGCATGTCATCATTAAGAAAATGTTTATTAAATTAAAAATTAAATTCATTGTATACATTAAATGAAATAATAAAAGAACTTTGTTATAAAAACTAATTCAATTAAAATAAAGGAAAATTTAAACGTTTTATACAAAAAATAAAATTTAAAATTACCATTAATAAAAAAGAAAAAGAGAACAATTTTAATCAAATTAATGTTTATCAAGACACAATAATTGTTTATTTGGCCAATAGGAAACATTACAATAAAAGTTTCTTATCTGTCGAAGTGGTTGTTCTCGGCGTGACGATCAGAGAAGTCGATAGGACAGACGACTTTCGTCGATAGGACAGAGGACTTTCGTCGACAGGGTGTGCGAAATGTCCAAATAAATGAAGGGTCGATTTGCTGTGGTCGAATCAACGACAAGACTGTGACTATATTGCCCTAATTTCCCAACTCCAGGCGGGCAGCGAATTAGTCTATATCAAGTCCACAATAACAACAGGTATTGTATATAAGATGCACTCTCTAGGCCAACACTGGCTAGATACAAAAGAAATAAACAATAGCCGATCGAATCCACCATCGGCATGTGTCTTTTTTTTTCCAAACTTATAAATAAATTAAATTACTCTATTATTTAAGCAATAATAAAAAAAACATAGCAATAAACAAACAATAACAATACGAAAAATAAATATTTATAATATTATATTTACAAAAATGGAAAATAAATAAAAGGAAAATAATCTTTCTCTTACAAAATATTCATTGTTTTGTTTATGATTAAATAAAATAATCTTCTATAAATCAATAAACTATCCGGCCCTAACAGAGTGTGAATAAAGAATGTCATAAAAGGTTTGATATCGGGTTCGGGCCAAATTAGCAACAAATGGGACATTGAGGTCATTATGGATCCCTTTATTCGAAACAAAGTAAGGCGTAAAGAGGATTTTACGAAAGTTTTGTATCGTGAGGATTGGGTGGCTCAGTGGTGCGGCAAAGCTATACTCCGTAAGTTCAAATAGGTTTTATAATAGTCATGTATATAGTGTTGAACTAACCTGAAAAGTCTTCGATCGGTATAGTGAACTGCAGTGAAATGAAACTGGAGGTAATCCAAGTTTATACGATTATGAGTAAATAGTAGAGTTTAAAATTTTATTAAACAAACGTTTGCTCAGGGAAGTGATTTGGCCGAGATTACGATCAAACTCCAGGTTTTTCTTCCAATTAAAGGTAACCCACATAATAGAGGGTGAGTCACTGGAGAGCCTGTAAATCCCACAGGATCCTTTTACTGCTTTTAAGATATTAAATAATTTATAATCCAAGTATATAACAACAAAAAATGTAAGAAAGGGGTTCAATCTTCCCTGCAACTAGCCATGCAGAAAGTTTAGGTTACAACTTTTAACGGTAGCGAGACATTCCCTAGAGTAGGCTAGCCATGTGAACCGGTAAACCATTGCGCTATGTAAATGCCTTGAAGGCTAGCCTCCACTAGATCCTATTCCCACAGGTGTCCTAGATGAAGAGGCACCGTTCTCTACCGGTGTCTCCTTGGTATTTCTTATTTATAAAAGTGTAGAACTGTAGCGTGAATAAACGGAAAATATCTTTAAAATAAATGAACGAATAATCAAGCTAATATTTCAACTTCTAAAAAAATATAAATATGTAGTTACAAATGCAAAATAATAATAAGGCTTAGCTAACCTGAAGGTTCGATGCTGTTACTACAAATCTCTGCTCATAAACGGACCACTAGCAAAACCCAAATCCACATCACACTCAATGCAATCCTCCCATCTACACCATGGTCTTGCTCTCGGGCGTTTACCACAGTGCCTAATTACTTTTCAGTAATTCGTTCGTTACTCAGCATAACGACTTAACAATCCATCTTATACAAATGCATAATAATAAAAAAAAAAATTAATATTATTCTTCCTCAAGGTAGTAACCTTGGTCCTTTATACAGTTTATACAGCTGACATCCCAACTCATCCTAATACTATCCTCACCACGTATGCTGATGATACATGTGTATTATCAGTCAACACCAATCTAGTTATTGTATCCCAAAGCCTCCAATCCCATATCACTGATCTTGAAGAATGATGTCAAAACCGGAGAATTAAAATAAATTCTCAAAAATCGCACCAAATCACTTTTACCTTACGTCGTAAACCAATGACATCCTGCCCTTCAGTATCCTTTAATAATATCCCACTTATGCCTGTAGAACAGATCCTCATACGAGACTGAAAAGACAATTTAACCAATAAATAAATTTAAAAAATATATATATATATATTGTTCTGAAATAAAAGAGTAAAATTGTCCGAAAACAGTTGTTGTTTACAGTGAGCACAAGCAGATAATAAATGTACGAAGAATAAAGCTAATATTTCATAAACCAAAATATATAAGTTGATACAAATGGGTAACTATGTCCAAGATCATGGATTCGTATCCCGGCAGAAGGCCTTAGGCTTTTTTGAAGGGAGTCAAAATTCGTTGGGTATGCCATCCTTCGGAAAATACGTAAAATGGGTCCCGAGCCAGTGCGGGTTCGGGTACTCTTTATAGACCCCCACCCAAATTATATTTAGACAAGCAAAATTTAGGACTCTCGCTGTTGCATCGTCCGATTATTCATAGCAGTATAAAGTTAAATGAATGAACAAACAAAATGATTTTGAAAATTAAAAAAAGAATAATTATCCGAAAACCAGTATAATTTTCTTTGTAATGAGCATAAATATCATGTAACTAAATTATAAAAAAATAGAGCCAACGTTTCATTTAATAAAAAATATAAAAATATACTAAGTGCATAAAAATGAAAAAAGTGCATGAAGTCCTTCAAGGTTTGAAGCGTTACTAATTTTTAAGGTTTCAAATCTTGAAGGTTTTTTTATTTATTGTTAACCTACCTGGAAAGAAGTGGCCTGACCACGATCAACCGCCAGCGTTTTTACTTGATTTGTTAAAGGATAAGATATCGAGTTTATAGATACTGGATGCTCCCAGAAGAATGTGTGGTTTAAGAGCCGATCCACAGTTGATATACCTGAAAACAAATTATCTGCCAAATCCGATCTCGAATATGAGCTCGGAAGCATTGGATACAGTGCTATAGTCAAATTTATCTAGTCAAAAAATCTCCTGACGCAATGATATCGACAAGATGGTGATAATATCTTCAAATACAGAGGAGTGAATATAAACAATTGACAATAATAAAAAAATATATAAAATGGCATGAGGTGCATACCGGATGCGGGTACATGTCTTCTGCAACAATCGAAGGACGAAGAAACAAAACAAGAAGGCCATCGTATTTATAGTCGAAACTTCACACACAATGGAGAGTGAGAAATTGTTGGTGGAAAGGTCTCACACAATTACTTTCAATTATATGGAAATTCACACCATCCTCAGAATATCAAGCAGTGAACAACGGAAAACCTACGTAATCATGAAAAAATAAATCGATTGATTTAAATTTATGACACATATCCTTCAAAGACAATATCTAGTCTTCCCACAACTGTATTTGTGTATTATAAACATTTCAATAAATAAAATCTAAAATCGGTAATTTAATTTCAAGTGAGATCTCACAGCAAAATGTTAGAACATAAATAGAATGCTTCGAAATAAAAACCTTTAAGTCTCGAAAATAGTTTTTAAAATGTCCATATTTCGTTAATTCATGTATCATCAAGTCTAAATGTAAAAACATATAAAAAGTAAAGGTATTGTTACGGTCAGAGAGAGAAAGACGGGCTGGAGGGATTAAGAACGGATTAGAAAGATCGCAAGGATCTCGAACGTCCCCGGTCTAGAACGTTCTACCTTGCCTATATAAATAGCGTCCGCTGCGAGCGAGTCAGTCAGTGTCAGTGTGATGAACTAGTCAGTGATGAGTGATAAGTGAGTGTAATAAACTGTTTCTATTTACTACTGTGTGTCGGTTTGTCATATTTCGAGAGTCTTACGGTCGGTGGACTTAAATTAGTGGACTGTATGTGTTAATTAGTAGTTATAAACTATAGTGTAATTTTATTGTATTTGTACAAATTTATGTAAATAGTTAAGTTGTTTAGTATTAGCAATATCTCATAATATTTGTATATTAGTTCAGTAATTAGATAACAGATCGGCCTAGGTATAATCTTTAAAATATTGTTATTGTAAATTTATATTAGCTTAATAATTTAATTGTTTAGTAATTTCATTGTATTCTTTTAGTCAATTTGATAATAAATATTAGTATCTTGAATTTAGGAGTAGTTTAATTCATTTTACAACTAGTAGCCTGTAACAGAATATTATGAACAAACGAATTAATTTCTGTGGGCGTATCCTCCGAATGAATGCCAAAAGGCTAACGAAAAGAGTATTTGAATTCCTTACAAATAAAAAAGAAGATAAACGAAGGAGTTTAAGGAATCTGAGAGAGACATAAGAGAACTTAACATAGAATGTTAAAGGTTATCTTCCTAACATAAGATTAATGGAGGATATGCTAAAGGGATGGAACTACCAAAAGCATGTCCAGAGACCACAGGAAGAGGTTAGAGGCGAAAACAAAGCGGATGAACAAAATATCCGATAAGGAAAGGAGTAGATCAGAGGGAATGAAGAGATGCTGAGAGAAAGTCCCGAAACAAGCACTGATGATTGATCCGGAGTAACCCAACGTTGCGTGAAAATAAGATTAGATAAAATAAAAAGAGTGAAAAAAAAAACTGCAGAACATCCTGAAGCCACACGCTAAAAAGAAGCCTAATAGAGACACAAACGTAACAACAACAACAAAATGAAGCAAAGGGAAGGTTACAAACAAATTGGAAAGTATAAATAAAAATAATGAAAAGTATGTGTGTTTTATTTTAAAATAACATCAGCTTTTTCTTTCTTTATTCAATTTCCTCAAGATAATGCCTAAATCGGAGTGATGCTTGCAGATTTTCTTAACTGAAAGTATTTTATTAGTCTCAACATTTATTATAAAAATAATTAAAACCCTGACAAATAGAGTAAAATGCAATTTGTTTATACATTTAACGTCCCATCACGTTACGACT
Organism: Troilus luridus; assembly: GCA_964056705.1. NCBI lineage: Eukaryota > Metazoa > Arthropoda > Insecta > Hemiptera > Pentatomidae > Troilus > Troilus luridus. Next base: position 95,866,318 of record OZ057415.1, on the reverse strand, counting down.
ATGGCTAATCAAACGATGCTACAGCGGGGATCCAAAATTTTGCCTATCTAGGTGCAATTAGGATTGGTATCTTTAACGATTAGAAGATCAGATACAATTTGAGCTTCATAAAAACTACTTAAGTCCGAGTTTAAAAAAATACAAAAAAATAGACTTAGTAAAACATTGAATATGTTAAGCTTTTTTAGAAAAAATATTTAATAATAATCAACAAAAAAACTGTATACATCAGTAAAATATAACCTTAATTAAGGTAAAACGTATACTACAAAATAATGGGAGTATTCTATCAACTAAGATTTCTAATTACATAGAACATTTGTTTTATTTCAATTAATTTGAATGCACTTGTTAAGTGAAAATTATAATTATATTTAATAAGATATTCATTATTCTCGTTTATAATCAGTTCCTTCCTACAAGAGACAAGAACTATTAGCTAGAACTTTATCTAGACAAGCAGCTAACACGTAACAGTCGAGAGATAAGGGATTTCTAGTAAGAGCAGATTAAATGTGAAACACTCTACAAGTACAAGTCTTTTCTTATCGTAACATTTAAATTAACAAATTAAAAAAATAAGAGTAATAAAGCCAATTAGGAAGCAAAAATTATTTGAACGATACAAAATTTTTTTGGAGAATGTCCAAAAAATAGATATGTTATACCAAAAAGATTTTTTGTGATGATAAGTTATAACTTTTTTGAAGCCTCATGGACAAGAAAATAGAGCAAACATTTTAACTACAATAATATATACCCAAAGCCATGATGCCGATATCTGCTAACTCCTGCTGTTAACAAATTTCTAACCTCTGTTAACTGCCCCAAATCTGCAAGACCACAACCCTCCCATCTACATCTCGCCATCCTTTACACACAGAAGGTTTAAAAATAAAGTAGACAATTTTGTTACAAATCCTTAAAAAATACTTGGTTCTTTGAGACTTAAAAAGATAATGAAAGGAAACTGAATAGAGCTGGTATGAGAGATCTATGAAATGTTTGGAGAGTGAATCAATTCTGGATGAGAGATGGACTCAAGCACAGTTGCTTCCCATTTTTAACATTTATCAGTTTTTCTATAATTATTATATTTTTCTATATATATTATATTATATCACTTCTATTGTGTTACTAGTGAGAATAAATAGAAACAATATACGGTGAATAAAATATTTATCACACTTTTAAATTAATTTTTTTAGTACAAAAATCGTATTTCTTTTTTTTTTTTAATATACGTTTACTTTCTCAATTTGAAAATATTTAAAAATAATAATTTATTTTTCGCTTCTTTAATCATTATGTATCGCATATACATTACCATATGTGTGCATGTACATAGACATAAATGGAATATCCCGAAATAAGAAGCCTTAGTTTTCAAAAGTTACAAAATAACAACGATATGTATGTACGTTTATACACACACACACACGCGTATATATATCGATATATATATATAAATATACACACACACACACACACATATATATATATATACACATACCGTTGTGATTTTGTAATTTTCGGCCGTATTGTTCACAAATATAGTAAAAATATATATCAAATCTACAAAGGAATTCTTAAATATTTCTATAATTGGTTAAATGAAATCAGCTTATTATTTTTACTAAAAAAACTACCAAATTTTTTTTTGTTTTCACTAGAAGTACTTAAGCACATTCTAAATCTTACTCCTAAGGAAGTAGCAACAACCTGCGAGGTATTTCGTTAGGCAATAAACCGCTCACTCTCCAAGTACCGTTAGGCCATTTTCTAACCAGCGGTACCTTCGGATAAATAACTTTAATTGGATAAAAGTCACAGGCACGGGTCATCGAAGAAGATAATGGTAGGACAAGAAGTTGAAGAAGATATTGGAGGATACATTGGCCTGAAAGACCTTTGGGAGGCCTTGACCCAAATCGGTTCGATATCTGTCTGACCCGGGCCAGGGGTGAATGTTGGAACAGGCAATGGGTTTGGTGCGGCCAAATATAAATGTGTTTAATCCAAAGCTCTACTGCAATATTTTAAATATATAAAACATAATTTATACAAATAGTTGATATATAAAAATATATATTGTAAACTGTAGGCGCGAGTAAAATAAAATAATTTATGTCGAAAGAGTATAACCTTAAAAACTTTGGCCACTACAACCCATTATGGGTCTTGTGTTCAGTAAGTTGTAGAGATTGTACTGTTTCCAGGACAACGATTGTTCAGGGAGGTGGTTTGTCCGAGATCGCGCTCAACTGCTAGGTTATACCCCAATTATTAATTATTTTTCTCTCCTCCAGCCATTTTATTGCTGGTTTCTTCAACGCTTTCTTCTCTGACATTACTATACGCTTTGGTGCCTTGTAACCATCCATTTTTTGTTTGTAGGAATATCAGTTCGTTCTATTTTCGCTGTTTCTTTTTTTTTTTTTTTTATTTATTGAAATTTACAACTGTATAATAGTAATACATGAAGTAAATATAATGAAAGATATGGAATGACACAAGATAAAAGCAAGTAGATAAACTACCCAATGGTAGGCCATCTTCATTTCAGACGCCTCGGAGGATTATCGGTAATCGAAGAAGTAGCTAGGTTTGAAACTAGTGGGTTTGAATGAGAATAAAATTTGTCATGAAAGGATTGAAATCGGGTCCTGCCCAAGTCAGTAACATATGGTTTATCAAGGTCATCATGGATAACTTTGTTCGTAACAAAGTAAGGAGCATTAAGGATTTTAGGAAGGATTCTGGATGGTATTGATCGAATACGAGAGGAATTCGATGGTTTAGTAGTGACGCAGAGGTCTACTCCTTAAGTCAAGATTGGTCATGTATTTGAGTCTTTTATAATTAATTGGAGTAGCATAAAGCTTTTGTCGAGTAAGTGTTGAAGAAACCTAAAACGGAGTCGCTTTTTCTAGATCCAATTTTACCTAGATAATCCCTGGTAGGATTATCTTGAATTTTTGTATGTAAGTACCTATTGTATTCGTAAATTTTATTTGGGGAAATCAAAAAATATGAAAAAAATTTATAAAATTTAATCGTTGTTATGTTTGCTACCAGGTTTGAGTTATTTTCTGTGTTGTTTTTTTTACTGTAATCAGTAACTTCTTCAGTTAATTTTGGACCTAAAATCTTTTTTGTAAATTTTTGTTCTACTTTTAGTATATGTTTATATATATTTAGTTAGTCCTTGAGCAAGTCTGACATATAAGGACCCCCCTTATTTCCATCTCTTTAAGGCATCAACCGCAGTATCCGAACCAACTTAAGTACTCAAACACTCGAGATGAGTAACCGTGTACTGTTGAGAGTAAATTGGTCTTTGTTGACTAACAGATCCTCCCCGGCCATGTGCTCTCTCATCTATATAGGAGTTCTAGAGCTAACCCAGGCATCCAAGAATAAACAATATTCCAGACCTAGCCAACAAAAATAAATCTCCGATATACAGTTCTAAAGAGGGCAGCCCTTGGTTGAGATACCTTCAAAGCACAAGCACCGAGATTTATAGTAATTAAAAGAACAATATGTTAAATTGTGACTCACTTGCCCGATCAAAATGTATGAAAAAGATTTTATTAAACTACGGTTGGTATAAGACTAAAAAAACTTCAATAAATGGTAGAGACTGTACTGTTTGTTGGATAACCCTTATACAAGGAAGTCAGTTTTGTTTGAGATCACACTCAACCCCCAAGTTTCCCCCTAATTTAAAATGCTCACTTTAAAGCTTGGCGAGTCCCAGGACCCTGTCGACCTGTAGGCTCTATCCGTGACTATCAACAGATAAATTAAATCATCTTCTCATCTGGATTTGAACTCGGAGCATATCAACTTATGATTCTAAACACCGAGCTATTCCACTCCCCATTTATAAATAAAAAAGTGTGTTTGTTCATTTAACGTCACTTTTTGATACTACGGCTAATTTTGCCTATCCAGGTTTAATTAGGATAGGGATTTTTAACGAGTACCTGACATCGTACAGGCTCGGGAACCCCGTTTAACGGCCCTTCCAAAGGACGGCATAACTGAGCATTTTTTATTCCCTTTAAAAATCCAAGGGCCACCTTCCGGGCTACGAACCGTAGTAGTTTGTTACGCTAACCACTAAACCACAGGTCGCCCCTAAATAAAAAGTAACTCATAAATAATTCACAGTTCTCCATAAGACTAAAATAAAAACATTATAGTAACGATATGTTGGAACAGAGCACCGCCCTGACGTTGGTTGACCGGCCTGATCGTAATCAGTGTTTCGTTTATCTCAATATATATACACTTGCAGAAAAGGGGTGTTGTTTCACTAGATATCCTACCTAGATATTTTATAGTGAAAGGCTTAGCGAATCCGAAGGTTCGATGCCAATATTTATAAGATAAACAACCATATCTAAAACTATAAGCTTACCCTTAAAGCAATCCTCCCCATAGATCGCCTCGATCTATCCTTCGGACGTTTACTTGTGGGAATATTTGCTAGGTTGTTTTTTTGTTTGTTGTAGTTACTAATACCAACTATACATACTAGGATATTCGTTTTGCTTTCTAGGCGATAGAAAAATTCTAATTTTTATTAGGTCGAGACCTAAAATGTGTTTAATAAATAATTATCGTTAAAGGTAGAGGCTTAATATTCCAGTACAAAATTCTAGACACGGTAATTCATTACTATTTTCCCATGTAACAAGAAACGAATACACAAATGTAGCACATTCACTTGTGTAGTAAAAAATAAAATAACAGGTCTTTCGCCCGGAGATTCTCACATTGCAACCGCATCCTTACTATAGGAAGTCGTTTATCCTGGACCTGTGGGAAAAATTCCAAAATGGTACAAGCCCGACACTTAGCATACAATGGGGAAATGTTCCAGAAAGTTGCAAATGACCTGGTGAAAGCGCAAGATTGGATTTACATGACTAATTTATAGGATTAAGCAGGTGACCTGTAATCACCTTTAATTTTGGGAACGGTGAAATGCACGGTATGGAACACCGAAAGCAATTTTCCCACTAATAAAATTATATTTAATAATAGTTCAAAAGCGTGAGAAGCAATTGACCCTCATTATTAATTGTTATCGAAAATTTAAAACTAGAACTATATACTAATGAAGCATACCTAATGAAAAACAACTCTATCTCACCACCAATAATTTTTCCGTTTGATGAAGGAATGGTTAATTAATTAGTCAAACTCTATTTCTTAAATTTTTGGTGCTTTACATTCTTATAGTTTCTGGAATGTGTGTCTGGATCGGTCCATGTGTGTCTTACTTGAGTAAGAAATTTCCTGATTACAAGAGCTGATCAACATTTATTAAATATGTTAAAAGCTACGCGTGGACCATCTTGGCCCTCACCAAGCCTCTATAACGTTGCTACTCTTAATTTGGGTCAAACCTGGCGGTTGAGCGTGAAATCACCTCCATGCTCAACCGTTGTATTGCAGTACAGTATCTACGATGTACTGAACTCAAACACTTCGTGGATAGTAGTGGTACAGTTTTTTTTTATTTCAATATATCGGTGCCATATAGCTTATTTCTATCAACCAAAAAAATTATTCTTTAAATATTTAAAAAAAATTATACTAAATTAAAAATTAACAAAATAATCTAAAATAAATTATAAATAAAATTATTCGTTCTTTTACTGTTAATATATTACTCAAATAAAATTTTCGTGATCATAGTCATAAGAGATCTTGCTACAAAAATGTATTTATGTGGTAACTCTTTAAGAATGTCGTATTTAGATCTTTGAAATAGGTTCTTTAATTCGTAGGGTAACCTAATTTCTAATTTTAATTAATAGGATTATTAAGGTTTCAAGGCAAGGTCCAAAAAACTTCCTCGTCCTATAGCGATAACGAAAAATAATTATAACTTATAAATTTAAATTTATAAATTTAATCACACTAAAATAAATACATATAATTACTCGCCGTTTATACATATTATAAAACAAAGTCCTCGGCCGCGTTTGTTCGTGGTAAACTGAATAACTACTGCACGGATTTTCCTGCGGTTTTCACCAATAGATAGAGTGATTCACCAGGAAGGTTTAGGTATATAATTTGTCGAGGTTAAGTGTAAATGGGTTGGAAAATCGATGAGTTTCACTGAAGACGCTGCCTAATCCCGAGCAATTATCTAACGTGCAAGATAATAAGTTCGTATATAAAGAAATGTATGGTTTTGTTTTTATTTTTATAATTTCTATATAATAAAGTACATTAGCTGAGATGGGAATAAAGAAAAGCAAGACTCCCAAAGAAGCCTAACCAATGATATTCACGTGGTCCTTAGTGGCCGATACGTGATAAAAAAAAATACATTACACAGACAAATTATGTAGGCATTATATACCTTATTACCCGAGCAAAGCTGGGGTGGGTCGCTAGTATATAATAAAATAAAAATAAAACATTAAACTTCTAATTTATTAAAATAATATTATACATTGTATTAACCATAGGCATTATTGATCTAAGCTTTTTACTACTTAAAACAAACAAACAAAATTGTAAATTTATAGAAAATAATACTATAAAATATTTATTTAAAATATATATATATAATCTTAATTAGTTAAGAACTTATCTAAAATTTAATTAATTTCAATTAAACGCTTGCTAATTCCTTATCTGAGATAAACCATCATGATAAGCTCCACAGTTAATTGCTAAACATTACTATCAGTCTTAACAGCAATTAACGTCCTTCAAGAAACTACTGATGTCAATTAACTACCCGATGATTCCTCGAAGAGACATTAGCGATCGATTCGTATCCCTAGCTAAGGAGTTGCGTAAGATGGACCAAGATGGAGAGAAATCTGCACGCTTCGGCGCTGCAGTCGATTCGCTTAATTTCACCAGGGCCGAAGACTCAGTTACGGCATTAAAGTCTCCACTTACGGCTTTATATTCAATCATCCTCATCCGTTTTAGTTTAGATTGAATGGTGTTGAAAATGTCATTAGAGTAATGTAGAGAGTATATTTGAATATATTAGAAATGGAAGCACCACTACCTTTGTGTAGTTTCAGTAATTACCTAATATAATATCTAGTTTCTCTTAGTTACGTCAACCGATAAGTTATCTGGCATTCATAAAGTTCGAAGAATACTAACCATAACTATAGATATTATAGCAAAACTTTAAAAGACACAACTCCAGATTTTATTTTATTTTTTAATATTAGGAACACGATTATTCTAACAACTGAAAATTATCCTTATTAATTTATACCATTAAATATGGTTCAAAATAAAATCACGATGGAATTGGGTTATTATAAATTTACTATCATTTCATAATTTTATGTTTTTGCTTAGTGAGATGAAAAGAAAATTGGAGGAATATGGTAGAAATTACAATTCTAAAAACTTAAAAGCTTATATTTTTCTCACTACAATATACAAATGTTTTAATAATGTAATATTTTATAGGCGTTGCAACAGATCGAGGAACTACTTTTTGTCTAGTCTCCTGTGGTGCTCGATTAAGTAATGTATTTATATTTTTTTTAAATGACAAATCAAAAAGTTGTGTGGTTTTATGAAACTACGATGCAAGTGAAACTTTTTCGGTTTGTATGGATTTAACTAAACAATTTTGGAAAATTATTCGAATTAGGGTAATGAAATTGCGTTTTTAATCTTAACTTAATTATTGAAAAATGGGAATGATAATGGGAAATCAATAGTAGACAAAATATTCAATTATAAAATTTAATTTCCATTTGTAATTAATACAATTATTTAGATGTTAGAGAAGAAATTCGTTTACTGTAAGTACTAATGAAGGATGGAAATAGTTGGGGGTGCAGTCAAAAATTTACACAATAAATAAATGGAAACTTATTATAATTTGTATGGAAAGTCACTTTTTGCACCGAGTAGCCACTCCTATTGGCCCTGAAGATGACCTACAAAGTAGGTCGAAACGTTGGCACACATAAAGTATAATAAGTTTCCACTTATTTATTGTGTAAATTTTTGACTGCACCCCCAACGATTTCCATCCTTAATTATTTAGATGATAGACGCATACTAAAAAGTAAGAGAAATATTTATTTAAATCGTCAATGGATTCAACGAGATAGAAAAAAGGGGCGATCGTCAAAAAGTTTTGAAGTATCGTCAGGGGCGGTAGAAAAAATTTTCACTTTAAAAGCCTCTGTTCCTGTCATCTTTAACCGTTACACAAAATATAATAAATACAAATATTTATATATTAAGAAATTATACAAACTCATCACATACACAAAATATAGCACGTTTTTTAATATAAATATAACCAGAAAACCTGTACCACTACAACCCGTGAACGGATCTGGGGTTCAGAACATGGTAGACTGTACTGTTTCATGGACAACGGTTCTGCCAGGAGGTAACTTGTCCTAGGTCACACTCAATCGCCAGATTTTTCCCCATATTTTTGGGGACCCTATTTTTATAAAAAAAATTATAGTGGCTGGGTGGGTCTCAGGAGGGTCCTAGATCCTATATGACCCATCTCCCGCTGCAAACCGACTAAATAAAAGTCATAGCCTGCAGCGGGATTTGAACCAGGATTTCCGGCATGGCAACTCAGTGAGGCAACTGTATCACTGAGCCACTCCGCTCCCTAAATATAAAAAAAAATGGATTACATCGATTTAAAAAAAATAAAACAAGCTACATCTTGCTCCAATATTTCGATTTTAGGATTGTTATTTCAGAGAATGGACTGAAATAACAATCCTAAAATCGAAATATTGGAGCAAGATGTAGCTTATCGAAAATGATTTATTTTATCAAGAAAACATGCCTAAAATAAATAAAACTTTCACTAATTTATTTAATGAAAAATACTCAACATCGCGAAAGAATAAGTAGGTACTCATATTCTAATGAGGAGGACAAGATAAGAATCACAATTTCAAGAGCAATATTGAGGTAACTCAACCAAAATGTTAAGTACAGTACCTTCTGTATTTTCCCGTTCTGTTGACGTTCCGCACATTTTACAGACATAACACTATACCTACAGTCTATCCTTCCAGCTACGTTTCGGTCTAGGATAGTTGTATATATTAACTATTATATATTTTATAATTTATTTTTATTTATTGCTCTTTTTATGGTGATTATTTAAAAATTATATGTTTTAGTGGTTGTTTATTTATTTAACACCACTTAATACAATTATGTCTGTTGGGAGATGCATAGGGAAAAGGATAGGTATCTTTATGGAGTATCGGTTAATTTTAAAGTTCTTTTCTATCACTGAATTGCCGAAGCGTTGAATATTTAGCCATTTGCTGGTATTAAAAAACTGGCATTTTTATGTCAATATAATAACTTTAAATAATACTGTTTAACTTCCAATTTTTCCTGTTTATCTTTTATTCGATAAAAACAGTAAAGATGGTAAATTTACCACATCCTTGCCTCTTTAAAGTGAATAGCGAATTATATATTGACTATTATTACTATTATTATATACCAAACCCAGGTAATAAACTACGTTAATTTTCTATTATAGAGAATATTAATCAAAATGTACCGTCATAACATCTGACATGAATATTCAAATGAAAGATAACATGTTTGGTAAGAAAATATAGATCTCCATAAACTTTGAAGATTACAATAACTTGGCCAGGTAGTTATGAGTTCCCTTTTAAAAAGTTACTCCCGAGTTTTCTCAACAACCGCAGGAGTCGACGTGCAGAGTTAATGGCTAGTAAAGAAAAGGAAAAAGAAAGAGAAAAAAGATAACACAAAGGAAACATTATAGATAGCGTGAGAAGCGGCTTGGGAACGGATTCCATTCAAAATGAGTGGGATAATTATCCAAGTTCATCTTGTATTCTTGGAAACTTTTCCTAAGGTCTCGTATTATAAATAAAAGTTATTTATAAAAGTATATATATAATAATTAGTATACAATAATAATAATAATTAACGTACGTAGTGTAGTTACATGTAACTCCCCGTGGTTAAAAGGTTCCATATAGGGCCGGAACTAAGGCCGGATGGACAAGCACTTGTCCAGAACGGAAGAATTTTATGGTCAGCAGGAGAATATATTTTTAATGTTAATAAAAACATTTTATTACTGTCTATTGATAATTTAACCAGTAAATTAATCGATAAAATTTATAAATGTTTAACTATAAGTATTTTTATAAAACCGTTAGCTTAACCGGATCTTTAATAGGAAAAAAGAGAATATGTGACAAAGGAAGTCTCTCTTATTCAAAAATACAGGATATGGGTATATCTATCGATATTGAATACATATATCGAAATAGTAGCTCGATATATTTATATTTCGAAATAACGTCTCTCAATATACATTTTTTAGGAGGCGACTAGTAAACATCATATGAAAAGTAAGTATAGATGTTAATACAGAAAAACATCTTTAATAGCGTTGATACTCATGCTAAGTATCGAAAGTGAAAAAACTGTTTCAAGGTCCGTTCAAAGCTACTCCCTATCGTCAAACATATTTCTATTACCCACCTCGTTCTATTTAACTCATCTCATTATTGCACGTGTTTCGTGCCTTGTCGATGACTCTATAACAATTTCATTATCAATATTAATGCAAAGATCGGTAACAAATAATGTGGTTTTCCACGATCAATAGTTTATATCGAAAATACCTTCTTTATTTAGTGTTATTAAAAAATAAATAAATATACAAACAAAAAATAGAACATCGAAATGAAAATGAGCGATCGAAAATCGAAATACACAAAGGCTTTAAAAAAAACCGAACCAGGATCGTTAATTACTATTAATTATAAAATAAAACATAGAAAAATCTTAAAATAACATTAAAATATTAAAATAATAGGCTTCATGGGCCAGTCATAAACAAAATACAGTTTGTAATTTTTATTTTTATTATAAATATTTTAATTTAGAAGAGAAAAGATTTGTACTGCCCGGGATCCGAACTCGGCTCTACCGCATCTCTAGCGCGGCACTCTTCCAGCTAAGTTACCAGGCCTCGTAACCAGGTCAGACAAATCCATTTTCTATCCCAAATAGGAATTTTTAACGAGTACCTGACATCGCACAGGTGCACAAGGAATTTTTAATTAATTTATTATTTATCATTACATATCCAGTTAAAACTATGCATAAAAATGACCCTAAGTTTCCCATTGGCATCTTTCTCAAAAACCTTTTAAAGGAACATGTTTAAAGAAATATAAATTGAGTGGGCCGATGTATTGAAATATTGATTTTTTTTTCGATTATCATATCTTAGTTTGTTTTGAGTTCTGTATATAAACAAAATAATCATAAAGAGCAATAAAAAGTATTGAATGTTGACTTCATACAGAAACATTTCTTTTATCCTACAGTTTAGAAATGGTTTTAATGTTCATTTTTATATCAGATTTCATTTCACAGGTTAGATTGAATATTAAACATTATCTTGTTGGAACTTCACTGCTCCATTGTGTTAATTATTGTTTAAAGCTTTCGGGCTATGGCTTTGTAGTTGATCCTGATTTGTTGCTTTGTGGGACCCAGCTTTGGGCATCCGAACCCACACTCCATGACAGGAAGACTTTCTCTGAACTGGAACACTGGGGAATTACCTCCACACTTTGGAGTAATACCCAGAGTGGATAAATTACACTACAAGTGGTGGATTGCAGTAATTTTGTTTTTTTCAATGACCTATAAGGTAATGTATATGCTGTTGGGCTACTTCTGCTAGAAGAAATATGTGTGTGGAAAAAACATATAGGAAAGTACTCCCCTGTTCGTGGGAATGATGTATTTAAAACTCTACTATTCGCTGGGTTTTTTCGAGAGCATTTGCTCTCTAAGATAAGATAAGAGATTATCTATTAGAGATAAGGATGTGGTAATTGTGCATGATGGCTACCTTTATTACAGATAGTACACATGTTCTTGTTAATTGCCATCTCTCTGGATAAAAATAGAATTGTTTTATCTCTCAAATAAAATATGACGAACATTGTTATTGAAATGATATTAAAAACATATATCAGTGACTCAACAAGTTTAGAGTATTGAATAATAGTTTTTAAATAAGAAAAAACGTTTTTTTTTCATTATTGAGGTGAAGTTGTTATAAAACAATAAAAAAAATTACAATTTAATGATAAACAATATAACTAATTAGGGACGAGTTAATATTATTATAACAATTAAATCTGCTAATATGTACAATATGACATGAAAAACACTTGTGGAGAAACTACCCATCGGTAGCACTCCAATAAAGTTCTAAAGTAGATGGTCTCGACGCCATCTTCTTTTCAGATGGGGAGCAAGTTGAGAGACTAGCGGATTCAAGTGCGTATGGAGCTTGTTATGGAAGGATAGGTATCTAGTTTGGGCCAAATCAGTAACATATGGGATATTAAGATCATGATCGATGAGTTTGTTTGTGACATAATAGGGAGCATTGAGGATTTTACGAAGGATTTTACGAAGGATTTTGGATTGTAAGGATTGGATACGAGATGAATTGGATGGTTTAGTAGAGCCCCAAAGCTCAACTCCGTCAGTAATTATTAAAATACAAATTTAAGGCTAACCCAGCCTGAAAATGTCAGCTAACCAAAGTGATCTTTTGTATCAATGAAGAAAATATTGAAAAGCTAAGCGAAACCAATTATGTAACAACACTTCGGACAAAGCTAAAAATATACATTAGGGCTGAATAATTAAGCAAGATAACAACCTTAAAAAGTATCTATGAAATTTTAGAATAATAAAACTCCTTCGCCATACTTAATCGACCTTACAAGATATGGAGGCGCTCACACAGTCTTCTATAAACTTGGTGCTCTTACTTAGGGTTAATCTAGCGAAAAAAATCTAGTGTTTGTATCGACCAAATCACCATCCTGCATAACCGTTGTCTTATGTTATGCGTTGGAAATATCAGATATGTCGTTCCTGAATTAAAAAGCTTCAGCCAATACAATTGCTATATAAGGCTTAACATAAAATGCAAATATTTGAGTTATGGCGTTGTTCTTTTGAAGGAGCGATATGGATAACATGCCATCCAACCGGTTGTGGGGGATTATAGAAGCGTTATTGTTTTTTATTCACTATTTTATTAAATTGAAAGTTTTATTCTCTCGTGTTTGCTTTTGGCGCATCCCAAAGTGTTTTGCGGCGCCTAAACATGTTTACCGTAAGAAATTTCGTCTATAAGAGGATACAAATAAAAACGCATATATACCCGGATACCCGGTAAGTGGTCTGAGAATTTTCTGTTCGTTCTTTTATCGTGGTTCTGGTGACCTAACCAGACCTAACACTCAACTTCAGTACCCAGCCCGAAGATCAGTACAGAACCAGAAGCGGACGGACCGAACCAAGATGGAGGTACCCGCAGACTAGACTAGAGCGAGGAGAGCGTGTGCATTGTACCAGCTGTGGTACCTGGCGCTGTTGCCGGATCCACCTCAATCAGGACTCGCCTCTTACCTGGTCTCCAAGCTCGTCAATCACCCTCTAGTAGTCGGCCATACCTTAACGGTGGCTAAGGGTATTTATAGTCCCATAAAACGGAGGAAACATTGTTTTTAATAGTACGATTAACATTAATTTACGTCTTAGATTATTTATTATATATATTAGCTCAACCTAGAATAAGGAGGACCCAGGACTTATAGCTGGTTCTTCCTTCCGATCCATCCAATCGTTTGATGTCACGTCAATGTGCATGTGTAAAAGATCCATTCTGATAGGTCACCTATGGTGTACTGTTTAGAACAACAACCTACTATGCTCAAGTTCGCGGGTTGGTAGCCTTGCAGGTGTAAAATCTTCAATTATGCCGTCCTACGGATAGGGCGTAAAATGGGAGTCCCAAGATCCTATCGGAGGGGATGTAAAATGCCGATCCTGAGACGGTACAATTTCAGGACTCGTTAAAGATCTCTTTAACTGTTTATTCGTTTCATTTTTAATATATTCCAAAAATACAAGAGTTGCCGGTCAATGCCGTTAAGCAAATTGTTTAATTATATAGTTTGTAACAAGGAAGTTTCATCAATGATCCGTGTTGTCCGCAATGTAAACTTCCTTGTCCTCCCCTCTTCGTTGACATGTATATATATACATATATTCGTATATATAGTAGCTCAAAGATTGGGAGATAGAGAAGATAGGAGACAGGAGAGTAGAGTAGATATGGTAGTTAGTATGTAAGAGAGTAGTCTTTAAGTTAGATTTAGTCCACAGTCAATAAGTTATAATGATAGACAACAGCAATAAGTCACCAAGTTAGTTCATAAGAATGTCTCATGTATAACTCCATATTATCTCTATAAATATCTCAATAAACCTATATATTTCTTACAAGTCGTCCACTGTCTGCAAACTCCAATTATCGTGAGCTTTATTATGGTAAAGAGAATATAATTATTGGTAATGATTAGATTTCGCTAATCATTTAATAAAGAAATTAAATTTTCAACTAACATTTTGAAGTACAGATGATATGTGTTTGTTAAAACGTTCACTTCTAATTCTAAAATTATTTCCAAAGCTTTACATTTCCCATTATTACATTCTCTTTTCCATAATAAAGATAACGGTAACTTATGTTATTGTAAACATTTAAATGGAAAACGAATGAAAAGTTAAATCGTGTTGTGATTCAACTCAAAGCGACAGACTATGGGATAATTTCCATTTTTTTTTTTTTGTATACATTATATTCTCTCTAAGTATCAGATATAATAAAAAAATGGACGAAAAATGTAAATAAAAACAGTTGATCATATTAATGTTTCTAAGAAAAGTACTTAGCTTATGTGCATAAGATAGCTAATCTCGAACAAATAAAGATTAATAAAAAGCAATGCATAAAACTTACACTTACACATTACACATAAACCATATTAGTTTAAATATTTTTACTGTTGTAAAAAAATTACTTGTAAATAGTAATGACTGATAAAGTTTAAAGAGTAAAGTTATAAAATAAAATTATACTCTAACTTTATATCAACTATTTGGAAAATTACTAAATAAATAATCTGTCGATTTAAGTAAGTAATTAAGGTTTTCTTTTACAGCTTCGGACATAAATGAATTTCAAGATTTCTTGTTTTATTTTTTTCTAACTTCGAAAGGTTAACCAAAAAATCACAAAACAATAGATTAATTACAGGTATTTGGTCATTTAGATTCTTCCACTCATAACTAATCTATTAGGTTTTTGCTTTTTGTTAAGTATTCATCATAATAATGGTAATAATTATGATAAATACTAAATTCTTAAGAGAAGGGATACCGGGCTTTTGCACGGAAACAATACACCATCAGAGATGCAAAAAGGCCAGCCAGGTCTGAACGAATGAAGAAGTTTTGGAAAGAGACACAAAGTTAATATTTTGAAGACTATATGTACGTGGATTAAGTCAAGTGCACCAATGCAGGCTTAAAAAAGCAACAAAAAAAGTAATAATTCACGTGAAAAATAAAATTATATAGCAATTTTCCCTTACTTGTATAGTAATGATCTTATGACAAATAAAAAAATATACATACATTTTGAGTTGAAGACCAAATAATAATAAAGAACTCACCTGTAAAAAAATATATATTGTTAGTACATAAAATATCTAGTTAATCATATATAATAGAATAATTATTTATTGAAGAGTTAAAAGATATTTTAAAGGCTTTATATAACAAAGATTTAAAAATAAAGATTTAACAATCAAAGAGCTCAGTAAAATCTAGTGAGAATTTATATATTCTGTCAATCTTATAAATTATCGATATTTAATTGTAATCAAATAATTCAACTAACTGTTTAAGATTTCTGTTTATATACAATAAAATAATTAAACTACACACAGTTATTTCTGGAGCCTTTTGGATTAAAGACAACCTCTTTGTCAACACTAACTGTACCACAGGAGGCACAATACACTTTGAAGTGGTCTCTCGAACCAAGTCCTTGTCAAATCAAGCAGCCGCATATGGTCCCAACAACCACACAACAAACCATGGTCCTATTCAAGTGATTGATGAAAAGGTTTCTGTTCCTATAGTCGAAGGAGTGTTCGCATTTATTAGCTTCCGAAATCGGCAATCGTTACTGTCAATTGTTAATGTAAGCCATGAATCAAACTTTCAAAGCTGTTATTTTGAATCAAATAACTTTTTACTTCTCTCGCTTGTACTCATATTATATCATAATGTGCCTGCAAGTTACTGCCACAGATATAATTATAAAATCAGAAATTCATTAAGATCTAGTAAGAATATACCAACAGCCCCGTAGAATATGTGCTTAGGTCGAAATTTGTAAATTTGTAAACTGTATTGAGAGAAGAAGAATCGTGTCATTCTCAAAGTTTTTGGCTTGAAATGGAGTAGTAATATAAGCAATAACTCCATTTCAAGCCAATAGCTGAGTTAGATCCCTATTAAATATAAAATTACACGATTCCTAACTTAATTTTATTAACTATAAAAATTACTGTCATTTTCGCAGTGAATAAGCAGCTAAGTGATAAGGAGACATTGGCTTGATAAGGAGTTATTTCTTATATTATTACATTTCAAGGCGAAAATTCAGATAATAAGAAACGATTCTGCATCCCTCCATACTTTGACCTTCTCTGAAGAAAATTCGACTTAACCAGTTAACCACCAAGGCTGTGGATATAAGAAAATACTGTTTACATTTTAGATATTTTTACTGCTTTATCTCTTTATGAATGGTATTCGTTGTACCTTCACGAATCGTATGCATTAAAAATTTCTCGAATAATCGTTTATAAAACCCATGTTATTTTTTGTTAGTCTTGTTGTCCCTGGACAAATTACGGTTTAACCACTCTATCACCGAGGCTCCAGATGTAATAGTTTTATATTTATTGACTGAACCTAAAAAAAAATATTTTGTGATATAAACAGCCGAGAAAAATATACAAAAATCAAAATTACTATAGCATTACATACTATCAGAAATACCAATCTCAATAAGATCATTAACATTTATATAAAAAACTAATTCAGAGTTAATAACAAATATTGAACGTAAATAATTATAAAAAGTATAGCAAAAGTATATATATGAGACTAGAAAGAATTATTTCAATTATTTATATTTATTACATCAATAATATAATACGGTCAACATATATTTAGAGCTAAAGTATCTCATGCGACACAGTGTGATAATAAGATATACTTCTTGTAAAAAAAAGATATCCAGGTAAGATATCTATGTAAGGACCTTTTTCCTGGGTCAAAAAGATTAGGATTCCGTCAAAGACCCGGATCCCAACCTCTTCTGGCATTAGTCTTTGAAATATTCATAAAGAACTTGGGTTCCACTCTGTCTAATTATGTACTTCAAAGGAAGGATGTATCCGAAAGGAAATATCAGCGGATGGTAACAATTATGTATGGAATAATATCGGTAATAAATTATTAGAGGAAAGATATAATAAATGTTGTATAATAAAACTTTAAATAGCATTAATTCCCCAGTTAAAAAGAAAAACCTACACCACTGTAACCTAAATATATAGACTGCATTATTTCTAGGACAACAGTTATGCAGTTAGGTGATTTCCAAAATCACGCTTAACCCTCCAATTAAGTGTAGCCAATTTAGAAGGAGATTATATATCGCACTATCCATGGCATATTACCGATTAGATAATTTTATATACATATATGTATGTATGGGTCAGGCTCGAGGAGAGGTTGAAGCGAATTATGAACTGTTCGCTTCGATTTGTCTTCGACGCCCCGAGGAGGTCTCATGTGTCCAGCCGTTACGCTGAGGTAAAGTGGCTTTTCCCTTCTATCCGTAGACTTTACTTCCTCGGTTCTTTCTTATATCAAACTCTCAACTCACAACATCCATCTCATATCTATAGTCTCCTACAATTGAAATCCTCTATCCAATCCCAGGGCACAAGATCTCGCCCTTCTGATCTTTATATGCGTTCCCACAGAACCAAAACTTTTGAGCGTTCCTTTCTAGCCCGTTCTATCTCTCTTTGGAACTCTCTTCCTCTCGATATCCGTAATGCGTCTTCTTTAGCCTCATTTAAATCCAAACTTCTAAATTCCCAATCAGATACTTTATAATCCATAAATAATTTATAGATATATTCAACTTGATCGATTGATGAACTACTGTAAATACTCCTCTTAAATATTTTTTTAATTTTGTTCATCTCTGTTTTTCTAAAGGGACCTGGTCCCAGAATAAAACTATTTTTATTTGAAGTATTCTGTTATACAGTTGTAAATTTCATTAAGTAACTTTAAAATAAAAATATATATATCAATTCCTTAGTTTAGGTCTGAATTGTAATTTTCGAACTATTTTCTTAATTTTAGTAAACGTAAAAATTTTGTTTGTAATTAAAATACAAATTTTATAATTCCAAGTTCTACTATCAGAAATAATATTAAACATTCTGAGCCTTAAGTAAATATTAGGCGTCGATGATCTAAGGGTTCTATACCTCTAATCACCGACCAACTATACAACAACATTCTGAACCTAAGATGGAAAAGAATTGATTTGTATAGGATCCTAAAGATTTAAAATCTGCTTTCGGTGAAAGAGGCCATTACACGAGCTCCACTTTTTACCTGCACTTCTCACCTGATAAGAAGGACTATGGTGGAAGCGTGACAAAAAGAAAACAAATAGAAAAGAGTGGCTGATAACGTAACTTTATAACGCAGATAAAAGATCTTTTAACACTCCTTTCCTCACTCCTTTCAGCTACAAATATTCTATATTTCGAATAGAACTAGAAAATATTTTCTATCTCTTCCTTTAAAAAAAGGAAAGAAATAGATACATTTTTTGTATCATTGCTATTACGAAGCTACATAAACCGTTATAGGATTATAATGTTAATAAATAGATACTTAAACATTGAATTAAAACATTTAAAGACAGTATTTCTTAATTCGTTCTGGCATATATTAATTTTTAACGTGTATAAAGTTAGTCTAAAAATCATGAGAAACAAATATTAATTCCTATTAAAAAACATTTTTTTTTAATATATAAAAATAAAACACGCTACCATACCCGTGGGCAACACCTATTAGGACTGTGACGCATTCACTTCATACAAGCACTTTTAAGGAAGAAAAAATATTAAATGAAAATATAAGAAAATAGATAATTAAAAAATGAATAATTAAAAACCAGTTATAAAAGTTTCCTCCTCCAGTCCATGAGATCCTCTAACATTTCCCTTCTTCTATTCCATAGCAGGCTTCTCTTTGCGAAGCATTCCTTAACACTATCTTTCCAGGTATCTCGGGGTCTTCCTTCAACCTTAGCCTCGTATGGCATCTTGGCCAGCCTGTTGTTTTCCACGAGAATGATACGATTCCGGTTATCTGAAAGCAGTTAACTCTCTTTGGAGAAAATCCGACTTAACCACTTGTTCACCGGGGCTGTAGGTATATCAATTTAACTCGTATGTATATTGTGTATCCAGCCCTGAAGAAGACTTGCAATGTGGATCGATACGTTGGTTTTAGATAAATAGGTTAACCCTATTTGAGAAACGATTTCTCTGAGCTCCACCTAGACCATTTTTCCCAATAAGGAAAATAATTTTAGTTAAAATAGTAAAAACTACATGGTTAAAAAATAAAAGTTAATAAATAGTTGACGAACACCAGATTACAACATTCTCTAAAAATTTAATTAACTATTTTATTTGAATGTCATTCCAGTTATATTCACAAAGTAATATCACATTGGTTGAACTTGCAATTCTAACTAAATACAAACCTTTGTTCTATGAAATTTCAATGTCATTTATTTATTTAATTAAACCATTTTATCAAAGCAACCAGGATAAAACCACAGGACTAAATAACTGCACTAACTCTGTTACGTTTGGGAAGGTCCTTCGGTCACAGTTAATAAGCAAAGACAAACCTCAATCTGTTTTCTTGTGACTCGTCCACTTTGACGTTGAACGGAAAAAACGAGTTGACAGTTAACGTCCGATGACCTTATCAAGGTCCAGTTAGGTTTTTTGTTGTTTTTTTTTTTGCAGGTTTTTATTTGTAAACCAGTGTTTCCAGAAGTCTTCGCCTGAAAATTTGAATGGCAACTTCCTTGTCTTGTTCGGACAGAGCAAGTTCTTTCGCTGAGTAATCAGTAGGTAGTTGACCTTATATATATATATATATATATATATATATGAAGAAGAAAATAGTATAAGATGTATAAGATGGAAGCAGCTCAAATTCTTTTACAATTAATTTTATCTAAAGATTGTAGCTTAAAATTAAAAAAAAATTAATATAATAATGATAACCATAACCCTTGAAAGCATTTCAGTACATTGTAGAGACTGTACTTCTTCTAAGCCAACCACAATTTTTAAACATTTTTTTTTAATAAATGATAATAATAACACTAGTATCTAATAAGCTTATAAGTGCTCCAACGAGTGCACTAGTCAATCCACTTTTTTAATTATTATTGTTATAAATTAAACTATATAAAACTTTCCTCAGCATTAAGTAATACCGAAGTTTTCAGTAGTGAATGGTGTCGAAGAAAAATGATCGGAATCACCAGCATTCCGTCATGTCTTTTCTAACCACAAGCGAACGCCGAACATCTGTACAGTTTATCACGGCTCATGAAAACTACACAAATATAATAAAACAGAATTTTAATAAATGAATAAGATATGAACATTGCCGAAGTAAATTAATCTTTAATCATGAAGGTGTTCTGAGAATGATCAGATCTAATTTTTTAGCAACGTGTTATTAAGCAACACACGTCTTATAACGATAGTTTCGCGTGTAACTGCGTTTCTAAGGATTTTAATTATTTAATAGAATTTTCTTAAATTTTCTTTCATAGAGATGCTAATTTAATTTAATAATTCGCAATAGATCTGCAACCGTGTTACAACACACCAAGAGTATTCGTTATGTTTATCATTCCCCTCTTGTATTGTGTGATTATGAGGACTTCAAACAAGTGTTCACCATCGGAAAATCGGCAGATGTCCAGTACATTGTTTATGTGAGTTATGATAAAGGATAAGAGGAATCAAGCCAAGGGTATCCAATTTATATGGGCTGGGTGTGTCCCATAAGGGTCATCAGATGCCACAGTATCTATCCACAATATTCAGCATAATTACTCAGCTTTCTCCACACTAAGCTACCCTGATCCATACCAAAAACCAAAAGGAACCTAACAAACAATATTATATAAAAAAAATATTGATACGTTATATCTATATTCACAACACATTCGAACTTTTGAGTGATATATTTATTTATTGACGACTTCAGAAGTATTGCCGGATCTTTTAAGGCGTTTCCAAAACATTAGAAAAGGATAGGAAGTAAAAACACCAAGAATGATTTATAGGAGATGAGAAAAAGTTTAGACAGTTAGCCTTATCCTTTGAATATTAGTAACAGAATTTCGTATCCTGCGGTTTTACATCACAACTTTACAAAAGGATACAATACAGCAATAGGATGCTTCTATATTTGAATATTTTTGGTAGATCAGGGTATTAGTTCCGCAAGTTGTCGTTTTGAATTTAATCACAAGTTTTAACTTTACATTCGCATTCTTTTTAAAATTCTCGGAAATGAAAATAATCTTGAGTTTATTTCGGTAATCATTTCGTCGAGAAATGGACGTTTCAAAAAAACATTTCGAAGTGCAGATGATGATGTAACCTCAACAGTATCTGTTAATTCGGTTATTTAATCTAAATACTGTCGGAAATAGTTGTTATATACAGTCAGTAAAAGAATTTTTATTTTCGAAAATATTAAAAAGGGAACGAATAAAAAGATGTAAAAGCTTAGGATTAACCGACAATCGGCAAACTGCGGAACTACATAGGATTGTTACATAGGTTATTGTAAATAGGATTTTTTTTTCTTACGAATGATTCTTTACTATTCTTAGAGCGAATTTCTATTACGGTTCATTGCCATCTGTGATAACACTAATAGTGTTTACAACCGATAAGGTAAAAACCAAAAAACCTAAATTTCCCTTATCGTATAAAATATTTTTATTTAATTTATTAAGAAACCTCCATACAATGCATAGTATTATGAATTTTTAAGAACTTTTTCCCGCTTAAAAAATCGGAATTAAGCATATCATCCGTGTACGCTTATTAAGTTAAAAATCTGTTACTCAAAAAGTCAGAAACACGTTTCTTCTTTTATTTATTGATTATTTTTCTTATTTTGTTCCAAATCTGAAGAAGATTTTTCTCTAGTGTATTTCGATTTGGTTGAGTGTACAGGAGTTATCTCACCTGTATTGTGGATTGCGTATATACAAAAACAAAATTTCTCACCGGATACGAACACTATATTATTATAATATTTATATTATGACCCCAAAATAGAAATAAGATGAAGCTTGTCCGACTTTTTAAATGTATGCTTTACATTTCTTCCAATTGAATTAAGAATAGTTATTTATTTGACAAGTGAGGAAAGTGCCACTTTATTACACCCGAGTCAATTTTATTAAACGAGGATCTTATAAGCACTCTTCTCACGTGTTAAATATTACATTTTTCCAGCAACCATTTAAAAATTAAGAAATTAAAGGTGAAACTTCAGATTTGTTAAAACTACACTAGCGCTAGTGGGTAATGCTAATGCTAGATCTCCAAATTTCTGAAGTGTGAAGGTACTAATACATTTAAGGTTATATTAAATATTTCTATAAAATCCCTTCAAAATAAATAAAATCCATCTTGAATTAAATATAAAATAGTTCTAAAATTATTTATTTTAAAATTTTAGGAATATAAAATGAATAATATTATAATACCGCCATTTAACATTTAAAATAACAGAGAGCTGATTGTCAAATTCGATCAAGGTGGCTGTTACTTTCCCTCACTAGTGAAGAAAAGTGGGACTTTCCAAACCAGTTTTAGTTGAGTAATGGATAGCATTACTCAATGGTTGCAGGAAACATATATTTTTTTACCGGATTAAAGGCATAGAGAAGTCAGGAAAAGTGGCTTTGTGATTTGTCAATTTTAAAAAATATTTATAATTTAAATATTTGCTCGGCAACGAAGATAATGTTTTAAATCAACACTTTTTTTTTTATAAAATAAAGATAAATTAATTATACTTATCGGTATTTGATGATTTAACTTTCCATTCGTTTCTCTTTTAATATTTCCCGAAAATACAAGTTATATTGAGCTTCACCGTGGAAAAAAGAATGTAATTATGAGAAACCTCCAGTAATCATTCAATCTATAAATTAACGTTTCAACAAACATACATCATATATACTTCGAAATAATTGAAAGTTTTTATTTTTGATGAAATGATTACCGAAATTTAATCATTAATTGTGGGTAATGAATAGATAATGAGTATTTTTGGAAAATATTAAAAATAGAACGAATAAATGGTTAAACCTTGTTGTATCTCAACTCAAAGCGACAACTAACAGATGCCGCCCTTTATTTCAATAAACAAATATAAATAAAACGATAAAAACAATTGAACAGAATAACAAGGTTATCAAAAAATATGCTGTTGTTACAAAATATATACAGAAGACCATTCCCTTTTTGCTGTAATAGAACTGGCTGGAGAGGAGCTGGGCTGAGGCGCTGGAGAAACTGCTGACTACGGCCACACTATTGTTTCCATCCTCTCGATTGTCTCTACCTTTCTCATCCCAACGCTTCTCATTAAACAGTAATTGCCCACTAACTTTTTTAATTTCTACTATTGTTTTCTATTCTGTCAGAGAAATTAATGACGAGAAAACTAAGGTTAAAATCGCACGAAACATATAAAGCGTAGTTTATTGTGATGTGAAAGTGCTGAGACGTGGGGTTTGTTCACACTTGGCCACGCCTCGAACAATGAGTCGAGATTATTGAAGTTTTTAAAAAGTTTTTTTGGAGTGAAGAGAACCATGTAGAAAAATTAGTAGGAGTGTTCAAAGAGAAACCTATTTTTCCACGCGTTTCACTGGTTTTAGGCAGAATATTTTCCAGATGTGGGAACGGAGTACGCTCAGTGAAAAGAACGCCAAATTGCTGTACTAAATTTATTTATTTTTATATATTCATATTTATTATGTGTGTCTGTATATTGAGAGAGTACTTTGGGACTGTATACAACAATATGATTCTTCTACTTTAACCTTGCAGTTATCCAAAGACGCCTGCAGACAAATACTTACAGTGATTCTTAACCGTACAAATATTCTTGTAGGATATTAAAATATATTATGAATACTGGAATCGACTCAATAAAACTCGATCCAACCTTAGCTTACTAGCCAAGTGATTAGATTTAATTAAACTTAAGATCCCTATTCGTGGCTAGGTGCGTCGAGCGCTTAATTGTTGTGCAAGAGATAACAGGTCCAAATCCATATGGCATTTAAATTATCTAATCTGTCAACAGCGATAGATGGAGTCTATGCAATCAGAAAACCCTTCAAGGGCTCACCCAGCATCTTAAGGTGGGGACCCTTGATTAGAGAAAAACCTGGCGGTTTCCGGACAAGTCACCTCTCGCCATTTCCATTGTCCTAGAAGTGCAATCTCTATCATATTCCAAGATTCCAAGACCTTTTCTCGGTGATGCAGTAAATATTCCTTAAAATAATTCTAATAGCTATGCGTTTTTATTTTAAATATATATTTATAAAAGTCGGAATAAAACTTTGTTAATATCGAACAGGCCTGATGGAATAACTGAAAATAAAAGAAAGAAAACGGTCTATGCCCGGAATGTCACACATACCAACTTGTCTCCCTGCACAACCGTTGTCTAAGAAACAGTACAGTCTCTACCATGTACTGAACCCAAAAGCTCTCTTAGACTATAGTTGAACACTTGTTTTCTAATGTCAGAAATGCCACTCTTTACAAAAACATATATCAAATACTACATTTTTACTTCTTAGAATTTACTAACAGACTAAACAATTTTTTTTACTTTCCTGACAAAACCTACTTGGTATACAGAAATTGAAAACGATCATAGGGAATTAAAAATTACTGAAGAACCACTTTACAATAGAGCATTTCTGAAAATTATTAAAGATGAAAATGAAAGACCGATACCCCTCATTTCGGGAAGACAAAGTTGTGAGAGAATGAAGACATATTGGGCGAAGAAAGAAATGATTGAGGGCCGGGAAATGATTGATTTGCCGTGTTCCTAAGAGAGTAAGGCGAAAGAAGAAACAGCCGAATATATTTCAAAATAATTGAAAGGATGGTAGCAAAATGAAAAAAATTATAAGAATAAATGATTTTTTGTTTAGTTTTTGTATTTATTTAGTGTCCTTTCTCATATCCTTATTTACTCATTAACAAAAGTTAATGCAGAAATTAAATTAATAAAACTAGCTATTTAAATTGTGTATTTAAGCTATTTTGTGAACGACCTAAAGCAATCACGGCAAGAATTTAAAGTTGTAGATTAAATTTACCGGATTTCCTTAATAGCTTCATTAAAAATATTCTTCACAAAAAATCAGCAATAATAAAAGAGGATAACTATGAATAACGTCCTAATTAAATACATTATAGATAATATCGCCGATACAAATGCTAAGTAACGAATATGAAACAAAATAAATGTTCGTTTTCGATGTACAGCGATTTCTGTAGGATTGATATTTGATATCAAATTCATATATAGTCATCTGTAAGGCACAACAACATTTAATGATAGGTAAGATAAATTTGGTAGAACCAACCTTGAAGCAGTTTTTTTCAATCTCCACTGAAAGTTCTTGTGTTTTCCATACTTTTGATACTTCCATATTTTCGATACTTTGCATTTTTATCGAAGATATGTACCATTATAACAGTTGTGCAGGTAGACGATTTAGCCTAGACAACACACTGGGTGTGCCCCAGGAGGTTATCTCGGCCCAGGTTGATCTTTAGTTGATACATTAGAAAATTCACTTATAGCCTAGAATAAAAGATGACAGCCTACCTGTAAGATAACCTTTATATATTGTAGTCGATTTGATATAGATTAAAATTCACCATACTAAAACTTGGAATTGGAACATTTATGAATAAGAGTTAAAAATGAGTAATAGTGACTTCAAAACATATGATCAGTTAGCAGAACTTTCTTTTGTTTTTGAAATTTAGAAAACAAAAGCAGTTGGTTTTACGGGAATAAATGCCTGCTAAGAACACGCCCTTTTTTTTTTTTTTTAATTATTGATATTTACAACTGTATTACAATAATACATCAAGTAAATGGGCTAACCGATACATAATGACATGTGAAAATGACAAGTAGAGAAACTCAAATCAAGGTAGTACTCAAATCACAAGTTCAACTAAGAAGTCACGGGGCCATCTTCTGCAGAACACGCCCTTAAAAATAAAAGCGTTACCGAACATTACGTTTGTTCGCTGGAGATTACAACTGACGTGCCAGTGGCACATCGTGGATTAGCAATGAACCCACGTTTACGTGAACGGTTCATTTTCTTGTGCTGGTGAATTGTTGGTTACCTAAGTCTTCAATCAAATATTATAATGAATTGCTATCGGCAATATCTATGAATCAATTTGATTATATATTTAACTATGATATTATCACTGTCAAGTGTTTTACAAGGTTATGATTTACTCGTATATTAAATGTGGCCCTTTATATAAATTCATTCTGCATTTTAAAACCCAATAAGGGGGTTGAAGCAGTAGCAAAAAAAGTCTACATTCTTGTCGGAATTTATTAAAAGGTAAAACTACCTCGGTCGAATAAAAGATAAAAACATTGCATGGATCCCTCCAAACGGCCTAACGCCAAAAGTGGAACATATTAAGCAGGCTAAGAGTGGGACATACTAAGCTGACTCATCTCCATCTACTTGCAGGGCTGTATAAACCAACCTGCCAATGTTGTGACAATACAGAACTTACAATGAACCATTTGAATATAAAAAACTATCAATTATAAATAATACGGTAATTATTCCCCAGGTTGTCGCTTCAATATTTAACTTTTCGATCGTTTCCCTTTTAATGTTTTCCAAAAATACTTAACTTACATTAAAAATAAGTTATCATGAGAATTAGTATGGAGAAGAGAATGTAATTGTGGGGAAAATGTGTACTTCGGTAATCTTTTCATCTAGAAATGAGCGTTTCAACAATTATATATCATCTAAACTTTGAAATGTTAATTCGAAAATTTGTCCATGAAGTGATTACCGAAATCTAATCATTACTTTTAATTACCTCCTCTTTTCCATATTAAATCCAATAAACAGTTAAAACTTGTACCTAAATTCAAAGCGACAACCTGGAGAACATATGTCCAAACTCAAGAAATTTAAGAAGATTAATCGTTACAAATGGCTCAGTCGAAGGGATGATAAACAAAAATAAATAAAAATCCAATGATTGTTTGGTAGACTAATACTCTGAGCATTTTTATTCTATAATTCATAATTGATAAAAATAAAATCTTCAAATTTTAAACAACCATTAGCCATGCAAGAACTTTAGTGAGATAACAACGATACCTGTGTTTAACAAAATCAAGGAATAACAATGATTATTGCATTATTTAAGATATTAATTAATATAAAATTAATTTTGTATTATCAGAAATTCTTTGTATTAGAGAAAAATACGTTCGACTTCTGTTCCAGGACTTAGGATATGCCCTAAGCTTTCTTTGACAAGTTTATGCTACTGTGAAGGTCTCAAGCTTCCTACAATCTCCTGTGGAGTTTATTCGCCATGCCCTCTTTCAAGATGTCTTGTCTATCAATATACCATATTAATAAAATAAATTCCGATCTTGGAAATTTTAATTATAATAAATACATATTTTTCTAAAACAATATTATAATCAATCAAATTAAAATCAATAGGTATCTGTATTCTCTGATGAGAAGAAAAAACATATCATTAGTATGGATTAAACAAGGGCATCACTGCATCATGGTGTAGTGCTTTATTTCATACATAATATGAATGATATTTAGATTGATAGCAAATTTTTAAGGAATAGTAAAGATTAATACACCAAGGTATTTTTATGTATTGTATGTATGTATTATGTATTGTACCTTACTTTTTACTTTCTCAATTATCTTACTTTTCATATTTCTTTCAGCTTTCTGTTCACACATTTTGTCATTCTTAATTATTTTCATACACTATCCTATGTTATATACTTTAATTATCCTATAATTCCTAGTACTCCAATTTTATTATAGTTATTGTTATGTTTTTCCTTCTTAGCCGTAAAGATGGCCTACATTGTAGGCAGAAACGTCGGCACTTATAATAAATAAGATAAATTTATTTAATGTTATTAATGACTGCACCCCCAGACAAATTATATCCTTCATTACGATCTTCCAGTCAACCATTTTTCTCTTTGTCATGAACACGATTTATGTTTATGTAAGTATGTTGTTAATATTTATATCAATTACACAATGTTTTTTTGTTTATATTGTTTTCGGAATGATTTATTTAAACCTTTTGGATATCCGGGATATCAATAATAATTATAATAAGAAGATATCTTAAAATAGTTTAACATGAAGAACCTAAGTATAATCCTCTCCTCAGTTTTAGATAATATAAAAAATAAAATATAAAAGGATATAATTATGAATGCTAAATTGATTAATACTTTATCTACACAATAATTAGAGCAGCAGGGCCCAATAAATGAATATATAATTTTCGGTCAAATATAATTAAAAAACATCTAACTTAAGAGGAAAACTATGTTTTATAGAGTCATTTGTTAAAAATAAAACTCCCAAAGAGTGATAAAAATTCAAGGAGAAAAATATATCGTATGTTGAAGTCTAAGTCACTCAATAAAGGAATAAAGCTAGAAACAATCCAATAAAGTCCGCCCATGAAATATTTACTACAAGGGTTGTAAAACTGCAACGACTTATTTTATGAATCGCGGGGCTGGAAAATGAATGATAAGGAAGGATACAGATATATTCTTATCAATCGGAGAATATATATTCAATCTTCGTGGAGCCTCATTAAAGTAGAAGAATTGATATTTCGTGGAATTTAAGGAAGATAGTGTAATGTAATTTTTTTATTTTATCATAAAATATTAGCAATATACAAAAAGGCTTTAATAGAAAAAATGTTATTCTACGACCTAATAATTCGAATGTGATCCCTTGTTTTAAAAACCATTTTTAAACTGACGTAGAACTGTGAAGCACACCTTTGTGTTTTAAAACCGTCCATGGAGTCTGCATGGATCCACATAGATGGTCTCAGATAATTTCTTCGGTGCAATGCCGAAACCATACTGTATTTCTGCGAAACACAGTATGGTTGTGTATAAATATAAATTACTTCCAACACTCTGAAGGAAAAGTCGGTACTTATGATTCAACAGGTCGCCATCCATGGAATGTTATCCACCATTATTTATAACCCCAATACTGGCCTACTCCTTATTCATAATAACCGAAATTGAAATTTAGATAACATCATTTATTTTCGACAATATTAAAGCGGATACGAATGAAAAGTTGTGGCTTGACTTGAAGCGACAACCTGCGGATCTGACCATGTTTATTTAAATTGAATTTATTTATGAAGATAAAACAGTTCTGTTTTTTTTTTTTTAACCATTGACATCGACTTTCTTGAATTTTGAATATTCAATTGCTGAACGTATAAATACCAAGGAGTAGAAAACTATCCCGATGAAAGTAAAAAATAAATGCTATAATTAATATATAAATATCATCTCACCATTTAAGAATTTTTTTTTACCTCGACCCGGAACATTATCTTCGCTATAACATTCTTTGACAGTAATTTTTTTGTAACTGAAATCAACTTATATCATATTAACCTATACATAATTCTTGTTTATTAACTTTACATTCAGAGCTAAATGCTTTTTTGTTAACAAAACTTTTTTTAATATTTTGTTTTATTTGTACAACAGTATAGACTCCTAGAAAATAATATCTCCTCTTTGACATTTCTAAACAAGCAATTCAAGACCTCTCATTTTGGTCTGTCAATTACCTACAGGAGCCTACGAAAGCAATTAACAATTTACCCTATAAAAGTTAATTGAGTGATTACGTCCAATAAACCCATCCTCAACTCAACAACTCCCCTCATTCTGGACTAATATTTATTTAGCCCGTGTTTGAATTGAATTAACCATTCATTGAGATCACAATCTAAAAAAGATTAGTACCATGAAAACATTATTCAATTAAATAAAATCGATTTGTTAATTTATTTAGTCATTCTCCACTGATTTGCAATATCTAATGAAATAAAATTCGTTACCTTTAGAAAAATATATCGAGTTAAATAATCGACTATATATTACAACTGGTATCATATAGAAATCAACCTCTTCGATATCAAAGAAAACTATATATAAGGTCAAATAATATTATCCAAATTAAAAAAACGCATTAAAATATTCACATAATTACATTTTTTATGGTTGTGTCGATATATAGTGTTTTTTTTTAAACAAACGCTATTATTTTAATGAGATATTTGTATCGATTTATTTTAATTTTTCTGATACCTGTGTTATTTAGATGTATTATTTAGTTATCAGCTGGAGGAGAGAGACTTAATTTGAAAGTACAATCGATTTGAAGATCAGTCAACTAACTCGTTACATAGCTATTTAACTTTCCGTATAACTTCGATATTGGGGTCAATTATTAAATTATCGTATGCCTTTATTATGATAATACTATCGATTCGTAGGTTATCGAGAGTAACTCTTACTAAGAAAATAATATAGATTTTAAGATCGCTTACTTAAGTATCGATTTCTTTTAATTTTTGATTCTGAGGTTCATCGATACTTCTTGATGTCCTCCTGTATCAAGCTATTTAAGATATCTTCTTTTTACAAATATTATTAATATCGCGGATATCGACAAAGTTAAAATAAATCGATCCGAACAAGACATAAAAAAAAACTAACTACATAGTTAAAAAAATGCAATGTATACTTGAAGTAACCCTTAATAACATACATAAAGATGATTTTTGTAATTTATTGAAACTGTAAAAGGTTGATTTCATTTTATTTTTTATTAATTGTTATAATATATAATAAATATTTTTATTTGAAAAGAAAAGATATGTCCAGGACCGGAACGCGAACCCGGGTCGCCCACGTCTCTAGCGTGGTGTTCTCCCAACTGAGCTAACCTGGCTCGGATCTTGCTGCCTTACGGCGATCCAGGTTCAAGTCCCGGTCCTGGGCATATCTTTACTTATCAAATAAAAATATTTATGAAGGGTTGAATTTGAAAATAGTAGAATTAAACTAAAAGATATGAATGAAGTGTAAACTATTCAATCTTGAACTAAAAATATTTAATATTTCTTATAAATTTGCTATCGTTTTAGAAATATAAATTTACCATACTATGTATTAACATCATACACTATGATTTGTAGATGGTTCGTTTTAGACCTTATACAATCCCAATTCTTTATTTCAGTTAATTATACTCTAGATAAATTGATAAATAAAAAAAACCTCTACCACTACAACTTATGAAGGGTCTTGGATACAGTGCATGGTAGAAACTGTATTATTTTTTGGCAAGGTTGGTGCAGAGAGCTGATTTGTCCGAGACCATGTTAACCGCAAGGTTTTTCCACCAATTAAGGGTACCCATTTTATACAGGCTGGGTGGGTTCCACCCATGAATATTTACAGATTAAATAATTATCTGTCACAGGTTATTTGAACACGGTACCTTCGGCGCAGCAATTTGGCGCTCTCCTCGCTAAGGTACTCCTCTTCCTTACATTTGTAAGATCTTACGATCTTGAAGTCATGGTTCATAAAGGTCTCGTTGGCCGAAACGTTGGCACGATTAAAAAATAAGGTCTGCTTTTTGTACCCCGCTCCCTAAATTCATAAATAATAGTTGTAAAAATTAACTCCTTGATGATACAGGCATTTGCATTAGCGTTATTTTAAGACATGATCTTACAGAGATTGTTAATAATTAATGAGAACAATTTGAAACTTACTCCTAAGAAGGCATAATCGTTTTAGAATATAAATTTCTTAAATGTAATAATTTTATTTCTTAAATCATTGTCACGAAACAATCGAGAATTGTTTTTTAATAAAGGAATGAAGTGAAATGAAAAGTTAAAAAAAAACCCATCATCATGACTTTGAAACATTGCCAGAAAAACTAAATAAATATAAATGCTGAACCCAAGACAAAATGTGGTAAAGTGAAAAGACAAAAAATGGGTTTTCATAAAAAATTAAAGAGGCCGCTAGGGGATGTAGGAGACACATGCCACCCCAATGTGTCGTTTGTTTTTTGTTTTATTTTGTTTTTGTTGGAAAAATATAGTGTAAGCTCCAATTAATTGTTGTCAGAATCATTATTTTCTCTTCCGGGCCATATCAGCTGGCTTCCACATTCAGATAATGATTTTTGTAACGAAGTATAAAACAGAGATTCCGATTGACAGGACAATTTGGTAATGACTCGAATGGTTTCACTCAGCCTTATAATATTATAAAGTGTTTATTTATTGGAAAAATGCATATGACATTCTTTCAGTTAGAGTGAAGGAGGTACACCACTACACCTCAAAGCAGCATTTAGTGTGTATTATCTCTAGGTACGGAAAGCCACATAGATTATGTTATTTATATGCCACATAGTTACTATATATTACCAATGGCATTATATATTGGCTAACAACAGATTGTAACCCCGACCCATATAATGTGGCAAATGCGTGGAGTAAATCCCCACTCCCTCGAAGTCCCCACCCCCTGAAAAAAAAAAATATGAAAACAAGCAGCATAAAACGAATTAATTAAATAGAAATAATAAGGCAATATAAAACGTATTTCGTGACAAATAA
The DNA here is from genome assembly GCA_964056705.1 of Troilus luridus. Classification (NCBI taxonomy): domain Eukaryota; kingdom Metazoa; phylum Arthropoda; class Insecta; order Hemiptera; family Pentatomidae; genus Troilus; species Troilus luridus. Next base: position 95,833,334 of record OZ057415.1, on the reverse strand, counting down.
AATATAATAAACCTCTTTCTTCTAGTAAAATCAACCCCTTATCCACAAAAAGTTGGCAAACTAGAGAAAAAAATCTATACTACTAAAACCAATGAAGGGTATTGGGATTAGTACATGATAGAGACTTTACTATTTCTAGGACAACGGTGTACAGGAAGGTGGAATCCCGTTTCAATATTCCAGTGAAGATACTATTGTTATCAAATAGTTCATTGTCATATTAAAAGAAATAGTTTTGTCTTCGAAAATTCAATATTTATTTCACATTTAGGTTCTGACTTTTATGTATTTACTTCACTGAAATGAAGTATAATAAAAAATGAAACAGTTGGTGAACGAAAAGTCAGCCACTTTTACCAAGTTTTTTTGGCATCAAGAAGCACTGACGACATTGTATTCGAAGAGCGAGGTAGTGACAATAGACTACCTGTTTGGGCAAAAGTTCAGGTATAGACTCCATTAGGTTGTTTTGGTTTAAGGACATACCTGAACAGGTACTTTGCCTTGGCATGCTTTAAAGCCATCTTCTTTTGCTATTGCAGTTGTTTTGAAAGCTTACAAAATACATAAAAGCACTTGTCTATCAAACCTTTATTGCATTTTTGTCATTATCATTTTTACCAAGTAACATTTCCTGATTAGACAAAACATTCCATAAAAAACTCTTATAAACTTTATTTAAACAAAGTAGTTTTACAGTTGGAGAAATGAATGGATTAAGATACTTACAACTATTATTGTTATATTTTTGTCACAAATTTCACCGGCGCCAAAACCACATCCCGGAATTCAAAATTCAAGGGAGGTGTAAATGTTACTGATCTAAGAATTTTCTTACAATTCTGTAAGTATCCAATAGCACTCCTTTTTGCGATAACTTTAATTTTTCCAAATGGAGGCCAAGGTCTTCTGTACCCTCCCTTGTGCTTTTCAATATCAGGCCATTCGAGGAAATGACAATTGGAGTTATGAGCACTTTCTCCAAATGATAAAGTGATTTTAACTCAATAGATAGTTCTTGGTATTTCCTAGTTTTTTCGGCTCTGGTGTTCATTGCGTTTGTATCACATGGGACAGCTATTTCTATAATTCTTCCAATTTTTTTCCATTTTATGGATCAACAAAATATCGGGATGGTTATTATTATTATTATACAGTTCATTTAATTGTACAACAGTAGGTACTTAAGTTTTTAGTAGAGGTAATCCTATATTAAACTATAAATTATAGTACAGTTTAGGACTTACTGTGTACCCCCCCCCCCCTAGTGAGCCTATGAATCTTATTTATTTAGATTTGTTTCAAAGAGAAAAAAAGATTAATTTATAGTTTATAAGATAAATCTCTTAACCTTAGTACATTGCATTATCTGTATTGAAATAACAATCCTAAAATTGAAATAAGATCCAGCTAGTATTATTTTTTAACTAGATGCATTCCATTTTTTCCATTTAAATTAAAAAATAATGATACATTTTGTCTCACAGCTTAACCCATTCGAGACCGATTGCACACCGTGTGTGCAATAACAGTAATGTGCAATTATCAGTTATTTTGAGTAAACTAGTCGTCGAAATAAGATTTTTCTTGAACTAATTAAATCTGTAAAGTACAGGAAAACAAAATTTGGCATTGGTTCTACTTTTGTTTTTCTCATTATTCAATTATTTTTTTAAACTTTTTACTACTTTAAAAAAAATTTCTTTGCATTATATTCTGATATTTATTATTGAAAGCAAAATAACGATTTTATATTATCTAACTATTTTTCAAATAAATGTAAACAAATTAAATAAAATAGAAGCGAGCTGCAAACCCGCTGTGCAGTGATCTTATTTATGTGAATTCATTTACGAATTGGGTGATTTCCAAAGTAAACATGTTTTTTTTTATTAAAAATTAAAAAATATAAAGAGAAAAAAAATTCGCTCCTGGGGACCGTGTTTGAAAAAAATCGTCGTCTCGAATATGTTAAACAAGTCATGAACAGTGACTATGCGATTCGACCAAATAGTTCCTAGATCCGTTGCTAGGCAACGCAGATAAAACACTACGCCAATAAAAACTTCTTTTTATCTAAGAGAGATATTTAGTTCATTGATTCTAAGGTTACTATTTCTAATCAGTTTTTTTCTATGAACATAGGCATGCCTCAATCACCTAGGCGTTACCTTCCTTAAAAATAAAACTGATAATTCATTTTTTTTTTTGTATATTCATGAGGGATTACTTTTTCATTTATTTCGCGGAGGGGGTAGTCAGGATGGTGGAGGGGGGGGGCGAAATGAATAATTTTCTCCTTTGACAAAAGAACAACTGACAAATGAAACAAAGGTGGGAGCAAGGTTTTCTTCATTACAACAAAAAGAAAATAGAAACTTTAATGAAGTCTTTGAATATAAATTATTTTTCATTATTTTTTTTTCACTCGTGTACTTTGGCTCATAACATCAAAGGGAAAAAAGGTAATAATTCATTAATTCCTCTGAGTTAAGTAATAATTACAAGTTCCGAATAAAAACCAACTTTTAATAATAAAAAAAAAAGCAATATTAAATTTTATAAATAGTCAATGAAATGTTCTCAGAATCTGGTGCTTAATAAAAGAGGCAAGTGAACAATAAAATTCATACCTTATGACTGACTCATTTATGCTGATTGTCAAATTGACTCAAAGTAATCCATAATGACATTAATGTCCCATTTGTTGCTAATTCGACCCGAATCTGATATCAATCCCTCCATGACCGACTTTATTCCCACTCAAACCCACTAGTTTCAAACCTAGTTATCTCCTTTAGTCCTCTGAAAAGAAGATGGACTAGTGACCTTCTAAGTTGAATTAGTAATTCTAATACGACAATTGGGCAGTTATTCGCCGCGATATATGTTCCTTTGTATTTACTTGATGCATTACTTTACAGTTGTAAATTTCAATAAATAAATTTTTTTTAAAATAGTATGTGGATATATAAAAATGTTCCAGTGTACTAAAGGTTTGTTAATCGATTGTTCTGTTTTTAGGTACGATTTACTTCACATTTACCATTTACCAAGACAATAAAAAAATGGAACGCTGTATGTAGAGATATTACTCAAATAGACGTGTCTTGAAATAGACATGAAATGAGGCATACAAAGATAAATGACACATGCCAAGAATAAATAAAAAACTATACGTATTCATATGAGGTGATTTATTAAACACCGAAAATGATCAATTGTGTAGTAAGTAATTCAGTAAAATAATTATATATATATATATATATATATATATATATATATATATACACATAATTATATTCTTATTAATGAGTATTTGTTTATATTTATTCATTTAATGTCACTTATGCTGCGATGGCTAATCGGAATATGCTACAGTGGGAGCTCTAAATTATATCTATTAATCAGGAATCTTTAACGAGTATCCGACACAGGCTCGGGACCCCCTTTTTACGCCTTTCCCGAAGGATGGCTTCACCTCCTCTAAAATAACTTAAAGGAACACGCGATCTTGGTTATATAGCAGGTTCTAATGCTGACCACTGGAGAACTGGTTACCGCCAGGGAAAATTTTTATGTTTTCTGTAAATTTTTGATAAATATATTTATGAAAAACGGGTATTTTAATTTGGTGATGATAGAGGATTGGTACTCTGAAAAAGTATAAAATAAAATAATAAATATTAAAAAGAACACAATATATTTTCAAAAGACAATAAGCAGCTGATAGCCAATATTGAGGTCGTAATAGAATTTTCTTTCCTGAGGTTTCTTGAGTTTCGGTTTTTTGCAGTTTTTCTGACCACCTAAATAGCGTTCAACGCGTTTTCTCAAAACTGAACTATCATGAAACGTCCAGAACTTTCCCCTTCCTCTCTCTTACTCTAAAAGCTGAAATATCATTACACGTCCAAAACTTCTCTCTTTCTCTCTCTAAATCCAAAAACTGTTCAATCTTGACACGTCCAGAACTTTCCCATACTCAAAAACGTCGGCCGAAATTCGCCTCACTTGTTTCGGCCCACGTCAGAATGACCAAAGGATCTATGTTACACCGATTGCGGGAAGATATCACACAATACATTTCTAGCCTGATGATGTCTCAAGTAGGCTGAAACGTAGGCTTACAGAATAACAAATTTACCTGACGATTTAATTTAGAAGGCTGCCTAAGGAAAGCTAGGTTTGAAACTCGTGGGTTTGAGTGGGAATAAAGTGAAAAAAGGGTTGATGTCGGCCTAAATCAGCAACAAATGAAACGCTAAAGTCATCGTGGATAACTTTACTTAGTGAAAAAGCAAGGAGCATTCAAGATTTTACGTAGGTTCATGGATGGAAAGGATTGGATACGAGAGAAATTAAATGACTTTGTGGACTCCAATATCTCTTCTCTGTAAGTACAGATGGGTCTAATGTTTGCCATGCATATAAGTCTTTTGTAATTAATATAGAGCTTAGAGCGTTTGTCAAGTCAGTGTTGAAGTAGCCTGAAAAGATAAGCAGTTTCCTGTTATTTCATAATAGTATGAGGATATATTAATATAATTAAAGAAACAATTAGTCTGCACAGAAATATTTTCTATATTGAAACCAGAAGGGTCCAATTGTTTGGTACTAATGAGTACAGGAGCCATGTATATGATTGTGCTCAAACCGAAAATGTTGAGACTGACTAGCAATTCTTTCCTACCTGGAAACATCGGCTAAGTTAAATTATAAATTAAAATAAAAACAAAGCTTGAAGTAAAAATAAAAAAGAACATTAAATTTTCTATCACAAATAATTCCAAGAATACATTGAAAATTGTCTTTTCATATTAACCTGATCGTTTTAATATCCCCTTTGATCTACTTTTAACCGGCTAGGATTGAAAAATTCTCCTGAGGAAATAAAATTCCTTCTTTCCTCAAACCGATTTCCCTCTTAAGATAAAATGGCGAAACCTACTCAGGCGTATTAGAATGAGGTTTAATCAAACAGGTGGAGGCTTTGAAGATTTATACGGCAACAGTACGTCACCCTCAGCACACACACACACAGCACCTCAACTCTGGCCAAAGTAGGTCATTGTATTAAAAACACTCAACTTAGAGGAGTTTCTATTTCAATATTACCTTTCCAAGTTCTAACTGTTCCCAAGTCAAGAGTATACTTGAAGAGGAAGCCCTCATTAAATGTTTAATGTCTACTGAAATAATCAGTAGAGAACATTTAATCATGTTAAATTAAAATTATAATAATGGAAACATAATCAAAATAGGATGATTAGCAGTGCAGAGGTTAGAATAACCTACTAAGCCCAAAATTGCGGGTTCGCAGCTTGGCAATTGACCGTAGGATTTTTTAAAAGGGAGTAAAAAAATGCCGTCTTCCGGAATTTGTGTAAAAGTAGTGGATTCAGTGCACGTGGAAGGGTTTGCACTGTTTTGGGGCCAAGATTTCTGCAGGGAGGTGATTTTATCGAGATCAACCTCCAAGTTCACAATCAAGTTTACCCACTTTAGAAAGGTTGAGTGAGCCTGCAGATCCCAAAGAGTCAGTTGTTCAATGTATCTTAAGATATTAATATCTGAAACAACTGGGTTCGAACCCGGGATCTTCAGGTCAGCAACTCAGCGCTCAACACACTGACCAAGCCCGATCCCTATAATTGAAATGTAATAAAATAAACGATATCTGTTCCGCGGGTTGTCTCTTCAAGTTAAGTAACAACATTCAACTGTTTATTCGTTTCATTTTTTATATTTTCCAAAAATAAAAGTTATCGTGAGCTTTAATAAGGAAAAGAGAATGTCATTATGGGTAAAGAGTAATCAAGAAATAAAAGTTTCAACTACCATTTTGAAGTATAGATGATTTATTTATAATTTTTTAATCATTGCATTAATTTTTAAATATTTGTATTTTGAAGAGAAAAGATTTGCCCCCAGCCGCGATTCGAACCCGGATCTCCGCCTCACCGTGGCAACGCTCTAGCCATTTGAGCCACCGGGGTCGCTCCCTACCTAAGACAAACCTGTTCTCTTCATCGACCCCATATCCCCCGTGTTCTCGCAATATTGCTATTTATGCACGAGGAAGAATGTTCATTGAACATTACTTTTAATTTTAGGATCTTTTTGACATACGCCATTATATTATTTATAATTTATTATAACTTTTTAATCATTGCTTTAATATTTAAATATTTTTATTTTGAAGAGAAAAGAGATGATTTATGTTTGTTAAAACATTCATTTCTAGATGAAATGATTACCCAAGTATAAACATTTCCCATAATTACACTTCTTATGATTAAACTTTTTAAAAGACTATAGCGTAGATGCAAGAAGTAAAATTATATTGAAAGACCTAGATTTCCTAAAAACTGAACAAAATTCAAATTAATCGATAAATTCTGATCCAAGATATAGAACCGCATAGATTTTAGGATCGCGGGTTCGTAACCCGGCAGGTGACCCTAGGATTTTTTTAAGGGAGTATAAAATCCTTAGTTACCCCGGTCTTCGGAAGGGACGTTAAACGGGGGTCCCGAGCCTGTACAATGTCAGGTACTCGTTAAATATCCCTATCCTAATTAAACCTGGGTAGGCAAAATTTAGAGCTCCCACTGTAGCATCATCCGATTAGCCATAGCAGCATAAAGTGACGTTAAATGAACAAACAAACCACATAGATTTTACTTATTTCTACACAAAATAACCTTCATAACCTTGGTTTCACTAATTTGACAGTCTAAGAAAAGGAGTAATATTACATTGCTTTAGATTTTGAAGTGGGCAAGATGATTAAAAGATGTTCATGGAGTAGCATATTAAATTCAGCTCTTAAAACCCAATAAGTTAACATATAACCCATGATTATAGTGTTGCATGGGCCCTACGACATCTTGAGTACGTCATTGTCATAGCAACTTAGTAACCATGGAAACATCGTGACTAAATAAACAACCTTCTAGTAGGGGTGAAGCTATTGTTAAATATGAATATTACTCATTCTTTTTTTTTATTGGCTGATTGTTAAATCCAATGGATGTTTGGAAAAACTAATTAAATGTTTTGTAGACTGTTACTTCAACATTGTCATTATAAATGATATTGATTTATCAAACATTCGTGCCTGATAAGTCTGTATATACTTCATTGATAAATTATATTGTACAAATAAGTATTTGGCCCTAATTTGCTTATTGTATCAATATTATTAGAGAGCACATTCTAATAGGAGAGTTCCCGCATGGTTAAAATAGTTATTATATATTATAAAAGAGCAATATATTTTATCAGAGTAAATTTGATGGAAACGAAATAGGGTTTTTGCTTATTTTTTTACCTTAAAATATTTCACACATAACTTTGGAGGGTCTTAACTCTTTTTTTCTTCCTCCGTCATACTGTAATTTTCAATATTGCAAAATTAAAAAAATATATATAAATATCAACAAAAGAAACTGCATAAATGAACTCATGAAAACTTATGGAGTTATTGTAAAGTCGAGTTTACCAACATTTTATAAATTGAAGTATGATACATTTTAAATATAATAATCCATTCATTTTAAATTCTTTATAATACAAATTATAGAACTACTAACTAAAAAACTCAAAATAAAGGAAAGAACCATTCCCCTTTTTAGAAAACTGAAACGCGTTTTACTGAAATTGGTTGTCCAAAAAGAAAACTGCTAGAAAGAAAATTTTGTAAGCCGTGGCATTTTTCTTCTTCAAATACTCCTACTACAATAATTGTGCCAGTATTTTTGTCACCAATTAAGCGTCTGTTACACGTATTTAAAAAATATATATTAAAAAAGCCTATAAGAATATAGGATTAATTTTTCATAAATTCAAATTAAGTAAGAATGAAAAACATCAAATTTTCAAACAACTTAAATTAATTTATATATTGTATTTCAATATTTAGTAACATAATTGATAAGTTCTGGAAGAAATAACATCACGCTGTACAATTTGTTGGTTTATTTTCTCTCCCAAACCAGAAATTGCGCATAAGACATCTTAAAACAAATTTTATTTAAAAATTTGTACGGGTACAACCCATGAAAGTTTTGGGATCAGTACATGGTGGAGACTGCACTGTTTCAAGGACAACAGTTGTTCAAGGAGGCGATTTGTTCGAGATCACGCTCAGCCGCCAAGCTTCCCTCCAATTAAGGGTACCACCCATCCGTGGCTTGGTACAGATTAAATATTTTATCTGAGACAGCTGGATTTGAACCGGGTATCTTCAATAAATCAACTCAGCGCTCAACACACTGAACTATCAAACTCTCGCCTTAAAATGAATACCTAGTAATAATTGAGAAGTGCATATGACTATAGGTCTTTCAACCGCCATTAATGAATCAAGTAATTATCGATTCGTCAATTTGAACTTCATCAGAAAAAAGAAAACCACATAAAAGCAGATCTGAGACAGTACATCTTACACCAACAGTCCTATTAAAAACCATCAAATAGAGACAGTACATCAAACAAAATTTAACGAGTACTAAACGTAAATTTGTTTAGACTCGTTATGTGATATATCTGGTTTGAATTCAGACGAACTTCTCGCTATCCCGACAAAGCTTGAATAGGCGAAAAGTTCATTGGTTAGTTATTTACAGATATTTGAGAAGCTTACGGCTTTGTTTTAGGACTTGTATAATAACAACCACAATATTATTCATCGGTTTGACACTATCGTATTTCTAGCGTTATTGTTCGCTTGAAAAATCATACTTTCCTGTTTGTGTTTGCCAAGCAAAGCGGGCTCAATTTACTTAGTATATGCCAGTCTCTGTTTCAGACTGTATAAGTTAATATAGTTTGATACTTTCATAGACTTTCTTATGAAATCCAAGTCATTGGTGTTACAAGACAAAGTTAGTTTAAAGTACAAGAACTAAGTTACATAATTATGCCGTTTTAGGTCACGAATAGACTATAATTTAAATAATTGAGGTTTTACCAGATAGTCGTGTGTCATGATTGTGTTCACCGTACCGACTTAAGTTTTCAAAAAGAATCTTCTTGTGTAATAATTCTGGATCATTTAATAATTTTTTGAACTATTTAATTCGGTATCAGTTTCGCAGGTTATCGGTTAGAGTTGAGTCACAGCAAGTTTTAAGCTTTCATTCCTTTCCTTTTAAAATATTTGAAACAAACATTTCAAAGAATAGATGCTGCTTTAATCTATATACAAATTATTTTTATTGTAATAAATGTATTAAAAAGGACTGAAAAGTTAAAACTTGTTGTGATTTAACTCGAAGCAACCTGCGGAACTGATACCTTTATTTATTCCTTATTCCTATTTGGAGAGTCCGATATGATCATTTAGTATAGTTTTTAAAGGATAATGATTTTAGGACAACAATTAATTGTTATTTTCCGCAATAAACGTTATTGGTAAACAAATATCAACAGTCAAAATCATACCAAACTTTTTTTTTTAATTCGTTCTTTTTCATCTTAATAGAAATTTAAATAACTCGTACCAAAGAGTGGTAGTCTGTACTTCGTAAACCAACGGTTCTGCAAGGAGGAGACTTGACCGATATCAGGCTCTAATGCCAGGATTTTCCCACAATTGAAGGTATCCACTTTATAGACGCTGGATGAACCCCAGGAGGTTCTCAGGATAAATAATATATCTGCTACACCTACCTTCTAATTGTAAATTTCATATTCTTATAAATAATAAAATTATTACCACTGTGTTTAAATATTTTACTCTCTCCAACGTAACTCTGCCGCTGGGAATATCTTAGACACCAAGAATAGTTTGAATATTTAATTATAACAAATTATTACTTACTTAATTATTTATACAATACAAATCGAAGAAGAATAAAGTGGCTGTGGTAAAGGTTTTAGTAGCTAATAAACCAGGCCTTGTTAATATTACAATGTACAAACCAAGGATAGATTTTCAACATTATTTATAACAATATCCAATGTAGTACCACCCACATAAAAAATAATTAAATTAAATTTAAATAATTAAATTTCTGTGTAATTGAAGCAACAAGTAATAACCAATTATAATTTTTGTAAAATAGAAGTCTGAAATAAACTTTATGTAAACTAACGAAAGTATAAAATCAACTGACTGTTAAACAATAACAATAATTAAAAATTGACTTTTAAAATATCGATAGTCAAAACTCTACGACATATCAGCATAATCAAATAAATTTCTAGAGAATCCCCATAATTGTATTAAAAATACAAGAGGTCACCTCAGACATATTTTTTTCGCGGTTGACTGATTACTGTACTATTCAACCTGTAAACCAATCGATTTAACAAGGCAGGAAATTAAAAGTAACTACACATATTGAAAAAATCATACCTACAAATAGCCGAACCAAGAAAATAAATATATTTTATTTAATATTTTTTGTTTAAATACAGACTTAATATTTATTAACAATATCAAACCTAATTCGTTTATTCATATGTTTACACATTTAAATAATGTTTACCATTTAAAAAAAAACATTAATTTTTTTTAAATAAAGCCTAATCAATTCTTTAAATACTATTTAAACATTTTGTAGGTAATTAAACGAAAAGTGACAATTAATTTTTAAATATATCATTTATTATAACATCATTTTTTTGTTTAAGATTTTCCGTTAAGATCAATAATTAGAAAAGAAAATAGATGAGAATAAGTTGTTGATGAGAAAACTTTCATTTTTGAATTCGTTAAAGTTTAAATATTTTATATAAACATATATTGAAATAAAAAGAAAGCTCGATTCTCATAATAACAACTACTTGAGAAATCGTTGGGTAATTTACTGATATTTTTAATTATTGTAAGCGCATATTTGTAAGAATTTTATGCACAAATATAAAATTATCCACAATATTTCATAACATAAATAAAAAACAATTCATTAAATCTAAGACAAACACAAGATAGTAACAATATGAGATTCAGATAATTAAAAATTGTATTTTTTACAGGGAACTTTCTAACTAGGAACATAAAGAAATAAATTTTAACTATTATAATCTCATAAAATGACATTTATTTCTTAATTAATTGGACAATATAAGAAGTAAAAGCTGCAATGTGTTTATTTTGTGCAAGTATAACGGTGGGTCTGATACCTACCTTAGTAAAAGTCGTTTGCCTTACCTACCAGGTGAGTCAAAGAATGGTCGTTACGTCACTGTATAGTTTATTTCTTAAGTCATTCCATTGATATAAAGTTAAGTTTCATTAATTTCTTAAATCAATAATTTTATTTTTTAAATCAAAATTTAAAATTATTAATTTACATTAATTTTTTCTGTAATATCGTTTCTTTGTTCAGATTTTAAAATAAAAGTTTGATACATGTAAAAGTATTATAAGTTCCTTACCTCCATTTGCCGCAGGTAAAACACCAAAAATCCCGGCGATGACACAGGTAAGTATAAACTTGAAACACAAAATATTTCTAACACAAAAACTATTTCTTTCTGAGTTTCTCTCTCTCAACAGGCTGAAACTTTCAGTCCACAGGCTTCTGTATTTCTTCTCCATTATTACAAAAAAAAAAAAAAGATTCTTTTTTTAAGAAAACCAAAACTATCTTACGAAACTGAGCGCCCCAACCCGCCGACAATGAGAACACTATGGATGCACTTCGGTGACATGTCCGAAAAATAACACGCAAATGTTATTATATATGATCACACCACGATAGGGCAGTCGAAAATAACCCTTGTAATAATAAAAAACATCATAACTAATACTAAATGCCCGGGCAGACGGACACTACGTACCATACGAGGCACGACAAAGGACTGAGGTCCGTTATGCGAGGAATTCATAGCCAGGAACAGTACTGATACCTAGCGGCAAATTTAGGAAACATTAAGTTCTAAAAGCATTTCATAGAGTTCTCTTCCATCGTACAGCCTCTTGTCCGCAGTATAAATCTGGAAAATTTTCCGTGAAACACCTTTTTTTTTATTTAATCAGCTCATAATTAATGAATATATAATTTTTTAATGTGAAAAAGGTACATTCCAGCAATATCTGCAAATTAAACTATGTATTAATAAATCTAAAGTTTTAATAAATAACATATTATGATCAAACTTTTCCCAAAAAGTTTGACCAAAAAAAAAAATCATATTAAACTGAAAATTATAGAGACTATGAAATATTTCAAACATAGTTTAATAATCATTAAATTGATTTGGAAATGGTTGAATGGATATATACACAAAATAAGAATAACATATTTTATGTAAAATTTATTGAGAACACCTACAACCATTTTCAACATTTCTAATTAATTATTGAAGTATACTGCATTAATATATCTTTATCTAGATAAATTAAATCAATAATTGGAAAATTATGACATTTTAATAATTATACAGTCTACTAATAATTATTCAAGCTGAAATTTTAATATTTCTACATTAAACAGTAAAATAATTAGTATTATTTTGTATTTTCTCAAAATTCGTGAACTCATTCTCTTATTGACACACACAATCTCATTTTCAGGTCAATGTAAAAGTAAAACAGTTGAAATAAATCGCGAAGCATATGTTTTGTATTATAAATTATTAACAACATTTAAACTATATTGATTATGATAAAATATTATTTTCCCAAAACTCTTAAAATATATGTTGCCAAATTATGAGTTTTTTTCTTCGAAAATTCAGTAAATAAAGAACACGAATAATTATAGTTTCATTGTTAGAAAATGACAAGATACATTACACCTGGACTAACACAATGTTACTAATTTTAGAACCCAATAATACCATCTAGTATAGCCGACAACATTACCTTCACATTAAGCTACATATTTATAATATAAATTATAAATTTTATAGTTTAATTACGAAATTAAGAATACTACCTTCCCTCCAGCTAATATATTTGGTTTCTTCCTCTTATTTTGTATACTAAATGGAATATTATATAAACAATTAAGGCATATGCATATTAAAAAATAAAGATACAAATTATAAATTATTTTTTTATTCCAAAATAAACTAAGCGGGCACTAACAATCGATCCAAAAGTAACAGCTGGAGTATTTGAAGTGAAATTTCTTGACTTGCATACCTCACAAACAATTGATCATATGGCATTAAAATATTAAACATCTAGTTATGTCTTAGTTGTATAAAACATTAATGATGAAGCATTTCAAATATGGTAGAATAGAAAAGAATACAAACTTTATTCTGGGACCAAGTCCTTTTAGATTAACAAGCATGAAAAAAAATTTAAACAAATTATTTTAAAATTGATTACTACTTTTTGTTATCCAATGCCAGCAGGTGGCATTTCTGCTATATGCCGACAAGTATTAAATATAAAATATATTATATTTTAATTTCATATCTTTAAAAACTGATCCAGTTATAGTATCCCATACTCTTCAATCCCATATCACTGACCTTGAAAAATGGAGTCAAAACTGGAAGATTAAAATAAATTCCAACAAATCCCGTCAAATCACTTTTATCCTCGTATACTAATGACTTAAACTAAATTTTAACATTGTAAACCAATGACTTCCCGTCCTCCTGTATCATTTAATAACATCCCACTGATTCCTGTAGAACAGGACAACACCTTGCCATAAGATTAACTTGGAATCCTCATACTAGACTGAAACGACAAGGAACAGTATGCCGTTTCAGGCTATACTTCAACATTTACTAGACAAACACTTTAAGCTCCCAATTAATAACAAAAGACTCATATACATGACAATCATTAGGCCAATCTGGACTTACGGAATAGAGCTTTGGGGCTCCACTAAACCATCTAATTCCTCTTGTATTCAATCCTTAAAATCCTTAATACTCCTTGCTTTGTTATGAACAAAGTAATCCATAATGATCTTAATGCCCCATTTGTTGCTGATCTGGCCCGAATCCGATATTAATCTTCTCATGACAAACTTCATTCCCACTTAAACCCACTAGTTTCAAACCTAGCAACCTCTTCATTTCCTAATAATCCTCCAAAGCGCCTGAAAAGAAGATGGCCTCGTGATCTACTAAGTTGAATCTGCTATTAGAGTATTACCATTGGGTAGTTTCTCTACTTGCCTTTATATTGTGTCATTATTCATCTTTAATTATATTTACTGGATGTATTCTATTATACAGTTGTAAATTTCAATAAATAACTTTCAAAAAATTATATATCTTTGAAAATAACTTTAGGTAAAATTCATAAACCGGAAGGGATACCTTACTTTATCCTCTAAACTGGATTTATACCACCGGGGAAATATCACATCCAAATTTGTATTTTGTTCACCATACTTATCTTTTATAGATTTTATTCTGTTATGTAATACTTGATATAGATTGAAATAGATTTTAAATTTAAACTGATTCAGGAAAAAAAATTTAACCACCAATTTGTATTGTAATAAATGTTCTAAGAATTGATGTGATATCCTCATAAAATTGCTTAAAAGTATTTTAGATTCATTGTTTTAATCTATTAAATAACTAAATTAAATCTAACTGTTCAGTATATTGACAATGATCTTGCTGTCTATTTTTACGTTTACTTAACATGTGTTCAATTCGAATATAGTTATAATAATATTAAACTTTTTAATAATAATTGAAAAAAAATGTGAGAAGAAAAAAAATGTATTTTTAATATGCAGTATTAACGCATATCCTGTAAATATTGTTCAAGAGATGGTGATAGATAAAAAGTGTTGTTGGATTTGTTGTATTTTAGATGGTGTACATTATAATCACCAAATATTTATGATAATTTGATCATTATTATTGATTTATTAGTGTTTTTCATTATTCATATATATTTTTATTTAGCGAAATTTGCGATTTAGATACAACTGAGTCACAAGAACTAAATGAAAAAACTTTTTTCAAGAAAAATAGATCTAATATATATATATTATAAGTTAAGTGTATATAAGAAGGATTTTGGTGTTATGATAACATCTAGAATTAAATATATTTTTGTTCTATCAACTAAAAACGGATGTATCTAAAATACTGGAGTTAATTGAAATAAAGGTTAGTTTACTACTAATAGCTTCAGTGTGTCTCTCTCTCTCTCTCTCTCTCTCTCTCTCTCTCTCTCTCTCTATATATATATATATATATATATATATATATATATATATATATATATATATATATATATATATATATATATATTTATATATATACATTTATATATATATATGTCTATTTTTTTTTTCTTTTTGTATTAATTTTTCTAATTCTCTATCAAAACATACCTTTTAGTTATTATTTACTTTCAAGATATTATTTACTCCCAGAATAAAATTATTTTTCTATTCCATCCTATTCTATATATATAATAAATAAAAACTAGCCTTTCAATAAAAAAAAATATATATTCAATATAAATCATAATTTTTTAATGAAGTGATTAGATTCTGGCTGAAATGAGTCTTTTGTTTCTAATAAACAGTTGCCTCATGAATGTTTTCCTCACTCTGCTTTATTTATATTACATTATTGCCTAATCCAAAATTATTTAAATTTTGATACTATTTTACAATACTTTCCAAGTAATAAATGATAAAATTATAAATAAAACTAAAAAAGAGCTCTACTACCTTTTAAAGTTCTTATCACATCATTAATCTCAGAAGGATTATTTAATAATGAGCTACACATTAAACTTTTAATAATTGTAAGGGGAACGCTCAATGAGATGAGATATAAGTTGCAAAATTTTTATTATGACATTTTCTTGTTAACAGGTTTAGTAATAGTAAAGCTATCATTTAACTCATTGTTATTTGCAGCATCAAAATAATTGAATATCATTTACACTACCCAGAGTTTAAACTTGTATTTATCAAAATATAATGTTTCTATAAACTACCGAACTGGTATCAAAATAAGATGTTTAATCTACTGTACATTAATATAATAAGTGAATATACTCAAATAACTTATTTAGATTGCAAATTGCACAATGAAATTTACAGATATATACAACATAATAAAAAAATAAATATTCAAACTAAAAGTTTAACAATCATTTTTCACCAATAAATATGTCAAATATCCTGACAGAATAATCTAAAGAACACGAAGCTAGTTGCAATACAGAACAATAATTATGTCGAAATGCTTTTTTAATAGGACGAAATAATAATCTTTGTATTGATAGATGGTGACTAACTAACTGTGGAACAGATTTAAAAAAAGTCCATCCGTTCAACCACCAAAGATAAATAGAAATGTCACCACATTCATACCCTACAGCGATCACATACTTTTCTTTATTACAATTCACAGGACCAAAGGCAACAGCAGTTACAGGTCCTTTATCAGAAACCATATTATCAACAGGCTTCCCATTTTCCCAAATTATGACTTTACCGTCACGAGATCCCGTTACAAAATAAGCTTCATCATGAGACCAACTGCAAGACCAGATAATTCGGTTATGAATTCTTTCGGAAACGGCATGCAGAAGAAATTTGTCATTTTCATTCTTTTTGAAAAGACACCATTTTCTATCTCTCGAAACTGATAACAAATATAGATCTGATGGAGAAAACTCCATCTGTGTAATAGTCAACTGATGTCCTTCCAGAGTGCTGATAATTTTCCAAGTTTCAGTATCCCACAGTAAAATTTTAGCCTGATCAGCACCGGTTGCTTTAGCGGCAGTAGCTAGTATTTTTCCATCATGGGAAGCTGCTGTGGTGTAAACATCATTTCCATGACCATATAATTTCATCGCTTCAGGCCACAAAGTGAACTGCATCAGAAAATCTTCATTGATCAGACTAATCTTTGAGACTTCGTTAGATGAGGCGAGACCGGCATTGTTAGAAACAGCTTTGTTCGATAAATCAAGAGGAGTAATAGATCCAGCAGACGGCAAAGCGCATGACTGATTGTACCTTTTTACATTACAAAACTTGTTTAACAACTTTAGCACTAGATCGGAAACCTCAAAAACACGAACGACTTTTTCTTCAGAGCATGATGCAAAACTTAAATTTTTTAGAGACGAAATCGATGTCAATGAATGTCCATGTATCTGAGGTCGAGATATTTCACACCACAAATTTATAGAACTGTTTTCTCTTTTAAGGCCAGGTGCGTGAAGACGAGTAGTTTTATCTAAACTCACTGACAAAAGATAATGACCATTTTCTTCCCAACTCAAATCCATCACTGCATCGCTATGGCCCCCTATTGTAAAATCTGCTACCCAGTTGTCTCCCTGCTTCTTCCATATATGAAAACTTCCTTGATAAGAATGTACGATAATAGATGATCCATTTGGAGCAAACTTACCTCCATAGTATCCTAAGCTATTATCGCCTCCCATTTCACCCATTCTCGATTCTTCAACCCAGACTCCGGATACAGGACAAGATTTCCAGACAATAGCAGTTCTATCAAATGATGCAGTTAACAGGCGGCAATCATTGTCGCTTGCAGGTCCTGGCTTCCAATCAACACTGTAAACCCAACCTTCATGTCCAAGCAAAACAGTTTCTAAATATAAGTAATATTTATTGTTTCCTAATATAAGTTCATCTTTTTTTACATGAAATTCATCACTTTTGCTATCTGTATTATCCTTACTCAGCCTTAGTATTCTAACTGTCTTGTCTTGGCTAGAAGTAGCTACAAAAATATCGCCACCCTTCAAACATTTCATAGATATTGACCTGATCCAATCTTCGTGGCCACGCGTTTTTACAAGGAACTTTGTAGTTTCTAGTGTATCTCCAATTGAATAAAACACAAGCTCTGGGGTATCGGTTCCAAAAGAGAGAAGAAATGATTTGATATTTTCAATTTCAAGAATCCCCAGGGAAAATATTAAACTTCTATCGAGGTTAATAACTTTTAAAGATGTAAAAGTACGTTCATCACAACTCTGCCAAACACGGACAGTATTGTCTGATCCTGCAGAAGCTATTACTGTTCTGTCCAGATTGGATCTACCATCGACATAAAGGACTGATCCTTCATGGCCAACTAAAACGGCCTTAACTTTATAGGAGGGTTTCTTCTCACATGTGAAACGCCATACAATTACCTTGGAATCTCTAGAAGCAGAGACTAACTCGATAGTAGCACCATATTTTCCTCTGATCCATTTAACAGCAGTGACTTTATCTTTATGTTCAGACAAGGTTGAAGTGATTCTACATTCTGAAGGATCATAAACAGCAACAGCATTACAAACACCAAAACATATTAGATTATTTTCACCCCAATCTAATACTTGAGGGGATCTGTTACAACCAGAACTTATGTACGAAGCAGAAATTGATTCATCCATATCTTTTTTTAACGTAAACAATAACTATATATCAAAAGTCTCTAAATAAAATATATCACATTCATTCACTACCTATGTGAGCATCACCACGTTTATCACTGAAACCTACCCATAATCTTTTTGAATTCCGTAAAGTGCTACTATCTATACGATACTTGAGGAACTTCCTGCTTAGTTTTTGACACTATTAATAAATAAGAAATTAGATTTTAATCCAATTATTTTGCTATTCAAAACTTTATTTGTTTAAAAAAAAACTCTTCCATACACAGATTAATTACTCTGCTGTTTTCCAATTATATTTTTCTATTTTAAAGCCAGAATAGGTATATAGGTATATATGTTCACAAATTAAAATATTTACTTCTCCCAATACTAACTAAACGAAAAAATTTTCATTTTTATTAAAAACAAATTTTTAGTTTCTTTAATTCTCACATCAAGTTCAACAACAATAATGTATGAATAATATTTTATTAACCAATCAATATACTTTCCTTTTAAAATAAAAATGAAAAACTGAAGAACCATAAACAAATATTGTTTTAATTTTTTTTAATATGGAAACTTCAGAAATAATATTATTGATCTTTATCTTTAGATTATTCATAATCATAAACAGTAAATAATCATTAACTAATATGGATGGTTGTTTTAGCATTAGAAATATATTTGTCATCAATAAGAATCCAATTATAATACTTTTTCTTTAAGGAATTGTTAAATTTATTTTTGATTGATTGAACAGTAGTAATAAATAACTAACTATTTTGTAACTGGTAATTTATTCAAAATTAATCCTAGAGCAATGAAAAATCTTTGCTAAACTTTTACCATAAAAATGTCAATAATAATCATGGTTTCAGAAACTGTTTATCTGTTGCCAAGTTGAAGTCCTTCCAGCAACTCCATAGAAAAGGAGGTAACTTGAATATTTTAATGAAATTCACTCCATAATCTTATTATAAACTAATAAGGAAATAGATTCAGAAACAGATAAAAACCATGAAAATTGAACTTAGTACACGATTGACTTAGCTCATAAATATATTGTTTGGATATTTATACAGATTGACCCAGAGACAGTTGTAAATTAATCCATATATTCAGATTTTAGGGAAATACCAAAATGTCAAATGACAATTACTTTGACTAATTTCTATTAATAACACATATGTATGTTATTTCTTTTTTTACTATATAATTATAACATTATAACAAAAAATAAAATAAAAGTTCTGGTGGCAAGTGTTGCCATTAATTGAGTTCTATAACATATGAACAATATTGTTTCCCAGAACATCGTTCAATACTATGTCTTAAGATTTATTGTGCGACAATACTATTGTTCTAAAAGAAATGATGTCATCAGGTTTTATGTAAATGTTTATGTTTTTCATTTTTGATCATAAATTAATTACTAACTAATGATACCGAATTGATTCATGTCCCACTATAAACTCATTGTTCAACATGAATAAGTTATTTAATTTTGATAATTCTCATTAAATTTTTATTTCTTTTTTTTTCTCTTGAACTCTCATCAGTGATTATAGTTAATAGTCTAGCCTCAGAAATTTATTAGATTTTTTTTTACCAGGAACTACTAGTTATTCCGTTTGAACATGTTTCTATTTATGTTTATGTTTATTACATCATCATCATCGTAGTAATCTAATCCTTTTAGGTTTTTACTTCATCGAAGTGTAAGGGTGTCCTTTTTCGAGCAATAATAACCTGTCCTTCTCATATACCAGCTCTCTACGGCCCTTGCTTCCTGAATACTTGTTGCACATATTCTTCTTGAGTGGTTCGAGTTCTTCCTCTTGGTCTTCTTCCCTCCACTCATATCACATATGTCTACAGACAATAACCAAGATCCTCTAACGAGAGTAGTTCACTAACTTTGACATACAACCCACAGAAGGACCTTGTGGTTCCTGTATGCGGAGATGAAAGCAAACTTCCTGATACTACATATACTGATACAACCTTCTTCCTGATATTACATATCTCCCTTCTTTCTTGGGAGAAAATATGGAGACTATAAAACTAAATATCTGCAGCTCAGGCGAATAAAAGGTTAAGTGGAATTTTGCCCAGACAGATATATGGATATAATAATGTCGATAGTTATGCAATGAATAAAGTAGATTTCAAAGTAATGTCGGATAAGACGATCTAAATAATACTGTCTAGAACTTACTCCCACCTAATAACTGTCATGCTTCTTCCTTACTACCATTCAGACCTAAGGTTTTTCGACTTTTAATTCCTAAACAGATGCTTCCTAATCAGTTGTAATTATTAGATCATATCCATTAGAAGTAACTGACTTATTGTTAATTTTTATTCTTTTATACCTTTGACAAAAATATTTTATTTGGCTTTATTTATTTATTTTACTTTTTAAGTGCTTATATAAATATCCTAAGATTTTTATTATGAAGCCTCTTGGCCAGAGTTATGTTCTATTATTACTCTACACACTTTTTATTCTTAAGGGATCTGATCTGAGAATAAAATTATTCTTCTATTCAATTTATTAAACAACATAAATGGCGGTGTGGAGAACACATGGAGAAGTTTAGACAGTTAGGGTCTGTGGTAACTTGTGGGAATATATTTTCTAATGATAAAATAATTATACTACTCCAATTTTTATGAGTGCTAAGTTATTCTTTTTTTTAAAGATTATTTCAAGTTGGTAGACTATATCTGATATACTATATAACTATACCAGTGACAAAGTTGTTAAGTGCCTAATTGCCTCCAAAATGAGTTTCTTGTACTTAAGTAAATAGAATCGAGTAATTTTTGTTGTGAATAAGGGGTCAAGTAAGGCATTGTGTTGAAAAGGAGTTATTCTTTATTATACCACTCCATTTCAAGCCAAAAACTACGAGAATGATACGAACCTGGTTATCTGAAAGCAGTTTAATCTCTCTGGACAAAATCCTACTTAATCACTTATACACCAGGGTTGTAGATATAGTCATTGAGATTATTTTTCTATTCATTATGATAAGGTAACTAAAACAACTTAGTTTATTCTATTTTAATTTTTATTTTTTATTTTTTTTATAATCGGTATTACATCCTATCACTACAACCACGGTGAATAAGTGGTTAAGTCGTATTTTGTCCAGAGAGAGTTAACTGCTTACAAGGTTACGAAGGAATAAATTCTGTGATTCTTCTTTTGTTCTGCAATGATTTATATAGTAATTTTCTGTTTCTTTCTTAGCCCTGAAGATAGCCATCATGGTAGGCCGAAATGTTGGCACAATTAAAAAATAAGTTTCACTTATTTAGTATTTTATTTGAGTGCACCCCCTGAACAATTCAATCCATCATTATTTTAGTGATAGTTTAAAATGATAAAATTAAATTAAAAACAATAAATTGTGAAAATACATTGAAATGTATTTTTTGAGGTTTAAAATTGAATATTAGAATTTCATTCTAAACAGCCTCAATAATAATTCATCAGAACAGAAAGTTGCCTCTTAAAAGGGTCGACTATTAGATACACAAAGTTTTGAATATGGTCCGGTCGGGTTGGACAGAGAGGTTTCCCGTCTTCTAGGTAGGCAATCACCTTTAATACCACTGACCTTATCCTTATGTCAGACGAGCCTTCAATTCTCTCCACGCTATAAACAAAAGAAAAGAATGATGATATACATAAAACATTAACAGAGACATAGGTATCAAATATGATACAAATCCAGAGTAACTGCAATGTTATCAGTTCCGAGGGCCTCTTAAGTGCCGACTGGTCAAATTTGTGGTAACTAACTGCTTAAAATTCTACTGTAAAGTTTTTGTTCATTGTAATAATTATTGCTGCTTTAATTTAAAATAATTGCTGTAGACTTCCACTCATTAAAAATCCAATAGATCCTTTTTAAGTTCTCAGGTATAAATTTCAACCATTACTTCTTTAATTATAAGTAATATGCAAATGCCCAAGAGGTCCTGTTCAGTAAACGTCGAGCCCTAACTTTAATACAGATTATTTACTGATTTAAGCAGAACTTACCAAGTCCAGGGAAAAAAACCTGTGCCACTACAACCCGTGAATGTTCTGGGGTTCAGTACATGGTAGAGCAGTACTGTTTCATGGACATCGGTTGTACAGGAAGGTGATTTGTCCTAGATCACACTCGAACGCCAGATTTCCCTCCCTTATTTTGGGTACCCATAGGAGAGTCCTAGATTCGATATAATCCATCTTAAACAGACTAAATAAAATAAAATCTGCTAACAGACCAAATAAAAGTCTTGCCTGCAGAGGGATTTGAACCAAGATTTTCGGAATAGCAACTCAGTGCTCTACCATTGAGCCATTTCGCTCTCACTAAGTTCTGGAGCAACTATAATTTTACATATTACCAAATTAAAGTAGTAATTATTTTAATTATTCGAATGAATAAGAATTTAACTATTAAATACAAAGCAGTTATTTACTACAAATTTTGATAGTGGTAGTTGGGCAATATTGTGAGCTGATAATGTGGCATTTGTACCTAAGATAAAATTTACCTCATGAGTTCTTTATAAATATCTTTTGTGGTTTGTATATATGGCTCAATGTTGAAATCCCGTTGACACCACTCACCACCGATGTATAAATGTTTAAAAATATTGAATAAAAACTCATTTCTTTCACTTTTAGAGTATTGATTATAGAGATCATTTTCTTCAACCAACAGCATCTGTAGACAAAAAACAACATCATAAAACTCCTCATAAAAGTAATCAAATAATATATATTTACTTTTACTTTTTTTTCAAATAACTTACAGCTAATATGTTGTCATCGATGTAGAAACCTTGGCACTTATCATCAAAGCACTGTCGTATCTCGCCGTTAGTTCGGACCAAATTATTAGCCGGGTCCATTATGCGATCAAAGAATGCCACCGATGTCTGCGTCGCTGCCAATGGTTCATATTCCACTTTAGTCCCCGGAACACCTTTCATATAAAGTAAAATTACAATAAATGATTTGTTATTCAAGTGATGAATATAAAGTACACAATATGGGTGAAAGGAATTGTTTTTATTTTATGATAGAAGCTTGTCACTTGAAATACAGCAATGAAAAAGAAGAGAAAAAACCAGTTCCACTACAACCCATGAAGGGTCTGGAGTTCAATACATGGTAGAGACTCTACTGTTTCTTGAACAATGGTTGTGCAGGGAGGTGATTTGTCCTAGATCATGCTCAACCACCAGAATTTCCTTCCTTATTTCGGGTAGCAACTTTATAGAAGCTTTATCTCCAGCCGCTAGCAGATTAAATAAAATTCTGTCAGCGAGTAGGGTCCTTATTTTGGGTACCCTATTTTTATAATATTTTATAGAGGCTGGGGGAGCCCCAGGAGGGTCCTAGATCCCATATGATCCATCTCCTGATGCAAACAGACTAAATAAAAGTAACTGCCTGCAGTGGTATTTGAACCAGGATTTCTGGCATGGCTACTCAGTGCTCTACCACTGAGCCACTCTGCTCCCAATATACTTTTAAGAATTACTGAAAAAGAGCATGTGGGAGAAATTGAGGATCTGTTGAAACATTAAATAAAATAAAAAATGCCTGCACCACTACAAGCAATGAAAGCTCTTGGTGCATCGTAGTCTCTAATGTCTCTACTGTTAATATGCAAATAGTTGTGCAAGGCGTAATTTGGCTGAGATCACACTCAACCACTGGCCCCCCCTCGAATTATGGACACCAATTTTATAGAGGCTGGGTGGGGAAGAGCCAGTTTTTGTTTATTTAATAAACATTTCTCCCTATCTAAGAGAATTTTATTGACCTCCAACCCAACCATTTTCTTCCACATAAAATTATTGAGGTTTTTACATAAGCTTTGTCATATAGCTACCCAATGGATTTGGGTAGCATTATTTCTTAATAAAGCTTTTTTATTCAATGAAATCAGCTGTTTCATTAATTAAAACAACTCACTTCCTGGTATTATTCATCATGTTTTATTATAAACCCTTACAGTCTTATAGCCTCATAGTCAAGTTAATATAGTTATTTAAATACCTATAATATAAACAATTCAAATACAAAACTAAATAAAAAACTTATTTAATCCATTTAAATTAATTAAATAACAAGTTGCATTAATGTATTTATTTTTTTAATAAATGCTTTGTAAGCCTCTTCTCAGGAGACAACCCTTTAAAACAAACAAATCAACCCTTCCTGCAATGCTCGGTTCAATAAGGCTTCACTGTACTTTAAATAAATTAATATTATAATAAAAACTTATTTTTAGGATCAAACAGGAAAGTTTAAACATGTCCCATTTATTAATTGATATGCTTAATTTTTTATTACTATAAATAAAATAATTATAATTACCAATAGGACCACTTTCGGTTTCTAATGAAGAATAGACAGCAGGGTCCTTAAAGAATGCCTGAAACATAAATAAATACTTTAATGACCATGTATCACTTTATTTATTAGATTTATATATTTAATAATCATTGCCTAAGGTAAGTCAGTTTGTAGAGCGCTGAGTTGCTGTTCTGAGAGTACTGGTTTCTTTAGTTTAGCTCAAAAAATGAAAGATTGTAAGAAAAATAAATTATGTTTTTAATGTTGGTAGGTACACGTTAAGAACGCTACTCCATTTTTACTTCCTCATGAAAATAAAGCATTGTATAAAGCAAGTATTGTTATCAGATTCAACATATTCAACCATTTTAGTCATTCCTGAAATCTATTGACTAGTTTCATAGAAACGAAAAATTCTTATCACCTATATTTTCTATATTATCTCAGTATTCTAAATTTGCAAGTACCTATGAAAATACATTATTATAAATACTTTTCTTATTTATAGGGAGGGGAGTGGCTCAGTAGTAGAGCCTCGAGTTGCCATGCCGAAAAGCCTGGTTCAAATCCCGCTGCAGGCTTTTATTTAGTCTATTAGCAGCTGGAGATGGATCATATATATAGGATCTAGGATGCCCCTGGGGGTCACCCAGCAGGCAAGACTTTTATTTAGTATGTTAGCAGATTTGATTTTATTTAGTCTGTTTATGATGGATTATATAGGATCAGAGTTCTAGATCCTATCCTGGGGCCCACCCAACCTCTAAAAGTGGGTACCCAAAATAAGGGGGGGAAATCTGGCGGTTGAGTGTGATCAAGGACAAGTCTCCTTCCTGCACAACCGTTGTCCATGAAACAGTACTGTCTGTACTATGGACTGAACCCCAGACCCTTCACGGGTTGTAGTCATAGAGGTTTTATACTTTCTATCTTATTTCAGTATTCTAAATTTGCAAGTAATTATGAAAATACGTTATTATAAATACTTTTTATATTATTAGGGAGCAGAGTGGTTCAGTGGTGGAGTGCTGAGTCACCATGCTCAAGGTTCTGGGTTCAAATCCTGCTCGCTACCAGACTTTTATTTAGTCTGTTAGCGCCCGGAAATGGATCCTATGGGATCTCAGAATCTCCTGGGGCTCACCCAGCTTTTAAATGGGAACCCGAAAGAAGGGAGGAAAATCTCGCGATTGACAGTGATTAATGAGATTACTTCCCTGCATAACCATTGTTCAAGAAACAGTACAGTCTCTACCATCTACTGAATCCAAGGCCCTCCATGGGTTGTAGTGGTACAGTTGTACAGGTTTTTTTTTTCCAGTATTGTTTATGAGCTCTTAGTTGAAATTCTCTCAATGTTTTGTACCATTTTTAGTACTTAATTTTTTTAATTAATTCGTTACTATTTTTGTTTACCTCATGGGTTATTATCACAGGTTACTAATTTGTATAAACAGGGTGGGAAGGTAGTGATTCATTCCGTGGGCTCGGGACGAAATAATTCGTAACTCATCCAAGACAGATTTGAACTGGTGCCGCATCAGTCACGATTTTGCTAAGGTATCGCCTTAACGATCTCGGCCAACGCTGCCTAGAAATACTTAATTTTAATATTGATTTAGATGGGTATAAAGAACCATCCACATGCATTAATAGCAACAATTTAAAATCTAATTTGTACCAAATATGGAGTTCTTTATTTATTCAAAGGACGAGGATGGGGTACCGTTCGATTTAAAATTTAGCGGAGCCTACGAGAATCGTACTCTTTATCGAAAGTTGAACAAAAATCCTTTGTCAGCAATTACTCCGAAAGTTTCCATGCCATTTTTATTCACCGTTGAACAGTCGACAAACGCTAAGTTATAATTGATTTCTTATTTTTATTTTGCCTCCGTTGCTTCTGAAAATTCAAAAATTCACTAGGCTTTCTCCTCGTCTTTTTTGTTTACAATTCAATAATACTACTTCATTTCTCGAGATCAATTGTTCGCAGACCGGGAGGTGGCTTCAAGATTTTCTAAAGGGAGAAAAAAATCCTTGGTTATGCCGTCCTTCCAATGAGGACGTAAAATGGCGATCCCAAACCAGTGCAATGTCAGGTACTTGCTAAAGAACCTTACCCAAAATATACTAGAATAGGCCAAAAATTTAGGACTCCCTTGTAGTATCGTTCGATTAGCCATGGCCGTATGAAGTAATGTTAAAGGAACAACCATGATCAGGAAAAACTAATTAGTACTTAGAATTATTGACGAAGTGTGGGAGTATTCATAGGGTGAATATTACCCAAATATACAAAGAAAACAATATAAGTGTAATAATCATTCCCTAAATTAAAAATAAAATATTAATGATCATTTACTTAAATCTCATCATAGTCTATCTCAAAAAACGAAATATTGTGCAAAAGTGAAATTACATATTAAATGTTCGATACTTCGAAGAGTCATCCTATAAACCAGTACCTTTTTAGGACAACGGTTAAGCGGGAATGTGATTTGTACACAGTTCACCGCCATGTTTTCCCCCAATTAAGGTTACCAAGTTTCTAGAGGATGGGTGAGCCCCAATAGGGTCTGTAGTTCACTTGGCTAATAAGAATTTATCTGCCATAGCCGGATTCGAACAAGGAACCTCCAGCATAGCAACTCAGCTGACAAGTAAATAAATACATTTCATATAACCAATATACATTCCAAATAAAAAGTAAACATTACAAACTTTAGAACACAATTACGATTAGTTCCTTAAGAACCTTTGTTATAATCAATGATCTTGTCTTATTAATTACTCAATCATGATATTTACTAGTTAATATATTAATACCCATAGCCTCTTAGATCTTAAAATTAATGAGAAGAATGCACTGAGATTATGTGAGTTATCTATAAATAACATAGGAATATCTGCCAAGTTCAAACTATAACCTAAAATATTTCATTATGCAATAAAATTATTAATATAAATGCTAGTATAGTATGTTAAAATAAATAAATTATTAATATACTTGTTAGGTAATGGACTAAATGTAATATATACATTTTAAAAAATCTGTGTAAAATATGTTACATCAATTAAGGGTGCAGTTTTATAGACTTTTTTTTTAAACCGGATAATATGATTAATGATGTAAGTATGGTTTCATTAAACAAGATAGTCATTCATCGAAATTCTATGTGGTCAACTTCTAGATAGATCATATTCATATTACAATTTATCACATATTCGTCATCCTAACGCGATAATTAAGCTATAAAAAAAGATTAAAAACAAAAAACATCACTCAATGTTTACTTAAAAAAAAAGCAACTAATGCAATGTAAGGCATCACACTTCGTTTAAAGATAATAATAGCTGGTGATTCAGATGAAATAAAATCGACAATTGTGAGCAACCATTTTATATTTTACATTTTTATATTTTATTTTATATTGTAATGTAAAATATAAAAATTAATGTAATAATGTAAAAGAAAAATTACTAATCATATGTGTATACTCATACGAGATAGTCAGAAATTTCCATTATATCGTTAGCAAATATCTTTATAACCGCAGGTTGCTTGTAGTTAAATGTGTTATTTTATAGATATATCCAATCCACTGAATTTTTGGACTTTTTTCCGATTTTAATATTTAAGCGTTAATTCCGGATATTATACAGTTCTTATTGTTAATAGCTTTTACCCACGGCTTCGCTCGCGTGTAATTTGGCCTGCCACATAAAATTTCGTGACAGATCATTTTAAATAAATAATTTAATTTTTTTTTAACTATAAGTTACTCGTACATCCGAAATTTCAGAAGTCTAACTTCAAAACAGAGCGATTCCAAACAATCTTTGAATCCCTATTATATTTAGGGGGAAACCCTTGGAGGTGGAATTATCCAAATACCTTTCTTAATGCTCATTTAAGCTATACAAAGAACCTATAGGCGAATTTCAAGATGCTCAGTGGTTTCTGCTGTGCGTTGACCGCTGCCTTTGACAGAATAGAATCTATTTATTATAAATTATAATCTGAGATCGACGGCTTGACTATTTTGAGAGTTTACTTTAAATTTTAAATTGTATTTGTTCACAGTGACCGTGTGGTTTGACGCTTTACAAATTTTATTGCATTAGTTTATGCTCTTGTGAATCGTTAATTAAAAATTAGCCTCGTTGAAACCTCAAGTAAAAATATTACGAAAACTTATTATTACAAATCGAATAGACAATGAATCCCTATCCCCTCAATTCTTATTTTAAAAATACTACTTTACTAGACTGAAACGACAAGAAACAGCTCGCCGTTTCAGGCTACTTCAACATTTACAAGACAAACGCTCTAATCTCCAAATTAATTACAAAAGACTCATATGACTATTATAAGACCTATTTGGACATATGGAGTAGAGCTTGGGGACTCCACTAAGCCAACGAATTGCTCTCGTATTCAATCCAAAATCCTTCGTAAAATCCTCAATGCTCCTTACTTTGTTACGAACAGAGTAATCCATAGTGGTCTTAATGTCCTATTTGTTGCCGATTTGACCCGAATCCGATATCAATCTTTTCATGACAAACTTCATTCCCACTCAAACCCACTAGTTTTAAACATGGCAACCTGTTCAATTCGTAATAATCCTCCGATGCGTCTGAAAAGAAGATGACCTCTTGACCTTCTGAGTTGAACTTTTTATTTGAGTACAACCACTGGGTAGTTTCTCTACTTATCTTTATTTATGCCAATATGTACCATTCATTCTGTTTACGTGTTGTATTAATATAAAACAGTTGTAAATTTCATTGCATTAATTAAAAAAAAAAATGCATCTCCTCTTGAAACCAATTGCAATGTTCAATTTATCGATTATAAAATATAATCTATTCTTTATTTAATATAAGGCTTGCTCATTAACATTCAGACGTGTAGTTTCTTGACGCGTTCCGGAATTTCTTCCTGGTGATGTCACCTAATGTATTAAAGACGAAGGTTACCATTGAATCAACTCAACTAGACAGTATAATTTTCTTACTCGATGACGAATCTTCACCGTTTTATCTTACATAATAATACTTCTTTTTATTTATTTATTTACATCCGCTGTTCCCTGTTATTGGTGATTCCTATGGTAATTATTCCGCCGGTTGTCGCTTCCAGTTGAGTCACAACAGGTTTTCACTTTTCGTCCGTTCCCCTTTTTATATTTTCCCATAGTACCATGGGCTTTAGTATGGAAAATATAATGTAATTATGGAAAATGTGTATACTTCGAAATTCTAGTTGGAACAAACATTTCTTGATGAAATGATTACCGAAATCTACTCATTACCCTAATTACATTTTCCTTCCCATACTAAATGTCACGAATACTTGTATTTTTGGAAAATTGGTATCTGTTTCACAAGTTGTCGCTTCGAGTTAAGTTGCAAGACGGTAAATTTTCAAGGGTGGAAATTGAAATGGAAACGGTTACAACTGAAATAAAAAGGGTGACAGTTGAGTTGTAAAGCGTTACATTTGCTTTGGAAAGGGTTTCGACTCATTTGGAAAGGGTTGCTTGTTACTTGGAAAGGGTAGAATTTGATCTTTAAAAGGTTACAGTTGACTTGGAAAAGGTTCAATTAGACTTGAAAATGCTTATATATATATATATATATATATATATATATATATATATATATATATATATATATATATATATATATATATATATATATATATATATATATCCAGGGTTGTTTATAGAATACATAATTTACCCACCACGCAAGTTTCGAACTCACGGGACATAGATCAGTTGCTAAGAGCTCTTCATACTGACATACCACGTTCCTTTCTAAGATTAAAAAGATAAACTATAAAATATATAATTAATTATATTCATTTTTATTATATTTATATATAAACTAATAATTATCGGTTGCCCGCATAAATTTATTGAAGAGAAAATGGTATGGGTACAGATCAAAATTAATTGTAATTGGAAAAAAAAACAATTTCCAAGAGACCGATATATCGACCCACATTGCTGGTCCTAATTGTCACAATGACAGATGGGGAGACAAAGAACGAAGCGTAAGTGGGAGTAAAAACGTTTTTTCTCCCACACGCCCACACTTGATTAAGCCCTGAAGAAGACCGACAAAATGGGTCGAAATGTCCAATAAATGATAAGAAATTACTATTTAATAATGTATTTTGACCTCCACCCGAACCGTTTTCTTCTCCATGAATCTATAAACCATTATTATTTCAAAGAAATCGATGTTAATGCGTTAAATTATTCGTCTATATCGTTGCATTTCACTTCTAGTCCTTTTACCATTATATTATACATCTTCTATCCTACCATATTCCATAATCATTTAAATGCTATTTATCAAAGTTTTAATTGGTTAGATTTAAGCCAGAAAAAAATAAAAGAAAAATATAAAAAGAAAACGTCTTAAATAACAAATACGTTCCAGTGCAGTCCATGAAAGGTATGGATCACTGGTGTTTATAAGGCAACAGATGTGCACGGAAATGATTTGGCCTTAATTATGCTTAACCACAACATGTTTTTCGGTATATTTTCTACAGGTTGTCGAGTTACAACAAGTTTTAACTGTTTATTCGTTTCATTTTGATATTTTCCTACAAGTTATCATGAGCTTCAATTTGGAAAAGAGATTGTAATTATGGGTATTGAGTAGATTTAGTTAATCATTTCATCAAGAAATAAAAGTTTAAACTGACATTTCTAAGTATAGATAATATATGCTAGTTGAAAAGTTCATTTCTAGATGAAATAATCGCCCAAGTATACACATCCTCAATTACATTCTCTTTTCCACTTGTATTTTTGGAAATTGATAAAAGGAAAGGAAGGAACAACCTGCGGAATAATTACCGTATTTTCTTCCTTTATAGAGACTGAGTAATCCCCTGGAGGGTCTCAAGCTCCCACAAAGTTTGAAATCGCTGTTAACTTTATTTGCTACAACCGGTTGCGGATGAGAGTAATTACCTGGTTATGAGTAACCTAGCACTCTACATCATGAGTTTCCACCATTCCCCATAAAATCTATTATACTTTATAAAATAAATTCACCGGAAAATAAACGGTTAGGATGAAAATAATTAACCAGTATGATTTGGAAATCATTTATTTGGTTAATAACCAATCCTAAAATTGGTTGTTATTTATGCAACTCTGGCTGATTAAGTCGTTACAAATATTCGTCTGTGTAGCAGGTTAAGTTTTTGAAGTTGCTACTATACTGAAATAACTGATAAATGAAAACCGGTTATTTTTAAAACACTGCAACTGATAGTCGTAAAAATCCTGTTTCCACCCCATTTTATTATTCCACCCTTAACACTTATGCATTACAACTGAAGTCGGAAAATGTAAGTAAACTCAATCAACACGAATGTAAGTCACACTAATGTTAACTTCAGTAAAATTATTTATGTATTATTGTAGGTATTCACTTACCTCAAGAAAATCTTTTTTCTGATATGGGTGAAATTCTTGATTAAAATTGTAATACTTCAGTTTCAAGTTATCTTTCATAGACCTATAAAATAGCCCACACAGTTGTGATAGTTATATACATTATTTGACGTAATTTATATCATATATTTATAAATTACCACTGCATTAGTTTATCAACTGTTTTAGGTTGTTCCAAAACTGACTTTTTGTCTTTGAGTGGAACAAAAGTGAATTTCGCGGTTTCCATTGCTTACTTGATTTTAGAGTTATCCCGCCTTTTATTTACAATTAAAAACTTAACGATCTTCAAATATTTTGAAAGAATAACAATAAGAAAAATACACTTTTAACTACGTATAAAGTGGCATTTTATCCTACACGTTTATTCTTAGCAACCGTATTGATCACATGGGGAGAATGCATTTCATATTGTAATATTCGCCGTATAGACTTGAAACTATTACTTTCTGCAATATAATTTAATAGTATTTTTTCTGTAACATTCCGTAGCTTCATTATGCCAAATTATATATTTGGTATAAAATGAGTTATTCTGTGACTACCCTCCTAACATTGTCCTTTCGGATGTCAAGTGAATATGGCGGCAGATCAGGAGACATTTCAGCAAATTTTAACTTCTCTTTTAAGCTCAGAAAATGAAGTTAGGACACAAGCGGAGGTCTGTAAACATTTCCTTATGTATTAAGAACTTTGTACACCTTTCCCCAATGTGTATTATTCCGTACTTTTTAATCCTTGTGTAAATGAAATCCATGTGTTAAGAGCGCATGGGTGATGCTGCTTTAAGTATTCATTTCAGTGTAATTGTTTTCCTCTGATTATAGTTCTTAAATTTTCAGCCAATTACATGTTAATACTCAGCAAATAAGATTCTAGCTTTTACTGTCACTTGTTATTTTTGTAATTTAAACATGGTGGTACTTGAATGCTATTGTTTTCATTTGTGTTATTCTTTGTTTTTGTAGAAAACCTATCTTGAAATTCCCGTGAAAACTAGAGTTGTTTATCTTCTGAACACTGTTCACAATGAAAGTCAAAGAGAAGAAGAAAGGCAAATGGCTACAGTACTCCTGCGGAGACTTTTCTCTGTGGAGTTTGGGGAATTTTACACCACTGTATGTTTTAATCTCATTTGAGAGTTTTTTTCAATAGTTAATTGTGGTTTTATTTTAATTATAGTAATTCAATCTTACTTCTAGCTTCCCCTTGAAGCCCAACAGGAACTCAAGAGTCGTGTTTTGGCCATATTACATACCGAACAGTCTGACAATCTCCGTAGGAAATCATGCGAGGTAGTTGCTGAATTGGCAAGAAATTTGATCGATGATGATGGAAACAATATTTGGCCTGAGTTCTTACAGTTCCTGTTTCAATGTGCCAATTCAACATCACCAATTTTAAAAGAAGCATCCCTCCGCATGTTTGCGTATGTGGAATTCCATATCATTTATACTTTTCGGTTATAATGAAATGCTTAAAATTATTAAATAGTGATTGTGATTTTCGAATAACAAGTTTTAATTTTACAGTGCTGTCCCTGGTGTTTTTGGGAATCAACAGGTTCAACATTTAGATCTGATCAAACAAATGCTTCAGCAAGCTTTGACTGATGCATCCTCTTACAATGTAAGGCCCATTTTCTAGACATGATGTAATATAGCTATTGTGGAAGTGATGACAAAATATTTGGATTAAAACTTTTTTTTATTAAATTAGGTCCGTTTTCAAGCTGTTAAAGCTGTTTGTGCATTCATTATGCTTCACGAAAAAGAAGACAATATTCACAAACATTTCATGGAACTTCTACCATCTATCATAGCGGTAATGTATAATCATGATGTATTTAACTAAATTAAGATGATTATTGTTTAAAATTTTTCATTTGAGATCTTCAATATCCAGTTGCTTAACAGAATATTTGTTTTTAATGATGATATAAAACTATAACTATTCCTGAGGGTGTTACAATTTAAAGTCAGTATTATCAAAAATTTTAAACAGTATTAACACTACTGTGGTATAGGTTATTTTTTTAATTTTGATATGCC
The DNA here is from genome assembly GCA_964056705.1 of Troilus luridus. NCBI lineage: Eukaryota > Metazoa > Arthropoda > Insecta > Hemiptera > Pentatomidae > Troilus > Troilus luridus. The sequence continues at coordinate 95,799,095 of OZ057415.1, read as the reverse complement.
ATTAGTGTTTCCTGTTTGAAAATAAAAACTAAGTGCTTTACAAATATGAAAGTTTGAAAACATGCATTTAGTTGTGAGTACTAATTTATTTTGTTCATATTTACTTAAAGTAAAGGAATCCTTATTGTGACATTATGAAATTGCAATCTTACGTTTCAGCATTGAGATTTATTAATAAATATTACACAGAGAATGTGATTATACCTGTATGACAATAATTCAATCAATTTATTGAAATAAAGTTATATGTAAGTGTTGAATATTGTAGGAATTTGATAAACCTTAAGTAAATTGTTTATCATTTAACCTGTCTAATCCTTGATATACTATTTGGGTTTACTAGGAATATTCTGTGTTTGAACTAAGTGAGGCGGCTGTAAAATGTGTAGATCTTTTTGAATCTGAACAATAAAAATTTTGATCTTATTACAATTCTTGCATAGTAATGGTAGATAAGTAAAACCAGTATAAATTTTTAATTGATTTTATGTTAAGATATTTAAATACAAAATATCTTGAAACATTTACTTAATGTCTAATTATGTACAAAAAAAACTTTTTCTGTCTTGCTTTGGAGAACATACTTCTTGAATAAAATCTTTGATCAAAATCTTGAAGTGCCAAATTTTTAAAATTTTTTTTCACATGTGTTGCCCAAATCAGTTGCCATTATATCTGACAGTATTCCAAATTTATAGCCTTAAATAGAGTACCGCTGACCAGAACAAGTAGTACTCAATTGTTTAACCAACCCCAAAAATGATATTTCTATTTTATTCAACTAATTGTTTTTATGGTAATTGTTCCATAGGTTGTCACTCTAAGTTTAAGTTTAAGAGTCACAGCAAGTTTTAACCTTTTCATTTGTTTCGCTTTTAATGTTTTCCTTAAATACAAGTTATCATGAGCTTTTAACTGTTTATTCGTTTTTTTTTTGTTTTTTGTTATTTTCTAAAAACAAGTTATCATAAGCGTTAGTACGGATAAGTGAAGAATGTAATGGAAAATGCCTATAGTTTGGTAATCATCTCATCTAGAATTGGATGAATCTATGAACATCTATCATCTATACTTCGAAATGCTAGTTGATACTTATATTTCTTGATGAATCGATTACCAAAATCTATAAGACTATACGACATTTGCTTTACTAATTCAAAGTGATTCCTATGAATAAAAGAGAGTAAATAGGTGTAAACTTAACACAAGAAAATCAGTTTGAAACCAAATTATCATTTTATTTATTATTTATTTTGCTTATAAAATAGTAAAAATGTAAAGGCAATAAATATGCTGTCTGCCATCCTACACCTTTCTTTTCGATGTATTACTCAATAATTAACAAGTGTATGCGTCAGTACGCTTCGTACTAGCGCTGTTCTTTTTTTATTGATTAAAATGTGCACGACGGCTGTACCCGCCGTTTGCCTACATACTGCCAAAGATCGGACGGCTATAGCCATCATTTGCGGCAACGTGTTTAAGATATTTTTAGTTAAGGCGATTGCTAATAGATTCATAAAAAAAATCCACAAATTATAATACAGTTGTTTATTATTTCCAAATATTTATTATTCAGAAATCTAGTGTGTCCTATCACTTTCCTTTATATTTGAGGCAATTGAATTATTTTTCAAATAAGGATCAGGGATGTTTTGAGAGGTATAATGTTTTTGTGTTGTCAAATAATTTAACAGAGGCAAACCAGTTTTCATTAAACTTTATTAAATAAGTCTTCTAGGCAAGAAATTCACAGCAGATTACTGATGTGTAGTCTAGTAGTCTAAAACAAAACCCTGGATTTCTGCTGTGGAAAAGTTAAAGTTCTGTTTAACTAGTAGTAGTCAACTTTGTAAACGGTGTATGTTTCTAGTTAATTGCTGCAAACTGAAACTTTTATTATAAAACTGCTCCAGAGCAAAGCTGTGTAGTGGTTAGCTAAAATACCAAAATTAAAATTAAATTTCCCAATTTCAGTACTATATAATGATATACAAATTTCACATTAAGGAAAATAAGAGTGGATAATAATTTTGTATTCAAAGTGATGAATATAATAAACAAAAAAATTCTGATTAATTTGTTAACTAAAAAAAAATGACCATCTTGCTAGATTGATGTCCATATTTAATTTAAAATATTATATTCATAAATGTAGGCAAAAGATTAATTTTGCCTGTCCATTTTATGTTGAACCTTAAAATTATTATTTAAGCTTGTATGATCAGGATATTTGAATTGTATTGAATCCAAAACACGACAATTGTATTATTAATCTTGTTATTTTCTTTAACAATAACAAGACTTAAGTTCTATGTATTAGAATAGCTCTGATATATATATATATATATATATATATATTATATATATATATATATATATTATATATATATATATATATATATATATATATATATTATATATATATATATATTGTTGTTAATCCACATAATAATGCTTTTGAATCATATAGTTTTTCATTTACTTACATACTAGTTTTGCAACTCTAATTTTCCATAGTTTGATTTGGTATAAACTCATTGCTATAATTCTAATATTATCTTCACCGCTGTGTTCAGTAATATTATTATTTAAGTTGAATTCCATTTTTTTTTTCCTGTGTGTTTAATTTTTCTTATGTACTTTTATTTTTGTTATTTTCTAACACGGCTCTGTATTTTACTAATGTAAAATTCAGAAATAAATAATATTCATTAATTTAGATTATTTTATTTTATTAAATGACTGATGTTTTAATGTTTATGTTTCTTTTCTATCATCTTCAGGTTATTGCCGAAAGCATCAAGGAACATCAGGATGATTCTCTTTTAAAATGCCTTATTGATCTTGCAGAAAGTGCTCCCAAGTTCCTTCGACCTCAAACAAATACCATTTTACAGATGTGTTTGGAGGTAAATATCAAACAAACATTTCTTATAATCTATTATTTTTAATTAATTTGAAATGAACTCTTTTGCTCATGGTTATTTATAATTTTTAGGTCCTATCAAATAATAGTTTAGATGAAAATTCATGGAAACACCTTGCATTAGAGACGATTGTAACTCTCTCTGAGACTGCACCTGCTATGATGCGCAAGGAAGCTGGCCACTACATCCCAGTCCTTATCCCTATCGTACTTGATCTTATGACTGATTTAGATGATGACCCAGAATGGAGTGTATCCGATGAAATAGTTGAAGATGATAATGATAGGTAACTATAATGATTTTGTATGTCTATATATTTTTTTATGCTAGGTTTTGATTTTTTTTTTTTTATGACCTACTCTTTTTTTTCTGTTAAATATATATCTAAAATAAACTGTTTACTTAATTTTTTGTTCAGTAATAATGTTGTGGCTGAATCAGCATTGGATCGTCTGGCATGTGGACTGGGTGGAAAAACCATTCTTCCTCAAATCCTTCAAAATATTCCGACTATGTTGACCCATGAAAACTGGAAGTATAGGTAATTTTTTTCATATTATTAAATTTATTTATAATCTACTTCGATTTTTTGTCTCAATCCTTCTGTGTATGTACGACTAGCCTCAAAAATCACTTAAATCTAAGGGCTTCTTTGATACATAAGTCATATATACATATACATACATATATATATTTCAACTTTTCATTAATTAATAAAAGTGTCAAAACTTAGTATTACCATTCCTAGGCTCTTGCTGCTCTGAAAAATATAAAATGCACCTATAAAAAGTTAAAATCAAATCTAACTTAAGAACTTCTATCCTAAAACAATAAGTTTTTTTTCATTTTATTTACTCGGGGAATGCTGTTACTGAATTATACTTTAATTTGGTTTTCTTTTTGCCTATGTACCATAAAAGAAATTTTAATTCCATTTGTTTTCATTTACAATTTTCTAAATAATTTTACTTGCAAATAAAGATCATATAGTTCTTGAAAAGATAAATTATTTATATATTTCCAGAAGTAAAAGTTATAAAACTATTTTTATCTTAAGTAATTCATAAATTTAATTTTAAAAAGTATCTTATTTTTTTTTCTCAAAGTCTATTAGTTATTTCTCCAAAACTTTCAATTGTCTTTTTTCGTAAATATCCTAGCCGATGTTAGTTCCTACTTCAAAATATGAAATATATTTTTAATCATTTTCCAATATAGTAGATAATTTTTTCTAATCATGGCCGACTTTGATGTGAGATAAACATTCCCAGACCCCTCATCTTAATATTACTCGAGGAGGAAGAGTTGTTTATTTCTTTAAAGCCACTTTATGCTACTAATCACTACGCTACAAGTAACTCTCAGGAGAGGGGGTTATACCTAACCATTGCAGTTTTCAACGGTTCTGCTCGCTTAGCTACCAATCTTTTTCCTGATTACTAGCTAATTGACAAGAGTTAGGCATCAGGGATAAGATTTTGAGGGGATCGTCCTTATGTAATCTGGTTTATTTCAGAGTATATTGAAAAAATACAAATCCTATTAAATTGAATATGAACAATAATTTCATTAAAAATATTTTCAGACATGCTGCATTAATGGCTATTTCTGCTGTGGGAGAAGGATGCTATAAACAGATGGAGGGGATGTTGCCGCAAATCATGGAAGGTGTGCTTCAATACCTCAGCGACCCTGTAAGAATTTTGGTTTATTGATATCATTGTTTAAGATTATTTCATATCCATCTCATTGTTTTTATAAATGTCTGATAAATTTCAGCATCCACGTGTCAGATATGCTGCATGCAATGCTGTAGGACAGATGTCCACCGATTTCGCTCCTACGTTTGAAAAGAAATTCCATGACAAAGTAATTCCTAGTCTACTGATGGTTTTAGATGATAATCAAAATCCAAGAGTTCAAGCTCATGCTGGTAACTATATGAAAATTCTTTTAGTTACTTAATACTAAATTAACAAACCACAAAAGTTCATTAATCTATTTTACGCTTATAGGTGCTGCATTGGTTAATTTTAGTGAAGACTGCCCGAAAAATATTTTAGTACAGTACTTAAATGAAATCATGGCTAAATTAGAAGGAATTTTGAGTGCCAAATTCAATGAAGTATGTATAGACATTTATTTTTTGTCTAAGAATATTATTTGAAAATTGAATATTTTGTTTTTTGAAACTTACTTTTAATGAGAGTAAGGTCACTTTTATTTCTAAATTTGTTTCCTTTTCAGCTCTTTTTAATTATTTATTTACATATTTAAGTAACCTTAGTCTCCTTTTATTTTAAACTATTTATACTCTTGTGTGGGAAATATAATAAAACATTTTTTTTTTTTTTAAGCTTGTAGAGAAGGGCACAAAATTAGTTTTAGAACAAGTTGTAACCACTATTGCTTCAGTGGCTGATACCTCTGAAGAACAGTTTGTTGCATATTATGACAGGTAAGAATATTTGAATTCCATGTTAAACTTGTATGGTTATATACACCTGAAGTTAACTATCCTGTGTCTTATTTTGCTTGTTTTGTTTTTATTATCGTAATAGGATATTCTGGTCGTATTTTTTGAGAAAATATTTATTATTAAGACAATAAAATGTGCTGCACTTCAATTGAAAAAGATTAATTAACAATTATCCTTAACAGACAATACTGTGATGTCTGACAGTTCTTTAAGCACTCCTATGTTACTATTCATATGCTATTACAGATGTTAAACACAGAATCAGGAAGAGCTTAAAATTTAACTAGTTAAATTAATACATATGATTCTTACCATAAATATCTTGTTTCATATCCATTTATTCATCATTATTTAATGTATATAATTTTCTTACATAAATGAGTTTATTAAATATATATATAATATTCAAATAAATAATAATATAATATATTTATAATATATATCTCATGTTTTTTTCAGGCTGATGCCTTGCTTAAAGTATATAATTCAAAATGCCAATACTCCTGAATTGAAAATGCTGCGAGGAAAAACAATCGAGTGTGTCAGTTTAATTGGACTTGCTGTCGGTAAAGAAAAAGTATGTATGCCTTATTTAAATTTTGTAAATTCTAATGTTTTTCTATCATTGTTCTTTGTTGCTGATCTGAGTTTATGAATTTAGTTCGCTCCCGATGCTACAGAAATTATGGACCTTCTTCTGAAAACACATGGAGAAGGAGAACTCCCAGATGACGATCCTCAAACATCTTACTTGATCTCTGCCTGGGCCAGGATATGTAAAATATTAGGTAAAAATTAAAATCACCTCAGTTATAAGCTATTTCATTTTTTAATAAAAACAATATTAATATAGTTTTTTAATTTCAGGAAAGGCATTCCAACCGTATTTGCCATTAGTCATTGGACCAGTTATGAGGACAGCTTCGCTAAAACCTGAAGTTACCCTTATGGATAATGATGATATGGACGAAGTTTCTGGAGATGATGATTGGCAATTCGTTTCCCTTGGCGAACAACAGAATTTTGGAATCAGGACAGCAGGTGTGTAAACAGTGCAGTACCTATTAGTAAACCAATGGACATTGTATTGGTCCTATTTTCTGTTAATTTCTCTGGGTACTTACAGCTATTTCTGTATTTACTTTACTTATTTATAATTGAATTCCCAATCTAATTGTTGATATCAGCTGTCAGTTACTTAACATTAGCCAACCTAAAAGTGGTGAGGTTTTGGTCTAGGAATATAATTCTCTGAGGCTTAGTAAGCACTGTGGGACTCTTTAAGGTCTCAGTAGGTAGTACTAGCCTCTGAGGAAGATTTAAGTTAAATGATGTGGCTTTTATCAAGTTGATTTTAGATATTATCTATCTCGCATACTTTAAACGTCAATTATTGTGTTTAGGAATTGAAGACAAAGCTTCAGCTTGCGACATGTTGGTGTGCTACGCTTTGGCTCTCAAGGAAGGGTTTGCTGACTATGCGGAACCTGTAGTTAAGCTAATGGTGCCGATGTTGAAGTTCTATTTCCACGATGGTGTTCGTACAGCTGCTGCCCAGAGTCTTCCCTGCCTTCTAGACTGCGCTAAATCAAAAGGTATATTAGTTAATTATTTATGTAACTATTATAATTATTTGCTCCTTTTGGGTAAACTGCCTCTGAGAGAGATTTATAAAAGTTCTTGATGGGGTTAAGGCCTGGGGAAGAAGAAGGCCATTCTAACAGCCTGATTCCCATCTCATGGGATCCACACTGTTATTGCTCCCAAAACCATGACGCCTCCTCAACTTTGACCCGGTCCGAATAACTACTGCAGTTTTAGATGGAATAAGTAAAAAAAAAATATATTAGTGACGTGAATTAAACGTTAAAGGATAGACAAAATTTAGAAGTCCCATTATTTCATCCTCGGATTAGCCCTTGCAGCATAAAGTGGTGGCATTATCTGAATAAACAATAAACTACAACTTTTTTATTCCCAATCTCCTAATTTATCATATTTTTATTTATTTATTTTATTTTTTCTTCTAGGCACTGCTTTTATTCAGGGAATGTGGGAATACATTTGTCCTGAATTGCTTAAAGCCATTGAAACAGAACCAGAAACTGAAGTAAAACATGAACATATGCGTTCATTATCCATGGTGAGGAAATTGAACAAATAATATAATTTTCATTCAACTTGTTGCTATTTAATAGACTTTTCTTGATTTTTGTATGTTTAATTATGCTATAATTTTAAAGAGAAAAATAAATAATACATTCCTGTACAGAAACATTTAAATTTAGTGACTTTTTAAAATAATGTTTTTTTTTATTACCCAGTGAAATTGTCCAAAAATAATTTAATTTGATTTTAGTGCATTGAAACTCTTGGCAAAGGTTGTATGTCAGAGGAATCGATGAAGGAGTTGCTCAGGATTTTAGACGCACTTCTGAAACAGCACTTTGACAGGGCGGTCGAGAGGCTGGACAAAAGAAAAGATGAAGATTACGATGAGGTCAGTCTTTATTTCAGATTTTATTTTATTTATCATACTTCAACGTAAATAAACAATATTTTTTTTAATCAGATTGTAGAAGAACAATTGGAAGATGAGGACAATGATGATAACTACACCCTTGGTAAAATTGCAGATATTCTTCACGCTCTCTTCTTCACGTACAAACAAGACTTCTATCCTTATTTCGATATGATAATTGGCCACTTCATTAAGATGGTTGTGAGTATTAAAATGTTTACAAGATAGTTAATTTTGAGTTGTTAAGTTGCATATGCTTGATTGAATAAGTTTTTTTTTTTTTTTGACTAACTAAAAAATTTGCAGGGAAATGATCAACCCTGGTCAGATCGACAATGGAGTCTATGTGTCTTTGACGATGTTATCGAATTTGGAGGACCAGCCTGCATTAAATATCAACAGTATTTCCTTTCTCCTATTCTTGAAGGAGTCAGGGATAAACATCCAGCTGTGAGGCAGGCAGCGGCGTATGGCTGTGGAACATTAGCTATGAATGGTGGTCCAGCTTTTGCCGGTAAGATTTTACTTTTTATTTTTATTAATCCATGTTCAGTGCAGAGGGCATGATCTTTACTTTAAAATTACTTCAGTGTTCATGACCTCTATACTGAACATGTTATATTAATAAATAATACTGACTACAATGCTTCTAATATTTTTTTCTCTGAATACTTAAGATTCAGGAAATCTTCAGGGCAGAGAGAGTCATTCTTCAACTCCCATTGGATTCTTCATCTCTGCCCTGATGATCTCCTAATTTTTAGGCCAAAATGTAGGCAAAATATTCCAATTTTGTGTAATCATTAACTGCTGCACCCACTGACCATTTCATACCATTTGTTTTGTATATAAATTTTACATTCCTATTTTTCTTAGTATATTGAGTGTTTTGCTTTCCAAAATTTCAATATCTACATTTCTCTTTCATGTTGTCATAACACTTAGCACCCCTTTTAAAAAAATAATAAAGTAATTTCGCGTGGTCCTAAGTGACCCATTTGCGAGGAATACAAAAAAAGAAGTAATTACTACATATTTTATGATGTAATTATGTTATATGGTATTATTAAATTTTGTTAGTTTTATAACAAAAAGAATTATTAGTTCCTATCATTCGACTCACTGTTTACAATTTTTGAAAAAACCTGGTGTGAGAAACATTAATATATTTCAATGTTTTTATATCATTCTTCACATAAACATATTTAGGAATATTATGAATTTTTATTGATAAGGTCTCTTTGGCCCGTTTTAATCTAATTTATGGTTATTATTACTCAGTTTGTCGCTTCGAGTTGAGTTTTAATTTTTCATTAATTTGCCTTTTAATATTTTCCAAAAATATAAGTTATCACAAGCCCTTTAGTATGGAAAAGATAATCTAATTATGGTAAATATGTATACTACTGTTCATCTAAAAATGAACGATTTAACAAACATATCATCTATGTGGAAGAAAATGGTCCGGGTATTTTTGGAAAATATTAACAATGAAACGAATAAACAGTTATAACTTGTTGTAATTCGACTTGAAGCGACAACCAGCGGAACAGATTACCTTATTTTGGTTTGAAGGTCATTCGTTTTCGAACTGTATTCATAAGACTTCTGTATTCTGTAGTTTCTGAACTGTATTTCTACATTAAAATTCTCTTCCCTAGGTACCTGCGCCGAAGCACTCCCACGTCTGGCCGATTTGATAAACGATCCACAATCGAGAGCAGAAGAAAATATTGGTTCTACAGAAAATGCCATCTCAGCTGTGACAAAAATACTTCAGCACAATAATAGTAATGTGAATGTTAACGAAATCTTACCCCATTGGTAGGTTTAATTTTTAATAAGTTATCAGTAGTAAGAAATTACTTATGTTTCAATTGATTTTGAATGTTTATAACCCTTGTCGTTTTAGGTTATCGTGGCTTCCTGTATGGGAGGATCCTGATGAAGCACCACACGTATACGGTTACCTGTGCCAACTCATAGAAACAAATAATTCGATAGTTATAGGTCCAAATAGTTCCAACATTCCGAGGCTGATAGCGATAATCGCGGAAGCCTTTAATAGGGATGCCTTACCTTACGAACATCCTATCTCTCAGAGGTTGGCCAATATTGTTAGGCAAATTCAGGTAAGTCTCTGATTATATATTGTCTAAAATATTTGTAAAGAAATTTCAATCCAGTTGATTTAGGGTATAGGAAATTAAAAATAAATCAAGAACCTTTTGGCGTACATGTGTCTTAAGCCCCAGGGGTTTCCCAACCTTATTTGTGCCAATGCCCCCCTGTTCAAATAAAGCCACCCTTGCACAATCAATTATTTAGTTATATGAAAAATAGTAACAAATATCACATTGAAAACAAAACATTTAGTTTTACTGTCATAAGAAACAACATTGTAAGTTCCGATTTAAGATAAAGAAGCACTGATAAGAGAAACATAACTTAAATTAAGTGAGAATTTTTATTTTCAACTGGTCTCACACCTTTCTCACTTGTCTTTACGGCCCCCAAGTTGGGAATCACTGTTCTAAGCAGTATAACCATTAGTTACTGCAATAACAAACAACCATTAAAATTGGTATGTGACTGGGGTCTGTGAAACAAATGATAAAAGGTTACAAAAATTTCAAGATAGCAGTCCAAATTTATTACTTTTCTCTTATAGTTAGCTTTCTGCATTTGCCTGATTCATCCTTTTGTCTTTATTACTCAAGCCCATACAATAAAAGTATTAGCTTGAAAACAAAATTACTAATACCTAGGGCACTATTGGGTTTAATGACCTTTTTCGTTAACATTTTTATTTCATTTTTTTAGCATAAGTAATAATTGTCAAGTTCCATTTGATTCAAATTACAGTGGAGCATTCATTATCAGAATGTCAGTTATCTCTTATTTTTCAAATGTAATTTTAATTATAATTTATTTTTTAAATTAATTTATTTAATTATAATTTATTTTATTTTTTAATATTTTATTTTGAAGAGAAAAGATTTGTCCAGGGGCGGGAATATGAGATTGGTGAAGAAAATTGATTTGTCTGACCGTGGTACGAGCCAGGCTAGCTCAGTTCAGTTGGTAGAGCACCACGACGGATACATGGGAGACCCGACCCGGGTTCGAACCCGGCTCTGGACAAATCTTTTCTCTTCAAAATAAAATATTTAAATAAGTAATTTTAATTAACTTGATCAGATCATCCGCTTACTTATTTGTATTGTTAAAATTATTGATATATTAAATAAAATTTTCTGAAAAATAATATGATTTTTCCATGAATGTCAATAAGTTAGACTTCAATACTATTTGTTTACTAAGAACTGTAAACCTAATTAGGTAATTTCATTTGTTTCTCTGAATCCCTTCCTATTCATTTGGTTGCTCATCTTCATTTTTAAATCATTCTTTGTGAGGTGTACATCGCATTTGTAATCACTTTTTGTTTTAAAATTGCAGCACTATCAGGAAACGAGTGGTTCTTTCATGAAAAGACAGATTGGAATTTAATTTTTTATTTTATTTTATAGTGAATTGATTATCCGAACCACCCCTGACAACATTAGTTCGAATAATCGACACTCTACTGTAATTCTTAAAAATTATGAGTGGATTCGATAAATCTTATTATCTAATGATGAACAGAATCATTATCTACAATCTTATCTAAAATTTTACCACCATTCGATAATCAAAATCATAAGAGATGGTTCTTGCTATAAAAGTAATAATACGTTTAATCCATCTTATTTTATAATTTTAATGGAGTAATTCACCGTTGCAACTTCAATCAGTTGTCCAGATAAAATTATCAGTTATCTGCTCTGCTATATTCTTGGTACATATGAACAAAATTGATGTGACAAAACAGGTGACAGATAGTACTAGTTTGGTTATTACGGCGTTACAAGTTAAAAATGTTTCTTTTTTAGTTATATGTTTAAAATAATCAAATAAATTAGCCATGATATACGCATGGGTATAAATATTTTTAATTTTTGTTTTCAGGGAAGTGGAGAAATGTTTCAGTTATGCGTAAACCAACTATCCTCAGAACAGCAAGTTGCATTACATGACTTACTTAGTAGCAATAAATGAAAACATCAAATGTACTGTTCCGGAAATTATCGTTTACTTTCTGTGATTTTTAAGATTATTTTATGACCATTTGCTTTACGTCTAATTTATGTTTCCTGTTGAATAACTTGTATTTTAGAAGAATATATGAGTATATATAAATTGTATACTTTAAGAGGTACTGAAGTTTAGATAACATATTTTTGTACATGAAGTGTAAAACTAATAATTTTTAAATTTTATCAATCACAAAAATTGGATGTTTTTAAATTATATTATACTTTTCTTGTGTGAAGTATATTCAGTGTTTACAGTTATCGATTTGCATGTAAATAAACAAGTTATAATTGTTTTGTTATTTTAATTATTAAGATTTTGTAATTGATTACAAACTCAATCTCGTTTTTTGTTTTGTTTAAATCATGATTTATATAATATTTGAAAGCATATTATTTGTTATTCAAATATTATATAATTTTTTATTTAGGGGAATTACACACATATAGTTTAAAGAAATACAATGTAGTGCCTTTTTTCATTAATGTTATGCTTGGATTGTAACTTAGTAATATTTATTAAGCTCTAGTAACTATGTAAAACTAAATGATTAAAACCACAATGTACTAAATTATTGAAGTGTATATGGTTAAACTGAAATGTCTGAGAACTGAAGTTATTTCTGGACTGCCTTGCTTATATTCTATTCCTCCATGTAAATACAAATCAGATATTAAAGGTCCGACATTTTTATATATATTTGTCTGTTCTTTAAATGTTTTTCCTTACATTTCCTGTCTAGTGGCAAATAAAATATTTTCCGATTAGAAATAACAAGGTTTTGCATTATTTTCCTATATTATCAGAATAGATTTGAATCAACCTTTTGGTAGTCCCTTGGTAAACTAAAATTAACTTCTTCAAGAGTCAGAAGATGTAAGAGCACCAATAGTAGCATCTAAAAAAAAATTGGCATTTAAACCAGGCTTGATTATTTTTAAGTCATATAATGCTCTGATAAGTTCTAGTTAAAACAATTGGAATGATCTCCGAACATGAGAGGGGTATAAAGATCAATTCAAGAGTGAATAGGATTTTAGAAACTTGGTATGTTCTAAACTCAAATAGATCGATTTCCAAAGGTCAAACAAGTATTTGAAAAAGTAAACAAATAAATTAATATAATATTTGTAATCAGAAGTAAGTTGTATGCTGACTAAACTATTAAAAAGATAAACCGAGGTGGTTTTCATACTCAAAAATATATTCTTTTCTGAGCTAAGAAAATGTACATATTTTTTGATAACTTACATTATGGTGTAAACTGTTGATTTTCACACAAGCTGTTTTTATCAAGAAATTTGTTGTTTTGGGGTTTCCTTAACATTATAAACAAGCTCATTATTGGGATGGGAAATTCAAATCTAATTGTTTAGAAAACTAATGCTTTCTCACTAATAGTCACTTTGTTGAGGGTGTTTTTAAATTGTTCTTAGTATTCTTACAAAGTATGTTTAAGCACATTTAAGAATTATTTTTTTATACAACTTGACAGTTAAGACATTTTGTTGTCACTATTTTCTACCTTAACTTGAAACAAACTAAACAAAATGTGTTTAGCACATGCAATTTCTTAATTATTTTTTAGGGAGATGAATCTACACATTGTAATCATCTATAAAGGATTAGATTCACCTAAAAAAGTTTCATCCAACTCTAGGAGGCATATTTGAGATCCTCTTCTAATTGGTAAGAACATACTGTTTCTGGGCCGATGGCTGTGCAAGGAGCTGATTTGTGGATAACAAAATTAATAAGGTGAACCCATAAACGAACTAATAAAATAAAAAAACTGCTACTACAACCCATGAACGTTGAGTACACCAATAGGTACGAATTGTACACCTCTTAAGCCAAAAGCTGTGCAGGGATGTGATTTAGCTGAGAACAAGCTTTACCGCCATGTTTCCACCCCAATTTAGAATACCTTACAATATAGAAGGAGTAAGGATCAGGAGGTACTCGAGATTCCACAGGGTTGATTCACTTCAGTTACAGAATAATCTGTTACAGTTGGTCTTAAACCCATAAACAACAGATCAGTATAACAGTGGCTTACAAATTGAGCTAATACGAAAATAAAAATTTTCCTTGTATTTTAAAATTCACAGCCTATCATTATTATTAATCTATTGCAAAAAAACCAATATATATTTTTTCTCTAATTCAAATACTATACTATACTATATTTTTTCAATCACTTTTCTCTTATACCTACAAAACTTTCCTAGTCAGAGGATGATAAATATTCATTGAATTTAAATAAATAAATACCTTAATATACCTCTTGTCAGGGAAAACAATTTAACCACAACTTGACATTTTTAATTTTTTTAGGTTGCAAATTAAAAATTATAAAAAAAAAAAAAAAGTTACAGAATATTTTCAGAAAACTATTCAAGATCAATCATTAGAATTAAAAACAAACAAAACCTTGTATGTTGGTTATTCAATATTTAAACACTTTTTTCCAAATTTTATTAGGTTTATAATTTCACCAATATTTTCACTATTCAGTTTGTAGCACAAAGATAATTTTAAGTATGTCTATCTATTCTTTTTCACTAGTGTTACCACATGCGATTACTTTGAAATAACAACGATCAACACTACCTCACACAATAAGTAAGGTAAAATAAATTATAGTTTGAAGGAAGATAAAAACATCCATTACTTAGTTACTAACACCAGTTTATGAATAGTAAGGATGAATTTATTGTCTCATTACTGTTAATTACTTTATAATATTTAATGGCAAAATTATGAATTGAATTATACAGCAGAAGGAAATAATTGTTTGTTTTTTTGGTTATGGATGTTAGGGTTTGTTACATTTCTTAAAAATAGAAAAAATAATGATTTGTTAGGCCAAAAATAAGTGTAGTTAGTTATCCAGACTAGAGATATTTATTTATTTACATTGGTGTTATATTTATACAATAATTCATATATGTAGTCAACATATACAATTGATACTTTGTGATTTTAATAGCATAAAGCTATTATTAAATAGAATAAAAAACTAATTTTACTATATTCGGTAGTTATTCCACAGATTGTCGCTTTGAGTTGAACAATAAGTTTTAACTGTTTATTCACTTCATTTTTAATATTTTCCAAAAATACAAATTATTGTGAGCTTTAGTACAGAAAACAGAATGTAATTATGGGAAATGATTACCGATATATACTCATGCCTATAAGCTTATGATAAGTTGTATTTTCGGAAAATATTAAAACTGAAATGAATAAACAGTTAAAACTTATTGTTACTCAACTCAAAGCGACAACCTGCGGAACAGATACCCCATCTTTTTTCAAGTTATAAATTAATAACAACATATGTTATTGATTTATTCCTCGAAAAAATTGTAATAATATTATTAGTTTAATAAAATATCATAATAATATTTTAATAACAAAAACTGTATACATAAAAAAAACTTAATATTGCTTATATACATAATAGGAATTGATAAATTTAATTATTCAGTCCTCATTTAAGTATTGACTGAATCTTTAAGAGATGCGGAAGTTTCTTCTTCACTATCCAGAGCAGGACAAGTGAACTTTTTCTTTAAAATATATATTTTCTTATTCGACAAACATATTACGTAGCTCGATTCTTTAAAGACAACTAGAACAAACAAGGTAATGTATAGGATGATGGATCTTCTCATAGGATTGTTATATGAGTGATTAACAAAGGATTTAAAACTACCTGATATCTTTTTAAAAACTCCATCATCTGATCCCAATTTATCTGTAATGGAAAGCAAATTGTAAACTACATTTGCTACATCTTCACTATTTTCTAGCTCTCCCCCAGACTGTAAAGACATTGAACAATGTTATTAATGACACAGAAGGATAAACACAGACAAGCTAGTAAGATCAAAAATGTTATTAGCTTCCTATAGTTATGAGTTGTACAGCCAGTAACCAATGGAAAGATTAATTTATTTTTAAAAATCTGTTAACACTCACTGACAAAATGACGCCATCTTCTGCCAGTATCAGATGACCTAAAGCATCTGGTATTTTATCTAATGATATCATTATTTACTGAAGTCAAACCATCTAAAAAATAAACCAACACACATTTGTAAATAGATTTCGATAATTAGCAGGGGAGGTGGTATGTTGGTAACATCACTAACTCATATAACCTTCCGTATATGACAGTTTCAGAAATTATTATTTTTTTAAAGAAAATAAAATTAAAGTAGGATCAATAACTACAAAATATAGTGATTTTTGTAAAATAAAGGTTTTGTTATTTAAAAAAGTCTCGATTTTTTATGTATTTCGGTTTTATTAACCAGGATGGTAAACTTCACGTCACCCTCCAGTATTACTTAGGCCGTGGTAGATGAAGCAGGTAGTGTGACTTCCTTTCTTTTACCCTTCTACAGCCGTGTTTAACCATCGCGCTTGCTGAAACTAATATCCAAGGTAATCTATTATACATTACTATATTAACTATTGTTTCTATTTTATATTGTAATGTAGAATTTAGTAAAGTTTATCTAGTTTATGAGTAGTGCTAATTTCGGCAGGCAGTAACATGTGGATAAAGGTGAACCTAACCTATATGATCCGTTACTATTTATTTACATGTATTCATTACTTCTGGAGAGTATCTTTCTAAGCATTCGACCTTCTTTATCTCTAATTGAACGATTTTTTTCAATATTTCGTCGTGTTTAAAGTTTTTTCGAAAAATTTCTAAAAATCAGTTTTCTCTCAACTATAGAGCTGCATTATGTTCTTTTACATCAAGTTTATTCTATTTTTTTCAGGATGGTGCGTATGAACGTGTTGAGTGATGCTTTGAAATCTATTAATAATGCTGAAAAGCGAGGAAAAAGGCAAGTCCTCATCAGGCCTTGTTCCAAAGTTATAATCAAGTTTCTTACAGTAATGATGAAGAAAGGTATGTAGGAATTCATATTTCGGTATATTTTCGTTTTCAATATGTTGTAAATTTCTTGAATATCCAATGTTTACAATTTGTATTTACCATCAGGTTACATTGGTGAATTTGAAATTGTGGATGACCACAGAGCCGGGAAAGTAGTCGTAAATCTCAATGGAAGATTAAACAAATGTGGAGTAATTTCCCCAAGGTTTGATGTTCCAATTGGACAGATCGAAAAGTGGACGAATAACCTTCTGCCTTCAAGACAGTTTGGGTAAGTTTCTCGCGCTACTAAACTATTCTATTGTCACTGTTTTCTTTTTACCGAAGCTGGAGATTAATATTAAAATTAGTATTTGTTTTTACAGTTTTTTTTTCCTGCTAATTACTCTTTGTTTCTTGTATACCTTTGACTAGATCAAGCATTTTCTTTTGTTTAAGAGCCCAACAAGCATGTGTAAACTACTAACCTGATATTTCTTGTGTTTTATCCCTTGTTAAATATTAAGATCTCTGAAATCAGTTTAATTTACTTAGGGTTTGTATATATATTTGTGTAGTTAGTAATTGAATTGTAATAATGCAATACTTTGCTATTGTATTTTGTTATGTTAGAGCTTATTTTCATTGTTCATGGGGTATATTTTGTTTACATTGTTGTATCTTGCTCTTTTTTTCTGTAACTATATTCAGGTTACCACAGTATGATTATCCTACTGAAGTATTTTTCATTCCATCAGAGAATGTTGAAATAAGCATTCTGTTGGTTGTGCTTGTTTGATCATGTTCCAACTACTTCTTTCGTTGCTAGTTTTTATATTTTGAAAGTATTTAAGATATCCCGTTTAGTCAGATACTCCACAATGCTTCCTCTACCCATACTATGTTATTAATGGTCAGAAAAAAGGTTACTTAATAATTAATTAAATAGTTGTACAATTTTTGAGAAGGTTTTCTGGAAATTTCAACTTTTTACATGAACCTCTACTTTGTATTATGCCTCAGGTTGTAACTATGTTTAAGTATTAAAACATTGAATAAACTAGAAGTGACAAGTGCTAGTTGCAATATGGCAGTAATTCCCTTACTTCTTCTAAATTATTTCACTCTTATTGACGAAGTCTGTGACTAATCTCAGAGCGTCATATTTGTTTTTATTATCCTTGATCAAATATCAACTGTATTTAAATGGAGTTTATTTATAATATGAGCTGAAGTCCATACAGGATATTCAGCAACCCTGAATTTCTCAATGATATTCTGCTTGAATTTTTTGCTTTGGGAAAGAATAGCGAATTCGGTGATCTGTCAGTCTCAGGAACTTTTAGTTTTTTGTCAAATAGTGTTATTTTTCAGTACAAATCCATTTCAGTACACGTCTTTCAGTAAAAAGCAACAAGTGTTAGTTTAGTTATTCCAACTTTGTTCATCCCTCTGACTAAAAATGTTTAAGACTTCATTCAATGTTCTGCCTTACCTTACCAGATTGAATTACTTTTTACTAAACAAACTAGCTGTGCTATGGAATCCTTTATTAATGTATTTGCTCCAAACTGTGCTAATTAAAAACTTTCTATTATAACTGATCTACATTCATCTTCTTACATTGTTTTTCCTCATGTTCTTAAGAACAAGAATGGAAAGACAAGAATAGCTTTGAATAAGCAATTAATAAGATTGTTATGATATATTTTGTTCTAATTATGATAATTTTTCTGATTTTGTTGGGGTTTATAGTAATTTTTTTTATTAGCTATGTAATGACAGGACTTAATACAGTTATACTAAACAAAGTTTTCATAATATTTGTCAGTTATTTTTAATTTTAATGGTGATAACAATTTGCAAGTCAATCATGATTGTACCTTAAAAAACAAAACAAACAATGTTATTTTGCTTTGTTGAATAACATAAGCCAATATAAATAATATTTGTGAAATTTATTCCCGATTTTGAGTTTTATTTATTGACTCTAAATTGTTTTGTTTGGTACTGGATTTTATTATTTGTTTTTGTTATTGGTGATGCATTGAGGTGTGATTATTTAATACAGAAGATAAATAACAATATTCATTTTTTAAATTCATTCTCAAATCTGGATTGTACATTGTACAATAAACTGATCAAATATACGGTTGCAATTATTAGATGCAGTGATGATGGAGATTCTAATTTTAATTGAATCTGAAGATCGATCCATAATTCAAATAGATTCCTTTATAATCACCATAGCTAGTTTTTATATTTATTTACATCATTGCATAAAATTTGAATTGTTTATATCCAACCCCATATAGCAATTTCATTTAGTCCTCTGTAAAATGATGAGGCAATACGTAACTCTTTAGAATTGGAATCTGAAACTTGTTTGCTAAGTAGGTCTAAAATATTAATAATAATAATTATGTAGCTGCTATATTGGTGAACTTTATTTATATATTAAGCAATGAATGATATGTTTAAACGTTTTAACTAAGATATATTTTATTTTAACCTAAACATATCATTTACAAGAATTTCTTTAGTGTTTTCACTCTGATTAGTCTTATTAAATTTTTTTCCTAGATTAATCATAACTACTCAGGGGGAAGCCATATTTGCATAACTGGAAAGGATAGAACACTCATTCAGTTGGCCCGGGTAGATTGTGTGTTGTTCACCTGGTGATTGTTGTTTGTTCATTCTAATCGGATGATGTTACATTGGGAGCTCTAAGTTTTGCATATCCAGGTTTAATTAGGATAAGAATTTTTAATGAGTACCTGACATCATACAGGCTTAAGACCCCCCGTTTAACATCCCTTCTGAAGGACTGCATAACCAAGGATACTCCCTTTTAGAAATCCTAGGGCCACATGCTGGGCTATAACTATAAGCAAAAGAAAAAGAGATTAAGTTATGAAATAAAATATATTTTAATTCATAATATATGAGACATGAAATAACATGTATTTTAATTCACAATATATAAAAATACAGTTAACTGAAGTTTTAGCAAACTGTGTGGTATTCAATGTTATACTATTGGTTTATTTGATATGGAGTGATCCTTATTGGAAAATTTGGGTTTGAGCCTTATAACTTATGCTATTCATTAATGAAATTTAATGTTAATCATTTTTTCTTTTTTTTTTTTAGGTATGTTGTTTTAACAACAAGTGGTGGCATCATGGACCACGAGGAGGCGAGGCGGAAACATCTGGGAGGCAAAATATTAGGGTTTTTCTTTTAGATTTTATATAAAATATAAAAAATGCGAAATAAATTTTTCATTTCGTTTTACCCTTGTGTAAATATTTATTAAGAAACTTCCCCATATTCATATTAGTTCAGTTATTTTTTAGTTATATGGCACAGAGCTTTAATTTATGATTAAATTAGTATTTAGCAATTAAAAAACAAATATTTCTATTTCTTAGGTGCATGTAGGTAAATGATTTTCCAAAAAATCATTTGTTTATTTTTATTAATTGAAAAATCTATAAATTGAATTGTGACGTCTCTCTTTTATTGTAATTTTTAGATTGGATTAATTAATTATTTATTAACAAAATCTAAATCCTGAGTCTTAGTTTGTAAATATTAGTTTGAAATTCTGTGTTAAGGATTTTAGTTGTTTTTTTGATTTGATTAGTGAAATACCAGAATTTTTATTTCTGCTAACATTTACTAAGAAAAAGTTAAGAAATGACATGAGTATAAAATATGTTTACTCATTAAGTTAATTCAGGTTTTGTTGCATTGGAATTTCTGTTTTCCAATAAATCTTGAATTTTGTTTGTAAAAATGGGATGTTGATGATAGCCTTCCATTCGTTCCCGTTGAATTAACCATTCCTTTTAATATATGATCTCGTCTTACACTACACACGGAGGAGTAATGGGGTGGCTGACCAAATATTAGACTTCATGTATTTTCTTTTATTTGTGATAAAGTAGAGGAAGAGCAAAATAGAGAAAACTTAAAAATATAAAAATGTTCTGAGATTAAAAATCTAAAATCATGTTTCTGTTATCTAAATTAAATTCCATTAAAGTAATAATTTAGTCTTATCTTAATACAAAACATTTTTTTAAAGGAATTACTTAATAAATCCAATTAGAGCTTACCATTTTTAATGATAAATCAAATGTAAGTTTAAAAAAAAAATGTTTATACTAGTGTTAATTTTGCATTTTGTCTACTAAAGTAACAGACAGATCTACAGAGTACTTCTGTGTGTATAGTGCTACGAATTTAGTATATCAAATGATCGTTCCCAGGCATTAGAAGGATTCAGGCATGCCATCTAATAATAATAAAGTCTTTATTTATTCTGAGACAAGTCCCTTTAGAATAATAATATGTAAAATAGAATATTGACTATAACACCTTAGAACTGAATACAATTATAATTTAATAATTAAATGTAAACAGAAATAAATGACGTGTTAGCGCTCAATAACAAATTGAATGAAATGGCCAAGCAGTTCAAATACCTAGGGGAAATCCTCAATTATTATGGGGGTGGCCAAAATAGGCATGTATAATTGGAGAGATAGAACATTTTGAAGGATACCTACATAAAAAATAATCTTGATAAAGGCTAAAATTGGACTCTATGAAACAGCAATAACTATGAGGCTGGTGATACTGAACAATTGAGTTTACTATGTCAGAGATATTAATAATTTTACTATTTAGAAAAAATCAATAAAAATCTTAACATGCATCCATGGTCCAAGAAAAGTAGTAGGCACTGGCCTAAAAAAACAAAACAGCCTAAGGGAAATAAGGACTTGGAAAATGCAATAAGTAAGGAATAAGTTCAAGTTGAAAAAAAATAACCTGTACCACTACAGCCCGTGAATGGTTCTGGGGTTCAGTACATGGTAGAGATTGTACTGTTTCATAGACGAGAGTTTTGCAAGGAGGTGATGTTGCAAGTCACGCTCAACCGCCAGATGTTTCCCCCTTATTTTGGATAGAGGCTGGGTTAGCCCCAGGAGATTCCTATATGATCCATCTCCGTTTGCAAGCAGACTAAAAATTTTTGCCCGTAGCGGGATTTGAACCAGGATTTCCGGCATGGCAACTCAGTGCTCTACCACTGAGCCACTCCGCTCCTAAGTTGAAGTACAAACAGATAATGGAACTAAGAAAAGATGCCTTCAGACAAATATGCGTTGTTTAGTTGTTAGCATTAATAATAAGGTTTAAGACTGTTGGAGTTATTTATAAAGGTAATGTAAGTCTGCTTTTTATTTTTTTGGCTGATTTTTAATATATTTCAATTGATGGCATTGAAAGGATTGTTAGTTTTATTTAAGAACAGATTGTTTAAGGCTTTAGGATCAAAAGCAGATGATTCTGAAATTTCAAAAATTTAATTTTCCCTAGTTTAGTCAAAATTGCTTGACTGAACTAGTAATAAAATAATTTTTTTAAATTTCAGAGTTATCCGTTTTTGATCCTAAATGCCTCATTTACAATACATACATAAACTGACCAATAGGGGACCAACATGTTAGATATTGGAGAAAACGGTCTAGGTGGAGTTCAAATTAAATTCTCTAAAAGTAACAAACCTTTTATTAGGTACAAATGATTCGACCGATGTTGCAGAGGTTAATAACAGTTACAAGTGTGTTTTTGAGAATTTATTTTGACTCTGAATTTTAAAAATTCTAAGTTAAAATAGATAAAATTTAAATTATCAAAAATCAGTCCCAACACTTGTGACTATTATTATGCTCTGCAATGTGAGTCGAATCATTTGTACCTAATAAAAAGTTTTTAAGTATGTATTTGGTAATTTTATTCAACCACAATATAAATCACTTTATATTAATAAAGTTATACACCTACAGCCATGGTGAGCAAGTAGTTAAGTCAAATTTTGTCAAAAATGATTTAATTTTACACCATCAACTCACTCTTTAGTCTTTGGCTTCAAATGGAGTTAAAAGAATGACAATTCCGCATCCCTCAATAGAATTAGCTCACTTAGGACTTCGACTTAACCAGTTTTTCACCGTGGCTGCTGATTTATAAAGAATTTTGTTTATAAAATAAACAAAAGTTGAGGTGCGGGGTAATTCATTACTTTGAGTGCCAAAGGTCCTGGGTTCAAATCTGGCAGTATCAGATAAATTATTTAATCTGTTAACAGTCACAGATAGATCCTGTCGGATCCGCAGACCCTCCTAGCTTCATAGTTAACACTTTGCCTCTATATTCCCCTTAATTGGGGATGAACCTGGAGGTTAAGCATTTTCTTGGACATATCGCCCCCTACACGACTATTGTTGAAGAATTAATAGTCCCAACCACGTACTTGACCCCAAGACCCTTATTAAGCTGTAGTAGTACAGGTTGTTTTTTTAAAACTTATACTTTGTTAACAATGGTACCAAACCTTCCTCCTTGATCTGAAAAATTAATATTTGTTGAAATAAATATAATTAATACAGAAAAAATATCTCTAACAGCAACAAATCCCCAACCACAAGCGTGCTTGGGAATTACAATGAAATGGATTAAATTGTGAGTATGAAGATTAAATAACATTAGTCATCCCTCATTGGTTTCTTAATTCTAAATATAGGTAAGGTATTTTTTATTTAAAGCCATTATCAGAGTTGGAGTATCAGTAGACAGAAATGGTAAGAATAATAGCAATGTTGAAGTATTTAGAAAATATTAACAGTAATTAATTCTTAATTGGGAATAAAATCCAGAGATTGAAAATAATCCTGTTTACCAAACTAGGTTTAAGGTTTTATGATGCCTAGAAATTTAGATGTCTGTAGGAAAGCATAAATTGTTCTCGATAAGTGAAGGTTAATGAAAACCAACTCATCAGTGGGATGTTATGGATGGAATTCAACTGATATGAAAGATGATATGATTCTGTTTTGTTTTTTCCCAGCGCTGTTGGCCTAAAAATTATAATGAAACGTTTGAACAATAAAATAATTTGAAATTGTTTGTGTAAAATCTAGGGAGAGGAGTGGCTCAGTGGTAGAGTACTGAGTTACCATGCCGGAAATCCTGGTTCAATTCCCGCTGCAGGCCATGATTTTTATTTAGTCTGTTTGCAGCGGGAGATGGATCATATAGGATCTAGGACCCTCCTGGGACCCACCCAGCCTCTATAAAATATTATAAAAATAGGGTACCCAAAATAAGGGGGAAAAATCTGGCGGTCGAGCGTGACCTAGGACAAGTCACCTCCTTGCAGAACCGTTGTCCATGAAACAGTACAGTCTCTACCATGTACTGAACCCCAGACCCTTCATGGGTTGTAGTGGTACAGGTTTGTGTAAAATTTATTGAGTGCACCGCCATCCCCGACCAACATTTCTCTAAAATCTACGATTGTTGGAATGTTTTTTTAGTAGGTGGGGGGATATTTGCTGAGCCTACTTTTTTCTCAAATAATTGATCAGCATTGTATTTTTTAGTCAAAATTATTGAAATAATAACATTCTAAGATTTAATTGCTAGAAAAAACATTTGTCCAAATAGTTACATCACATTAGTAAAATATTTCGTGGCAACACTGATTCAGTGAAACGGCGGGAAAAGTGCTAGGCCTCACTAAGTTAGTGTTATGTTTCATCTCATCATACTTTAAAAATATGGTATGTTTTTTTATTCTCTGTCATATTGTTACCATAAACATTTTTATCCTTGGTGGTAATCAAGTTTTTTGCATACTGATTTGCTGTTGTGTTGCTCCCTTACATCCAGCCTTTAACAAATGAGGGTAGAATGACATTAACAGGTACAAAAATACCTGTTTTTCTATTCATTTTTTTAAATTACCCAGTTAGTGTGAGATTCAAACTACCAAATAAATAAATATATATATATATATAATTAAGAAATAGTTCGATATACATCATCTCAATATATGTTATTAGAAGAGGTTTTAGATGTATGAACTCTTATAAAAACCATATATTTAGTTGTTTTATTACATCAAAGTATCAGTTAAATATCTGCTTAATTCTTTAACCTTAAAAAGGTGCCTAGGATTAACATCGGATTGAATATGTAAGTCAGAAGACTTAACTGTGTTCATTTTTAAACTAATAATATTGAAAATGAATACTGTAGAGGTGTTTAGAATAACAGAGTTTTTTTATGCAATAAAGTAAGTGGACAATTTTAAATAAAACTGAATTTCGAAAAATAAAATCCAATTTTATTGTTACACTGCTTACGAAGCTGAGTTCTAACTACTTAAAGATTTTTTTTAGCATATCTGAGTGCTGAATAACTATGGTTCAAATCCAGATATGACAGATAAATTATTAACCTGTCAATAGCAATGGATTGGCCCGGTGGGATGTACAGACCATTCTGGGACTGACTCAATCTCTATAACTTCCCTTAATTGGTAGAAAAACCTGGCGGTAGACTGTGATCGGACAAATCACCTCCCTGCCCAACTATTGTCCAAGAAACAGTAAAGACTGCCATGTACTGAACACCAATACCCCTTCTTTTTTTGTGCATATCATATTCCGTTAAAATTCAAATTAATATATAATAGCATTATTAATAATAGTGTTGAATTATTATGAAAATTTAGCAATAATTTTATATCTTATTATAATAAAAACCTGACACGGTTTACAACATTGAGTACAAGGAAGTAAAAAATAGTATTTTTTTATTGCTTAGTAAAACTGTTATTATTAATTTTATTTTTTTGCAGATGTGCAGGTCCTAATAGAGCACACCATATTGTGCAATAATTGTATTGTTGATGGTTAACTGTCGCCAACTAATGATGAATTTAGATCATTTATTTTTTTTTTTATAAGTACCCATACATTTTAAATGTTTTATACTTGTGCTAAATCGGAATATAATCCACAAATGTTCATCATATTTTAGTCCAAATTGTCTCTAAATGAAAATATAACTTTTAAAAAAATTATCTTTCTTTTTAAAATAACTGTGATGTATGTCTCATCTAGGCTAATAATTCGCAGGAATATAATTTAATTCCTGATACTTAGTGGCAATAATTAGAACTTGGTGTGTCACGAGGACTGCACTTGACCTTTGGTAGTCACGTGCCCTAGTTGCAACTGAAGAAGTAATCGTAGAATGCGTTTTTAAGCCTAATTAAAGTTGAGTTGGTTTACGAAATAGAATTCAGTCCTAGGTTATTGATCACGTACAATCAATCACATGCATATATAAATGTATATTGTTTATTTACTCATAATTTAATATGGCATTATAGATCAATTTTCCGGGATATTAGGATTAACACATTTTGATGAAAGCCAATGAAAAGACAGGGAATTTGACGAAGAAATTACTAATTTAATTTTCGATTCTTCGCACTACGGCTTGTATAGAAGAAAACAAAGATAAGAAATTTTGGGACGGATATCAAGATTCTATAGAGGTTTTGATAAGACTTATTGGTTTTATTATCAATTTACGAAATAACAAACGAAATATACTAAGCCCAAGATCGCGGGTTCGTAGCCCGGCAGTTGGCCCTAGGATTTTTTTAAGGGAGTAAAAAATCCTTAGTTATGCCGTCCTTCGGAAGGGACGTTAAACGGGTGTCCCGAGCCTGTACGATGTCAGCTACTCGTTAAAAATCCCTATCCTAATTAAACCTGGGTAGGTACCCACTGTAGCATCGTCCGATTAGCCATAGCAGCATAAAGTGACGTTAAATAAACAACAACTACAATAAACGAAATGGCAATCAAGTGCTGTGCCAAAGCTTTTTCGCCATGGCAACTCCGTAACAATGGAAACGTTTTTCACTGTAATTTTCACACATTTAAGTAATTTTGATAAAATATATATTTAATTATGAATACTACTCATACAAGAGTGTTATTATTGCTAAACTGATGTTGTATTTTCGAAGTAGAAGAACTAATTACGTAATTAGTTAACTGTTACTTAAAAATAGTATATACAATCTGATTTTATCAAACTACATTGATAATATTATTGTATGGTTATAATATCTAAGTTGAGAGTACTCGGAAGGGCTATAGCTAATATATGTGTAAATAATATATTACTTATTATTAAAATTCAATAATAACAATAATACCTCCTATTGAGTGATATTTTTTTCAGAACCTTTAAGCTAACCAAATGATACGCTAGTATGTTCGCAACACGTTCTTCATTCTTGTTTGTTTGTTTCATTAACCATCCCTACTGTGGCTAATCGGACGATGCTACAGTGGGAGCCCTAAATTTTGCGGATCCAAGTATAATTAGGCAGGGATCTTTTACAAGTACCCGACACCGCACAGACACGGGACCCCATTTTACGCCCTCTCCGAAGGACGGCACAACTAAGGGTGTTCTATTCCTTTAGGGAGTAGGTTCCTCTAAAGGGCTTTTTAGGGAAACCCTATGGCCACCTGCTGCGGTGTGAACCCATGATCTAAGGGTTAGTAAGTTTAATGCTTGTTTAGGACACCCATTGTATTATTGTCCGATTATCCATAGCAGAACACAGTCACGTTAAACAAAACAGAAAAAAAAATACTCCTGTACCATAAAAATCAGTATATAGTTCAGAGTATCACTTCTATTTTATCAAATATATCTAAATTTAATATAATGTTTGTATTTGACCATTTTACTGTGATAGTTATTTAACAATGCCTGAAAATCGTTATTGCTAAATTTTTAACTCTCATAATTTGGCCATATTGGAGACGGAGGTCACGCCAAATGACCCAACAGTTTTGTAGGGCAATATCTTTTTCGATCCAAACGAAAAGCAAAGGGTTTATTCATACATTTTTTAATACTCAAATATGTGTTTACCGGTTTGCTAAGGTCCATTTCCGAGAGAAGTTGGTAAAAACGTTTAGGTAACATTAAATTGAAGACACTAACAAGATCTTAGACGAGTGTTAATAATATGAAATATAATACAATATTATGAAATATTATTTTATAATATGAAATATTACACAGTAATATTGGTATTAGGATAAAGATTATACCCTATATTACTAATTAGTTAGTCTACTGAAATTTAAGAATTTTATTTAAAAATTAATAAGAAATATTAATTTAAAAATTAATTTAATATATTCAACAAATCGCGGATTTAATTCTAAATAAGTCAAAAACTTACATTTTTGTAAAACTGTAAAATAAAAATTACAGGAAAAAAATTATAACGTAACAAAATGAGAATAGAAAATAAAAGTACATACAAGTACAATTATTAATAGAATATTTATAGATTCTTACGTAATATAATTTAAAAAATAGGATAAGGCAAATACAATTGGTTAAAAAAAAATTAAGGCGTGTCGAAATATATGATGCAGTACATATTCAAATCGTTGCAACAGCAATAGTTTAAAATTTATTGAAAAATAAAAAAAAGAGATTTTTCCAAGCTTCGATTATGGATTTATTCTAATTTTGGTATTAAAATATATCGGCTATAAATTTGTTTTTAAAAATAATTATCTTCTTAAATATCGCTTGTATAATCATTGGGTTTATTAACGGTGCTTAATTGAACGTCACAAAAACTTCGAAGTAAAAAAAAAATCGATTTCAATCAATGAATCCGTTTTCCAAAGTAGGACGCCATATTGTCTCGGCCTTTAATCACGTCTAGACGAGATTTTCGATATTAATGTATAATGAAAATTTATTTTTAAAAAATTTTTAGCGTCTTTGATAAAAATAAGATTCTTTATTTAAGTATTGGAATGGATATTTGAGTAAGGATTCGAGAAAAAAATGTGCTTACTACAAAATTAAAGCGGCATTATGATCGATCCTGAGCGCGCTTATTGCGATGGCGCATGCGCGCCGCCCCCACTTCTGCCCCCAGCCCGTTCCGCCTCCAGTCGCATCAACTCTTCGTCCCCAGCTAGGTCTTACAGGGGTTGTCTTCGTCTGCCTGGCAGGCAGCCTGTCGTAGGACCCACAGGCTGGTGAGTTCGTGTGTATATATATGTGTTATATAATAATTATATGTATAAGTAAAATAGTTATCTTGTATATAACAATCTCTTATTACTAATATATTTAGAGTAGTAAAGCTAAAGCCAAACCACGTGTTCTATGTCGACCGATTTGCACGGCCTTTAGCAACCATTTGTATTAACTCTCAATATAATTTAATCGCTTTAAGCCAAATATTATTTTGTTAGATTTATGGTACTGCATATAATGTAATAGTATACTCGAAAAAGCAAATCGGTGAAACAACAATCTTTGATACATATCCAGCAATAATTCTTAAATGCGCATTTATTTATCTTATATATATTTTTATTACCAAATATGAAACAAGGAGTTGCAAAATAGCGATTGTATTTAGTATATTAGTAAGGATAGAAATATAGCAAAAAAGAAAAAAAGAATAGGGGAAACAAAATTAATAAAAATACATATCCAGCAAAAATACCCAAAATCATATTTTATTTTTGTTATCCTTATATATTTTTGTAACCAAATTATTTTATTAGCTATCTAACCGACGAAATTCCAACATAGCCATGTATTCAGTATATAATAGTGATTATAGAAATGTAGGAGAAATTATTAAAATAAAGGTAAAACAACAAAATAAATAAAAATAATTTCTCAATAATAATGCCTAAAGAAATATTTGATTTACTTGTTCAATCGGAAACCTTTAAAAAATGCTGAACATTTTTTTCATAAAAAATATGCTATTGTAATGATTATTTCTATGAATTACTCGCATTTTTTTAGGTGGGTTAAATTTTGATGAACATATTCTTCAATGATCAAGGTTTTAAACTTTTAAAACTTTTAAAATTTTACTACTACTACAAGATTAACTAAAAAATTATGTATTTTTTCAGTTAAAAAATCAAAAATCAATACAAAATGTGAGATTCCTCTTCATTATCCAGCCATTTTTAATGCCAACGGTTTTTATGGCAGTAATAAAATGATTGAAATGTAAATTACTGATGTACAGATTTTTATATGGAATTTTACTATTAGTTAATATTGTACACTTAAGAATATTCTAAAATATATTCTGAAAACTCATTGCTTTTACAATTTTTTAATATTTAATATTATTTTTAAAATAGTTGATATCACGATTCCATGAAAATTATAACAAATATGTATTATTTGAGCAAATGAATTTTCTTATTATCGAATATTTTCAAAATCAGAGGGCAGTATCGATAATTCTTTGGATAAGAAACGAAAGACAAATCGAATTAAAGTCGCCATAATTAAATATCCTAACATACGAGGAGGCATCAGAACTGTCTATTTTGAACAACAGTATGAACTATATAACCATTTTATATTTATACGGCAAATATTTATTAGGTTGATAATCTTTCACTATTTATTCATATTATTTTCATATAGCTAATAAAGTTAAAAAAAGATTATTAAATTTAAAATGCGATATATATTGTAAAATTGGATGAAAATCATTGTAGCAACACTTAAAATTATAACTAATAAAAAAAAAACTTGAAAAAGTGTGCTACTTGAATGAAATCAATAAAATGTTAGCTTAGTGTTTGTAAGATAATAATATTTATTATTATTATTAGATTTACGTAAGTTGATTCAATATTATTTTATTATTAGTTTGCATTTTTAATTTTTACTGCAAACTATGAATTTGTTCTATTTGTTACTATCTAAACTATAACTTTTAATGTTTATTAGTTCTACCTATAAGTCTATCAGCATTCCCAGAAAGTAATGATTATTAATTAAGTATATGTTATTTATATGTATTATTTATAATTTATTAGTTCCTCAAAATTTATGTAGACATATTTAGAATAGAATAAAGATTACATTTATGATATTTAGTCACGTCTATCTAAAGAAGATTAAATTTATAATCGTTTATATATATATATGAATGTAAAGGTTCAATGAACTAAAGACACCTGGCACTTGTTGAATAGTCCCGAACAGTCTCGCCCTTCCTAGGGATTTTATTACAAATTTCACTTTTTCAGCTTTAGCTCAGTGGTATAGAATAAAATATTTTTACATTTTCATATCTTCTATATATATTATGAAACAAAGACCTCCGCGTGCATCTCTCTGTCTATTCGCGGTAAACTCAGTAACTACTGCACGAATTTTCATGCGGTTTTCACTAATAAATCGAGGGATTCACGAAAAAGGTTTTGGTATTCAATTTGGCAAGATTTTTGTGTAAATTGTTTCGATTATAACGATAATTGCTGGAAGTGTAGCAAAAAGTATAGCCTTCAGGGAGGTTTCATCGAAGACGTTGCCTAATACTTTTTACATATAACGAATCAATGCATGTAGGTATATCCTCTTTCATAAATCTACAAAAAAGTCAGTGATGGCATATATCTATCTTTTAAGGATAGCTTGCTACACCTATTTTATCTTCTAAAAAAATGATAACGTACAATGCTATTTAGATGAGTACATTATTAATCCTTAACAACTTATATACTGTAATGACCTTAAGCATTTTATGCCCATTATTAGAATATTTTATAGCATATAATTTAAATGAGTATCTTATATAAAATAAAAAATAACGCGCACGAAAATAAATTCGTATATAAAGAAATATTTTATTTTGTTTTTATGTTTATAATATCTACATAATAAAATAAATTAGACAGACAAAGCATGTAGCCTTACTAGCCGTGCAAAGCCGGGACGGGTCGCTAGTTTTTTTTTTTTTTTTTTCCTTTTTCCCCAATTGGGGTGGCATTGGTAGGGTCGCTAGTTGATAATATAATTATTATGATAGCCTGGAAATCGATAAATGTTAGGTTTCTGCCTTACAGAGAAAGTGTGTTTAATTCAACTTCAAATAAATTATTCATTATATTTTTTATATCTATTCTAGAGAAGCGAGGGATCGTTGACTGGATGATGTAAGGAAGAAAATAGTTTGGGGTGCAGTCAATTAAAACACTAAATAAGTGGATACTTATTTTAATTAAGTGCCGACGTTTCGACCCACTTTGTGGGTCATCTTCAGGGCTAAGGACGCTTGCAGAAGCACGAGGTGACCGCGTCCCCTCGTGCTTCTGCAAGCGTCCTTAGCCCTGAAGATGACCCACAAAGTGGGTCGAAACGTCGGCACTTAATTAAAATAAGTATCCACTTATTTAGTGTTTTAATTGACTGCACCCCAAACTATTTTCTTCCTTATATCTATTCTAATTATAAAGCAATAATAAATCCATTTTCACATTTATATTTTGCAATTTATAATTTTATGTACCCTTATAACTGCTGAAACGTTTGTAGGAAATAGTTTTTGGAAGATACAAACCGGTCTTTCTTTAATGTTGTGCGGGCTATAGTCTCGGTAGGGCGTTGCTTTGTAATTGAGTTATAGATGTATATAATATTATATTTTCACTTTACATATATATAGTAAATAATTATGTAATAACAGAAGTTATTCACATCGTATTTTTCTTTTTATTCGGTGTTTTTGGCGATAATATGTGTTTTATTGTTCCTTTAATTAACAAAAATACAACAAGAACTGAATATTACAAGATATTTATTTTTTATTTTTAGATTGTCATTATAATTTACAGATTTATTATTATAAGTTAATAAACGTAATATGTCTTCTTGATTTAATTAAGAGAAGATTTAACGAAGAGATCTACAGAGAAATCAAAGACCTGGAAACCGAGATAAGAATCAGAAGGCTGATGTTCCAGTGGCACATGAAAATGATGAAGGAGGAAAGATTGAACAAAAAGATCTTTAACAAAATTTTTAGCTACAAAAGCGTCGCGGGGTGGGGGGGGGGGGGGGTATACGAAGAAAAATAAGAGAAGAATTAAAGAACTTTAAAATTTCAGATGCCGACTTTCTAGATAGAGACAAGGAAAATACTGAAAAATCTCACCAATATTGGAAGAGAAGAAAGGAGGAGTACAAAGTGGTCGAAAGAAATGAAACGCAGTCGAAAATCATGAAACTGAGATGGGAAGAAAGAAAATCAAAATGCCCAAAGAAGCGTAAGCAATGATATTCGCGCGGTCCTTAGTGGCCGGTACGTGATAAAAAAAAAAGTCTCTGTATTGAAATAACTGTTAAAAAATCGAAATATTGAAATAAGATTAAGCTTGTTTTATTTTTTAAATCGATTCATTATAAATAGAAAAAAATCCATATAAAATCAAAAACAGGCCTATGCTCTGTGTAAAGGCTTAAAGATGTCAAGAACAATGGCTTTGTGATTTGCTACTTTTTAAGAATATTTATAATTTAACTTCGAGCATGACAATAGACTAAAAAAACAGTAGTTACTCAATCAGTTGCTAAGCAACGCCTAGAAAACATTACATCACTTAAAACTTGTTTATGTAAGAGTGAGATACACAATATAAAGTCATCCTGTATGCCGTTTAAATCGGTTAAAGTGTACAATTATAAGTTAGTGTTCAATTGTGTTTACAATTGAAGCTGAGAGTTGTTAATGAGTCGATTGTCGATGCCGGTAGTTATGCAGCCTCAATGATTGTAATCGCTCTATAATCTGAGCAATCGGTTCCACTAAATTCGGCTTTTCTTAATTTCGTCAATTTGTGAACTAATCTTTTTAGACATTTACAACTTATATATATATACTAGGTGCAGTTGTATCCTACCAGTGGCTCGATAAACCCTTGCATTATAGAATACTTTACCCACCGGAAGATAGAGAACTAGTGTAGAGAGAGGAAGGGGACAGATTTATATTTAGTATTCAGTAAAATTTCGATTAGTTATAATAAAAATAATATTATAAAAGCAAAAATTAAATTTATTTTAGCATGAATAAAAGCCTATATCAGTACAACTCATGAATGGTTATGGGCACAGTGCATGGTAGAAACTGTAATGTTTCTAAGACATCGGTTGTGCAGGCCCTAAATAATCTCACTCAACCGCTGGCTTCTTTTCCCAATTAAGATACTCCTTTTAAAGAGGCTGGTTGAGCCTAAGGAGAGTTTATAGACTCCAGACCTGTGGCTGCTATCAGATTAACTAATTTATCTTCCATAGCGGGATTTGAACTCATAACCGGCAGCATAGCCATTCGGCACTCAAAAAACTGAATTACCACTCTTCTCAAAAACCTTTTAGAATTTAGAAAGAATATAACATCGATAAATACCCTTAATCATGTTCAATCGCCAGGTTTTTATCACTATTGTAAGAGCCTGAGTGAAAACTTGGAGGCTCTACCCACACATTTGATCAATCAACACATATATATAAAGCTGTACCACTACAAACCGTGAAGGCTCTGGGGTTCAGTACTTTGTAGAGACTGTACTTTTTATTGGAGACTGTACCTTAATTTGAGTTTCCACTTTATAGAGGCTGGATGAACTCCAGGAGGGTCCTAGATCCCTTAGGATCTATCTCCGACAGCTAACAGGTTAGCTAAAAGCCTGCAAAGCAGCTCGACATGGCAACTCAGCTCCTCCACAACTGAGCCATTCCACTACCCATATATATATATTATAAATGTGTGTGTGAAGATATATGTTTTAAATATTATAAAAATACATGTATTTGATATTTTCATGATTGTGCTGTAACATCACGAATGTTGAGGATTGCAAAGGTGTTTGTCAATACTTCACGTATTTAGCTAGTACTTATTCACACACACGCTGAAAATGTTTTTCTACCATCTTCCTTGTATCTATGCTTGCATTGAATAATAGTTTTTGTTGTTTGTGTAATTTGATCTTCGTCCCTTTTCCATCCTACATATTCACCTTTTCTCTTAATTTTCTCTGTGCATTTTATTTATCCAAAAGTTATTCTTGGATTTTTGGTGTATGGTATGAGGAATACGGTTGTTGAATCGATGCGAGAAAAGTAGAAGTTACTGTAGCGGTGAAGGCAATGAACCTTCTAGAGGGGTGAGAAGGGGTGAATTACCTCACCTTGTCCGAAAACTTTATAGCAGTTGATATCTTGATCCTTCATAGGAACCTGTACTGAACTTAGTACTAAATCCTGTAAATATCCAGACAAATATTTACTTAAATTATTTTAATGTCATTACAGTGGGACAGAAATATCTGTTTCATTGTAAGTTCGTATGGTGTAAATATAGTGGTTATATATGGAGCCCTGGCGGTATAAGCGATTAAATCGGATTTTGTCTAGAATCGGTTAATTATATTGATGGAAGCGGAATCATTTCATAGCTTTGGCTTGACATGGATATATAAGTAATTATTCCATTCCAAGCCAAGATCTGACAACCAGTTATGCACTACGAGAATGACACGATTCTGATTCCCTCTTTACAGACGACTCATTTTGGCCCAAATCCGACTTAATCACATATTCACCGGGATCGCAAGTATATTTTATGCCATTTTTGAGCTTTATCATTTTCTATATTCATGTTACGGTTGTCTGTGTTATCATACGGATTATAGGCATTGACACTTACGGATCCTTTAAGTAAACGTCTACAAGCATTCGAGGTGTGATGTTATCAGTGTATGCTCAGAGTTTCATGGGTACCCCATGTCACCAACGAAAGCACACTCTAACCAATACAGAAGCTTCTCGAGAGATTAGACAGCATCAAGAGATATAAATTGGCATACTTTGGTCATGTGATGCGAAATAAAAAGTATGGTCTACTGCAGTTAATCATACAGGGCAAGATTGAAGGATAGAGAGATCCGGTCGCAGAGGTCACTCGTGGTTGAGGAACCTGAGGCAATGGAGAGGATCAACACCGATAGACTTGTTTAGTGCGGCGCTCAGTAAAATAAGATGCGTCGTTATAATCGTAACATCCAAAGAGGATAGGAACTTTTATAAGATATCTATATATTTTGTGGAGTAGCCTTGTATCCATTGTTTTCTTGAAAATTAACCTTTTTCAAACTGTACTTTTAAATAAATAAAGGGCTTAACGAACCCGAAGGCTCGATGCCGACACCAATCTATGTTTGCAAACCTCCGTCCACGGAGCACCACCCAAGCATAGACCCGCTAGATCATTCCTAACTCAATCCTCCCACCTACCCCTCGGACGCTTCACAGTCGGCACAGCGCCTAATAACATCTTGGGAATTCGTTTGTTACTAAGCTCAGCAACTATACATGCCATCTTAATCTTCGCGACGCTATCAGCTGAATAATATTTACCGGATGCATGCTTCGCAATTCCGCGTTATGTAATCTCCTATATTCCCAAGTGGTCTCATCCTTTTTTGGACCGAATATTCTACGTAACAGCTTATTTTCGAATACCTGAAGACGTTGTTCATCCTTCAGCGTTAATGGCCAAGTTTCGCATCCAGTATCACCTTTTTAATAAAGTACTCGAGTGTTAAATTGAATAGTACAGGTGATAGCGAATCACCTTGTTATTAACCTGAAAGAACCTCAAACTTCTCCGAAAAATCAAACTGTACTTTTAAATTCCTTTTCAATTTGTATTATGTCTTTTATTTTCTTATCCTTTGCAGTTTTTTATTTATGTATAGCCTGTATATTTTATGTTTTCTAAACTATAATCTGTAATTTTTTAATAATCTTTCCAAGCTATTATATTATAACCTTCCCAATGATTCATTAGTTGCATTTTCTTGATGGTGGTAATATGATGATTCTGCTTTTCGTCTTGTGAGGTCGGGATCTACTTTGTTTTATTTATTTTTTACGTATCTTTAATATTATTATTCTTATATCTTGATGAAGCCTGAATTGGGGGATTATTAAGCATGTTACCTATTCTATATGCTATCTAAGGCTTTCAGATGTTCGACCTTTTTAGATTTTTATATAATCCTTTAATATCCCTTGTTTATTAAGGAACAATGTGTATGTAATGTATACGCCGTTGCTCACGTGTAGAATAAGACAGTTGAATATAATTTTGGTTAATTTGATTTTGTCCATTCTGAACAAGTTTCACAAATGATAACCTACGTGTATGTAATTGTTCGCATTATTTTTTTATTATTAGTTTATTTAGCAATAGATATATAGAACAGTTATATTCAGGTACTAACTTAACTCCGACCTAGAACTTGGTATGGATTGCACCTAAGTCATATGTCAGGGTAGCAGCATGTACGTGCATTAGGTTAATAGCCATTACTTCCTTTCGCAACATGGTATTCCGACAAGACCAACTCAATATTAATACTAGTTCATCTCTAAATACAAATGATTTTAGAAGATTATGAAATAATCGGGGAGTGCAGTAAATACGAAATAAGTTTAAGTTTGTAAAATTAATTGACTACACCCCCTGACCATTTTCACACCTATATAAGATACATTCGGTCAATAATTTCCACATCAATATAAATAATTTTATATTACTTTTCGTTTGGTTTATAATCGAACAATCGTATTAATTTTAATGTATTGAATTTGATGTAATTTAGTACGCATCGATTAATTATTATTTATAATCGATCGACCCATTCGTATAATAATGCTTATTTTTATTTCGGTGTTTTTAATACTTGTTATGACAGTTAATGAATTCATAAATTTTATCTTTTATATTTAGTTTTGTATGTTATTTTGATAATTTAGATATCAGTATTTGCCCATATATGTTTTTTTTATACCAGATGTTATTGTAATCTAGTTCACATATATGTTTTGTTTATTCAGTGTACTAATATTTCTGATTATGGCTTTAGTTAATTGAATCTATCGGAGCGTACACATTTGTCTTGTTTAATCGGTATATACCGTTATTTCTTTTATTTATGGTTAAAAGTTTTATTGAAGCTATGGCTCACTAAATATTTATTTTGTGATGTTAAATCGTCGTCTACTTGTAGATTTCTATTTGTAGTTTTTGTACTAATAAATGCATCATTACAATTTCTCCCTGGAATTTTTAGCATTTAAGTTATTAAGTTGAAGGGGAGCCGGAATTTCTAGACGTGAAAGGATTCCCAATCCAGTAGTGAGAGAGATAATGGGTGCTCAGAATACCATACTCGAAAAAATCACAATAAAGCGATTAGAGTGGTTTGGACACCTCATTAGGATGGATAATAATAGAATACCCAAAAAGACAATGAACTGGTGCCCTGAAGGAAGAAGAAGAAGAGGACGACCGCTATTTTCATGGATGAACCAAGTCCAGGAAGACATGGCAGGATATGGCCTTAATGAAGAGGACAGGAAAACCTGGAAAAAATGTTACTCTAAAATTTGGTTGGAGTAACAATCCTCAACTTTGGGGAAACTCTCAATAAATACAATTTTAAAAAAAGTTATCAAGTTTCCAAAACTTCCTTGAATAATCTTTTGAAGGCGATGGTATTTATCAATTCTCATGAAAGGCCTGAAGTAAACCATTCATTATGTTACAGACTTGAATTAACTCTGGGATCCGAAGGTACTCCTGGGCTCGGCCAGCCTCTAAAAAGTTGGTACTCTTAGTTAGGAAGGGAGCGGAGTGGCTCAGTGGTCGAGCGCTGAGTTCCTGTGCGGAAGTTTCCGGCTTCAAATCCGGCTGTGATAGGTTTCTATTTAATCTGTTGGCCCCCGGGGATGTATCCTTTGGGACCTGGGACCCCCACGGAGCTTAGCTAGCCTTCATTAAACGGGTACCCAAAAAAAGGAGTAAACCTGGCGGTCGAGTGTGAACTAGGACAAATCACCTCCCTGCACAACCGTTGTCCAAGAAACACTGCAGTTTATAACATGTACAGAACCAAAGACCCTTCATAGTTTGTACTGGTACAGTTAATAGTACTGTCCTCATGACTTTATGTGGAGTCCAGGATATCCTCAACAATCAAACCAAAGTTTAAATGCTCTCAGACATTTGACATTTTAAATTCTATCTTCATTTCAACTGAAAACAACTTACAAAGAACAACCACTGGAAAATACATTAGAAGGTATTATACGTAACATTTTCGATATTTAGCAGAGGAATAGTCGCGTTTATTTAATGAGCTTCTTACGCGAATCTTCCTACGCTTAGAGACCCTCATTAAGATGAAGTACAATATGTTCTTCAAATGTCACACATTATTACGATTCGCCTCACGGAATGAAGAGCATTGGCAGATACCCGTTAGAGCACTATTTGACGAGGCAATTAGCGATTTATATATAGCAGTTCAACTTTGACCTTAATTAAAAAAGTGAACCCCAAATGAAGTATATTATATAGAAATGTCAAGTTCTCCATATCACACATATTTATTGGCACTTAAATAAAGCCTCTCTTCCATACTTTGGGCTATTTTGTATACATTTTATTGTTATATATATATATATATATATATATATATATATATATATATATTATTTATTTATTTAATTTAATGATATTTACAACTATAATGCTATTATATCAAGTAAATCTGCTAATATGTACAATATGACGTGAAAAACACTTGTGGAGAAACTACCCATTGGCAGCACTCCAATAAAGTTCTATGGTAGATGATCTCGAGGCCATCTTCTTTTCAGACGCCTCGGAGGGTTATCAGGAATAGTATGGGAAGCAATCTGTTCGACCGGGTCCAGTGGAATATTATTAAAGGATACAGTAGGGCAGGAATTTGTAGGTTTACGACGAAGGGTGAAGGTAATTTGATGGGATTTGTTAGGATTTATTTTAATCCTCCAATTTTGACACCATTCTAGAAGGTTTGAGATATGGGATTGAAGAGATTGGGATGCAACAAATGGATCCTTATTTACTGATAACACACATGTGTCATCAGCGCACGTAGTGAGGACAGTGCTTGGATGGGTTGGGATGTCAGCTGTATATATCGTGTATAGGATGGGGCCCAGGATACTACCTTGAGGAACACCGGCAGACTGGTTGGTTATATATTTAAATGTTATTTGTTATTCAACATATAACTTTTGGAACCTTAAAAATTCGAACTGGATTCCGGGTTTAAAGAAAAAGGTTGAATAGGTGAAGAAATTATGATGTATTTGGAAAGATGGAAAATATTTCTGACATGTGCTTGCCGTATTTCTAAAGCCATTAAAAAAGTCCTGTTCCTCTAGAAATCATGAAAGGCCTTGGTTTTAGTACGTGGACCGTACAGAGACCGTGTACTCTTTCTAAGAAAGGTTGTGCAAGGAGGCGATATAGCCGAGATCACGCTCAACCACCAGGTTTTGGGTCGTAGGTACTTCAACCTTTCCACAATTAGAAGTACCCTCTTAATAGGAACCCCCAGAAGGCAAATATTGAATATGTCACAGCCGGATTAGAATTCGTAATGTTGATGACAGCAAGGCAGCGCTTTACACTCAGAGCTACTTCGCTGCTCTATCTTATTATATTTGTTGTAATTATTATTATTTTGCATAAGAAAAACAAAAAATTCATAATTGAAAACTTCCTTTATTTTAACGATGTATTTGTATATGTCCATCGACTGTGATGAACCAACAATCCTTTATAACGCGTTTCACCATTTTCGAAAATTTCCTTCCATTTAAAATCATTTATGCGTCTTCCTTATTAACATTCAAAATCACTATTGTAGGATGTACAACAGTAGGTTTATAAAATCACGCTTTATCAAATGCGTATAATTGTTTTGCTTTATAAATAAAGTGGTGTTCTTTATTCTTTACTAGTGACCCGCTCCGGCTTCGCACTGGAAGTAGCAGGAAATTTATACCTACATGGATAGTCTGTATAGATTCAAATTTAATAAAAATGTCACAAACATAAAAACAAACTAAAATAGTTAACGTTGATAACTTCTCCCTGATTACGTCTTATTAATACTGTTTAATTACTCCGAGTAGCTGTTTGAATTTCTGGGTCAGCAATAAAATAAATCTATAAAAATGTATGGGCATTAGGTAGATATGGAAGAAGACTACCTGGAAGGTGTTAAAGCTATCCTGGACCTTAAATGTTAAATGCATAAAACCGTGTTCGACCAGCCGTTGACTTTTGAATCATGTCATCTGAAAAGCGTTATTACACCGACAATTATTACGTATGAATGTTTCCAACGCCCATACAACGTTGAACACACCGGTTCTCGTCCGATCACCGAAGTTAAGCAACTTCGGGCGTGGTTAGTACTTGGATGCGTGACCGCCTGGGAAAACCGCGTGCTGTTGGTATCTCTTTAAACTTACCAATTAATCAAATAAATATATCTGGCTGTATGGAAGTATCCAATGCCATTAAAATTAAATAATAAATAAAATTGTGTATGTTTAGGATGATTTCCGCCAAGGATTTTGAAGGATCTGGTGGCACAACTATGTTGTCTAGTTTAATCTTACCATTGGAACAACATGTATATGTTGTTATATACGGGCATCCGTGGACTCATCATTCCATTTTAGGGCTTAGCTGGATGGACAAACAGTAGAAGGAGAGGCTATAGATATCGCCGCACAGTGGAACGAATCAACGCATTTGTTGGACATTGGACCAATTCTCAAATAACTAAATTTGTCCTTTATTTTGATCTTAAATTATACTTTATACTTTTTCTCAACAAAATCCATAGATAAATTAATTGTGAAATTAAATCTTATATGAAAAATTCTGATTTGAAATATAATTTTTTCTAAAAACTCATATTTTTAAAGCAATCTACTGTTTGAGGTAATGCATTAAATTAATCGTGCACCTACTGGAAAAAAACTCATCCATAATAAGATATTTTAGGCAAATAAAACTTGGGATTATTTCAAACGTTTGGGAATTTTCGGTGAAAATTGGGGGATAAAACTAAAATAATCAATTGCGAAAATCGCTCAAAATCGCCCAAAAAACTACCTTCACAGTAAATAACTAGAATGTTTGAAGTTTTTTTTCCATTAGTCGGATTCTGCTACTAGGTGCTATTTTTCGAGAAAATGATTTTTTTCTTTTTTTTTTTTTCTTTTCCGGGCCTTGAGAATTAATTTAAAATAATTTCTGTTGATATTGGCGTCTAATTTTCGCAAGTTTTCTTTTGTTTACATTCATTTATCCGAATCCTTATCTAACATAATAGTATTGACAATGAAACTTAGTTTGTGTGTGGTATTTGAACGACATATGTGTAATGGTGCACATAGGTGCAATAGTCCCTACAACAAATCGTCAAGTTTTTAAATTTTTATTTCGTTATTTAAATAAAAGAAATTTATATAGGCACCTACATTTATTATAATTTTGATGTATCAATTATACCTAGTGTATTAACTAACATAAGTTGATTCATTTTGTTTAATAACTAAATTATTTGGTTTGTTACTTTTTCCTTTGTATAACTTTATTTAATACCTATGTATCTGTCTTTCCATAGAATACTGTATTGTACCCATTCTAGTAGTATATAGGTACAATGTTAGATAATAAATTATCTAACATCGAAATATCAAATCTAGAATTTTTACACGTTTCCCCTAAAATGTTTGATCATGTTTATCATATAATTAAATAGTCCATTCAAAAAGCTTTAAAACCGTAGCAATAGCCTTATTCTAGGAGAACCAGAAGCGGAGATATTAATAAATGTCCAGGCCTCCCTAACGCTCGTTCCACTGTGCGCCGCATCCTTTGTGTAATCGATTGTCGAATCGTTATTCGTTCCAGAATATTCTTTATTCCACCATCAATTAGTATTTTGTGTTCCACTGCAATTAATTTGAATAATATATCTTAAATTTATTTGCCTTTCACGTACAAACGATAAACGGACATCCCTCTCTTGATCATTTTCGTTGCTTCGATTCAAACGAATTCTTTTGGTAGACGATCTTCGCCGAGGCAATATCATTAAATTATCATGTGTTGTTTTTTCAAACATTTCCGCAAATTATCGTTAAATTCCAACTCATTTACATAAAACCTCGACAAATTATATACCTAAACCTTCCTGGTGAATCACTCTATCTATTGGTGAAAACCGCATGAAAATCCGTGCAGTAGTTATTGAGTTTACCGCGAACAAACGCGGCCGATGACTTTGTGTTATAATATGTATAGATGCTGGTCCACTGTGACCCAACAATCCTTTATAACCCGTTTTAACATCTTCGGGAATTTCTTTCTATTTAAAATCATTTATGCGTCTTCCTTATCAACATTCAAAATCACGATCGTAGGATGGACAACTGTAGGTTTATAGATATCAGAATCAAAAGCACGCTTTTATCCAAATGGATATTATTGTTTTGCTTTATAAATCAACTGGTGTTCATTATTCTTTATTTATATATGCTTTATTTTTTTCCATCAAGTCATCTACAGTCTGTTTCTTAACAGACCCTTCTATTATATATTCTGTATGTTTAGATTTTATCAGAAATGGATTTTCTTTTCTTCCTTTTTTAAAATTTTTTTTTATAATGTATAATAAATAATTGATTTTATTTCCAATCACTTATTGTTTCACAAGGGGGCGGAGTGGCTCAGTGGTAGAGCACTGAGTTGCCATGCCGGAAATTCTGCTTCAAATCCCGCTGCGGGCAGTTACTTTTATTTAGTCTGTTTACAGCGGGAGATGGATCATTTAGGATCAAGGACCCTCCTGCGGCCAACCCAGCCTCTATAAAATATTATAAAAATGGGGTATCCAAAATAAGGGGGAAAAATCTTGCGGTTGAGCGTGACCTAGGACAAGTCACCTCCTTGCAGAACTGTTGTCCATGAAAAAGTACAGTCTCTACCATGTATTGAACTCCAGACCCGTTCACGGGTTGTAATGGTACAGGTTTTTTTAATTGTTTCATAAGAGCTATTTTTTTTTTTATAGTTCTTATATCTTATTTATGATATATTTTATTAGGATATTTTAATATGATGACGATTTAAAAAAAAAAATAGTTTTCTTCTTAGGATGGATTTCAATAACGTTCTAAAAAAAAAAAAACTTGTACCCAGCGACCCGTGAACGAGTCAGGGGGTTCAGTACAT
The DNA here is from genome assembly GCA_964056705.1 of Troilus luridus. Lineage (NCBI taxonomy): Eukaryota > Metazoa > Arthropoda > Insecta > Hemiptera > Pentatomidae > Troilus > Troilus luridus. Next base: position 95,755,199 of record OZ057415.1, on the reverse strand, counting down.
GGTTGAGATTGTACTGTTTCATGGACAATGGTTCTGCAAGGAGGTGACTTGTCCTAGGCCTCGCTCAACCGCCAGGTTTCCCCCCTTATTATGGGTACCCTATTTTTATAATATTTTATAGAGATTGGGTGAGCCCCAGGAGGGTCCTAGATCCTATATGATCCATCTCCGGCTGCAAACAGATTAAATAAAAGTAACTGCCCGCAGCGGGATTTGACGTTCTAAATTAACTTAAAAATATTAAGTGGAAGGAGCTATTCTTAAAAAAATAATTAATTCATTCAATTCTTAGCACTTATTTAGAGATAATGGATCCTAAGATATATATTTAATTGCTTAACATGAATATTTAGTCGTTTTGAACTTTACAACTTCATCTTAAAACTCCGAGACGTCGCTATTAAATATTAAAATTGTATTCCTTGAATATTCATTGGGACATTATAATTTACGTTGGAAGCGATCTTGACATTTATCCTCCTGGATTTTGCTGCCAAACAAAAATTATAATTCTCTTCCATCCCGCTACACCATCATTTTTTTCGTTTGTCAAAATAGTATTATATGACTCAATTCTTTCTAACTAGGTTCCTGATCTGGCAGGCGGACTTTTAAGTCATTTAAATTAACCTTTTAACGATAACTAGTTATAGGAACTTTTATGGATATTAGTAAAAAAATAAAATAAAAAAAAAGAACACCCTTTAACATTACTATGGAAAAAATAAAAAAGTTAGTTTAGAATTTTAAATCGAAGGTTTTGGGTTAAAATGCATAGTAACATATATAATAATAAACGTTCCTACGGAAACGGACATTTGATGTGAAATAACCCAATATTTCACCTTTTCTCCTATCCTGATATCTACAGTCTACACCCGGTTAATAAGTGGTTAAGTCGGATTTTGTCCAGAGAGAGTTAACTGCTTTCAGATAACCATTCTCGTAGTTTTGGGCTTTAAATGGAGTTGTAATATAAACAATAATTCCTTTTCAAGCCAATGCCTCACTTAGTCCCTTATTCACTACGAAAATAACTCGATTCCGCCCACTTAATTTAGTACAATAAAATCATTTTGGAAAAAATTATACTTTACCACTTATTCACCGGGGCTGTTGATATAACATTTGCATAAAGAAAATCCTAATTCATATATGCAAGAAAAAATATATTGTTAACAACAGGAACAGTTTACATTTTTAATCTAATTATGGGAACAAGTACTTAATTACTAATAAAGTATTCTTCGATCTCGATCATAAACTAGAATCGCCATTTTCTTCCAATCATATGTCTTTTGTTTTATTTTTAATACGTTCCTTTGTTTAGTTCACACTAGTGTTTTTTTCTTTTATCGCCCTTACCATCTGATAACAAGTTTAGAAATTTTCTTCTCTTCATATTATCAGTTATCAACGTCTGTTGCGGAAATTACTCCTTCTCGGGAAATTCCTTTAACTTTTCTTTTTCTTCTCTCTTTCCTTCTCTAAGAGAATGCTTCCGTTTTGAAGAATCGATAATGTATAACGAACAAATTTATAATATTACAACAATTTCCTACGATTGTTTACCTAAACATTTTTTTAAATTATTATTTCCAAACTGGTGTCGTATTTCTCACACTAAGAGGCTGTTCTGTCAGTAGTGGACAACCCTTTGGTAGATGACAGCCATATAGTCATTGACCTACATGTCGCAGCATTCACACTTAGATAAAGGCATTGTACTTGGCTAGTTGTAGGAGGAGTTCTAGATGATGTGATGAGATTGGAACGAGTTTTAAGTTAGATAGCTAGTTCGAACAGAAGAACCTATTTGAACTCCGTAAATGATAAGTATTAACAATTGTGGAGTTTATTATTGACATTTAGTAACTATAATTGTGATTAAAAATAGGAGCAAAAGATACATAAAATAAATACTAGAATGCAACTGGAAAATAAATTAAATTAAAGCCTTTTAGAGACTTGTAGAAATTAACAACTAAACATCATTTTCTCAATACACTAAAAAATCCTCATCAATAAAGATCGAATGGAGCACATCTTGCACCAACTCTCCAATCGTTTACATACACACCCAGTTACTTGTGGAATTATATTTTTTATTTGCTATGTCTAGTAATATATAATTGAGCACTTCCAAAAATTTAATAAACAAAAAAAGTAACCTATACCAGTCTGGGTTCAGAGACTGTACAGTTTCTAAGACAACAGTTGTCCAGGGAAGTAATTTGCCTGAGACCGCACTAAACTGGTAGGTTTTCCGCCTTTTATGGGTACCCTATTTATAGAGGCTAGTTGAGCAGCAGGAAGGCCTGTAGATCCTAGAGTGTCCATCTTGACTGTTACCAGATTTAATAATTTATCTGCAACAGTCGGATTTGTACCCTGAACCTTCAGCATTCTACAATCTGAGCTGCTTTTCTCCCTCAATTAAGAGGAAGAGAATTAATTAATTTATAAGAAATAATTATAGGAATATCGTCGATTCAAATAATGTATTGGTATGCATATTCATTTAATATACATTAGGGCCCTTATATAAACATTCCTTATAAATAAAAAGAAACTCAGAAAATTGTTATAATAATAATGTTAATCTTTATTCTACAACGCCCTTAAAGTAATACCTATATGCATTCGTATGCGTGTAACTTATATATATATATATATATATATATATATATATATATATATATATATATATATATATATTTTATTTTTTGGGGGGGGGGAGGGGAATATAGGAGATTACATAACGCGGAATTGCGAAGCATGCATCCGGTAAATACTATTCAGGTGATAGCGTCGCGAAGATTGGGATGGGCATGTAAAGTTGCTGGGCTTAGTTACGAACGAATTCCCAAGATGTTAATAGGCGCTGTACCGACTGGGAAACGTCTGAAGGATAGAACGAGGCGTAGGTGGGAGGATTGCGTTAGGAATGATTTAGCGGGTTTGGGTTTGGGTCGTGCTCCGTGGACGGAGGTTTGTAAACATAGTTTGGTGGTATCGGCATCGAGGCTTTGAGTTCGTTAAGCCTCTATTGATTTATATATATTTATTTATTGTATTTATAAATATAATATATAATACATGGCGTTGGTGGCCAATTTAGTTTTTAACCTGTTTAACTAAAACAAAAAAATACATAGCAATTTTGTTGGTTTTTAATTATCTTAATTATAACAATTTAAATAATAGCCCCTAACTTTTTTAATTTGAGCTTTTATTCCTTTTCTCAGGAGAAGATTCATTAATTTTATTTTTGTAGAGTGGAATTACTACAATATTGCCCTTAGTTTCTTAATGAAGGATTTTAACCTCAAGGATACTGAAGTCTTAAACTCAACGCCTTTTTAAAAATTGAAATATAAACTAAAAATTAGTTATAAATTTTAAACAAAAAGTTCTGATGATAAAACTGTAATCGGGAATTTAGACAACGGTAAATTTTACTGAATTTTTTCTTTGTTTAAGCTAGGGGGTTATATCCTGTCCACCTTATGATGGACCAACACCCATTTTCTAATCCTGTAGTTGAGGGGTTTAGATGGAAAACTTCATTCGGTAATAAATATTTAAGATAAATAATTCTGAATTTTTTAGTAGAAGAGCAACAACAACCTCTCTTCATAAAAATGTCTGACTCATTTATCTCAAATATTTATAACAGAATCGGTTGTTATCTATCGGTTTACCGAAAGTTATGAAAAGTGGAGAATGTGAGTTTTGCATTTACACCCCTCAATAGTTTAAAACACTTGAACTCTTAAAGTTGTATAATTGTTTTATTGCATTTTTTTTATTTCTTAAAACGCGTTTTTGGCTTTCTTCTTAAGAAAAATTAAATTTTAAAATATTTACCCCGCAATCTTGTACATTTTTTTGTTCCTAGTTTTAAACTGAATTTACGTTAATTTTTATTGTTATTTCTCTACTACAATTTTTTTTAAGGAACTGTTATGTTGTTTTGTATTGGTTATTTCCTGCCCAATAATTTTGTTTATATTCATATACTTATCTGAGTACAGTATTCTGTTTCTAGATCGGGGCTTAGATACATTGCCAGTACCATATTGCAGTACCAGATTTATTACATGTTACAGATATTTTTTTTTATATCTTCGCGTTTGTGACATTCAGATACGTGTATATAGTTTAATATATGTAAAATGTAATATGTTTGTTTCCTGTTCCATTTTAGAGCCACAAAATCGTATGATTGAGTTGCTAGGAATTTTGCTTTGTCTTGTAGTGAAGTTTTTTGTTTTCACTCACTAGTCACTATTTCAATAATTTTGTGGATACATACGTTTTCGTATAACAATATAATAGAAAGAATTCAAGCATTCTAGTTAGATAAAATATATTTCTTTTTTTTTAAAGAAGTTCCACCTTTGTTTTTTGAATTAATTGATTTTTCACTACCATATAAGAAAAAGTCTAATGATAAACTTTTTTGCATCTGAGAATCATTCATTCAAAAGGACAACGTTATCACTCAAAAAACCTAATTTTCGAATCGAGCATTTGAAAGTTCCATGTGAGTACTTGAAAGTTGCATATAAAAATAGTTATATTGGTAAAGCAAAGCATTCCTAATGGAATGATAATGTTGAAATTCTTTTATTAACTATCAGAACATTTTTAAAAGCTTGAAACTTTTTTGATTTTAACTTATTCTCATATCAAGTTCAAACACGATATTACTCAAAATATGAATTCATCAAAAAAATTATGGAAATAGAATATCAGATGCTCCAATCAATATTAGATTCATCATCATCATTCGTTGCGCTACTACTCCTGTAGAGTCAAGGCCTCCTGCATCTTGGTTCGCCATTCATCTCTATTGGTTGCCACTGCTCTCCAATTGCGGATTCCCAAGATGGACCTGGCATCCGCCGCAACTCCATCGATCCATCGGAGCCGAGGTCTTCCCACTCTTCTTGTCCCATAAATCCTTTCGTCTAGGACCATATTAGGAATCTGATCCTGGGTCACTCTAATTATATGACCTGCCCATCGAAGCCAGCCTACTTTTATTACCCTTAAAATATCTGGGCTCTTGTAGAGTCTTGTTAGCTCAGCGTTCATCCTTATCCTCCAGATCCCATTGGTGCAGACTGGGGCATAAATTCTCCTCGAAATTTTGCCCTCGAACCTTAGGAGAAGGGCTTCCTGTGAACTGTGTAATGTCCAGCATTCGGAGGCATAAGTAAGAACAGGTCTTACCAGGGTCTTATACAAATGCACCTTCGTGTTTTGAGAAATAGCCCTGCTTCTAAAATGCTTTAGTAAACCGAAATAACATTTATTTAAGGGCATAATTCTGAGGTGGGTTTCTGCTTTTATGTCATTATACGCGTCCACCTGCGATCCAACATACACAAATTCCTTCACTCTTTCAAATTTAAAGCCACCGCTATAAAATGCGATGGTTCATGCGCATTCAATTGTGGGCCTGCATGCAGTTTTGATTCATTGACCTCTAAACCCAATCTAGCTGCTGCTATCTGGAGACTGATAAAAGCATTTTCTATATCTGTAGGGGTTCTTGCCACAATATCTATGTCATCGGTGAAGGCCAAAATCATAGAAGATGTATTGAATATAGTTTCCCCAATTTGTATTCCAGATTTCCGCACTGCACTTTCGAGGGCCAAATTAAAGAGAAGGCATGCGAGGCAATCACCCTGGCTCTGCCCTTTGTGAGTTTTGAAGCTTTCAGTCAGGTCACCTTGAACACGCAATGTGCATTGTACCTTCTTTATCGTAGCCCTAATCAGTCGTATCAGCTTCGGTGGTATTCCCATTTCCAGCAGCTCCTTGTATAGCTAGTTCCTCATTATACTATCATTCCTCTTTACATTGAATTCCATTCGGAAGTCAATGAACAGGTGGTATGTGTGGATATTATACTCCCTGCACCTCTTCAGAATGCTTCTAATGGAGAATATCTGATCTATGGTAGACTTTCCTTTCATAAAGCCCACTGGTACTTTCCTATATTCTTCTCGGCAAAAGGAAGCAGTTATTTATAAAGTATCCGAGAATAGACCTTATAAGCACATGGTAAGAGGGATATACCACGATAATTATGGCAATTAAGCACATCCCCTTCTTGTAAATCAGGCATATAACTGCTTTGCGCCACACACAAGGGATTTCATCCATCTTCCAGACGCCCATTATTACGAGTATATTATAGAGGACTTTGACTAATTCTTCTCCTCCATACTTAAAAAGTTCAGGGGAGAGTCCAACAGTTATTTATTCTAGGTTTGAATATCTGTCGGCTGCTGTTCATTTCTTTGAAAAATTTTCTCATTTCATTATTAGTCCGGAGTTCTTCCATCTGCTGGAGGCGTTCTCGGTGCCATGCCCTCTTTTTACTCTGGTGGGAGTGCATCTCTTATTAAATATTAGATTGCTGCTTATATATTTTATTTTAGTTTGTTTGTTTGTTTATTTAAGGTCACTTTATGCTGCTATGGCTAATCGGACGATGTTACAGTGGGTGCTCTAAATTTTGTCTATCCAGGTTTAATTAGAATAGGCAAGTCTGGCATCCGGGCTTGCTCTACAAACTCCGTAAATTCCTACCCCATACATACTTTCTTATCCTTCAATCCTATCTCACAAATAGAACTTTTCAAGTAAACCATAATAATGTCTATTCAACCCTCTTTTCCCAATCTGCTGGTGTTCCTCAAGGTAGTATCCTTGGCCCAATCCTTTGTACAGTTTATACAGCTGACATCCCGACTCATCCTAATACTATCCTTACCATGTATACTGATGATACATGTGTATTATTAGTCAACACCAATCCCGTTATTGCATCCCAAAGCCTCCAATCCCATATCACTGATCTTGAAGAGTGGTGTCAAAACTGGAGAATTAAAATAAATTCTCAAAAATCGCATCAAATCACTTTTACCTTACGTCGTAAACCAATGACTTCCCCCCCTTCAGTATCCTTTAATAATATACCACTGGTGCCTGTCGAAAAGATCCGATACTTAGGGTTGCATCTCGACAAACGATTAACCTGGAATGCTCATACTAGACTGAAAAGACAAGAAAGCGCTCGACGTTTCAGGCTACTTCAACACTTACTAGACAAACGCTCTAACCTCCCAATTAACTACAAAAGACTCATCTACATGACCATCATACGACCTATTTGGACTTAAGGAGTAGAGGTTTGGGGCTCCACTAAGCCATCGAATTCCTCTCGCATCCAATCCCTACAATCCAAAATCCTTCGTAAAATCCTCAACGCTCCTTATTTTGTTAAGAATAAAGCCATCCATAACGACCTTAATGTCCCATTTGTTGTTGGTTTGGCACGGACCCGGTATCTATCCTTTCATAACAAACTTCATTCACACTCAAACCCTCTAGTTTCAAACCTAGGTTGCTCTTCGATTCCCGATAATCCTCCGAGGCGTCTGAAAAGAAGATGGCCACGTGACCTTCTCAGTTGAACTAGTGATTTGAGTACTACCGGTGGGTAGTTTCTCTACTTGCCATTAACTCATGTCATTATGTATCACATAGCCTATTTACTTGATGTATTATTGTAATACAGTTGTAAATATCAATAAATAAATAAAAATAATTAGGATAGGGATTTTTAACGAGTACTTGACAACCTACTCCTTTTAAAAAAGATCCTTGCCACCTGCCGGGCTACGAACCCGGGATCTTGGGTATATTAGATTGTCATGCTAACCACTGGACCACAGGTCGCCCCCATATTTTATGTTAGTTATAAAAAAAAATTGTTTAATTATTGATAAGTTTAAGCCATAGTAGTTATCTAGTAAAACTGACAGTTAATTTTTACCTGTTACTATATTGTTAACACGAGGATAAGTAATTTACTTTTTAAGTCCTTAAGGATATTAATCCCTCCTAGAGGAAGGAAGTTGAACACTAGGGGAACCAATTAAGTAATGATCCTCTAATAGCACTTTATGGGTCAAACTATAAAAGGCTATTTCTTTTCCTGAGAGGAAACTGTCAGTATTTTCCCAATCGGGGCTTTTCCATTTCCCTGAAGACTGGAGGAAGAAGGGTATCTGTATCATCTATTATGGTCTCTCAGTGAGTAGCCCCCACAACAGCAATTTCCTTTATTATTATTGAATTCAGGCCAGTGGTTTGGCAATAAATTTTAGCTATAATAAATATTTATAAATAAAAAAAATGGAAATTTACAACTGTATTATATCAATAAAACAAGCATATATATAATGAATGATACATAATGGTATGGATAAAGGCAAGCACCGAGTGAGAGTACTGAAATAACAAATTCAACATAGAAGGTCACGAACCCATCTTGTTTCCAGGCGCAGCGGAGGAGCATCAGGAATCGAAGAAGCAGCTGGGTTTGAGTGGGGATAAAGCTTGTAATGAAAGGATTGATATCGGGTCCTGGCCATTTAGTGACATATGGTTTATTAAGGTCATCATGGATAACTTTATTCGCAAAAAATCGCCGTGCTCGAAGGTCTCGTGTTCAAATCCGGCTGTGGTCGATACTGTACTTAATCTGTTAAAAGCCGGGGATGGGTCCTGTGGAATCTGGAGAACCTCCAGGGGGTAACCCAGAGATTTTATTTTAATGTATTTTTTCATTTTAAATTTCTCAAATAATTTGAAAATTACATACTTTACTTTTACTTTATAGTCGTTCCGACAAGGGTTGCCTCAACTGGTCAGAGCAGAGTTCCATGTCTCCCGATCCTCCCAATCATCCTCATGGAGTCCTCGACCAGTCATCTCCTCCTGGACTCCCTCCATCCACCTGCTTCTGGGCCGTCCCCGTCGTCTCCTCCCAGGTGGAACCCAATCCAGAACTCGGTTTGGCCAGCATTCAAACGCCGTCCTCTTCACATGACCGTACCATCTTAGGCGGCGTGCACCGATCCTTTCATTTGTAGCAATACCGACATCTATCCTCTGTCGAATTTCTTGGTTTCTTACTTTATCCAGCCTAGTGACACGGAGGACACCTCCTCCAGAAATCCATCCCAACCGCCTGCACCTTTGGGTACAGATGGGAGCTCATAGTCCAGGTTTCCGAGGAGTATGTTAGGATGGTTTCCACTATGGCTGTGAAAATACGGCGTTTATTTACTTTAGATATTTCCGTATTCCAGAGGACCGAATGCAGGATTCTGGTAGCCTTTCGGGCTTGCTCCACCTTTCTTCTGACGTCATGCTCGGACGACCCGGTTGCATCTAAACAAGAACCCAGGACTTGAATAGATTCACTTTTTTACAGGCTTCCCTGTCAACCAGAAAATAAAATACGAAACCGGAATCATAGTTGCTAAACAATGCGGAATCTGTAAACATGGTTCTTAAGATACCCTCTGGTAAAATAAGGTTGATTGAACTTGTTTGTATATTTGTTACGTATATAATTGGTATTTATTAATAAATCTATAAATGTCTTCATTGATATAAAATAAGAAATAAAAGATGATTTTATTGAAATTGAATTTAGTAGTTTTGAAAACAAAAGTTCTATCCTGAAAATGTCTCACTTGTAAATGTCGCCTTGTATATTTCATTCCTTGTCGATTTAAGGTTTTTTTTTTCACTTGGAACCTGCTTTTGAAAAAAGATTTTTACTGAATTATTACTATTTATGTAATAATTCATGTGTAAAACCTCTACCAACACAACCACCCATGAAGGGTTTTAAATTCAGTGGATATACATTAACTGTTTCTCGGACATCTACATAGAGAGGTGATTAGTTCAATTTCACACATCATACAGGTTTTTAGTCCAAATAAATGGGAGCCCTCTTTAAAGAGGCTGGATGAATCCCAGGAGGGTCTGCAGTTCCCACAGGATGCATCCGTTGCTTTCACCTGATTAAGCAATTAATCTGCCACCGTTGGATTTGCATCCGGAACCTTCTGCATAGCAACTAAGTACTCAATACAATTAGCTACTTCGCTGCAATTACTTATTAAATTTATTATTTAATTATTAATTTATTTAATAATTATAATTATTATTACATTTATCTTCATCCGCAAGCTCATTTAAAACTAACTTTTCCCCCTATATTATAAACAAAGAATATTTTATCGTACGAACTTACTTCTTCTATCAGAACTAGATAATCAAATGGTAGATTGCATAGTTTGATTTTCGGTTCCACACTGAGGAAGTTTTAAGGCCAGGCTTACTTATAATCTGGAGAACTTAAAGGTTTGGCCAACTTGGGTTCAGATCTAATTACAGAATTTAGAAGTGTAGTTTGTAGTTTTCTATAACTCGAGTATTTACTTCACTTTGCCAAATACCTTACCACTTAAGTATAATTGTTTTATAAAATTAGAAAATAAATTAATAAATATTTAAAAATAAAATAATTGGTTCTGGTTTGCTGAAATATTTTCACAACTTTGTAATATGTTGTTGGACTATAGATTCCTGAGGTAGAGGAACAGAAACTGAAGTATATAAATAGATAAACCTTGAACCTTCTTGGAGAAGTTAAATATATACATTTACATAATACCAAATATATGCGTTCCTCGATTATACATCATATTTATTTATACATTCAATCAGATTCGGTCATATCTACTTGGCTTTAGTACAAAAAATGGAGTCCGTGTTTTCATTAAGCAATCTTAAAGAGATTCTTTTACTGACGATCGCTCCATCTTAAAATAAAAAATCACTACGATCCATTCACTGCAAGCCAAATGGACCGAGGAACAACCGTGAGTGAAATCCTACGTGGAGTGGTTGTAGCATTCGGAGCGATGATTGGAATTTCAATCACTCCAACAGATCGTGAGCGTGGTAAATTGAACTGTAGAGTTTTCGCACTCTGCTGTAGAAATAATTATAATGAAAGAAATTGTTCGTCAGTAAATAAAGTTGTCGTTGGTTCATTTAACATTTCTCTTATTAAATATTAGATTGCTGCTTATATATTTTATGTTAGTTTGTTTATTAGTTTATTTAAGGTCACTTTATGCTGCTATGGCTAATCGGATAATTACAATAAGGGTGATCTTACGGGTTGGGTTTGGATCGCAATTTGTGGACGGAAGTTTGTAATCAGCTATTAGATCGATTTTTTTTTACTCGTACAGGCCTATTGAGGACCACGTCATTTCATGTCTTTATTCTTTTTTACATTGGTACTTCTTTCTTCTGCCCACCTTTTCCTTCTTCAGCTTTAGTTTTTCTTGAAAATCCCCACGGTTATCAAGTTTCATCTTGAGACAGTTGCTTTCCAAGACATCCTCTCAGGCAACCCCCTTCTCCTGTAAAGCTCTTCCTTCCCTTTTTATTATTATTATTGCTGATTTATGCATTTGTTCAGTGTGAACTAAAATTGCCAGTTTTAGAATGTAGATATTTTAAATTTTTGACTATATACATGAGAAGCGAGGAGATGGTTGACTGGATGATAGACGTAAGGAAGAAAATAGTTGGTGGTACTACCCCCAACTATTTTCTTCCTTACTTTTGACTATATAGTTAATATAACTACGAGTATTTATTAACTTTTAAAAAAAAATGTATTTATTGAAATGAACAACTGTATACGGAATACATCAAGTAGATATAATGAAAGATAAATCATGTCCAGAGACAAAGACAAGTATAGAAGCTACCCAGTGGTAGTATTCAAATAAAAAGTTCAACTTAAAAGGCCACGAGGCCATCTTCTTTTCAGGCGCCTTGGAGGATTATGAGGAATTGGAGAGGTTGCGAGTTTTGAAACTAGTGGGTTTGAGTGGAAATGAAGTTTGCCATGAAAAGATTATTATCGGATTCGGGCCAAATCAGCAACAAACGGGACATTAAGGTCATTATGGATTACTTTGTTCGTAAAAAGTGAGGATCATTGAGGATTTTACGAAGGATTTTGGATTGTAAGGATTGAATACGAGAGGGATTCGATGGCTTAGTTGAGCCCCATAGTTACTATCTTAAATTGAAATAAAAACTTGAAATTTTTTAAAAGAACATCTTGTTATATAATAAGATCATTGAAAATATAAGAATATTGAATGGAGTGGTTATTTTTTATAATTTATTTATAAAGCTATAGAGATATAAAGTGTATTCAGGCTTTTTAGCTGTAATGCTCTATTCAAGATTATAAGAGGCATGCTTCAAGTACTATCGTATCCTGGCTAAATAGATACAGTAGTGCGATCTGTCCATTCTTTCCATCAAATTTGAACGACATCTTACGTCGTCTGTTTACTTATATATTATTTTTTCAAGAGGGTCTTATATCTTGTTTATTTTATATTATTATTTGAGCTCATAATCTAAAAAAATGATATATCAAGATTATGTAACAATTCGGCCTATAATTGTTTAATGGAACTTATAGATTATGAATATGCTGTTGATGAACTTGGTCCACCAATTAAGGAAACCCACTTTTTAGAGGTTAGGTGATCACAAGTAGGATCTGCAGATCTCAAATGATCCTTCCGTGGCTGTTAAAGGTTTAATAATTCATCTCCTACAGTCAGATGTGAACCCGGGACCTTCAGTACACCAACTCAGCACACTACACTTTGAGCTATTTCCCGCTTTTGAAAGAGAAGTCCCATAAATATTACAAGGAACTTTGCTGGGAAAGATCTGCAGTACCCCCAGGATGGTTATGGGGCTTTTAACAGATTAAATATTTAACTACCACAGCGGGATTCGAACCCAAGACCTACAGCACAACATATCAGCGTTCTAAGGTACCCTTTTTTGGAAAATATAATCCTTAGAATTACAAAATATCCTTAGTACCGTATACAGTAGTTAAATTTAGACCATGTATAGATGTTAGACAGGAATTGAGCAGGAACAATACGGACTGGCTGATTGGGCGGAGAACTGGAGCGGATAAGCGGGATCAACACGAGCTCCAACCAACCGGTTTCTCAACGCCATTGTCTCTCCTCCGCCTCCAGCGAGGGGTGACTGCATCCTAGACTGGCCGGAGTCCATACCACGTGGGGTGCGGCATTAGGTTCTGGTCTTGCTGCTAACGTTCTAGGTCAAATGCGAATCATGCGTAGATTTGCCCATTCAACATGTGCCCAGTGCACATACTATAAACAAAATAAGCAGAAGTGAAAATTCAAACTTTGTAATAACTACGTTATATTTTGAATTTCTGAATTTTTACATTTGGAGTAGAGCTTTGGGGCTCCACTTAGCCATATAATTCCTCTCGTATCGAATCCTTAAAATCCTAAATCCTTCGTAAAATCCTTAATGCTCATTATTTTATTACGAATAAAGTATTACATAATGACCTCAATATCCATTTGTTGCTGATGAGCCCCGAATCCGATACCAGTATTTTAATTAAAAACTCTATTCCCACTCAAACCCATTACTTTCTGACTTAGTTACTTCTTCGATTTATGATAATCATCCGAGGTTTCTGAAAATAAGACGATCTCGTGACCTAAGTTGAATTTGTTATCTGATTTGTACCACTGGGTAGTTTATTTACTTGTCTTTATACATGCCATTATGTATCATCTCTGCCATTTACTTATTGCATTGTTATAAAACAGTAAAGGTTAACAAAAGTAGGGTGGAGTTATAGCAGATTTTATTAGGCTGTAAAGAATAATTAATAAACGAAAATGGTTATAAACAATAATACTCAAAAAGGAATACTAAACAATAATCTACTATATACCTGTTAAGAATAATTAAATTTCAAGATAAACATCTACCTTAAATGGATTCACAAATTACACATAACAATCTAATAAAGGTTAGACACTCAACACCAGGGTGGTGGTTATGGCAACAAACAATTGATGTCAGGCTTGTAGTCAGGGAACTTACAAGTTTAAAATTTCAATAAATAAATAAAAAAAATTTAAAATTAACATTATTCTGGTTTTCACATATACTGACACTCCGAACAATAATTATACGTAAAAGACGTACACCGAATGTCTTTTAAATGTCTCTGATATGGTTACTATGGTAACAGCTGGGGTTTAAAAACTGGGAAGGTTACACTCAGTTACATTTTTGTTGAACAGTTTGAGGAGAATAATTTTGTAAATAGTATGTGAAATATTCACTTTAACGTCCTTTATCTTTTACAGGTAACACTGTATAATAATAAGAGTTATTAAAACATGTTAAAGAAAAATATTGTTTTAATAAAAATAAATTATCTTCTTTTACAGAGGGAAACTCAGTTTAGTTCTATTTCGACACCCACTAAATTCAATATTTGAATCAATCAGCATTATACATATATATATATACATATATATATATATATATATATATATATATATATATATATATATATATATATATATATATATATATATTTTCAAGTAGTTTATTTATTAATCAAAACCTATTATAGAATTTACGAGCTCAATACAAAATATCAATAATTTATTTGAAATAACAATTAGCGTATAGTCAAATTATTGATACCTTGTATTTGTATTTACTTAGTTGTTAATGAATTTTATTTTCCTTTTTAGCATTATTCTCCAACCGAAAATCGCTAAACCCTGCTAAAGAGGTTTTTACTTTTAAAAAACCCACAGGTTCTATAACATAACTAACATTTAGTTAATGGTAACATAGCAAATGTTGACGAAGATTATAATAAATAGATCTGATCAGCTGAGTATTGAAATAATAAATTACTGTTGTTTAATATCTGTAATTTAGCAAGCATATTGTTATGTATTTAATTATTGAAGCAAATATATTGAAACACCTCGGGAAAATAAGAATCAAATTAGATCTGTTGAAGCCACCAAAACAAACAACTTTCCTTGACACCACCATCATCGCAGGTCAACTAAACGTGGGAATTCAGTCTAGATGGTATACATCTTCCAACAAACCAACATGGAAATTGGGTACATTAATCCAGAAACTTGGGAAGCGACACTACATGGTCGAACATGATGATGGCTAACGGGGCTAATGTGGCTTACAAGATACATTAATCGATTATTAAAGGTATCTATACCGAAGAAGAAAACGACTTTTGACCTCTCGCATCCAAGCATCATTATGCTACCACAACAGGACGGAGATCCACCAGATGAGCACAGGCCAGAACCACCACAGAGCTTGGAGGAGCCTCAATCAGCAACCACCGAGAAGCCCAAGGCCGAGAGCCAATTCTTAGAAGATCAGGGAGAGTTCGAAGATTGCCAACTTTATTACAAGATTATGATTTATCGATTTAATTCATTATTTATCTTATCGTTTGATCCACTCAAAATATTATTAGTTATTGTTTTTTGTAATTTTTTTTTCAGAACCTCCTTTATTATATGAAATTACAATTACAAATAGGTCGTAAAAACTATGGCTTCTATATAAAGAAAAACCTTCTGTTACCTTTCAGTATTTTAATGCGTTACTTTTTTTTTTTTTTTTTTTTTGTAAAAGATTGTTTACGAATTCAAATTTATTTCAATAATTGAAATAGTGCGGGAGATTGTTATGTATCGATTATGCCCGTAGCATACGACAATCGATTTAATTTATTAACATATGATTGTAACTTGCTAATTATTGTTTCTTACTGTTGTATAAGAATATAAGAAATGTTTCAATGCCTTTGCTTCAATAATTAAAGACTAAGTAATTTTATCGCTTTTCTTTGCCAACATGTTATCATGTAATCTGTTAGCTAAAAATACATAGAGTATCATTTATTCACTTCAAACCGACTTGGATCAGACATCAAGGTAATTTTGGAACTAAGTTTAGTATTATATTTTTATCACGTTTCGTCGTGGATATTTTTAATTCTATTCACATATTGGCAGTTAATAGATGTGGGTTATTTTTAAAGAGCAAAGACGCGGAAGCTAAAAAGCTTATAAAGCTAAATACGGAAACGCTGATGAATGCTGGTAAGGAAATAGGGCTGCGGGTAAGACTAAGTATATGGTTCGTAGCAGACGAGAGAGAAATTTTGGGGATATTGTTTTGGTTGGGAATAAGTTAGAATATCTCGAGAAGTTTAAGTACTTAGGGCCTATGGTAACTAGAAAAAACGGAATTAAAGAGGAAAGAAAGGCGCGATTAAAAGCGGGAAATGCTTGTTATTGTACGGTATGCCGTACTATGCTCACGTATTTTTCCCGAAATATAAAAATCAGAATTTATTAAACCGTCATCCTTCAAACTCTTCATTATGGATATGAAACTTGGCCGCTGGCGCTGGAGGATGAACGACGTCTTCGGGTATTCGAGAATAAGGTGTTACTTAAAATATTCGGTCCAAATAATGATGAGACCACAGGATAAAGTAGGAGATTACACAACGCAGAGTTGCGAAGCATACACAGAGTAAATATTGTTCAAGTGATTGCGTGACAAATATTAAGTTTTCAGGGCTCAGTAGAAAGTTAATAAACGTTGTGCGGACTGGTGAACATGGGAGGCGGATTTGGGTTTGGGTAGTGAGTGGTCCGTAGACAGAAGTTTCTAAGCAGAGATTGGTGGTATCGGTATCGAACTTTCGGGTTCGCTAAACCTTATTGTAATTCTTATTATAAGGGTTAAAAAAACAGTTGATTAATAGTCTCTTTTACACTCAAATATATTATATTGCCACTTACAATGAATAACAAATAAAAATCAGTCATATGTTTACGTACATGAAAGGGCTAAAATCATGAATGAATATGAATATGAATGAGTTGTAGATGATGGAGATGAATGAGATATTAATAGACTTTGGGTATTCAAAAAGTATCGATATGAGAATCCTTTAATTTACCTCTGAAATTTCTAAAAAAGTTTTTGTAAAAACTAGGACGTTTCACAATTGTTGTACTAGTATATTTGTAGGTTTTAATTACATCAAACCTATCATTTACCAGATAAAGCACGATGACAAAGAGAGAAGTTTCGTATTGTCGTTGTCGGGGAAACTGTAGCCGGCTGAAGAATGAACAACAACTTAAAGTATTCGAAAATAAGGTATTGTGCAGAATATTCTGCCCAAAATGAGATGAGACCACAGGAGCTTTTAGGTGATTACACAACGTGGTGTTGTAAAAGCATGCATCCGGTTAATATAAAGTGATACCGTCATGAAGATTAAGATGGGCTTACAAAGTTGTTGTTTTTTAAAAAATTTATTTATTGATATTTACAACTGTATTAAAATAATACATCAAGTAAATGGGCTAAGCGATACATAATGACACGTGAAAATGACAAGTAGAGAAACTACCCATTGGTAGTACTCAAATCACAAGTTCAACTAAGAAGTCACGGGGCCATCTTCTTTTCAGACGCCTCGGAGGATTATCGGGAATCGAAGAGGAAGCTAGGTTTGAATCTAGAGGGTTTGAGTGGAAATGAAGTTTGTTATGAAATGATAGATAGCGGGTTCGGGCCTACAACAATCAGCAACAAATCAAACAATTATGGATGATTTTATTCTTAACAAAATAAGGAGCATTAAGGATTTTACGAAGGATTTTGGATTGTAGGGATTGGATACGAGAGGAATTCGATGGCTTAGTGGAGCCCCAAAGCTCTACTCCGTAGGTCAAATAGGTCGTATGATGGTCATGTAGATGAGTCTTTTGTAATTAATTGGGAGCTTAGAGCGTTTGTCTAGTAAGTGTTGAAGTAGCCTGAAACGTCGAGCGGTTTCTAGTCATTTCAGTCTCGTATGAGGATTCCAGGTTAATCGTTTGTCAAGATGCAACCCTAAGTATCGGATTTGTTCTACAGGCACCAGTGGTATATTATTAAAGGATACTGAAGGGCAGGAAGTCATTGGTTTACGACGTAAGGTAAAATTGATTTGATGCGATTTTTGAGAGTTTAATTTAATTCTCCAGTTTTGACACCATTCTTCAAGATCAGTGATATGGGATTGGAGGCTTTGGGATGCAATAATTGGATTGGTGTTGACTGATAATACACATGTATCATCAGCATACGTGGTAAGGATAGTATTAAAATGAGTTGGGATGTCAGCTATATAAACTGTATAAAGGATTGGGCCAAGGATACTTACTACCTTGAGGAAACAAAGTTGTTGGGATGAATAACCAACGAATTCCTAAACAGTGAATAAGCGTTGTACCGAATGGCAAATATCCGAGGCGTAGTTGGGAGGATTAATATAACAGATTTGGGTTTGGGGGGTGGTCCATGAACGGAGGTTTATAAGAAGAGACTAGTGGTATCGGCATCGAGCCTTCGGGTTCGCGTTCTTAATCTCATTGTTATATAGATGTTATACTTTTCAACAATTGTATAGATTTATACCATTTTTGTAATTTGAAATATTACATTTGAATTATTAATTGTAATATGGTTGACGTTTGGTGTATTGTTAATGAACATTTTTTTGTATTTTAACTTAATTATTGTTAGAGTTTTAGTCTCGAGGACGGACTAACATCCCCGAAATCTGTTTTAATTTGGAAGTAATATTAGGTGAAACTGCTCTAATATTTAATATAATATATATTTGGTTGATTTAGTAATTTGTTGAGAAATAATAACGCAATTCGGTGTATTATAGAATGCAAATCATTAAATTTGGTGTGGTCCACTAATGCATAAAATCGGATGTGAACAAGTCCACCATAAATTTTATAATTTATTGTTCTAGACTGAAACGACAAGAAACACCACGACATTTCAGGCTACTTCAAGATTTAATAGACAAACGCTCTAAGCTCTTAATTAATTAC
Source organism: Troilus luridus (assembly GCA_964056705.1). Classification (NCBI taxonomy): domain Eukaryota; kingdom Metazoa; phylum Arthropoda; class Insecta; order Hemiptera; family Pentatomidae; genus Troilus; species Troilus luridus. The sequence continues at coordinate 95,736,438 of OZ057415.1, read as the reverse complement.
GAAAGACTCATATACGTGACAATCATTAGACCCATCTATAGAGGTGGGCTCCATTAAGCCATCGAATTCCTCTTGTATTCAATCCTTACAATCCAAAATCCTTCGTCAAATCCTCAATGACCCTCAATTCGTTACGAACAAAGTAATCCATAATAACCTTAAGGTCCCTTTTGTTGCTGATCTGGCCCGAATCCGTTTTCATGAGAAACTTCATTCCTACTCAATTCCGCTAGTTTCAAACCTATCAACATCTTCAATTCCTGATAATCCTCCTAGGCGCCTGAAAAGAAGATGACCTCATGATCAACTAAGTTGAACTTGCTATTTGAGTACTGCCACTGGGTAGTTTCTCTACTTGCCATTGTATACATTCATTCTATTTAATGGATTTATTAATATAATGTAAAAATCGTTGATTATACCGGTGTTAACCTATGCTTCACAAACATGGACGATAACAAAGGCTGGTGAGAATAACTTCCTTATATTCGAAAAAAAATTTATTGTTATTATAAATTTATTATCATTGTATAAATATAAATTATGTATACATATAATATGTATATATATATATATATATTTCAAAATTCGATCGAAAATTAAAAGACAAGACAGTGAAGATGAAAGAGCCCCGAAGCTGGTACCAGCCGCTCCGTTATCGAACTGTCTAGCTCCTCCCTTCTTCCAGTCAGCAAGGCAACATATTCACCCTATCTGTAATAATATTAAAAAATAGAGGGCGCTAAGTTACTGTTTCAATGTCACGTGAAGCATGCTCAATGTCGAGAAAAATTATCTATATATCTTCTTTAATCATATGGGTGGCCAAACCAAATAATCTTGCTGGCTTGTTTCGAAATGAGAAGGGTCGCATTCTGTTGATTTTGATGGAAGAATCAATATTTCACTAACCATTTTAAAGCTGCAAAACCAATCGTGATTACTAAAGATTTAGTGTCGATGGAGCACAATTCCCATGGCAACTCCGTAACCATGGAAACCTAATGACTGTATATACGCACGTTTTAGTTTGTGTGAAATTATTTTTAATTATTGCTTTTGCCCGCGACTTCGTCCGCTTTGATTTTGAATAAAAACTTAAGTTCAGTTTAAATGGAGATTGAATCAACTAACTACCCACTTCAACTTAAATTAAAGTTATACATATTATTCACAATGACTTAAAGCCTTTGTGAATTCAGCCGGCCTACTAATTCATATTCCTCTGTTGATCGATTTTTATAAAATGTCCTATTAAATATTAAATGGCACAGTTACAGAATTTCCCATGTGTTTTCGATTGAAATCCACTATGTAATATCCAAAATTGCAATCTCTAAAATTAAAATGTATATTCTGATGGTATTAGAGGTATCTGTGGAGAAAAATAGTTTCTCCTGGATCACATCCCGTAATTGCACTAGCTTCTATATTTTTGTGCAAAACTTTTACCTGCAGTCTAGTCCCACTGCACAATTTTGGAGGTTTTAAATTTCGGAGTAGCATTACAGGTACCCCAACTTTATGTAAAAGTTTATGTGCTGGCAGACCAGATGGAAAGTTTTCAAAAATTCTGAGGTATAGTGCAGGGCTTCTTCAATTTCAATTACTGAATCTATTGAGTTGTTTTCAACCAGCTCGCCTTGGAATGCCCCTAGAAGCACGTCATTGATTTTAGATCCACTATAATTTCTATCCCTTTAATAGTCCCTTATTGTTATTTCATCCCCTATTTTAAACTTTTAGGATTTGATTTTCGAAAAAATAAAAAAGACACATAATTCTTTATTTTAAATGTAGAAATGAAATCAAAAATTAAAAATGACGTAAGTCCCAAAGAAACATTCATCCCTTATTACAGGCTTCTGGGGGTTGATCTTGAATACCATTCTCAAAATCTTGAATACCATTGTTACCCTGCTTAAAATTAAAGCCTGCTTGTTTATTTTCACATCTCTAAGTTAACATGTTACGATATAACCTTTTTAACACTTTTAGGGGTTGATTTAATAAAAAAATTCTTTATTTTAAATTTAGAAGCTAAATCTAAAATTTCATGGTGCTCGCTTCAAAAATGACGTATTTTTATTACAAAAGTTTTTCACCCTCATAGGGGATGAATTTTCAATAATCCTTTCTTAGTGCGCGTTGGCCTTATAACATTTACCTATTGTCCAAACTTCAAGTCAATTGCTTGATTGACAAACTGACGCAATAATTGAACAAGGCATGTAATTACTTGTATAGAATAGTAAACTACTGCATTGCATGCAAACAAAAATATTTGAAGATAATAACAATTAATAATAATTTTAAAAAGCAGTGCGGTTCAGAGCACTGCTACGACGAGAAGCAGACGACCTGGGTTCGAATCCCGGCCAGGGCAAATCTTTTCTCTTCAAAACAAAAAATTATTAATAATATATTTGTTATCAGTTACGCCAACTGTCGTTTCGAGTTAAGTCACAAGTTTTAATTTTTGATTCGTTTCCTTTATAATATTCCCGAAAATTAAAATAATTTTATTATTGACCGTATATAGGAACTATTATATTAAAGAACCATCTTGCATATACTGTTTAGGTTAGGGATGGGTAGATACTGGTTTTTCCTGTATCTGATACAAGTGATACTGATACTTTTCTTTTTCTGATACTTTTGTATCGATTGATACTTTTACTAGTCAAGGGTTGATACTGGATTTTCCTGTATTTGAATACAAGTGATACTGATACTTTTCTGTATCTGATACTTTTGTAGTTGAATACAGATATCCCGACTCTTACTCTTCTAAAACGCACAGAAGCCTTTCTTGGGGCATCAGTTTTTGTTATCATTTTTAAAGAAAAAAGAGTTATTCGCCGAAATAGTAACCTGCAGAAGGCATCAAATGATTAAAATCATGTTTTTATCGGTTAATTATTTTTTTAAAGCTATGGAATTGAACAATAAAAAATAGATTTTAACCCTACCTCAATCTTTTGCCATTCACGTTCCAAGACACGTAGAATTTGGGTTGTAATACAAAATTTGTCTGTCTGCCGCCGCACGCTAAACTCTTTAAAACGCTATAGCTGTTTTTTTTTGCACCCGATTTCAATCATGTATGTCAATTGTCTTTACTTTATGGTATAGATATATCCATTAATGAACCCATATTTGCCCGGACATAGGTCGAGGTTTTTTTTGCGAAAGTTGCTCGTGAAAAATCAGATATAAGGAGGCGATCTCGGAAAATGTTATTTCAACCACCCTTTACTGTTAACTAATTTCATAGTTTATTTTCGTTTCTACGAATGTGATAATTGACTAATTACAGATTATATTGATAATAAGTGAAAACTTGTTCACTATTATTTTTACTTATTTATTTATTAATACTAAGCGGAGATGCGGGGAAATTAGTCTTTCGCCGGTAATCAAATCAGGGGAGCTTAAATCAGTGGTTGACTATTGCTTATTATTTATGTATTTATTATTAAAAGGACCGTGATTAATAGTAGATAATAATTTTTTATAAATCCGTGAGACGATGTAATTTTATTGCCAAATTGTGCTTGGTTTGTTTTGCCGGTTCTCCGTCACGAGTACCGGATTTTCCAGGGTGGCAATTCCAGGTATCTGTCTATCGGGTATTTCTAAATTTTCTTTCCATTTTATTCTCAGTTTGAAGGTATCAATCTGACCGTATCTGATACTTGTATCAACAAGTATCAATTGATACAAAAGTATCAGGTACATTTCGACTGTATCTGATACTTGTATCAACTACTTTTTAGTATCAGATACAAAGTAGATTGATACATATATTATCAAAATGTATCAAAGATTGATACAACCTTACCTATCCCTAGTTTAGGTTATAACATCATAACATAGGTTATAACGTTACATATACCTCGAAATTTTCGTTGAAACGTACATTTCTTGAAGAAACTATTACCGAAAAATGCATATTTACGTATACTACAATTACACTCACAATTATTTCTGTTTTCGAGAATATTAAAAAGGAAACGAATTAAAAGTTAAAAATAGTTCTGACTTAACTGGAAGTGACTGCCTGCGGAACTGATACCATATATTGTTTAACGAATTATCTTGTTTTTTCCTAATATCACTTAAAGTTCAAATGTATCAGAATAAATATATAAAATAAACTATACCTATGCATACTACAATATGTATTTAATGATATAGTATACATCGTTTTAAATCACAGGGAATGTTGTTACAACACCACTACTATGTAAGTAGATCACTGTCTTGATGAAGGGGAACGTTCAAGCCACGCGATCTATATTTAAGAATCTGCAACCTTGAACTACTTTAAGATCGCAGAATTCACGAAAACGGGATCAATCCAAAACATGATTGGTATAATGTTTTGAATTATTTCTCGTACAATAATAACGTATTCCATTGCGAAGGGCTGTATAGCAAGCAAGAAGGGCGGTCTATTGAATTCTATAGGAACCCTTCGTATTGCGCAATCCAGTTTTTAGGTTGGCCCATTGTGTATTGCGATGACGTGAGTAGGCGCTCTGTAAGGATGGAATTAGGGAACGAAAAATATCTCTCTCTTATGTAAAAAAGATTTTAGTGATGTAATATAGAGCTGGGCTCCAGTAAACCATCGAATTCATATCGTATTCAATTCTTACAATCTAAAATCCTTCGTAAAATCCTCAATGCTCCTTACTTTGTTACGAACAAAGTAATCCATAATGACCTTAATGTCCCATTTGTTGCTGATCTGGCTCGAATCCGGTATCAATCTTTTCATGACAAACTTCATTCCTACTCAAAACCACTAGTTTCAATCATAGCAACCTATTCAAATCCTGATAATCTTCCGAGGCGTCTAGAGAAAAGATGGCCTCGTGACCTTCTTCTTATGTTCTTATGAAGTTGATCTTATTATTTGAGGACTGCCACTGGGTAGTTTCTCTAACGCGACAGGTATAGCCGTTTACCCATAAATATTAAGAACTAATGTTCTATACACATTTGGCTTAACATAGGTAGACGTAGGTTACCGGCATTGTCTAAGAATTGTTTTCGTATTTTTATCGACTTTTTGAGTCCAATACCCTTGTGTGCGTGGTCTCGTTACATATCGCAGCAAACAATTTAAAAAATTCTGAAAATTAAGAAAACCGTATATAATGGTTTCAAATTTACTTTAATTAAAGTACCACTTCCACAAAACAAGTTGTGATAAAAAATATAGGCGCTCTTCTAAATTTTACTAAAATCCCAAATATAATATTTCAACTTTCGGTACTTATTCCGCAGGTTAAGCTTGTTAGTAGGGTTGAAGTAGCGTCAAGTGACATCACGTTACGCCATTTCTACGCCACGAACTATTGTAATTTATAAAATTAGAATAGTTATGAAAAAATGGGCTTGACAATTACCTCAATAAGACAAACTGGCAGCTAATATGATAATTACTAACTTAACGAGTAATGGGTAATTCAAGATGAGTGATTTTAACTCGCATAATTTCTTGTTATAGGAGAAAGCTTATATAATCTTCCCAGTATGTAGTAAAAAAGAACCTGTATCACTACCACCCATGGAGGGTCCTGGATTCAGTACATGGTAGAGACACTACTGTTACTAGGACACCGATTGAGCAGAGGGGGGGGGGGTCTGTCATAGATCACGCTCAATACCCATGTCTCCCTCCCCAATAAAGGGTGGATTTTATCCCACATTTCAAAGGCTGGCTGAGCAACAGAAGAGTCTTCAGATCCCACAGGATCCATTCTCATCAATTAACAGAATAAATAAATTATCTGACATAGCGGAATTTAAAACAGAGATCTTTTAGGGAGGGCAGCTCTACCACTGAGATACCCCGTTGTTATATGAGAAGGCTGATATAACTTTCCTTATATGTTAAGGAATAAGAAAGGACCTAAATAAGCGCATATTGGCTTAAATATCTTTGGTTATTGGTTTTTTACTTATTTATTGAGAAGAAATGATGTGGAATGCCACCGATACAGATAACATCGTGACATAAAAATGATGTTACGTGACGTAACTTGATGGGACTTAACTACCCCTACCACCGAGCTGGCAATCTACGGAATAAATACCTAACTTTCTAGAAATGTTTATGAGTTATGGAAGATACGAACGAATGCATATATACAGTTCATTGCTTAATGTAATCAAAATATATTCAGGTACATTAATTTTTTTTTTCTGTAAAAATCTAAATTTTCTCGATTCTTTTCTTTTCTTTACTACTTTCAAGGGAATACAAAATATCAGGTCAGTCCAAAAGTCCGTGCGCATTAGTAGCATGTATGGGATTCGCGATGACTCATTACCAGATCGATAAGATTCCTAACCTGTCGAAACTTGTCATCGCTGTACGCTGTACAAACACAGTCATTAGTACCGATAAAAAATGAGTATCGATAACTCATATAAACGTGCTGTGTTATATTATTCTTTTCGAGTGGTGAAACTGCCAGCTCTGCAGTAATAAAAATTGATAGTGTAAATGGAGCACGTACTATTAGTGTAAGGAAAACTTGGAAAAAGCAATATTAATGACGAACCCCGTTCAGGAAGTCCTGTCGATTTCGATAACGACGTTCTTAAAAATCTTGTGGAGTCATTTAACAGTTGATCAGATCGCATTATGAATTGTTTGAACGAAATAAAACCATTAATGCAGATGTATGCAATGAACAACTTTGCCGTTTAAATTCAGAGTTGATAAAAAAAAGCTCGCGATTGGTGATTAAGACGAGTGTTCCACCATGATAACGCTAGACCACATACGGCTCGAACAACGCTGCAAAAAATTAATGAACTGGATTTGGAACTTTTGCCGCATCCTGCATACTCCCCGGATAATGCCCCAAGTGATATTCAGATATTTCTTATCTTACAAAATTTTTGCCAAGGCAAGAAGTTCAATTCTAAACAGGATATACAAAATTAACTCAGAAGTTTATTTTGCTTCAAAACCAGAATCTTTTTACACAAATGGAATAAAAAAGCTTCCAGAAAGATGGCGAGATATTGTAGATAGCGGAAGAAAATATATCATTGATTGAAATGTTAAATTGTGTTTTATTTACTCCAAATTACGCCAAAATGCTCATGAACTTTTGGACTGACCTGATATATTGCTAACCACTATGTAACCTTTGGCATTTGTGTTAGATTGAATTTGATCCTATATTACATCCCATAGACTCGCACAGGTGGTTAGTGAATCAGGGCCACTTTTCACTCTGATACAGTACTCTATAGTCTCCACTCTATACTCTTTGGAAACTATAGTTTGTATAGAAGTGGCATGGGGATAGAAGAACGAAGAAGAGAAGGGATACGGGTGACAGTGAACTAGGGAGGTGGGTGGGCCAGCACTGATAGTCTACACAATCAGTTTCCGTCAGTGGCTGTCTCTTGTCTGCATTGTGTGCTCTGTGATTTCCCTGCCTCACCTTTTAGGCCAACACATCACGCTTATATTTCAACTGTTTTGCATTTCAGTGGAAAGGACGCGTTAAAAAAATAATTATAATAGAGCCGAGTGAATTATGGTGAACAATATAAAATTATGGTATATTTATTTTCCTAAAGAATACTAAAAAAACACGGAATTATGGAGAGTTGTATTTTATACTGTAAAATTAATTCATACACTGGTGCAATTTAGGAAAGTAATTATTTATTTGAGGAGAGGCGTTTAACCATGCGACTTACAATAGAGACGGAAATACTTTATGGTAAAAGATATACGGTGCCAAACAGATGTTGAATTAATATATTCAGTACCACTACGACCCTTGAATGGTCTTCATATCAGTATGTGGGAGAGACTGTTTCTTGGTCAACGGTTGTGCAGGGAAGTGATTGGTCCTAGATCTCGACCGCCAAATTCCCCCCCTTATTATGGGTACCCACTTTATAGATGCTTTGATCCTCAGAAGGATTATGTATTCCACAGGATTCATCTCTGGCCGCTAACAGATCAAATAAAAGTCTTGCAGTGAGTGGAATTTGAACCAGTACGGCAAACCAAACATTCGTACGGCAACTGAGCGGTCTACCAACGAGCCATTCCGCTCCCTACTACCATAATAACAATAGAACAAACCTGTTTTACCTATATATATTATTTTAACAGTTATTGATGTTATTGATATATGCACATATTTTATTTTAATATTCTAGAACGCTTGTTTGGGCGCCATTTTTTGAAAACAGCATTCCGATTCAGTATGGTAATGCCCTCCGTCCTAAAGCAACGACTTCCTGTTTCGTTTAATAACATCCCACTGATTCCTGTAGAAGAGGACTGGTACTTAGGATTACTCCTTGACAAACGCTTAATTTGGAATCCTCATACAAGATTGAAACGTCAAGAAACACCTCGCCGTTTCAGGCTACTTCAGCATTTACTAGACAAACGTTCTAAGCTCACAATTAATAACAAAATACTCATATACATGACAATCATTAGACCCATCTGGACTACGGAGTAGAGCTTTGGGGCTCCACTAAGTCATTACAATCCAAAATCCTTGGGAAAATCCTCAAGGCTCCTTACTTTCTTATGAACAAAGTAATCCATAATGACCCTAATGTCCCATTTGTTGCTGATTTGGCCCAAATCCGATATCAATCTCATTCCCACACAAACCCACTAGTTCCAAACCTAGCAACCTCTTCAATTCCTGATAATCCTCCGAGGCGTCTGAAAAGAAGGTGGCCTCGTGACCTAAGTTCAACTTTTTATTTGGGCACTACCACTGGGTAGTTTCCCTACTTGTCTTTACCTCGGGACATTATTTATATTTTATTATATTTATTTGATGTATTGAGTATAGATTTGTATAATTCAATAAATACATTTAAAAAAAGTTTTATAATGACAATACTGCCTAGGTTTCCTAAATTTTCTCTCAAAATTTTCCTCAGGTAGTGACAATAATTTTATAGGCTTTCAACCTGTCTGATATAAGTTTTTACGTAACATTATCTTTCGATTCCTGAAAGGTATGATACCCGGAGCAATCTCGTCTTGAGTAGTGATAATTGGTAAGAAAATATATAGTTACTAGTAACATTGTTGAATTAAGATAAATATCGTATTTATTAATAAATTATTAATACAGACCTATATAGTAGAAAAATTCTCGAAGTATACAGGACACTCAATGACCAATGGAGTAAAGCCTTATAAGGAATCTAAGGCTTTAAGGCTCTCCGCTGGAAAGGCTATAAAACCCTAACCAACTGTGTTAAGGTGATATCGCTAATTTGTTCCTCGAGAGATTGGCACATTTATTTGGTATTGGCCTTGAGCTTTAATTGAGTCTCGAAGCCTTAGATAGTTAATTGTTTATTGTATAATTATTTATAAATAAAACAGTCCGCTCGTGCGAACAATTCTCATATAGATTATTCAGACATAAAAGTATATAAAAAGAATTGTACTACTATTTCTACAACCCATGAATATTTTGAAGATTTGTAAGAAAGATATACATTTATTGTTATCTTAGACAGATATAATATGGATATACAAAAGACTTTCCTATTTGGACTAATTACGTATACTTATTGAGTATGGAGTAACTTATAACTTATGGACTACTGAAGAACTGACCTAGTGACAACTCTCTATACATTCTATAATCTAACCATGCCATCTCCTCTCTACTCTCTATTTTCCCTCGCTTTTTCTCTCTTCTTAGATCTCACAGCTGGTATATATACATATAAAAGAAGAGAAGGGATCAAGGAAGTTATATTGCTGACAACACGGAAGATATTTCAAAACTTTAGGGTTAGGAGCCGACAAGTATACACAATAACCTTAGTCCATTAACCCAATCTCTTAATCTTATCCATAACAAGTAACAATCCGTTGATTATTCAAAACTTCGTAAGGAGTCTATGGTTTTAAGCTATCAATTATGCCTCCAAGTTTAGGATATCCGTATTAGAGAGACTAGGTGAACCCCGGGATGGTCTTCAGATGTCACACGGTTAATCCATGGCCAATAATTAAAATTCAATCGATAAAAATGAGCAACATCTTAAAAAGAGGCATAATAATTATTGGAAAGCAATTGAAAAAATCAATAGAACAAACTTTGTTCATTATTGAACGCGATGGAGCGAGGTTGCTGTATTTCATTGATGGGAATGTTCGAACTGTTGATGTGAGAAGTGCAGCACGTGAGCTCTTGAATCGGTTAAGTTTTTTTTTCAGTAGAAACGTAACTCTTTTTTCTTTTTCCCAGTTGCAATCCAATTAAAATTAAACATGGTTAAAGAAAATAAATAAATTATGAAAAATGAAAATCACAATTGAATTTATAATGGCCCAAACTTATAGAAATTTTAATTTTTGTTATCTTTACTTTTTTAAATATTTAATTTTTCATTGTAAAAACATATCAGCTTCCTTTAATACATTTTTATTTTGATAATGAAATATAGTAAATGAGTTTAAACAACCCGATAAAAATGTCGGTGTATTTTCTTTTAATTTAATAGAATTTGTAAAATACAATTTTGAAGTATCAAAGTTCTCATTCCATCAGTACATAGTAGACCTCTTAAAATGGAAAACTTCAGAGAGTGCCAAGCCATGTGGGAAGAGAGCCATCCTAGAAAATCAAGTATTAAATTAACAGAGGGCATGGTCTAGATCCTTAGTTTCCAAAGTGGTCCTGGTGGCCCCCAGGGGTCCACGGGAGACTCGACGAGGTCTACGTTGGCCTGACAAAAAAATGGTTTTAATAATTAGAATCAGTTTGCCGTCGGTACTTTGTTTATTTCATTGCAATAATTAATTAGGTAATCCTATTCTGTTAAAATAGCCATATCTTGTTGATTAAGACCGCCTTATGATTACTAAATCTTCATATTTTTTGTCGAGTTTTGGGAATATGGTAGAAATGTAGCTGCAGGGGGTCCACCCGAACCAGCTAAATTTTGAAAGTGGTCTATGAGCAAAAAAGTCTGGTACCCTCTGGTCAAGATCCTTCCGCAGCATCCGTACAGAGGAAGTTGTCCTTGCCTCCTTGAGAATAGGCCACACTAGGCTCACTCATTCATATATTATTAAAAAACTGCCGCTTCCTTTCCTACCTTTAGAATGTAATTATTACTAATCAACAATGAATAAAATACGACTTGCCCCAAATTTATCGTAGTCGCTTGGTATTTCAGTCTTTGAAAGTATATAAAATATAATTTAAAAAAATTCAAATACAGTGCAATATTTTATGTTATTGTTACGGGCTACTGGGTGTAAAATGAGTTAAACTATTACTAAATTCAAGATACTAAAATTTATTAACAAATTAAAAAGACTACAATGAAATTATTTAAAACAATTAAATTATTAAACTAATATAAATTTACAATAACAATATACTACAGATTATAACCCAGGCCTAACTGTTATCTAATTACTGAAATAATATACAAATAATACAAGATATTGCATTAACACTGAGAGTTCACTAATTAAAGTCCACCGACCGTAAGACTCTCCAAATATGACAAACTGGCACACAGTTTATTACATTCACTAATCACTTATCACTGCCTAGTTCACACTGCCACTGTCACCGAAGTCGACCACTTTACTACTAACTTACTAATGACTGACTCCTCGGCCATTTTTTTTTTTTTTTTTTTCCCAAGCCCCTGGAAAGACGATCACTTGAATACTGACGTATATTAATAAATTTATATATATATCTATATACAACTCTTTTCCTGCACCGGGTGCATTTTAAGAGGATTTTAAGGAAGTTAAAGGATTGAGGTTATGGGGTTAACTAGGATCGGATATCCAGTGATGGGGCTCACTGGTTGTTTGAAATATAAAAACATAAAAACTAAAACTTAAAACTAAACTTAACCTAAGGGTCATAATAATACACCTCAGTCGAGACTGAGGGAACTTACATACTTTTGCGCTGTGGCTGTGGCTGTGCGCTGTGGCCGGCTTGCTGGTCTCAAAGTGCTGAATAGCGGGTTAGTGCAGTGCTGGAGGTTATCAAAGAATTTGATATGCCTCCGAGATATAAAATCTGTCACCGCCGGTAGTCCGAGGGTGTCATGTATTATGTAAGTTTTTGAGCGTTGTAGTGTTGGAGTCTCTTCGTGGTAGTCGGAGCTATGTTATTAGACTCCTCGGCCGAAACAGCTGACCTTATATATAGGGAAGATTGGTCGGGGTGGGGGACACCTAGAATATTCCACGCAATCCGCGATGTTTCTAGACTATTCTTTAATCCCTTCCGGCTTATCTTAATCCTTATCTTCAGCCGGTCCCTCTGTCTCTCTGATCGTAACGCTATGGTCTAAAGAAGTCAGGAACAGTGGTTTTTTGATTTGCCAGATTTTTAAAAATATTTATAATACAGCTGATCGAGCAAGGCAAAAGACTAAAGTAATTGCTAGCCAACGTCGATACTTCCGGATAAAATTGGTGGCTACATTACATTCTTGTGATGATGTATTTCAACAGCTGTTTTTGAAATGTAAACTAGCCATTCGCTCATATTGTCCTTTCCGTATCATAAGTTAATATTTATTAGTAATAAATTTCTTGTTTGGCTTTATTGCCGTGCTTTATGGCTAATGCCTGTTATTACAATCGAACCGGGTGATTTGTTTAGCCACGTGACGTCCGCTCTACCCAAACAGATCAATCCACGAGATCTCTCCGGCAAACTCAGTTAGGATTCAATCTATCCACGTGAGTTATTAAATAAATATTTCTTAAATGATTTTATAGGATAGTACAACAAAACGAAACGTTTAATAATAATATAACCAAAAAAGAATAATAGATTATATAACTTCACTAAAGAATTCCTAGATGAAATTCGAAAGGACCTCAAAAATGCAAACATAAGAGCAGCCGACATTTTAGAAAGATACAACTTCAGATACAAAGTAGACAATTGGGAAGTTGTATCATAGCAACCAAAACAGTACAGACCAAAATGGTCGGAAGAGCGTAAACAAGCCTTTTCGGAAAGAATGGAAGCCTATTGGAAGAACAAGAAGAACCCAAAGAAAAATTGATCGAGTTACTTCCTTAACGTCTTCTATTTCTAGGGAGAATTCGCCAATAATAATAATATAACAAAAAATAACACTATATAACATATTTATTATAAAAATTTATGGTACTTGTGTACATAATGCACGCCCAAAGTAGGCCAATGTTGTGCGCATGCCCAAGCGGTTACATTTTATAACAGTTACATTTCTACCAGTTACCTTGGATAACCTTACATTTTTGACAGACATTGTTTGTTTACCCGAGAGTTGTTGTGTTTCTTGACCATTTGTTGTTTGTTTGGTGTTTTAATGTACATTTTTTGTTGTTTGGTGTTTTATAATTATACGACACTGCTTATTTGGGTCGACTCTTCTTGAGAAGATCATTGAATACATTGCAGATGGGAGCACTATTTATTCCGACAGTTGGAAAGGCTATCAAACAAATGCAATCGAAAAACAAGGATTCTACCATGCTAAAGTGAATCATAGGTATAACTTTATTGACCCAGAAACACGAGTACATACTCAAACAGTTGAGAGAATGTGGGGTAGTGCTAAAAGGAGGAACAAAAGACCTAGGGGGACAGCAAGACATCATTTGGATTCTTATTTAGCAGAATTTATATGGCGACAACATCAGGTGGATGGAAACAGAGACTGTTTTCAATCCATGTTGAACTGTATATCAACCCATTTTCCACCCAAATGTGATTGAATGTTATGTTTTTAAATAATTATTTCAATTTTCAATAGTTTATATATGTTGCATTATTTATTTATGTCATTATTATATTTGTTTACATTATATACTTATTATTTATTATTATATATACTTATTATTTATTTATTATATGCTACATTATTTTATTATATGTTATATATTCAATTATATTATTATTACTTCGATTTATTTATTTCCATTATTATTACATTCCATGTTTTATTTGAATCTCGGCCGAACTTAGATTCAAATAAAAATATTTTAAAAGGTGTTCTAAGGTAACTGGTAGAAATGTAACTGTTATAAAATGTAACCGCTTGGGCATGCGCACAACATTGGCCTACTTTGGGCGTCCATTATGTACACAAGTGCCAAATTTATATATCAAACAAAAACGTATAACATAGTGTAGCAAAAAATTGGACTTGGAACAACTATGAGAAGTAAAGGGACTTTACAAGTGTCTGCAGGTATAGATCCCGAAAAGTTGAATAAGCAAATATTTGATAATATCCCACTAGCATTTCTAAAATAACACCAATGAAAAACCTACATTTTCGTAAAAAATGGGAAAAACTGTTAGTGGCAGAACAAAGTTTTCTCGGTCTCTAAAACAGTAACAATGTCGCTATTCGAATCAATGCATTTTTAAGCATTCTTTCACCTCAAGATTCAAGACTCAACTGACAATGTGTCACTCTTGCCTTGGGAGGGGGGATAACATTAGAACACTAACAGTGACACTAAGTGCCTTCTGGCAGACAAGCTCTGAAGCTAGGCTAATACAGTTTTGATAAGTGATAGAGAGATGCTCATTCCTGTCAAGATCTTGATTCAAAAACGTCGATTTTTGAGTTGTGTTACTTTAGAAATAATAGTGCGATATATTGGACCTGAGAAGGCAGATTGATTATGCTAAGAAGATGATGTAAAAAATTATAAGGCCTTGAATTACTCATGAGGACTGCCTGGACAGAGAGATATTTAGGAGCCTACTCAAAAACCTGAGTGTTCTTGTGGAGGAGAGATTGAGGCATGGAAGGGGGGATGGATAAATGAGAGAAGAAGGCAATATTCGGAGAGAATGAAGGACAATTGCCGGAGAATAAAGAAAAAAACTAAAACATATATTTGTGGTTCTTTGTTGGCCGGTTAGAAAAAAAAGCATAAAAAACTTTTCGATCTTAGCAAAAACCAAGTATTACAGCCCCGTGTCATAACCAATCATGTATGGTTGAGGAGCATTAAATATCCTCTACCAAGAAAAACGTCTATAGATATTCTATGGATGATAATTGAGAAGAATCCGTAGGTATAAAATTACTAGACAAAGGCATGATTTGACAATTCAGGACGTTTATAGGAATATGGTAAAACGCAATTAGAATATATGATTAAAATTCTTCGGACACAGAATAACAAAGAATTCTTACAGGTTTAACTAGTAAATTTTGTAAAACTATTTGCACGAGGACACCTTAGATAAATTGGAGAACTCTGAAAAACGGGAATTGAGAAAACCTGTAGAAAATAAATTAACAATTATTTGTTTTTTGTGAGAAATAAGAAAGATCGACTTAAAAGGCTGAAAAAAGACACACCTTTAAAATAACGAAAGGCAAATGGAAAAAAAAAAGAACTGAGGGGAGTGAAAAATAAATGATTATCTTCTGGTTTCCGGTTAGGCTCTTAACACTGAAAAAACACTGTTTATTTACGTTTTAAGCGTAGCTACGGTTTATTTATTCATAAATTAGTTTTATTATTTTATATTATTGTGAGGGCAGGGGGGTTGTTCAGTCTGTAGAGTGCTGAGTTGCTGTCCTGAAGTTCTCGGGTTCAAATTCGGCTATGGCAGACAATAATAAAAATAAGGCGAACCCAAAGGCTCGTTGCCGATACCACCAATCTATGCTTACAAACTTCAATCCACGGACTACTATCCAAAACAAAATCCGCCAGGTCCATCTTAACGCAATTCTACGCCTCTGTCTACCCTTCAACCGCTTCCAAGTCGGCACAGCGCTTAATAACTTTTCAGGAATTTGTTCTTTACTAAGTCAAGCTACTTTAAAAGCCCATCCAAATCTTCGTAACGCTATCGCTTCAATAATATTATCCGTGGAAGATTTGCGTTTGGATAGTGGCCCTAGGGCAGAAGTTTGCAAGCAAAGATTGGTGGGTATCGCCATCGTGCCTCCGGGTTCTGCTAGCCTTATTATTATTTTGAAGTTTAAGTATGCAGTAAGTTATGAATCAGAATTCAGTTATACAGAATAATGTACACGTAGATGTTAATGCAAACCACTTTTAGTTAATTGATTATGTAATATGTAATTGATTATGCAAGTAACGAAAAATCTACTTGCTGAAAAAGATAATTTCCTTAACTCCTCAGTATTAAAATAATCATGAATTATTAATAATATCAACGATTAAAAGAAAGATATTATGTTTTATTTTGAGACTCCTAAGAAATCGGGACCTCCGATGGTCTAAAAGCGTACGTCGGGATGCGAACATCATACTCTCTCTTCGCAGGGTTCATGGTCGTCCTCTTCCAGGATGTCTTCCGTCCCGTGAGTTGGCGTCACGATGATGCTGATGATCATGCACCTCGACCACCAGCGGTACCAGGGAAGTACGTGGTCCTTCGCCATCAAGTACAGCGTCGCAAGGTACCCGAGGACGATTACCGTCAAGAACATGAGGATCACTCCCTAGGGCAATATAAAATAATTTTATTATTCCGATATTATTATTTATTATATATTATATTTTAATGATTTGTAACTATATTACATATTTGATCTGTTATAATAATAAATGGCCCTGTGGAATCTTGAGACACTCCCGGGGATCATCTAGCCTTTATAAAATTCTAATAATAAGCTTTATTAGATATAATAAAATTACAATAAGCTAAAATATAAGTTCCTAGCAGATTCTGAACCCAAGGCTCTTCATGGGTTACAGGTGTACAGTTTTTTCTTTCTTTTTTTTATAGAAAGTTTTTCCAACCTACTTCGTCTTAAGTAAAATAATTTGAACTCTCATTAAAAAATCAGTTTAAACTACCAAGTAAAAGGTTATAAGCATGGAAATTTCCTATGGCAACGGTAATATTATAACGAATCATACAGATTATGCGATTGTCAGTCGTAGATTTCGTAATTCTGTTACATCGGTGAACAAGAAGTCGTGGGCCGAAATTCATGTAGATCAGATACTTTCTGAATTGATAGTGCGCATGATGGAAATCCAGAAACGTGATTAACATACAAAATAGATATCCCAAAATAAATCAAACTGACATAAATTAAGACTGAAGAATAAAATTATAGAAAACAGACTCTTCAGAAATGACGTCAAATATATGAAATACTTGTCTCAACAACACAGAAGCATTTAAAACAGGATAGGAACATCAAGTACCAGTGAATGACAGAATATATTAGATCTGGTTGAACAGAGAAGGAATTATAAAAACAGAGATACCGAGAAATACAAAGAATATTATAGAGAAAAATCAAAATCAAAGAATATTGAAATATAGAAATATAATCAAAGGAAATAAAAAAGCAAAGAAGGAATGATAAAAAAAAAAAAATGTTTGGAAAAAATAATATTACAAAGAAAATATGGCAATTTCAACCTTCGATATGAATTGTCAGAAACAGGATATAAACTAAAGACATGGAAAGAATACATATTCTTCGTTTTCCAACTTTGTTTTGATTTAATTGATATATTTTTTATATTTTTTAATTTTTAATATTGTATTTAATAAACAAATCGTATTTCGATATTATGTTGGTATGAAAAAAACAACATTTGTTTCCCCTTAAAATCAAACAGTATACGAATAAGAGCTAAAAGAGTTAGGTTTATTTCTTTCATTTAGGTGACATAAATATCTTGTTATCTATTTTTATACTAAATTATATTTCTCATATTCTTGATCTATCGAACTATACACATAATTCCAAAATAACTTACAACCAATAATTTTCTGCAATCAATCGATATTTAAATGCCTGTTTTTATTTAACAGTTAAAAAGTGCTTAGTCAAAAAATAAATAATTCACTCTACATTTTTAACAAATCTTTTGGAAATATAATCATCTTAACTTATTTGAAGTTTTTATTATTTTTTTTTATTTTGGTGAAGATGATGTTTTGTAACTATTTGGAAATAGGATAAATCGCACATGATGTTTGGAAAGACAATTAAAGGTTGTATATGATATTATTATTTTTAAATTCTCTCTTAAATTACCAAGGCCAATATTTCGAATCCATTCATCAAGTCTTTCTTCTGTTTTCGACCGTGTCGTCAAACTCTTTGCCTACGTTTCGCTAAGCATGCTGCTAGCTTCCTCAGGGCTTAATATGAGACGAAAAAAATAAGAAGTTCAAAATAAGAACAACTTCCACCACTAACAGAGAAACATGAAGGAGAAGATGATCCAATCAGAAGCGAGCCAGTCGCGAGGCCCACACACAGTTCACTGGAAAAATAGGCTTCGCCTCCGGACCCGCACAGGTATGAATACCGCAGTATAACAGGACATTTTCGGTCTCAGATTAAGCCCTGAGGAAGCTAGAAGTATGCTTAAAGTATGTTTTAAGTCGAAACCAGTATGAATACTTGATGAATAGGTTCATTTTTGTTCCTTCTACGATGGACTTGGATTTGACTTGTATGTCCTGAAAATTTCAAATTTTCTTGCATAAGAATTGATTTTTTAAAATTAATCATACAAATATTTATATATTTATTTAAAAAGAATCTGAAAACAAAAAATATGAAGATGACTAACAAGTAAGATAACTAAACCTACAGGCCAAAAGTAGACGGGAACTCCCCACATTTGAAGGAGGCGCCCTCTGCACTGTTCCTCCGAATCCATGAAGTCTCCCATCTCTGTCTTTTCTAAACGGCAACGCAATTTGTCCGGCTGCAATTAAAATAACATTGACTTGGAGCGTCTTCTCCCTCGAGTCCTGTGTCGTACCTCACTATCTTCTCCACTATTCGGGAGGTTTTCTCTTTAATAATATGGTCATTGAAGGATATAGCTTACCTGAGAGTACAGCGCGGGTACTCCCAACTTGAGACCTTCGGTGACGAAGTACCTCATCCCTAGGAGGCAGACTGTGGCCAGCCCGAGGGTGACCATGGTGAGGATGGTGGCGACGATGAGGTCCGATCGAAGGAGCATTCCGTGCCGTGGGTGTCGGATCCATACCCTGAAATTGAAAGCTTGGCGATTACTAATTACAAATGCTTTATCAGATAATATTAGAGAGTAACAACATTTCACTTTAATAATAGAAAGGATTCTTTCTAATAATATAACTACGTAAAAATAAATTTGCCTTCAATAGAAAAAGTAAGGTGAAGGGTATTTGAGAAAGCGGGATATTTATGAGTGTAGACCGCTAAGGGGCGGCTCAGTGGTAGAGCGCCGAGTAGCCGTGCTCAAGGTCCTGGGTTCAAAACCCGCTGCTTGAAATTTTTTTATTTAATCTGTTAGCAGCCGGAGATGGATCCTATGGGATGTAGGACCCTTCTGGGGCTCACCAAGCTTCTTTAAACAGCTGGAACAAAAATTGGCGGTTCAGCATGGTCTCGGAGAAATCATCTCCCTAATTATCCGTTGTCCTTGGAACTGTACAGATCTACTGAACCCCAAGACCATGCCTTATTCACAGTTGCTGTTGATATATTTATTAAACTTCGAAAACCTTTTTTTTTTTTTTTTACATGTAATAGAACTTTTTACAAACCACAAACGCCCGGGAACAATCTTCTACCTACAGGTTTGGTAAACAAAAATTGAGAAGTCAGAAGAAGGAAACCATAGTGCAATATACATGAATATATAGAACGTAAAGATGGTGGATAAACATGGAATAATGTGTCTTTAGCTTAATAAATATTCGCATAAGGCAATGTTTTTTAAATACTTTTGTTCGGTTTATTTAGTGTTAATTTATACTTATTTAGGGTTTAATTTTTAGGGATTGAAGGGATGTGGAGATATTTTCCTGTAACCATCCAGGCCTGAGTAGTTTTCCCATGTTATTCTACACGGCACTGTGGTTAAACCATCCCGCACGATTTTTATTAATTTATTACAGCTTCTTAAAAAATATTATATAGCATTTCCAAGTCTATTTGAACCTTTTCCAAGACAACTGTACCCTTTTACAAATCAAATGCTACCCTTTCCAAGTCACAACCAACCCTTTCCAACTGAGTTGAAACCAAAAATGAGGGAAATAATTCAAAAAACAAATAGTTGATTTTTTGTTTCCGAGAAAGTTTATTTAAAAAAAGTAAAAACATGTAATCTGAACTTAACAATTCTGTAATGTTCATAGTTTTAGTAATAAAATAATAAACCTAATAATATTCTTGTTTACAAAAAATTAAGGAAAAAATTTAGAAAAAAGTTGTTTTTTTTCCCTCAAGAAGTAAATAATAATAAAAAAATGAAAGGTACTTTCTCCTTAGGAATAAACACTTTTTTTAAATGTGATAATGTTCAGTTCAGTTTACATTTTTTCATCATTTTTTTTATTATTTACTTCTTGAGGAAAAAACAAGAACTTTTTTTCTAAATTTTTTCCTTAGTTTTTCGTAAACAAGAATATTATTATGTTTATTATTTTATTACCAAAACTATGAACATTACAGAATTGTTAAGTTCAGATTACATGTTTTTACTTTTTTTAAATAAACTTTCTCGGAAACAAAAAATCAACTATTTGTTTTTTGAATTATTTCCTTCATTTTTGTCCTAACAAGAGCTGTGAAGAAAAAGGTTCTGATGAATTTATCCTGGCCAGTTCTTAGGCCCTAAAATCCCCCATTCCCCAGTGCGGTAAATTTTCAAGAGTGATAATTGAAATTGAAACGGTTACAATTAAAATAAAAAGGGTTACAATTGAGTTGTAAAGCGTTACATTTGCTTTGGAAAGGGTTTTAACTCACTTGGAAAGGGTTACATTTGAATTGGGAAGGGTTGCTTGTGACTTAGAAAGGGTATCATTTGATTTCTAAAAGGTTCAAATAGACTTGGAAATTCTCTATATATTTACATCTAGAGGTATATTATATATACAAGATTCCATTCTATAATTTATTCATGAATTAAAAAAAAAAATGGAAATGAGAGAAAGCGAAAAAAAGGTTTGGTGCAATCTATTTACAATGGGTGCTGTTGGCATAAAGACAAAATAAAGGACTTATTAGTAAAATAAAAAAAAATCAAGAAAGAGAGAGTTCAAGCAAAATAAAAAAAGTAAAAAGTAACTGGCCAAGTTAAAGTTCTGGGTCAGACAAATAGCATCCGATGGAACAACAATTTTGACCTTAATATAATATTCTATGCTCAATCATGAAAAAAAAACACTTCTAGTTTTTATGATATCAAATTAATTTGAATTTTATATATATACAGCTATAACTTGTTGAAATATTACATATTCATATAAATTTTAATACCTATCTTTAATGCCTAAAACATTACGTGTATTTTCTGTTATAATGTTTTCTAATTAATATTATTTATGATGTTTAGTTGAGAGCCCACCTAGCGCTGGTGCATAAGAACCTGTTTACAGGGTAAGTACCTTTATGTAAATTGTATGCATATATATATTATGTACACACAATCTGTAGGATAATGATAATTTTACAAAATATTTTTAAATACTTAACTAAGGTATAAAAATAAAATCCTATTTTAGGCTCCTGACGCTCTGTGATATATAGACATTGCGTGTCCAGTTTTTTAAATACACGGTTGCTCACAGACCATCGTATGGCAGGTGATTCTAATTAAAAATTAAATTTAAAAAATCAATACTCCTCTCCTCTCCTCCTCCTCTAAACCATCAAATTTTCTGGATTCGATATAACTCAGCATAAACATAGAAATTCTCTTCTATTTTGTATTTATAGATTTTTTTTTATTTATAGATCTTTCTCATTGGATAGATAGGCTAATATGTATTAAATTTCTATTTGTGAATATTATGTCATCGTAATACTTTTATTGGTATTTATTTAAATATTATTACCTTAATGACTGACAAGTAAGGTTAAGAGTAATTAATGGAGCGGTTTAGATCTGTGTATAGAGTGCTAAGTTGCTGTACTGAAGGTCCCAAAGGGATATTTGACTGAGGAGTATAAATTATTCAATCTTTTTACAGCCATAGATTCTGTCGGATTCGCTTATCCTCCTGGGTCTCACCCAGTTTCTGTCATGTGATTATTATTAATTTGGGAAAACCTGGCGGTTGAGTTTGATCTTGGCTAAATGTCCTCGTTGCCCAACCGTGGTCTTAGGAACGGTATACTGTCTACTATGAACTTCTTGGGATGTGGTACAGATTTACATATATGTTTATTATTATATAGAGCGAATGGACCAAGGAGGATCTCGCAAAACATTCTCTACACAACCGTTGGGTTAGAAACAGTATAGCGACCATAATCTACTGAACCCAAAACCCTTCATGGGGTCTGTAGTGTTATAGATTTTTTTAAAAGATTATTTGTAAATCGTTTTTAATTCTAATATCTAACATTTCGTTTTTACTGTTCGCATGTATTCAAATTGAAGGTTGTGTTGGAAAATGTATCCGAGTGTAGAATTGGTATTACATTGGGGAGTCAGATTCACTAAATTTTATTACATTTATGTTTGTGATATTATTTTATTGTAATACCTTTATTTATATTTAGTTAAGTAGTATTACCTGATCGATTGGCAGATTCCGTAGCGCCTCTTCCTCACCGCCTGGAATTGAAATCTGCATATTTCGCAATATTGGCGCCCGCACATGTTGAGCCATCTCTCCAAGCAGCTCAGGTGCACCTTACCCAGGGTACCTGAAATAAATTATCTAATTTTTAGATAATTCTATAAAAAATAATAATGCTGAAGGAATCTGAAGGCACGATACCGATGCCTCTAATATCTGCTAAAAGACTTCCGATCACAGATTACTACCAAATCTCGAAAACTTAATAAGCCAATACCAACCTTCGCGACATCGCTACTTCATATATCTAAAGCCCCGGTGAATAAGTGGTTAAGTCGTATTTTGTCCAAAGAATCGTATCATTCTCGTAGTTTTAGCTTTAAATGGAGTTGTACGAGTATTAAATACTGGTAATATAAGCAATAACTCCTTCTCAAGCCAATGCTTACTTAGCCCCTTATTCACTACGAAAATAACTCGATCCCGCTTACTTAAGTACAAGAAACTCATTTTGGAGAAAATTAGACTTAACCACTTATTCCCCGGGGCTGTAGATATATTAACCGATATACTGCGCGAAAATGATCTGCTATTCCGTGTTGTATAATCTCCTAAATTTTCCAGTGATCTCATTCTTTTTCGGACAGAATATTTTACGCAACACCTTATTTTCGAATAATTTAAGGCGTTGGTCATTCTTCATCGGCAACGCCTTTCACGCCCATTATTTGAGGGTTGTAAAAATCAGTGAGCAGAATGCTGATTTTCTGTGTTCAATGTATCGGGTTCAAATCCAGCCGTATCAGATAAATTGTTCATCCTAGCATATAGCTTAGCACTGTTTAGACCGAAAAATAACAATGATATCCTCCGACCTTTAACCGTACATATTTTGAATTTCGGTTTTTTAGTTATCGTAGCCCCTAATTACTTAAACTTCTCAAGAATTAATATTACTATATAATTATGAAAATAGAATAAATATAAGAAAGTACAGAATAATTAAAACGTACAATAATTATGGATATCCAGGATTAGCCAATATCAATAGATCATAACGATAATGTGAATACTTAATTTATGCATTGTAATGTATTTATATTTTTAACCTTAGTACCTCTGAAATAAAAAATGAAACAGAATGAATCGAGAACTCTGACATAAACTTCATTTACATAAGAATATTTCCGAAGTATATATAAAAATTCTCAATGACCCATGACATATACCTCTGGAGTTCATCAATAGTATTTTATTTTCGAAAAAATAAAAAAAAAGCTGCGGCTATTAAAGGTCAAAACTTTTTTTTCCTCATTGGTAGCCTGTGCAACGCATTTCATGCACGGGCGACTGTAAAACTTATTAACACTTCTGAAAAATGTCAAGTTGATATTGCAAGTGGTTATAGTTCATGACACAGAAATTAAGTTTTTTATTTATTTTTTAAATACAAAACAAAAGCACACACACACACACGTATATATATATATATACGTGTGTGTGTATATATATATATATACACTAAGGGACTGAATTGATATAAAGTTGGGGATAATATTTACTAACTCGTTCAGATGAGTTCTCAACGATTTCCCAAAGTAAATAGAAGTTACTATTCAACCCCCCCCCCTCCCCCCTCTATAGTGTGGAAATATAAATCAAAGCTTATCCGAATCCTATTATTGCTATTTCGATTCCATGTTTAATAATTTCCTCAATTTGGTTAACGATGTTTTTACAATAATAATTTAAAAATTCAATAACTAACACATAAAATAAATAATCATTAGAATCTACAGTTTAGCTATACAGTGATGGAGTAAAATTTTCAATAAAAGATAATGCTTTTTTTTAAACAATGCACTAGCTTTGCTTGTATGTAACACATGGAAATGAATATTTGAACTCGATTTCAGCTACTTTAAAAAATCGAATTAAATTGAATTCACGTCTCAAGGACCGCCTGTAATACAATAATAGTTTTAATCACAGTTTTGTAGCTAGTCTAACTAAAAAGGAGAAAATGAACAATAGTTTAAAAATACCCTTTAAAAGGAAAACAGACATAAAAGTGAAAAATAATTCTCACTAAGTTTCAAAAAAGAATAGAGCGATGTAAAGTAATGTTCAATGAACAATATCCACCTTGTATACATCGCAAATTGCGAGAACACGGGGATATGAGATGAGTGAAGAGAAAGGATGTGTCTGACCGAGAAGCGAGGCAGGATGGCTCAGTTGGTACAGTACCATGATGGATACATGGGAGACTCCGGTTCGAATCCCGGTCCTGGACATATCTTTTCTTTTCAAATAAAAATATTAATTTTTATATTTCACTGTAGATATTTTTATTTAAACTTAAATACTATATACGAGTAATTTTTTTTCGGTTTGCTTTTTAAATACAAATTTTTCTGTTTTTCTTTCTTTCCTGTTTTTATATCTCATTAACGTATTTTCTCCAAATGATTTTCCAACTACTTAGAAGTTTGGGTAATAGGGAATCAAGTGTAAAATATTTTCTAATATTGATTCACTTTTCTCTTATATATGCTAAACGGATTTAGCTGGTTCAGATAATTATCAGATAATAAGAGGAAAGCTGAAAAGAAAATTAGTGTAAATTTTCTCCCATTTTTCTTTAATTTTTATTTTTTTCTCTCATATCTTATTATTGGATGAATAGATTTTCGTGGTAAAAACGCTGGAAAATCGTCAGATCTTCTTAAATATAAGATGAAAAACGAATGAAAAGACGGATTTTTCTTTAAGCTGTCTCTAAATGGACTTTCCTCGACCTCATTTGAAAATGGAAAGTACATTTTTCCGCTTAAGAGATGTAAGACTAAATTCAGCTGAATAAACCTGAAGAGCACATACAGTACATTGAAATTCTTGGGTGGTAGAAAAATACTGATATAATATGTAATTAACGTAAACGTTTATGGTAGGATCATATCGTCGCTGTCAAAGCAATACCGGCTATCTACACTTTAGACGATTTTACATGAGAGAAAAAAACCGAGCCATATGTTATATTATCTTATGGATATCAATTATCTTTAAGTTGCTAATTACATCACTGCCTTGCGTTCAACCTTGAAAACTTTTTTTAATAGTGTGTAATTCAACCTGTAGAATCCGTTACCGTTAATAACTCATTTTCACCAAAAGTTGTAGATAGGCGGTATTGTTTGACAGCGACGATATGTTAACATACTATTTGGATGTATTAAATACTTAGTTACATATATGTTTCAGTTGACGTTTATGAATGTTAAGAATCATTTCCCTATGAATTAATGGTATTTATGTTTGTTCATATTTTAAAATGATACAATATAGACGATAAAATCTATACATTCTTTGCATTTAAAAAGAAATTCCATCAGATTTAATGATATTATTCCTTAATTAAGGTTGGGATTTTAATTTTGAATTTAAATGTATACATCGTCCTATCCTGTTTGCATAGGAAACGTGCTGAGTTAGGATCGATACGGTGGCATATGGTCTGCTTTGAGCCAGTCAGGTGCCCTGTAATCGTGCTGGGACTTTTGTTGTAGGTAACAACTGTATTATCGAAATAGTCTATAATTAACTGTTAAATTTTTTTTATAATTCTTCATTAACATTCAGAACAGCTCACTATTATATACAAAAGATTTTAGGGGTGTAATATTTTTATCGGCGTTGCCTATCAACACATCGAGAAAAAATGATTTTTATTTAGTTCTTTTTCCTGTAATGCATCGATTAAAAAAAATATACAAGCTACATTTTATCCCAGTATTCATAAATAACTAATTATAAACAAACGTATAGCTATTTCATTTAAAGCAGGGATCGGCAACCGGCGGACCGTGGACCATCTCGGTGCGGCCCGCAGGAAATACCGAAGAACAAATGAGCTCACACACCGTCAGTTTGTCCAAACGTTTTTGGAAGATCTGGAAGCTGATCATGGTGACGTGGTTTACTACTGTGAAGTGAGGTGTGAGGTGGCGTTTTGGAGCGTTTTTTTTTATTTGAGGAAAGAAATTGGCTTGAACTTCATGGAGATGAAGGACACAACTACATACTGAGTTTGTAAAACGATTCACCGACATTTAAAAGATCTCCCTTAACATGGAAATTTTCCAAAACCCTTTTGCAATTGATATTAATGATGTACCAAGCAATTCGCAAATGAACATAGTAGATTTGCAAAGTAATAGAACACTTAAAAAGGCATTTAAGGAAAGCACTGACTTGGTACAGTTCTACGGAGGCTTGAGTTCTGAAAACTTCAAAGAATTGAAAACGTTTGCTCAGCAGATAATCACATGTTTGGTTGTACGTATTTGTGTGAGCAGACTTTTTCAATTCTCAACTACCACAAAAATAAGAACTGTTCGCGGTTAATAGATGAACATTTAGACGCGATACTGCGCCTGTCAACTACTAAAATGTAAGCAGGCGTTAAAAAACTTGCAAGTCAAATGTGGCCGCAAAATTCTCACTAGTTCTTACTTTTATGTTACTAAAGTAATTTAATTTAAATAGACATGATTATATGAACATGATTAAAAATGTAGATATGCGTTTCATTTCAAATACTAAAATTACATGTCCGTACATATAAAAAACGTACGGCCCACACTGATACTCTGGCAACATTTGTGGCCCTTATAAATTCAAAGGTTGTCGAACCCTGATTTAAATTATTACATTACAATGGTGTTAAATAAAAGTTCAAATTCATTTAGAGTTTTCTAAATGAATAATACAAAACCATTATACCAGCTGTTTGAAAATCCTCATATAATGGTCTAAGTGATTCGACATAACAAACATTAGTTGTTTAAAGAGCAATAGATTTATTTGATCATCGCGTCCTGTTTGGTTAGTTGTTAATCATCTCGCTTATAAATTCGTGATTGTTGAATATCAGAAATTTATCCGACTACCACGCAGATGTTTCTGGGGGCCTGTATTTGTTTAAAATCTCTATATCCATTTCCTTTTATGGCAAATAAATCTTGAAAATAAGGAGTATTAAAAATAGTATCTATGTTTTTAAGTTCTTCCCTGTGAATGTGATATTTATTAATAGATATAATCTTTTTCGGTGGGGTTTACCTCAATGTGTAGAGCGCTGAGTTGTTAAGCTGAAGCTTCCGGGTTCAAATTCATCTGTGGCTGATAAATTATTTAATAAGTTCACAGCCACGGATGAACACCGTGATAACTGCAGACCCTCCTGGGGCTCCCTTGTTCTGTATAAATTTAGTACCCTTAATTTGGGGGCGTGTCAAATCACTCACACCTCCTACCTCACCCCCCTGTGTAGTCAATCAACACAGGCTCTACAACCCAGTAAGGATCTAAGCAGCAGCAAAGCGTCGCCTCCACTCTTCTCTGCGCTGTTCCATAATCCTCTAAGGTCTGGATCCCTGGGTTGATAGCCACTACCTGCATCCTTCTCGATCTCTGCCCATATTAGTTGTCTCTCATTAGTAGGGCTGACTTCCATTCTAGCCACATGTTCAGCCCATCTTAGCCTACCTAATCGTATATGCTGCACCATGCCCATTTCCTGTTACATCTGATATAGCACTGAATTTTGCCTGAGTATAAACTGATGGCCTACTTTTACAGCTCCAAATATACTTTTTAATATTTTCCTTTCAAAGAGTAATAAATTGTTGACATCTGGCCTGGACAGAGGCCAGATTCCGATTCATAAGTTAAAACAGGCCTCATAATTGTTTTGTACAGCATGACCTCTTCTTGATATCAGATGACTTCTTAAAGTCGTTGACATCCTAAAATAACATTTATTTGCGGTCATTGTTCTTCTTTGAACTTCTTGGCCGATTGAGCTATCAGTTGTGACCAGAGAACCTAGGTAGACAAAACTCTTGACACTTTCAAACGTATAGGCACTAAACGTGATGGAGGGTACTGATTGCCTTAAAGGGTAAGCCAACCTGTATTTGGTCTTTGCCTGTTTCACTTAAAGAACTATACGCCGTCCAGTATTCTCTAAACCACGAAACGCCTGCTGTAAATTCAGAATTGTAGTGATATAGGTTTTTTAAGAGTATGTGAGATGTTGGTAGTTCTGTGTGAGAGCGTTGAGGTGCTGTGCTTCCGAGTTCAAATCCGGCTGCGAAAGATAAATTCTTTAATCTGTGAATAGCCTTAGATGGATCCTGATAGATTTGCAGACCTTCTTGGAGCACAACCTGGTTCTATTAAGTTGTTTAGCCAACAGCAACAAATTGAAAACACGTTAGATGCAAACCTTAATTGGGGGGAACCCGGCGGTTGAGTATAATCTTGTTCATATCATCTCGTTTCACAGCAGGGGCCTGAGAAACCATACATTCAATCCATGACCCTAGATGGCCTATAATTGTAGATTTTAAAATATTATTAACAGAATTATTCCTTCAGAATGATTTTAAACATCAGTTATTATATTTTTAACATCAATTTTCTAAGTTTTTTTTTATTATTTAAAAATTATTATTCATTATATATTTTTTAATCATTGCTTTGATTTTTAAATATTTTTTTATTTTGGAGAGAAAAGATTTGCCCCCACCCGGGATTCGAACCCGGATCTCCGCCTCACCGGGGCAACGCTCTAACCATTTGTGCCATTGGGTCGCTCCCTACCTAGGACAAATCTGTTCTCTTCACTGATCCCATATCCCCCGTGTTCTCGCAAATTTCCGATGTATACACGTGGAAGAATGTTCATTAAACATTACCTTTAATTTTAGGATATTTTTGACATACGTCATAATTTGTTTATAATTTTTTAATCATTGCTTTATGTTTTAAATATATTTTTTTTTATTGTGAAGAGAAATGATTTGTCCCCAGCCGGGATTCGAACCCGGATCTCCGCCTCACCGTGGCAACGCTCAATGGGATCGGTGAAGAGAACTTATTTGTCCTAGGTAGGGAGCAACCCCGGCGGCTCAAATAGTTAGAGCGTTGGCACGGTGAGGTGGAGATCCGGGTTCGAATCCCGGCGGGGGCAAATCTTTTTCTTCAAAATAATAAAAAACATATTTAAAAATTATTATTTATTTAATGTAAGATATACGTATAAAAGTTTACATTATTAGAGTTTATACTCATTACAGAATCATCAGAAAATTATTTCCTACTAATTGCTACTAGTGAAATTTTACACAGAATAAATAGGAATAGAAATTGCTAAACTTTCGTAAATTCGAACTAATAGTTGCTTAATTTCGAAGCTGCAACTTCCAAAGCCAACCTGGAATCAAGTTCTAAAGCTCTCTTACTTACTCGGCACTTATTGTTAATAACAGTGAGCTTACTGTGAGGGTAAAGTTTTTGTTAGAGCTTCTGGCAACTTACTAGCAAGCATAGAGAAAATTGCTAATTGTGTGATCAAAGTAAGGCTTGCTTTATTTCAAATTTTCTCTTCTCTTATGATGTACGTATTATTTCAATTTCCATTGGTGAACTTTTTGGTTTTTCCTTTTAACTCTAGAGGTCTAAAAGGTATAAATTAATAAAATAACAATTCTGCAGGAGCATTGCCATTGTAATAATATGTATGCTTAAGCAATAGACCTATTGTATTCCGTGTCCTTAGGATTTTTTAAAGCGAGTAAAAAATCATTAGTTATGCCGTCCTTCGGAAGGACGTTAACTGGTCCCGAGCCTGTACGATGTCAGGTACTCGTTACAGATCCCTATCCTGATTCTACCTGGATATCCAAAATTTAGGACATCTACTGTAGCATCGTCCGATTAGCCATAGCAGCATAAAATGACATATGAATAAACGACAATTAACCATCTGGTGATATGTATAGTCGCAGAAAAGGGAGGGAATAAGTTCAAACATGTGGTAAAATTCAAGTTCTTAGGCTCTATGGTAACTAGAAAAAACGAAATTCAAGATAAAATAAAAGCGCGATTAAAGACAGCATATTCTTATAATTATTAGGCCTCGACATAACTAAGCTCCTTTTTGTCCCGAAATCTAAAAATCAGAATTCAGATTGTGTCACAGATGGATGTGAAACTTGGCTGAAAGATGAACAACTTCTTATGGTATTCGAAAAAAAGATATTGCGTAGAATATTCAGTCAGAACACTGGAGAATTTAGGAAATTACATAACGCGGAATTACAAAGGGGGCACCCGGTGAATATTATTCAAGTAATTCCGTCAAGAAGATTAACCTGGGCTTGTTAAGTTGCTAGGTTTAGTATATAACGAATTACTATTAAGTTAATAACTGCTGTCCCGACTGGAAAGCGTCAGAGGGGTAGACCGAGACCTAGGCGGGAAGATTGCGTTTGTGTATATATATATATATATATATATATATATATATATATATACACACACACACACACACACAAATATTTTCATCATGACCGCTACTTAAACGTTTCTTAGCATTCCTATCACCCCACATTATCTCACTTCTTTCCTTCGCTCGTCCATCCATCTTTTTTCCCTCTTTCCTCTGTATTTCAAGGTTAAGATCCTTAATGTATTGTTTTTGCTGGTCTTGTTTTTCTGTAAAACCAAGTCGTGTTATTTCCTCTTTCATATTACTTGGCTATCCTCTCATGTTTCTTAATTCCATCACTTGGTTGAGAATCTGTTCGACCTGCTTTGATTAATTCTTTTCATTAAAAAAAAAAAAAAAAAAAAAATCTGTGTTTTCATAGAGAATTTTTCTTCTTTTACTTTCCTTGGTCCTTAGATAGGTTTTATCATTTTTATTTGTATTTTCATTTTTAGCTATTTCTCCAACCTACTCTTTTATAGTGTCTGATTTTAGCCTCCTTCGATATCTGTATCGAAATCTTTATTGTACATAAAAAGAGGCCATATTTTACAAATTATAAAACTGATCATTTAATTGTACTACACTAGATTCTTAGCGTTTTTGTAGAGATGCCCCGAAATTATTCTAGTAATTGAAGTTCAGTTTAGTTCTTATTATGTACTCCCCCCTCTAGTGAGCCTATTAAAATACAAGTACCCACTTATTGTTTTGATATATTGAGTAATTATCATTAAATAAAATAATGAATAGTTTTATTATTTATTTTTGGTTAGTTTTATAAAAAACGTGGAGCGGAGTGGCTCAGTGGTTGAGCACTGAGTTGCCATGCCGGAAATCATGGTTCAAATCCCGCTGCGGGCAGTTACTTTTATATAGTCTGTTTGCAGCCGGAAATGGATCATATAGGATCTAGGACCCTCCTGGAGCTCACCCAGCCTCTATAAAATATTATAAAAATAGGGTGCCCTTAACAAGGGGGAAAACCTGGCGGTTGAGCGTGACCTAGGACACGTCACCTCCTTGCAGAACCGTTGTCCATGAAACAGTTCATTCTCAACCATGTACTGAACCCCCAGACTCGTTCACGGGTCGTAGTGGTACAGAGTTTATAAAAAAAAGACTATAGTTTTTAAGAAAATTGTCTTTATCTTTTTTTACTACATTCTCTGTATTGAAATAACACTACTAAAATCGATATATCGGAACAAGATGTATCCATTCTTTAAATCGATTTTTCCATTCAAATTCGAAACCAGTATTATATTCTGTGAAAGGGCTGATAGAAGTAATAAACTGTGGCTGAATTGTGATTTGGCAATTTTTTTAAATATTTATAATTTAACTTATCGAGGACGACTTAAGACTCAACAAAAGGGAGCCCCACGATCCGTTGCTAGGCAACCCCGATAAAATATTACATTACAAATACCCTTTTATAAGATAGAGAGAGAAATTATAGTATAAGTAATAATATAAATAATTTACCATCCTTTTCGAGTTATTTGCCAATAAATTTTACTTTTCATTTTTTTTTAAAGGAGATATCCTTTGTAGATAGGTAAGTCATTGTGTCGAAATAATAAATCTTATATATTAATTTAATGAATTTCAACTAATTAGGTACATTATTATTTTAAATAGAAAATATATAAAGGTTACTAGATATTATACAATTCATTAACCATTGTTCAGCCTAACTTCGTATCTCTCACTACATATATTAGTTTATCAAGTTCTTAATTTATTAATTAAAAGGATGTAGACTGGACTGAATTTATCTAATAATTCCTTCTCAGAATAAAAACCTTTCTCCAGTCATTTATGATATATAATTTTATCATATAAAACGTTTCGACAGTTGCATGTAATTTTCAATAAACCATACAAACAACTTTCTGCATCATATCTTCTTTATCATCAAGTTGAAAGAGTTACAAGTCACAAATATATTTTTATTATTTATTGTCATTTTTTAAAAGTTTTACTTGCAGGTCAATTATCCTCCATGGTCCTTTTGTTGTTTTCTTGAAAGTTGTTTGTATGGTTGATTGAAAATTACATGTAATTGCCCAAACGTTTTATATGATAAAATTATATATCATAAATGACTGGAGAAAGGTTTTTATTGTGAGAAGGATATATTAATTAGCTAATATATAGTAGTATACTATTTGCTCACTTATTGTTAATAGTAAATATAAATTAATAATACTTTAATGTTTCAATAATACGAGGGTAGGCTGACTCGCTATAAATAGTTTTTATTTAAATATTAATACAAAATAAAACCTTACTTTATACAGTAAAGTAATTTTCAAATTTTATTTATGCTATTTGATACGGTTTACAAATTCGTCACGGTTTTTGAGAGCGTGGAATATTAATTGAAAACTTTATTTTTAAATAATCCAAAATATAAAGCATATCAGCTGACCCTTGTATTATTAAGGAAACTATACCTTATGAAGGGATCGTAAAATGGTACCTGCTGGAAACTGTGTGTCGCAAAACATTTTGACTACTGTCTGATCTTTTCGACTTTCCAAAATAGCGATCATCAACTGCCTTCTCTTTGGAAGGTAGAGAGTTTTCAATTGTTCTATTCCATTTCCTCTAACCGTGAGGAATTTGTTAATAATGTCTATCATTATCTTTTCGATATGATTATTATGGTCGTCAAATCGGCCTGAAAAATAAGAAAAAATTATGAAAACTGAACCATTTTCCCTTGTTAACATATGTAGAAATGTCGAAAAACGTGTCTACTTGAAGAAGAAACAAGCATGTAAAGTAATGTAGAGTCTCATAAAATTTGAAACTTTCGAAGCAAGATTTTCCTTAATTTAAAAAAATTTGTATTTATTACAAAATTATGTTACTATTCTATATTGCATTCAAGTTCCCAATTATGTTATGTGTATATTCATGTTTCGATGATATCCATTTTATAATCAACAGATTTTATAAAACGCTGTTAATTACAAAACAGATAGAAAAGCATTGAATAAATTTAATTCTAAAACATTAAGTATTTTAAATAATCCTGGAATCTTAATAGTTTTTGTCTACTATATATCTGTTTACTGCTGAAAGTTTTTTGTATAATTTTTTCTTTCATTGAATATGTGATTCTTTATTATTTAAATTTGTCTATTAAGTTTTTTAAGTTTGAGACTGGTCTGTTTGGTGCAGCATATTACAATAAATACATATACACATATAAATGTAGCAAATAATATTACAAATAAAGAAAATATATATATATATATATATATATATATATATATATATATATATATATCTGTTTGTATTTTTGTTTTTTTTGTTTCTGCTGATTAGCTGTTTTAAAAATATAAAAACCTCCTCAGCTCTTTTATTTTGGTTGTTTGTGAAACGTCTTGTAGTTAAGTTGCTGCCTGTGTTTGAGGGGTGTTAAGCTGTCGATGTGAGATGTACATTACTTACATAGACTTAAGTGAGACTTAAAGCTTTGGTATTCTTGATTTCTTATTGTGTTCTAATCCATATTCTCTCTCTCTCTCTCTCTCTCTCTCTCTCTCTCTCTCTCTCTCTCTCTCTCTCTCTCTCTCGCTCTATATATATATATATATATATACTCTTTAAACGATTATGCTAATATTTTACATTTAATCCCACATTAACAAAACTGTTATTCATTTATATGTTATTTAAGTTTTTATACTGTTTTATCAATGTTTTTATCAATACGATAAAGATAAAGATTGATTAATAATTCGTTTAGGAATTAGTCTTCTCCTACTTAGCTTAGGTTCAATTTTAGAAATTAGCAGGATGACTAACATAAAGGATGATCATGATAGATCGAAAGACTATTTTGTCATCTTGAGCAGCAATATCCTTAGCAAGGCTAAACATCTAATAGGTAGTTGCTGTCTTGTAATGTTTTTTTATTGACAATATAATGTTGTATTGCTATTCGACATCCTCAAAGTAAAAAGCCTTCAGCTCTTCCCGGCTTTCTAGGTACATGACAAGAAACAGATTTTAAATAAAAGAGAAACAGATGGAAGAATACTATAATTGACACTGCAATGGGATGAAGGAGGTAGGTGAAAGAGACCAAGACCTCGAATACAATTGAAAAATAAAATCGAGGAAAACAGGTCTTGGATAAAGGAAAGAGGAGAATATTGGGAGGAAGAAGTTGATTGAGGAAAACTGCTAACACAAAGAAACCCGAAATAAAAAAGGAAAGACATCTTGAATAAAAAAGAAAGAAATGAATATAAAACATGGAATCTTATTTTCCTTTGAGATAGAACTACTCATTTTGTTTAAGTCTATGGAGAGTCCTCAAAAACATGTTTGAATAAAAAATTAAAATAAATCTTTTATCTTTAACCCGTTGACCGGACACACATGTCAAAATGACGGCATTGTTTCACATTTTTATTGATAATACCGGGCGCGGGTGCAGCACTGAGTCCTAGTGACATCTTAAGTCAAATATCGACACGCGACCGCATCACTTCGGGAACCATCTATCAATCTTTGTTTTGAGGCAAGGTGCCTTCTTTCTGAACATAGCACGTCAAAATGGGGGGGGGGCTGTTCTGCCTGTGCGGTAATACTCATACCCGTCAAAAATACGGATGTCTGCCTTCACCAGTTCATTCAATTTTTGGTTTGAAAAAAATCAATACAATCAATCCTTATAAAATGAATTGAAGTAGTAAATAATTATCATTGTTCATATAATATTTATTCAGCATTACTAAACTTTTTTTCTTTCATATGGCAAAAACCTGAAGTTGATTTTTTTAGGAATATATAATATAGGAATATACACATTGTTAGTTTGTCACAATAACAACAATGGAAAATGGTATGAATACCTGTTTTTTTGTTATTTGTTGTTTCGTTTTTGGTTTTTGTTTTTTCAAGGAATATACCTATTTATGTTTTGCCACAATAACCATTTAATTATGTAAATTCATTTCTTTAGAGCGTTTATTATGATTTCAAAAAGTCATCATGTTGCACTAGAGCCTGTTATTGGATCGTAACAAATAGAAAATACCAAGGTCCAATGACTGAATAAAAAAATAAGTCGAAAAATAAAGACTTATTTTATCATTTGAAACCTTATGTCAAATAAAAAATAAATGTTTTTTTTTTCTTCAAAGTTTGACTTTTTTTTAGCCCCTATCGTACGAAAGTATAGTGATGTACCACCAGTAATCAATTGAATAACCTTACTAATAAATATTATTCGAAAATATACAGTGTTTTACGCAAGTTATGCAAACATTCTCACACTCTACGCTGATAGCCGTCAGTATGACGGATGTTCCCTGTGGACCAGAACTCAGAGATGTTCCGATCAACGGCGTTTGCAACCTGGGGGGCGTGAATACAAGTCAGGGGGTTGAAAATAATAAAATTCTCACGTGATTTTAGTTATTTTTCTCTTACCAGTACTTTTTTATCTTAATGTGAAACTTAAAATCTCGTACCTTGTGACAGTAATACCAATTGTTTTGTTTTTTCAAATGCACCTTAATTTATTGAGAATGGGGGCTGTTGAAAGCTTCTCTATCAACGGGGATTGGGTGACATGGTACAAAAAAGGTTAGAAACCACTGGTTTAAGGCGTACTAGTCCCTGTATAATACTTTCTCACAAACTATACGATTTACAACCCCTTTTAAAGCATTATGATGTCGATTTTTTTTTACGATTTAACTTTCTTAATCCGTTCAAAAGAGGTTACAGCGAAGTAAAACGTATGGGTCATAAGCGTTTGATATTCGTGGTCTCATCCCAATTAAAATGGGTTTTCGATTTTGAGCCCATAAAGTTGCCATTTAATATTTTGATTAGGTAGAATATGAAAAAACAATGAGATAATGAACTTGCCATATTACCTAACTCACAAAAATCCTAACTAAAAGAATCAGATACTACTTGGTTCATTAACTAATTCATTACTAATTGGTGGGTTCGCAGCCCGACAAATGGCCTTAGGATTTTTCAAATGGAGTAAAAAACATTGGTTATGCCGCCCTTAAGAGGGGACGTGAAATGGCGTTCCGGAACCTGTTGTATATTGTACTCGTCAAAGATCCTTGTCCTAATTATGTATAATGTTATAACTGAATAGGCAAAATTGAGTGCAGTGGAAGCCGCAGTATCGTCCGATTATCCAAAGCATTATAAATTGGCATTAAATAAATTAACAAACAAACGCGTTTCCAATTAATTTAATAGTTGTCATGACGATTTGGACTACATTACACTAGTCCCTCTGCTCTGCTTAAAAACGCAAAATCAATACGTTCTTCCTGTAACCTATACCACTACAACCCATGAAGGGTCTAGCGTTCACTACATGGTAGAGACTGTATTGTTTCGTGGAAAACAGTTGTACGGGGACATAATGTATCCTAGATCACGTTCCAACGTCAGATTTACCCCCTTATTTTGTGTACCCACTGAGCCCCATGAGGTTCCTAGATCCCATAGGACCCATCTATGGCCGCTAACAGATTAACTAAAATTCTCTTAGCGAGCGCGATTAGAACCCAGGACCTTCGGAACGGCAACTCAGCTTCACCACTGAGCCACTCAGCTCCCCAATACGTCAAAATCTCGACATCTTAACTTCGACCAAAGAATGTAAGATTCCTGAAAACTTCTTCTAGTTTTTTCACTACTTGTATTTAACCTCTAGTAAGAATTTATGAACTAATTTAAAATTCACCATTTCTCCATTAAAGTTCTTTGTGTTCTTTAAGGCCTCCTTCATCAAAATCCACCATCGCTAAGATATCGTATTGAAAGGTATCGATACTTCGATGCATTACATACATTACATGGGATAGTGTAGGTCCGCTTGTTAAGTTGCTAGGCTTAGTATATAACGAATTACTATAAAGTTAATAACTGCTGTTCCGACTGGAAAGCGTCAGAGGGGTAGACCGAGACGTAGGGGGGAAGATTGCGTTTGTGTATATATATATATATATATATATATATATATATATATATATATATATATATATATATATATATATATACACTCACACACAAATATTTTCATCATGACCGTCTAATGCCGCTACTTAAACGTTTCTTAGCATTCCTATCACCCCACATTATCTCACATCTTTCCTTCGCTCGTCCATCCATCTTTTTTCCCTCTTTCCTCTGTCATTCAAGTTTAAGATCCTTTTGTATTGTTTTTGCTGGTCTTGTTTTTCTGTAAAAGCAAGTCGTGTTATTTCCTCTTTGATATTACTTGGCTATCCTCTCATGTTTCTTAATTCCATCACTTGGTTGAGAATCTGTTTGACCTGCTTTGATTAATTCTTTTCATTAAAAAAAACAAAACAAAACAAAAATCTGTGTTTTCATAGAGAATTTTTCTTCTTTTACTTTCCAATGTCCTTAGATAGGTTTTATCATTATTATTTGTATTTTTATTTTTAGCTATTTCTCCAACCTCCTGTTTTATAGTGTCTGATTTTAGCCTCCTTCGATGTCATTATCTTATCTGTATCGAAATCTTTATTGTTCATAAAAAGAGGCCATATTTTACAAATTATAAAACTGATCATTTAATTGCACTACACTAGATTCTTAGCGTTTTTGTAGAGATGCCCCGAAATTATTCTAGTAATTGAAGTTCAGTTTAGATCTTATTATGTACTCCCCCCTCTAGCGATTTGGATTAAATTACACTAGTCCCCCTGTTGTGCTTTTAAAACGCAAAACCAACCCATGAAGGGCCTGGATTTCACTACATGGTAGAGGTTTTATTGTTTCTTAGAAAACAGTTGTACTGGGACATAATTTATCCTAGATCACGTTCAAACGTCAGATTTACCCCTTTATTTTGTCTACCCACTGAGCCCCATGAGGTTCCTAGATCCCATAGGACCCATCTCTGGCCGCTAAGAGATTAACTAAAATTCTCTCAGCGAGCGCGATTAGAACCCAGGACCTTCGGAACGGCAACTCAGTTTCACTCCGCTCTCCCTTACGTCAAAATCTCGACATCTTAACTTCGACCAAAGAATGTAAGATTTCTGAAAACTTCTTCTAGTTTTTTCACTACTTGTGTTGGAAAGGAAAGGAAGCGTGCTGACTATATACAAAACATTTCAATAAAAAATAAATGATTAACAATTATGAATCAGGAATATTAAAAGAAAATGGATGTTGCTGAACTGTTAATAAGATGGGATATTTTAAAGTGTTAAACTCATTTACTGAAGTATTACAAAAACAACATAAGAATTCATGCCACATGTATGAGTTAAACAAAGTAGGTAATGTGGAAGTAATTTTGGTACGAATTACCATCACACTGCCGATTAGCTATCTCAGCGGCTAATTTAACTTCACTTTGTTAAGTAAACAAACACACCAAGCATACGAATTTAACGAATTTGGTAGTAATTTTTATTTTGAAGAGAAAAGTTTTTCCAGGCCGGGATTCGAAACCTTTTTTTCTTTGCCCCATCAGCGTGGTCCTCTAACCATCTGAGCTAAACTAGCTCGTAATATGGCCAGACAAATCCATTCTCTTCGCCGATCCTATATCCCCTTGTTCTCGCAATTTTGTGATGTATATAAGGGGAAGAATGTTCATTGAACATTACTTTAATTAGGATCTTGTTGACTTACGTCATTATATTATTTATAATTTATTTTATTTTATTTTTTTATCAATTGTAATGATATTTAGATATTTTTATTTTGAAGAGAAAAAAATTGTCCAGGCCGGGATTCGAACCCGGCTCGCCACGTCAGTAGGATGGTGGTCTAACCAACTGAGCTAACCTGGCTAGTACCACGCCCAGACAAATCCATTCTCTCCACCGATTAAAAAATTATAACAATTAATAAAAAAATAAAATAAAATAATTTATAAATAATATAATGACGCAAGTCAACTAAAAATGTAAACAAAATTAAAAATCCTGCCTAAAGTCACTATTCCATGCGGACGAAGTCGTGGCCACAGCTAGCAAATTATAATTTTGGTAATACATTGTCGGTATGAATAAACATTATTTGTAGTTCAAATATATTACTAAGAAGGCTATATTTTTATTACAAGAGCTCTGGCAAGGTTATGTTAGTAAATATAATGGTAATTGTTTAAATGAAGGGATATTTTCGGGTCGTGTATGACATTATGTAACTTATATTGTTTGTTGTTTGTTCATTTAACGTCACTTTATGCTGCTATGGCTAATCGGACGATGCTACAGTGGGACCTCTAAGTTTTTCCTATCCAGGTTTAATTAGGATCCAGGTATTTTTAACGAGTACCTGACATTGTGCAGGCTCGGGACCCCCGTTTAACCTCCCTTCCGAAGGACGGCTACGAACCCCCGATCTTGGGTTTAGTAGTTTGTTAAGCTAACCACTAGACCACAGGTCGCCCCATGTAACTTATTTGGTAAACCGATATACAATAAACATGCGTGTTTTCGCCAATGTGATTACG
Organism: Troilus luridus; assembly: GCA_964056705.1. Taxonomy (NCBI): domain Eukaryota; kingdom Metazoa; phylum Arthropoda; class Insecta; order Hemiptera; family Pentatomidae; genus Troilus; species Troilus luridus. The sequence goes on along the minus strand of OZ057415.1, from coordinate 95,696,009 downwards.
AACTTGGTAATATTTTATTCCATATAGGAACAATCAGGTTTATTGTTCAAAATTATTAGAAAAACTCATAAATACGGAATTCCGGGAAGGTTATACTTGTAATTTATGTGCATAAATGTAGTGTTTATGGTCATTATTTTTTTCTCTTAGGTATTATGTATCGTTACTTTGGGATACATATATATTTTACTTAGATTTTATTGTATATTATGTATGATAATGCATGTTACGGAAGTAGTTACCTTTGCAGTTGCAGGGCGATATCAGTTCTTCCCTGCTCTTTGCAGTCTGGCATATCCTGCAGGCACAAACCGAAATAACCGAGGTGAGACTTACTTCTTCAGTTTCCGTTGCCCCCGTCATTCTATTTTTCCTAACCGAGCGTACACTAACCTTATAGGAACATAAACTGACGTTTCTAAGAAGAACAATTTAAATATACAGCTGTAGTTTTAATTAAATTTAATTAATTTATGACTAGATGACCCGATGAACTTCGTGTCACCAACATATATTTGTGAAAAATATGGTCAATACTTAATACAAAAGTTTTATCTACATTGAATACAACACAATTATAAACTTAATCTAATTTCAATTTAAAGCTTTCTGACGTACTATATTTTTTGTATTTTTTTGCGGTGCGTAAATATAAAAAGCTGATGGTTTTCCGACTCGCGAACACGCGACGTATAGTAGTTGCCCATGCACGAAACAGGGAAACTCTTTTGTTGATTCCTCAAATTTTCAACGACTGGCCTTGCGATTTATTAATGGTCATCGCAAAGGCCAGACGCACGGGAAATTGTTGACGCTACTTTGAATATTTGACAACTAAGTGACAATTTTTTATTTCTAAAAAGAAAAAAGAAATTAAATGTTTCACAGCTAGGAACATTTTATATAGGAAAATTAAATTGTCGTTTTGAGCATTTTCCGTTACTTCTTGACGTTTCTCACCATTTAAACCTTCCCTGAACTTCAACAAATATTTCAAGATCAAAATTAGCTAAATCGGTCTAGTCATTCTCCAGTTTTAGCGAGACAAACGAACAGCAATTGATTTATATATATATATATTTACATACAAGAAAAGATTCAGCCTACAGGTATCAGTTCCGCAGGTTGTCACAATAAGTTTTTACTTTTTATCGGTTCCCTTCTTTATATTCTCGAAAATAAAAATAATCGTGAGCTGTAGTATGAAAAAAATAATTATGAGAAATGTGTAAATTTTGATAATCATTTATACATCGAAATGTTTGTTGAAGCGTTTATTTCTTGATGAAATGATTATCAAAATTTACACATATCCCGTAATTACGCTCTTTTGCATACTAAAGCTCACGATTATTTTTATTTTTGAGAATACCAAAAAGGAAACGAATAAAGTTAAAACTCGTGACTAAACCTCGAAGCGACAACCTGCGGAACTGGTAAAGAGAAACATACAAAAATTACGTATGTTGGATTCGGCGGCGTCATTCTGGATTCTTGTTTGTTTTTTTCAAACTACTAACAATGGACCATCCTGACATAATGTTTTTTACGTTCATTCTTTCTCCTCCAATAATACTTCATTCTTTCCGAATGTTGTTTTCTTTTCTCCTCCATACATCTCCCTTGTCCATGCCTCGTTCCTTCTCCTTACGAACCCTGATGTTTTTGAGTTCGGCTCCTGAATATCTGCGCAGACAGTCCTCATCAGTTTTTCCAACTTCTTCTTTCATCTGCTTGGCATAACAACTCTACCTTTTCAGGCTTTATATTTTATCAAATATTTTCTTACTCATTTGGGATTTATCCTGATCATTTGCCTGTAGAAACTTAGTCTTTACCTCATGGTTGTTTCCAAGTCCTCTGCTTTTTCGTACATTTCTTTATTTTATCTCAATCTGTAGCTCCCCCGTGATATTCTTGGGCTATAAATTCTTCTTAATATTCGCCTTTCGGTCTTCAATAGCTTTCTCAGCTTTGAAAGATTCGCTGTTTTATCGCCATGCAAAACCTTATTGTCCTTACTACAACATCGTTAATTTGCCTTAATTTCGCATTTGGTTGACAGAATCCTTCTATTATACACGTCTTTTTGAAGACATTTAGTCTTTATAATTTGAAACACTTGTCTTCCATTGTAGGTCTGTCCGATTAATTGCTGCTGGTGATCTCTTTTAAATACTTGATTCGTTTTGTTCCTCTTATCTGTCCGAATTTAGTCTTCACTGTTTTGTATCTGAAACGGTCTGCTGATTATTCTTATTTTACTTTTGATGTGGTTTTGGTTAATGTCAGTTTGATTAGGTACAGCGTATTTTGGTCAACTTCATACTCTCTCATTATCTTCAATAGTGCTTCCTTGGCTTTCGAGTCAGAAGCCTTATTAAATATTACGTAATGAAATTCAATAATATATTTTTTATATAACTTATAATAAGCGGGAGCTCTTCGGTACTTATAGTGCTGGGTCATTGATCCCTAAGCCGAATTAGAGACCGGGTGTGGCTGATAATTTATTTATTCTGTTAACAGCCGTGAATCGATCCTTTAGAATCTGCGTGGGGGTACTATTGGGGTGGTCAGGGTGGCTGTGGGGGCTCACTGTAAATGTAAAATTTATAGCATTTATCTTTAAAAAAATTCTTATCAAACAAGCCATTTTAATTGAATATTTGTTTTAGATTATCAGAATAATGAGTTATGCAGGACTTGTACGGTTCTAGTATGATACACGTACCCGACAAATCGAATTAAATAATAGAATAGAATAGAAATACTATTTTATTCTGGGACAAGGTCCCTTAAAATATAAACTATAAACCATGATCTGGTAAAAAAAATAAATCTAAAATAACAAGACTTAAGCTGATAAAATACATAAATAAACGCACATAAGAAATATAACAAATGTCATTTTTACTAGTGAAGAAAATTGACAGTGATTCATCCGTTACTTCTGATGAATATGAGCTATAAATTTTAATTGACTAGAGAGCATCTGTTTGGGAATTCAGGATATACAGGAAAAACATGGGTTTGAATATGGATAAGGAAAAAGCATGGCGTGTATTAGGTGGGAGTGAGTTCCAAAATGTGGGTAATCGAATGAAAGAGGAACGCTCAAATGTTTTAGTTCTGTGGGAACGAGTGTAAAGTTCCCACGAGTAAACAAAAAAAAAAGGGAAGATCTTGTGCTCTGGAATTGGATAGATGATTTGAATTGTTAAAGACTTCAGCGTTGTGAGTTTATGGTTTCACATAAGAATGAACCTAGGAAATATTGTCTACGGATGAAGGTGCTAGAGCCAAGTTAACTCCTCATAGAGGTGGAACACATGTACTTATATGTTATGAACACATAATATATAATATATATGTGTTATTCATTTACTAACTGATAAATAATATTTGACTTTAAGAGTGAATTTTGGATAAAAACAGTAAAGAAATCTCATTTATGGACAAGAAGGCTTTCTCACCCAGTCAAATACTATCTATCGGCTAGTTAGTGAACAGAATATGTACTAAATATACATTAGGTTTCGATAGGAATGAACCTAGGAAATACTGTCGACGAATATAGGGAGGAACCACTTTAACTCGTCATAGAGGTGTGACACTCTATTATACTGCCGCTTAGGCGTATTCACTGGTATTTAGCCTGCTTAAGGGTTTGAAAATTATTATAATCTTCTAATAACATTGCAAAGCCATAAAGTCAATATTCTCTTAAATATACATGCACTTAATCTTTGATTATACTCCCAGAAACCCGTAACAACATTTAAAATACCAATTATGAACACAACTCATAAAACTACGTATTTTTAGAAAATAAGTTGCGTTGCCCGTTTCTCAGGCGTTTCCCCCCGAAAACGCACTTTTTAGGATGTTCCGTTTTAATTGTTAAATTTAAATGATCAAATGTTACTCGAAACCCTAAAAACCTAAATATTTTATATTATTTCTCAATTTAATTAATAACAATTAAATTAATAAATATTATGGACTGGAGTGAAGACAGTGTTTATTATATTTAGAGTAACTCCTGGCGAGAACTCAGCCTCGGGAGCCGATTGTGATCCCGTAACAATAGCTCTCCTAACGAGTGAAAATGGAATTAGGCTAAGTCCCTCTGTTTACTCAGCTTTATTTAACTTGATTCTATTGTAACAAAGAAGGTTCTATTAAGTCCTAGGGTCTCTAGGTACTTACAGAAACCAGGTCAACCAAACTCTCTATGATCAAATGATCCAATCTTTGTTACACCTGTACAGATCTGATCAATGCATGCATCATTCAATTTATATTGTGTAGCTATGAATTGCATTCATTTATTTTGTATTGATCCTTATTCTTTGTCATTTCTTTTTATTTTATTTATAGGTATTGTTGGCCATACAATAAATATTACGTGATGCATTGAAAGTCTTGGAGTGGATTTGCTATTTAGATTGGTTTGTCTGTTAGGACTATCGATGTGAGATGTGATGAATTTGATCTTCATTAATTCGATATTTTTTTTATGTGTCCTTATGGGGTTTTAATTATTGATTTAGGAAAATTTGGATTTTTAAACTGAATTTTAATATACTTACTAGGAGTAGATCTTTGGGTCTCCAATAAGCCATCGGATTCCTTTCGTATCCAATCCTTACGATCCAAAATCCTTCGTAAAATCCTCTAGAGTCCTTACTTTTTTTCGATTAAAGTTATCTATAATGACCTTTACGTCCCATTTGTTTTTAATTTGCCCCGAACCCTATATCAATCCTTTCATTACAAACTTTATTTCCATTCAAACCAACTAGCTTCAAATCTAACTACTGTATATATTCCTCACTCAAAATGATATAATTTTTTTAATTATTAGATGCTATTATTTACTCACTTATTTTTCCATAAGCCTTTATTTTTATTGTAAATTTGTCTGTTTTTTAATTTTAATTTTGTGTCACATTTTCTGATTCTCCAAAACATACCTGTTTAGTTATTTACTTTCAAGATGTTATTTAAATATTGCTTTATTCTGATGTAGGCATTTGGCCAGATAAATATTTATTTAATTTTGTTCATCTTTGTTATTCTAAAGGGACCTGGTCCCAGAATAAAATTATTTTTCTTTTCTATTCTATATAAATTATTATTACCAATTACAATCAATTAAATTATTGACCTTTTCTTAATCCTATTGGTTTGAGGAATTCCAATATTAGCAAGTAAATTGAAACGGATAAGAAATTCGATAGTTTTCCTCTACTGAAGGAAGCTGGAGAAATCAAAATTCCCTTTCTTATTTGTACATCTTTCCTCAATACTAGCAATACTACCCGGTAATGAAATTCTTTCCCTATCTGGCTATGAACCGAAGAATGTTCTTACAAGATCGAGGAATTCCCCTAATCTTGTGCGATAGTGACGGAGGGAGGTTCTAGGATTAAGTAAGGAGAGCTGGGAAGTGTGCTAACAGTCGATCGATCTCCCGGCGCCAGCGGATCCCATTGATTATTTCCCGCAGCACGATTTTGTCTCGCAAAAAGAAAACCCGGCACTTGGAGGTGGTGGAGGAACGAGGGAGGAAAATATTGGATTGAATCCTGGAGAGAGGTCAACAGGATCCCGGTCCGTGCTCTCGCTAAATCATTAAAATTATTTCTCCCCTTTTCCGGGGTCATTAAAATACACCTCGCTCTGATTTAGATGGTCTGGTACTTTTGTAAAATATATTTAATCTACTTGGATATAACTTATTATTTTATTTGTATTATCACTTAAACAAAATTAATAGAAATGAAAATTTATGAACAATTGAATGATGCATAATGTAATTCAGTTGTTTTACTATCGCTCCTTCAAAAGAACAATATCATGTCAATTCAAGAAACCTAATTTTTATTCTAATGTATTTGAAAGTCCAATTGAGTTAATAATTATAATGCTGCAAAGATCATATACCAGGCTCTGGAAATAAATACAAATTAATACCAGCCATCAGCCGTTTTACCGATAGAATTGTATATCGAGAATTGTCTTTATCCCTCCTTTAGCGATCTTTCCTTTATGGATCCTATACCATCTATAAATGAAAATTGCCTCCTCTTTGTCAATCTGAAGAAGTTTCAACATAAAACTAACACCTTGAAGTTTTTAACTTACTACCTGGTGTATTGCTTGTCGACAATGTTTATTATTTCTTATTTTTTCTCTACATTAAAAAAATATGATATAACAAAATTGTTTAAAAAGCAAAAGTCATGTTTTGCAAATATTACGAAAATAATAACCAAAATTGAGCTTATGTTAACAACACGGTTGTATTAAGTGTTAGGAGGGTTTAAGCTATGTTTTCATTCTTGAACTTTGCCTCTCCTTTAATTCTCAATTGAAGGAGGATTCTAGGAAGGAATCTTCAAGTATCTTTGGGCATACAATTGGCAGTGAGGTGGATTTGAAAAACTTAAAAACAGAGAAAGAACGTTTAAGGTACAATTCTACAGTCTGACGATTTAGGAAACGACCTGTGCAGAAGACCGGCTGCACATAGATACGCTATTTCCCCCACTACATATCTTGCTTCACTCCCTCTTAGTTCTCACCGTGACATTGTTTTTTCTTACTATCATACTTTTGCTTTATGTTGGAGTAATTATTTTTGTTTTGCGTTTTATCTGTTTTTTTCATTCATTTTGGGCCTCTGAATGTGATTGTGCTTGAGACTCCCCCATATCTCTCCAGGTCCGCCTCCAATATGCTGCAGGTCGTTTACTAAATTTTCAGACTAATGCATGCCATTCTTAATTTTCCTTCCCAATCACCCCCTACATCCGCTCTACATCTGTAGGCTTTGAATAAGTCGATGAAACAACCATACATTTCCATAATCTATTATGTAAACTCAGATATCTACTGAAACATAAAATTTAAGCCTTTCGCAGTTTCTGTTTTCCATGAACCCAGATGCAATATCATCCAAGATTGAGGGGGCGGTCATTAGTAATTAATATAACTATTTCCTGCCATCTTGTCCTTTGGAAGGAGTTGATTATTCAAGAAATGAAGATGAAATGGAATATTAATTCGCCATTATTTGCCTTGCAAATAGCCATTCACTAGGGTTCGTACTGATTGCAATTTGTGAATAGGAATTAGATTTTGCGACAAAGACCAATTTTGAACCTTTTATTTTTGATCAAATATCAATATTCCCGTTTTTTGAAAAAGCTCCTATTCGTGAGCTTGGAATAGCATTAGGACACTGAGAGTGTCATAAATGCCATCTCGCTGAAAAGCTCTGAAGTTGATCCACGTTTGATGACTGATAAAGAGATATTTACCATTTTTTTCGTGGTCATAATTCACACAGAAAAACAATATATGTGATGTGTCACTTTGGGAATACTCGAGCGATATATATATGTATATATGAACATTTCAATTTATATTATTTGTATTATATAAATCATAAAAATTCATATATCTTTCCCATACGAATCTTGGACACGATATAATTGAATATTATCCATATATAATTCATATATTTATTATAACTAAAATATTCAATTATATCATACCACAGATTTATGTGGAAAAAAATTGAAAACGAATAATCCATCTTCATTTTCAAAATTAGTAACTCCTTTCTACATTTAGACTGTAATAGAAACAAGTTTTGATCCCTTTGAGATAAGATTTTTCCATCTCGTACTCTTGGGAAAACTAAGCTAAATTGGATCCTAGCCTTTGGCCACTATCCAACTTATTTCTGAGATCTCTCTCCTCCAAGGATCATGCTCCATCCCCCCTGTAAGGGTTAACAAGGGTCAAAGGACACGAGTGCCCTAAGCCACTTCAGGGTAAGGCAGGTATAAAAAAAAATTATTACAAGGATTGGCTCGATCCCATCCAACTGTTATTTCTTTTGTGGAGAGATATTTAATATTGTTATTCTAAACAAAACGTTCCTGGAAGTTTGTTTGAACCCAGAAACATGGTTTTACATTTTTAATCAGGAATAAAATACGACCTTTCTTTGATTGGAACCTTAATTTAATACTTTGAAGGAAATAAACATGTTAAAATGCTACAAAATACTAAACAAAATTTCAGAAAGATCTATTTCAATTTGAAGATCTGAATATTTATTTATCCAAATTTACAAATTTAATGTCATAGTAGAAGTAAATGGAATGGATGATAGGCAATGGCGTCAGGTAAAGGCAAGTAGAGATCTTCATTCTCTATCTCCATCTTCTTTTCAGACGCCTCGGAGGATTTTCGGGAATTGAAGAGATTGCTAGGTTTGAAACTAGTGGGTTTGAGTAGGAATAAAAATTGTCATGAAAGGATTGCTCGGGCCTAATCGGTAACAAATGGGACATTCATTTTGTATCAAATCGGTCACCAAACTATCTTCTTCTTCTTTTATTTCCGAGGCGTCGAGGAGCCTGGAGGCAATTTTGTTTATTTTGAATAGATTTTTTACCATTCGGGTTATCAGTCCACCGATGGAGGCCCGTATCCTCAGGACAACTGTTCACCTGAATATTTTTGTCCCCTAAGGAGAAAGGGTGTCCGGGTTATACCCCTGGCACCGGTTTTTCCCAAACCTGGAGGACCAGTTGCTAATTTCAGTGAGATGGCTGGGTGATGGGGCCGCCAACTCCCTGCGCTGATGAACAATATGCCATTTATCTTTGATAATATTTCGAAGGGCTTCTGTACTCGTTGTAGGCGGTCCTTGCTGACATTGTACACTCAATTCTGAGCATATGCCGATAATACCAAATCTCGAATGCTTGTAGTCAGTCGTTTACTTGAAGCACACATAGGTGTCCATAAGTTTGATCCTTACGATGAGAGCGCGCAGCTGAGTACACTAATTCGAATCTGCATGTTGAAATTTAGGTTGCATAGCTCCTTTCTGAAAGATTACATTATTAAAATGGACAACCCATTATTAATAATTTAAAATTACAATACTTCTTTAACTGCTTACAATAAAATAAAAACCTACAATACAAAATTGATAACAAAGATGGCGGAGAACAATAAGGATTGCTATAGATGGTAGAAATAAGCTATGAAAGATATAGGGCCAATAAACTCCGCCACTCAACTACTTCAAGGCAATTAAATTGTTAATAGCCTGGGCTGGCTTGTTCCTAATAGGGAACTTCTATGTCCTTCAACCATAAAATAACCGATACTTCAAGTTTTATAGATTTTGATTATTTTAGTTTTTAGAATCACCCATTTTGATTCATTTATATTCAATGTTAATTCAATTTTTTTTACGTGGATGTGTACAAATATTCTCCAATATTCCTCCATTCTCTCTTATGTTGCCTTTTTCCTCTCTTCCGAGATAATAATTTTTCTTCTAAACTTAAATATCTCATGGAATCTTTTATTCTCACCCTTTAATATTTTCTTAAGTGTGAAATTTTTTAAATTTTACTCTATGACATATTTATTATTATACGGCGCTACAACTCGGTGAAGAGTCCTGGCCTCCTCTACCTGCTTATTCCAGCCATCTCTGTTTTCCAGCGCCTGACCCCAGGATATCCCTCGCGTCTCTCTCCACAGCATCCGACCACCTCATCTTCCATTCTAGCCACATGGCATATTTAATTCATATAAATAGAGTTGAACTCGTTTGAACCAATTACATTTTTTTTAAATAATTATATATTTGTCATTCTATGTTTGACCTTCTTAGTAAGTGACCATAAAAATAGGGGTCACCTCTGGTGTAGTGGCTAGCATAACACTGTGCCCAAGGTCGCGGGTTCGCGGCCCAGAATTTTTAATTAAGCCGTCCTTCGGAGGGGACTAAAAATGGTGATCCCAACCTTTAGCTGCTAGGTACTCGTTAAAGATCCCTATCCCAAATTAAACCTGAAGAAAAATGTAGGACTCCCACTGTAGCATGTACTGGACCCAAGACCCTTCATGGGTTGTGGTGCTTCTATAACCACAAGATCAGTGGTTCTCAACCTTTTTTGTACCATGACCTGTTCAAATGAAAACCTTTCAAGCATTGAACAATAAATTGTACGAGTATATGAAACAAACAACAAGTATTACATTGAAAACAAAACATTTATTTTTATGTTTAAAAGATAAATATACTATAACTTTCAATTTAAGATAATGAAGTATTGGTGAGAGAAAAATAACTAAAATTAAGTGAGAATTTTCCATTTTCAACTGCCTCGCGTCACACCTCCCAGGCTGGGACCCACTGGACTAGATAATGGTTATAGAACTAATTAATATAACCACTAGAATATGATGAAGAAATGAAGCCAGATCAGAGATCTTTTCTGAGTTTAAGGACTACTTTGAAACCAGGGAAAGATTTTGCTGGTTAGTACACGAGTACGTACTCAATTTACAATTTATGCATACTAATGCAAGATTATAATTCGATTAAGAGATTTAATTAAAAAACCGAAATTTTCAGATACTTAAATACCAAAATAATTATCTTAAGTTTCTGCGTGAGTTATATTTTTTTCCTAATTTAATCATTTACAATATATACTATGGGGGTTTTATTGATAAAATGCCTTCTTTTGAAGGAAAAGAGAAATTTTTTGAAAAAATCTTTATTCTGTATATATATATATATAGATTACTCCTAGCTTCCCAAAAAGATGCTCTCTAACTAGGTTAGTCATTTGCTTAAAATGAAATGTAATGAATAATTTATTGTGATATTTAGTTGTTTTTTAAGAAGATGTACATCATGTAAAGAAGTTATTGTATAGTTATGCTAGCTCATGCATTTAACAGATGTTATGGATTTATCCGGTTATATGTTATTTATTATCTTTAATTGCTTAATATCTTGTTAGGATTCGTACTGTTTATTTACTTATTATTATTTTTTGTTTATTAATTTATTTTTAAATTGTTTTCTGTCACTTTTTGTACGCTTTATGTTAATTTGTATCATATGGCCTGGCCAGATATAGGAGGGTGGTCTGAAAAGTTTCCGACTTAACAAAAATACAAGATACATATATTTTTGTCAACATAGTCTCCTTGTAACTCTACACACTTCTCCCAGCGATGCTCCCATCTCTGTTACCCGTCCAAAAAGTACTCGGCGTTTTTCTATGCAAAATTGTTCACGAAGGTGATTTCCTCTTCATTTGACGAAAATCTCTGTCCTCCGAGCGCAATTTTTAGATGAGGTAACAAAAAGAACAAAAAAGCACTTCAATCCGTAATTCGTGTACTTTCGCCACGGCAACCGCTGACGTGTGAGACAGCCTTGGTGAAACAGGATTTTCTTTTTCTGCAAATGTGGCCGTTTTCCGGCAAGTTCTGCCTTCAGCTTGTCAAGTAATGATGCGTAATATGCTCCTTTAATGGTTTTTCCTTTTTGAAAATAATCGATTAAAATAGCTCCATGACTATCCCAAAAAACAGTCGTCATCACTTTCCCAGACAAGAAAACCGTTTTTGCTTTTTTTTTGAAGCCGGTTACCCGTTTGCAGTCCACTGTTTGGACTGTATTTATGTTTCGGGGGTATAACGGTGTTACACTCGGATTTATTACGCCTACACTGCGCCAAAAGAACGTTGGAAATGTTCATTCGAACACATTTTTGGTCTGATGTGAGCAAACCCGGCACCCAACGTGCTTACAGCTTTCTCATATCTAAATGTTTATTTAATATGTAACAAACACGTCCTTTTGAAATGTTCATTACCTCTGCTATCTCTCTCACTTTAAATCGACGGTCGTTTAGCAGCATTTGGTGAACTTTGGACATGTTAGGCGGAAACTTTTCAGACCAACCTCATATATTATGTATCTTTTTCTATTCATGTTCGTTATTCTGAAGGGATCTAGTCCCAGAACAATGTTACTTTTCAATTCTATTCTATTCTGTATATATACACACATTCATGCTATCGATTATTCGTTTTATCAAGGTGCTTATTAAATAACTTTTAATTATAAGTATTTTAATAATATATTAATAAATATTAAACTTAATATGAAATTCCTGAATCCTCTGAGAAATAAGGAGAATATTGTAAAAGAGTAGCCTTTTGGTGGAATTTAATTATATTCTGGAAAGTCGCGGCAAATCGATCGGTTATAAAGCAATTATTCAACTTATTAGTTTCTACCTTTTAAGAATTTTATTCAGAACATGCGATGAGATTGAAACGCTATCAAGTATGAAGGAATGGAATCATGGGATTAATTAATGAAAAAACTGTTAATTTCAATTACAATTTAAATTTATTATTACAGTTATTTAGTTTATTGAGTTATATAAGATGATTAATTACAATTTTACATCAATTACATAAGTTTACATAATCAATTAATACAAGTTTCTAATTTATATATTATCATCCTTTCTTTGATTAGTTTATTAGTTACGAACAAAGTAACCCATAATGACCTTATATCCCATTCGCTGCTAATTTGGCCCAAATCATTATCTGGAAAAAGTTTATTTCCACTAGTTTCAAACCTTGCAACCTCTTCAACTACTGATCCTCCGAGGCGTCTGAAAAGAAGATGGCCTCTTGACCTTCTAAGTTGAACTGTTTATTTGAGTACGATTACTTGTCTTTATTCATGACATTATGTACCATTCATTCTATTTACTTGTTGTATTACTATAAAACAGTTGTAAATTTCATTGAATAAATTATTTAAAATATATATTATTACTACAGCGTTTTATATGTATTATTATTAAGTATAAAATAATAAACTCTTATGCCTATTGAATTAAAATTTGGGTATATTACTGAATTCATTACCGATTACTTTTAAGAAGTCATCTATTAATTGATAGCTTGTGGGTGGGTCGTCTTTTATTTTATTGTAATTCTTTTTACTTAATATATTCCAGTACTATATTTTACTCTACATATAGCATTTGTCTTAGGGATGGGTCCTATGGTATTTGACACTGTCCTGGGGCTCACCCAGCCTCTATAAAGTGGTTACCCAAAATAAAGGGGGAAAATCTGGCGATTATTGTTTATTTAACCAATAATTAAAAAAAAAATCTTAAAATAATCTAAATATCTTTTTCTGTCACCAATATCGTATTTTTGATCTTTAATTACGATCATGCAAAAATAACATTTTTCATCATATTTGGAATAAATTTTCAGGCACACTCATCAATTACGTGGTACGACTAATATCCTTCATAATGTTTAAAAAAAATTTTAGGCTATATCTTATTATGTCGATGTTCAACGACACATATTTAAAAATGATTTCATGATTTAGTCTTTTTTGTTTTAATTGTTTAGATATTTTATTCCGAATTTTCGTAATTTTTCATGTGGCCTTGTTTCGTAGTTAGTAGCTAGTAGCTAGTAGTTAGTAGCTGGCTAACTGTTTAATCTCTTAGTATTACTTCCACCCTGAGGATATTGAATCATCTGACACAGATTAACGTTTTATTAAAAAAGAAAATGGGACAAGAGAAAATTGTATGTTACAAACAATGTGCACAAAAGAAAGAAACAATCCATTGATTGGGATGACAATGATGTGTGATATTGTCCTCACTCGAGGGAAATAATCACTATCGTCGTTCCTATTCACTTCAATCTGTTCTGCCGTCTCTCTCCCTTATCATTTCGGCATTCAAAAGGGAAAAGCTTCAAATCTATGAAGGATTTTTCTTTCTTTTTTCGAGGAAGAGAAATAGTTGGAAGCGACGTGTATTGACAGGTTCGGTTGAAAGGACTTTCAAAATAGGTAACAGAGAATAATATAAATTATGAGATAAACTTATTTAATGTACGAGTAGCAGATTCACTCTGTAAATATGAAATATTTAAAACAATCTTTCATAGAAAAATATGTTGGTGAAATCCGAAGGTCTATTGGTTTGTTGTACATCGGAACATCTAATTTTCTAGTAATTGTTAGCGTTTTCCTGGGTTTCCATAACGATTCTTCTCTATCTTCATTACAATCCCTCCTTAATTAAAGACTTTAAATCCTTTAGAAAAACAAGAGAGAGAGATGATTATTTTTAAAAAACTGTACCACTACAACCCATGAAGGGTCTTGGTCTAAAGGTCTAGAGGCTGTACACTATTTCTATGACTGTGAGGTGATTTTCCGAGATCATGCTCAACTTCCAGGTTTTTCCTCAAATTATGGGTATCCACATTATATAGGCCTGATGAGCCATACGAGGGCCTGCAGGTCCCACAGGGTCCTTTATAGCTGTTAACAAATCTAACAATTTATCTGCCACAGCTGGATTTGAACTCAGAAGGTCCAACTCAGCTACCCCATTCCTGTAATAGTTTATGCTCAAAGGGATTAGGCAGCATCGTGGACGAAACCTCCCTGGAGGCTACTCTATTCCTACACTTCCAACAATTATCGTTATATTTCAACCAATTTACACAAAACCTTGACATTATATATCAAAACCTTCCTCATGAATCAATCTATCTATTGGTGAAAACCACATGAAAATCCATTCCGTAGTTTTTGAGTTTATTGCGAACAGACAGACAGACGCGGCGAAGGACTTTGTTAATAGATAAAAAACAGTATACATTAGCCAGTCTTTGCGGGAAGATTTGATTTATACTCTTTAAATTTTTTCCACCCTCTGAATCAAATGTGAAGCTCGATTTGATTTAAGGTCTCAAGAACTTTGTTGATAACAAAGTTTTACCAACTTGGTCCAAAGGTCAGAGACTACTTCCCACTCTCAACGTCTTGACCAATTCTTAACAACTCTTGCTATGTCAGTTAAGATTTAAAATCTTTTCGAATTACTGTTGGAAGATAACCTTTTAATTTTAGTAAAGTTACTAAGAAGTTAATTCTGAAATTATAATTTTGTATTAATGATGTGTCCATCTAATGATCTTTCTTTTAATTTATACTAAAACATTAACTGTTGCATTCTAACTTACGTAAATCAATGCAACATGCAAGTTAATTATGACCTATTGAGAATCTATCCTCTAACCCAGTTTTATGTCAAATCGTTCTTGGCTTAATGGTAAGATTCGCTTTTACCTACATTGTTTAATTTAACACTTGAGGATGTTATTAAACGTATAATAAACACCTAAAATGGTTTGAATATGAATCTTTACAATAAAATATCTGTAGGGTGAGGACGCGGAAACAATACCAGTAAATACAATAGCGTTGATGGAAACAGTTAATTAAATAGAGGACGAAGCTAATTCGGATAAAACGAATAATACAATTAGTAAAAGAATCGGCGGAGATTTTGGCGATATTGTTGTAGGAGGGAATAAGTTTAAACATGTTGAGAAGTTTTTAAGTACTTAGGTTACTATGTTAACTAGGAAAAACCGAAATTCGTGAGGAAGTAAAGACGAGATTAAAGGCAGAAAATGCTTTTAGTTTTTTGGTATCTACGTACTCTTTGTTTCGAAATTTAAAAATTAGAACTTCCGTTTATAATGAACAGTTGGAATTCTTAATGGATGTGAAAAGTGTCTGTTAACGCTGAAGGATAAACAACGTCTAAAGGTGTTCGAAAAAAAGGTATTGCGTAGAATATTAGAGCTGAAAAATGACGGGACTTCAGAGAGAGCTTAGGACATTGTACAACGTAGAAGGTTGAGATAGGCTTGTTAAGTTGTTGAGCTTAGTAACGTACGAATTACGAAACAGTTCAGGTAAATGTCTGAGGAGTAGAACGAGGCGTAGGCGGGAGGATCGCATCTAGAGTGATCTGGTCGCTTGGGTTTGGTTGGTGTTCAGTAGATGGAAGTTCGCAAGCAGAATTCGGTGGCATCGAGCCTTTGGATTCGCTAAACCTTATTATTGAAAAAAAATTCCTGCAACACTACAACCCGTGAAAGGGTTTGGGGTTCAGTACGTGGTAGATACAGTACTATTTCATGGACAACGGTGGTGCAGAGAGGCGATTTGTCCTAGATCACGCTGAACCAGATTTTTCCTACTTATTTTGAGTCTTAGATCCCATATTACCCATCTCAGCTCTACCACTAAGTCACTCCGCTCCCTAAGTTTTATTATTATCTTAATTTTCTTCTTATATTCTACTTCCGGGATTTATTATTATCTTCATTTTTATTCGTGACTTTGTAATTTATAAATATAGTTGAAATATGAGGAGTGATTAATTATTTTGACCATCAACAACAATTCGACGCTATATATAGATTAGACCGAGGCACGAACCACTTTGCACCAGATCTTCCAAATTAGACTTCATCTCTATCAAAGTTTATTATTAATAATGCAGAGATTTTTTTTTCTTGTAATTTGTAATATTGGTTCCCCTTTTATGAGAAAAGATTGAGTAGGGATCATTAAGGGATGAAGGGAATGACTTATAAAGCAGATATTGAAGTTAGGAGGGAATATCCAGTTCATTATGAATCAGTTTGTAGATGAAAAGTAACTATCGCTAATGACCTGACGATGTACAGATTGGACTCGGGAGCAATATTGGATGATTTGGTCGCATTTCATTGTTATTAAACAATGTTAGAGTTACATGCCCATGCAGTTTCTATACTAAATATTAATATTATATTACGGTATGAACATAATTCGAAATAAAACACTTTGTTTAAAGTTTGAGCAATCTCTCTTCAATTTCAATTTGTTGTTTAACAATGTGAACATTTCCCAAAATTTATAAATTAAATAACTATTAAGAATTTAAAAATATTCGTTGCGATATCACTTGGTATTTTGATTTAATTTACATATTCAGGACATTATAACCCAATATAAATATTTATGATTATGGTCACCAGGAGTGGTCGAAGGGGGAAATTAAAATGAAATTGGAAAGGGACCAAGTAGTCAAGTTGGCGATCGATGAGCTAGGCCTAACACGATGATATTTCACCAAGTTGGTATTCATACAATATTTTTTTTCTTTCGACTTTTGTTCATGAATATCCGTATGTTTAAAGACTACAGATGGATAATAATAAAATGCTAAATATCCACAACTGTTGTAAAACTCACTTGTTATTGGTGACTATATTGCAATCTACGAAACGTGATGAACATCAGGATTGTATGGCTAACAGATTAACTTAACGTCAATTAGACAATACGACTTCTCTTAAAGCATCAATATCATGTGTGATTGAAATTAAAAAATATTTGTATAAAACGAAAATTGATATTAGGGAAGGAGGGAGGTAGAATTGTTTTTATAACATAAAGGATATGTGTAGTAAATATTTTATTTACAGTATGCATATTCCGAATTATAGTTCCGCTCTATAAAAACTAGAGTTTTTACATGTTAATGCACAGCATCCTTCCCTCTCTATCTTTCATTCATTTCTCTTATCTTACATTTTAATATCTCATATCAGCTAGAGATTTGTGCTTTATTGGTTAACAGGACATACATTTCCATCTGCAAGAAAAATCAAACTATATTATATATATTTATTTTGAAGAGAAACGATATGCCCCGGGCGGGATTTGAACCCGGGTCCTTTGTCTTACCGTGACAGTACTCTACCAACTGAGCTACTGGAGTTGATACCAGCCGGGGACAAATCTTTTCTCTTATCTGATCCCATATGTTATATTATATGAAACAATATGTGATGTTGTTTTAAATCATCCATTATTGTACTTATTGGAAAGGATGATCTTCTTTCATTTTTTTTTCTTTCTGCACTTCACATCTCCATTTTTACTTTTCGTGAGTATTCCCCCATCCATATTCCTTTTTTTAAATACTTTTAAACCGTATTTAAACATAATAATCTTACATATAAGGAATTCGTAACTTTAAATATAAGGAACATAACCTTTAAATATAAGGAATTTGTATGGGGTTCTCACTCAACCGCCATGTTCATTTCCCAACGAAGGGTACTTTAATAGGCTGGGTAAGCCCCAGTTATAGATACCACAGGGCTCATCTATCATAAATGTTAATCTGCTAAAACCGGGTATGAACCGACGACCTTCATTACAGCAATACTCCTTACAGTGTTAAGGAAAAGGATTAAAAGTTTATTTAAATTACACATTATTCACCTGGTATTAACTTTTTTTTAAATATACAGTGTCCTTTTTACGCTACTTTTAATGATGGAATGAAGACGCCTTAAAGCAGACGAGATACTAACAACGATGGCACGCGCAACAGAGCTGCTGTGCGGGCTCTGCCTAGCAACTTTGATGCAGGCGCCGCCCGCTAAATATAGACGACCTCAGGCCTTGCAGTTAAAGCCCCAGTCAAATCACGGTTCATAGTATTGATGTTCATGTGTCATTGACTTAATTAGTCGTTAAATTAATTAATAATTTATTTTAATATTTAATTTTTAGTATATTTTGTAGTTTTATAATAAGGAAGCCTTCATCTATTCTATTTACCAGGGGCTAATAAACTCTATTGAATTTTTACTCGTCACGCATTCTACTTTTATTTAGTTGTAAAACTTCAAATTTTTAAGACTTTATTAATGTTCTATTACAAAAAATGTCCATACAAACTCAGTATTTATTGGTACATTAAATTGTCTTTAGCCTTGAAGTATTCTATGTTATATATTTTTTCAAAACTGGTTACTTTTTGAGGAACTTTACTTTATTTTGAATCACTTGCTAGCATAACAACCTACTATGCCCATGGTCGTGGGACCACAGCATAGCAGGTGGTCGTGAGATTTTTTAAATGCAGTAATGCCCTTGTAGGTGACGTATAATGGCGGTCCCGAGCCTGTGCGGTGTCAGGTATTCTTTTAAGATCCCTATCTTAATTAAACCTAAATAGGGAAAATTGAAAACTCTTACTGTAGCATCGCCTGATAGCACTATCAAGTGGCGTTAAATAAATAAGCAAACTTTCCATTTTTAACTGCGTGCTTACACAAAATTGAATAAATAATGGAAACCTCCACTACTGAGGTAACTTTGGTATCTTACGACCCTCCATACATAAGATAAGGGATATATTTGCATATTTACATAAACAAACGAGTATATCGTTAGTGAAGTTGGCATCCATGAATATTGTATTTTAGTCATGTATTCGGGATCATTATACTGTAAGGACATGCCGTACCTTGGATCTGCGACTCCAAACTACATAATTAATACATAACCTGCTTAAATCAGTGCAAATGATCATACTGGGATATAAAATTAATGTAATTGCTAAAAACGAGCCTTGGGTTTCATTTGGGTATGAGTCGCCTGACTACCACCACTTTATAATATTGATTAATCTTCTTAACAATTCACTACTGTCTAAAAATAAATATAGGAGAACAGTCTGTAACTAAGGGCGAAAGGGGTCGTAACATATATGGTTTATCTCCTTGTTTTTTTTTATTTATTTGTTTTTTTCCAAATACTTATTAACAATTTTTTTTTTAACATCAACAACTTTATTCGGACTAGAAGGGTAACCATAACCAAATTTGTTGTGTAAGGATGAGATGATCGTCGCACTTTAGCCACACGGAAGGATAGCAAGAGATCTTTCACCCAGCTTCTTTATGTCTTATTCTTAGTTATGTATGTAGAATTTTTTTTTTCATTTTAATGAACTCTTCCTCTTCTTCCTCTTTGGTGCCTTTCAGCGTGGAGGGGTCTCGTCAATCCATTTACGCAAACTATCACAGTCCTTCGCCAACGCTTTCATTGCAGTCAACCGCTTGTTTCTTTTTTCTCCTAGATTGGTGATCTCGTCCAACCAAGTTTTTCGAGGTCGACCCCTTGGTCTTTTCTCTGTTGGCATTGCTTCAAAAAACCTCCGGGGTTCCCTCTCCTCGTTCATCCCCATCACATGACCAAACCATTTGAGCGTTTTCCTCTCCAGGGTTTCTAACAATGGTGGGACCCTAACTTCTTTTCTGATCCGTTCGTTGCGAATATGATCTCTTCTGGTTCAGCCAGCCACTCTCCTCAAGTATTTCATTTCGGATGCAGTCAGTCTGCTTTTGTGATTATTAAGTAGGGTCCAGCTTTCATTTCCATACAAAAGGGTTGGGAGATACAGTGCGTTGTATGTATTTATTTTGGTCTTATTTAAACCTCTCTCTTTCCTACGACAGTATTGCAGATTTGATAATAGACACCATTAGCTTTTTGTATTCTATTTGATATTTCTTGGTCTATTTTTCCATTTCTTCTGATTACTGTCCCTAGGTACACATACTCATCAACCATCCCCAGAGTTCTACCCTTACGCCTCATTTATGACCATTTCTTTCTAGCTCAGCCTCCCATTCTATGATGGCTTGTTGTAGTGCTGTTGCTGAGTCTCCTATGAGGATAATATCATTTGCGAGTATTGTTCTCATATTCTATATGCCTATTATTGCTCTTGCTGTTCTACCTTTACATATCTTGACTATCTCATCCATGAATATAATAAATAGTAGGGGGCTGAGACTCCTTGCTTGACACCTCTGCCCATCCTGAAGCTTTTGGATTCCTTCCCATTAATCCTTACTATCCCTTTTGAGTCTTTAAAGGTAGACTGGATTGATTGGATAATGTCTCTTGGGATGTTCTTTTTTTTTTAGTGCTCCCCAAATTTCTTATTTTGGAACAGAATCAAAACCCGCCTTATATCCAGGAAGGCCAAATACATATTTCGGCTACGCTCCCATGCCTTTTCTATTATAGTCCTCAAAGCAAAGATGTGGTCTTGGGTTTGTCGTGATGATCTGAATGCCGCTTGTTCCTCTTCAAAATCCAGACTTCTCAATCTTCTCTCAAATATAGATGTGTATAATTTGTATACTACTTGAGGTAGACAGATGGGCCTGTAGTTTTGGGATTCGCTCTGAATCTGAATTTTCTTAAAGATAGGTACGATGATATTATATTCCCATTCTTTGGGTAACCTTTTTTCTGCATATTTATACATGAAGAATCCCAATCAAACTTTGCCCTCCATATTTTATGAATTCAAGCGCGTTGTAATCTCTCCCCGGTGCTTTTCCTATCATTGATCTTTCTACAGCCGCTTCAACTTCTTCCTCCCATAGTTTCCTCTCATTCCCTTATATTCCATGTTGTAAGTCTTAATCCCTTTTGAGTGCCGTGTCGTAACCGTTTAGACCAATCAAATCCGAGGCCAATGTTTAAGGAGTTGTAGTGAGAGGCTCAGTGGTTACTTTTTTGTACCATATATTGCGCATCACACCACCGTGGACCCCAAAATAAACTCACATTGTGCAAAAACTTTTATTATTTGTCCTATCAAACTTGAACAGCAGTTGAGCCATTCTCTTAATATTATTTCTTAAATGGGACACTTATTAAGCATACTAATCCAGTATATTAAAAACCCAATATATTTCAAAACATTCACAATTATGGACGAAACGACCACCCTATCTTTACGTATGCTCCCTGCATCATAGTCTGTGTTGGCTGGCAATGAAATAGCATATTTCATAAATACTCCTAAAAAAAATCTTAAATAAATTATAATCTTAAATGAATTTTGGGACATTTTAGATCAGTCGGCTTTGTCAATAGGTTTTACTGCAATTTTTGTGCTGGGTCTCAGGAAGATCTTCTACAGAGCCCAAACGGATTATGTCTGTAAGATCTTCCAGGAGAATAGTTATTTGGTCGTTACTAGCTGTTTGTAACTTGTGAAGTCATCTTCTTATCGTATAGATGAGATTGTATGTTTCTTCGTATAATTTTTATTTTATAATTCAATTGAATTAAACATTTAACAAAATAAATTAGAAAGCCTTAGGATCTGTTCAAATTCGCGGATATCATTAATTTGAAGTTCCCATGTACTCCGGATGTTTGCTTTGACTGGATAAAACCGCTTCTATCCGGATTGCCAAGATCATTTACCTTGTAGCGCCGAGATCTTCATCAGCATCTGGTCTTTAACAACCATTGGCACCATAATAAAAAGCTATTATAGTTTATTTTATTATCCACTTTATTTTCAATTATTTTAACATTTATTAATTGGAATCGTTTTTACATAGTTATTGCTTCACTATATGGACAATTGCTTTCTTACATTTGATTTTTTATCTTTATTTCAATGTAGTTAATGTCTCGGGAAAATAATCTTCTAAACCTTAGAATATATGTTTATATTTAAATTATCTGTCATTTTCATTATTATTTAAATAATGAATGGTATGAATCAGTTTTAGAGCGTTAAATTCCAGAGCTGAAGATCCCGGGTTTAAATCTGGCTATGACAGTTTAAATATTTATTTATTTAGCTATATATATAGATCCTGTAGCAACTGCAGAACCTCCTGGGACTCACACAACCTCTATAAAATGGGTACCTTTATTGGGAGAATACCCGAGCGGTTGAGCGTAATCCTCCCTAAGACACTTTACTCCCATACAGTATACACTATACTATGAATCGGTGTTTCAATAATAATAGTGAGTAGTAAACATCTGCGTACACATCTTTAAATTACTAAATTAACAAAATTTCACTTATTGCAACCAACAGCCAAATTAAAAAGAAAAAAATATGAGCGAGATAACTAAATAAAATGGGTAAATGATTTTTAGATACGGTTTCGAGGTTGGTTTCGAGACCCCTTGTGGAAGATAAATTGTTTATTCTGCAAACCTTGTTGTTTCTAGAGAGTCTCATGGGGCTCATTCAGCCTTTATAAAAACCCTTAATCGGAGGAAAAACTTAGCAGTTGAGCTTGATCTCAATCTTGAGGCCTAATCATTTCCCTCCACAACCGCTGGCTTAGAAACATTACAGCATCGACAATTCACTGAACCCAAGACTTCATTGGTAGTTATGGTACAGTTTTTTTTTTTAATTCCTCATCTCTCCTCTAAGGAGCGGAGTGGCTCAGTGCTAGAGCACAGAATTGCCTGCAAGACTTTATTTAGTCTCTTAGGGGTTGGAGATGGATCATATAGGATCTAGGACCTTCCTGGGGCTCACCCAGCGCCTATAAAGTGGGTACCCAAAATAAAGGGGAAAATCTGGCGGTTGAGCGTGATCTAGGACAAATCCCTCCCTGCACAACCGTTGTCCATGAAACAGGTTAGTCTCTACCATGTGCAGATCCGTTTACGGGTTGTAGTGGTACAGTTTTTTTTCTCTCTTCTAAAAATTTCCTGATAATATTTTCTACAGTTTACCTTTCACGCAAACAATTATGGTAAAGATTGTAAATATCCTAAAATAGATGATAAATATTTATGAAATTAACTTTGTAAAGAAACACTGTCAGGTTTGAGTTGGCCAAGAGATTATTGTTGTAACATCTCCCGTTGCTACATTATTAGTTATATTGTCTCTTGAACCCGGAACTTATGAGCAACCCGGAATGTGAAATTGGTAAAGTTGAAGACTTAGCGAACTTAAGCTTGGCTCGAAGGATCTTAGCCTGCAGCTCCTCCCATCAGGAGTGATTTATTAATTTCCTCTGCTCTTGTAATTATTTCTTATCCTGGTTCAGTGGCATGAGTTAATTGAACTTGATATTGTTTTATTTTCTCTATAATCTAAAAAAAAAATTAGTGATGTAATAATATGTTTGGGTTGCTTAGCAACGGACCGAAGAACTACTTATTGTTTAGTGATATGTCGTGCTCGATCAGTTCGATTATAAATATTTTTTAAAACAGCCAAATCAGAAAGAAACATTGCCTGCCCTGTATAAGCCGTTACACATAATATAGCTCTGTCTTTAAAATTGAAATGGAAAAAGTAGGATGCATCGATTTAAAAAAAATAAATAATGTATTCAATGTAATTTACTACTGTATAATATTAATACATCCAGTGAATAGAATGAATATATACAATGGAAAGTAGAGAAACTACCCAGTGGCAGTACTCAAATAGCAAGTTCAACTTAGTAGATCACGAGGCCATCTTCTTTTCAGACGCCTCGGAGGATTATCAGGAACTGAAGAGGTTGCTAGGTTTGAAACTAGTGGGTTTGAGTGGAAATGAAGTTTGTCACGAAAGTGTAATTTAGCTTGGTATGGTATATACAGACTATTAAATAACCAAACACTTGAAAGGCGGGGCGACCGGTGGTCTAGTGGTTACCATAACAAACTACTAAGCCCAAGGAGTAGTCCTAGGATTTTTTAAAGGAAGTAAAAAATCTTTGATTATGGGGGGACGTCCTTATCCTTTGGAAGGGACGTCAAACGGGGTCCCGAGCCTGTACTATGTCAAGTACTCGTAAAAAATCCTCATTCTAATTAAACCAGGATAGGGAAAATTTAGAGTTCCCAAGGTCCGATTAGCCATAACAGCACAAACAAAATAAATTAAAAAAAAACTGTACCACTACAACCCGTGAACGGGTCCGGGGTTCAGTACATGGTAGAGACTGTACTGTTTCATGGACAACGGTTCTGCAAGGAGGTGATTTGTCCTAGGTCACGCTCAACCACCAGACTTTTCCCCTTATTTCGGATACTCCATTTTATAATACTTACAAAGGGCTGGGTGAGCCCCAGGAAGGTCCTAGATCTCATATGATCCATCTCCGGCTGCAAACATACTAAATAAAAGTCTTTCCGGGAGCGGGATTTGAACCAGGATTTCCGGCATGATATCTCAGTGCTCTACCACTGAGCCACTTCGCTCCAAATAGCAGCATAAAGTGACGTTAAATAAACAAACAGTAACACTTAAAAGTCGAAATTTGAGTGGGATATTTATAGTTAATTTTCTTTACATTTGTATCATCCATAGAGAGCCGGGTAGCTCAGCCTGTGGGGTCCTGAGTTGTTATGATGAAGGTGCAGGTTCGAATCCGGCTATTGCAGATAAAATATTTAATATTTTAATATCCATGGATTGGGATCTACAGACCCTCCTCGGATTCACTGAGTCTCTATAAAGCTACCTTTAATTGGGGCAAAAATCTGTCGGTCGAAAAATCCTAGAAACAATACTGTCTCTAAAAGTCACTGAACCAAAGAATCTTCATAGATTGTAGTGGCACAGGTTTTCTTATTTACATTCATCTTAGAAATATGTATTACTTACGTTTAAAGATAATTTACTCCCAGCTACTATTTATTGATCATACCGCTCAGTTTATGAGGTTTTTTAAAAATTTTTAATTCAGTCAGATAAATTAAAACTGCAAACAAACGGAGATTACTGGTTAAAACAACTCGTGGCATTTTGTAATCATAAATAAACTGAATATTGTGAAACCTGTCCCCCTGAAAATATATAAACAAGGTTATTAATTCTCTTTCGTTTATGATTTTTTTTTCATAGATAAACAATTGAACACTAAATCTCATGATAACTTGTATTTTTGGAAAATATTAAAAGGGAAACGATTGAAAGGTAAAGCTTGTTGTTGCAACAACCTGCGGAATAATTGCCTTATTTTTAAATTATTGTTTGATGGATGTTTTGCTGATCAATAAAAATAATATTATGTTGTTTACAGGTTTCAGATCTTGCCCCTACCCCGAGCCGATGGTGTTGTGATCGTGGGCGGCAGATGGCAGGAGAGGCGGCCGACCATTCCGTGCAGCAGCACGTCAAGAAGAGACACTTCGACCGATTATAACACCCCGCATCTTTCTTCTTACAAATATCACACATTTATTTTTTTATTTCACGCGCTCCGGATGAAAGAGTTTATAATTATAAGCGGTAAAAGTAAAAAATAAGAAGAAAAAAAAATATTTTTTTACTATGCCAAGGCTGTGATAGATATAAGTTATGAGTGGATCGGACCTATAAGTCTATAAGAGTTATCCGAAGAAATCCGACAAGATGGAGGAGATGTCGGGGGATGTGGTGTGGTTAGTGGTCCTCAGCTTCTTGGTCGCCTTCGTCCTGGCCTTCGGGATCGGAGCCAACGACGTGGCCAACTCCTTCGGCACTTCCGTCGGTTCCAAAGTCCTCTCAGTGAGGGCCGCCTGCATCCTCGCTACTTTCTTCGAGATGGCAGGAGCTGTACTCATAGGTGAGTGGTAAACAAATTATATTAAACAACATAAAATATTAATCCTACAGGTGAAAAACGAGGTAACTCACTTCTTCCTAAATATCCAGGAAAATGCATTGTTCGTATTAAAATTCATAAGGATTACTGGTCCTGTCGGTATAAAAATGAAGAAGATGTTTGAGAGGCTTAAAGTCAAATTCGTGGAAGTCTCCTTACCCCGTTTTCCCCCAGTTCGGATGAACTTGTTTTCCTCTTAATGGCCATACTTTTTTAGCTGTTTGAATTCGTTTTTCAACTGTTTTGACCACATCACGTGTTCACCAACAAAAGATTTATCATATATTGAGTGAATTACCTCGATTTTTCCCTGTATTATTTATCAGATATCTACAGCCCGGTGAATAAGTGGTTCTCTTGTAATTTGGCCCACAGAGAATTAACTGTATTGAGGGAAGCGAAATCGTGTTATTTTCGTAGATTTTGGCTTGAAATGGAGTTGTATTATAAGGAGTAACTACATTTAGAGCCAATTATCTGACTTAGCCCCTCATTCACTAAGAAAATAACACGATTCGGCCTCTCTAAGTTCAAGAAAAAACTGGCGAAAAAGTAGTGGACCAAAAGTCTGTACACATTTTTGTTTATATAATTACAGAAGATATATTGTTTATTTATTACTGTAGAGCATTTGTATGGTTCCTTTTTTGATACAGATAAACACCTATACGGCTTTTATAATAATCGACGAATTTAATATGTTTACGGTCTTCTGGTACCACTACATTTGTACGGCAACAGATTTTTCGCAATTTTTCGTTAATAGAAAATTCAATTGTTTCATGTACTAATCTATTTCGCTCAAAAATGTAGGCAAAGTGCTGAAAGCTATTTTCTGTTTTGGTAGCAGCCTTTTAAGCGCAATTCACAGAGGGGTCATTTCACAGAGTTATTTTTGCTATGGCCCTGCACTCTATAACAGAAATTGAGTTTGAAAAATTAAAGTTTGCTATTGCAATGAAGTTTAAAAGGCATAAACTTCCATCGACCGCCATATGCTGTGTAATATATTGGTTAAACAAAGTATACCCAAGAAGTAAGCCTATTTTCTGTATACATGACTCAAACATTCAATGTAGTTAGAATCGGTAATTATTTTTCAGAGATCGAGGTTCATTCGGGTTTAAAAGAAATTTATATTATTTAACGCTTGAGTACGTTATAAGAAAGGTTTTACACACCGGAAGAAGGTTTAAATTTGAATCTGGGTAATAAAAATACACGTTTTCGATAGGTTTATGATCCAGTTTTGCTGGATGTAGGATGAAGACGTGAAAACTATAAAACTAAATAAAATGAAGTTGAAGAATGCAGTAATGAAATAGGGTTTGAAGTAAATTCGTACAGGACTGCTATATGGTTAGTAACAGAAACGGGTATGATTTTGTTAATACTGTTAAAGGAGGGAGTAAATTGGAATTTGTCGGGAAGTTTAAATACTTGGGATATATGGTAACAAAAAAACAACAACAAAAAAACGAAATTAAAGATAAAATAAACTCACAGTTAAGGGTAGGAAATAAATACCAGGAGCGGAGTGGCTCAGTGGTAGAGCACTCAATTGCCATGCTGCAAATCCTGGTTCAAATCCCGCTCCAGGCAAGCCTTTATTTAGTCTGTTTGCAGCCGGAGATGAATCATGTGGGATCTAGGACCCTCCTGAGGCTCACCCAGCCTCTATAAAATAATATTTAAAAAAAATGTACCCAAAATAAGGTTGGAAAATCTGGCGGTCGAGCGTGATCTAGGACAAATCACCTCCTTGCAGAACCGTTGTCCATGAAACAGTGCATTATCTACCATTTACTGAACCCAAGACCCTTTCACGAGTTGTAGTGGTGCAGGTTTTTATTTTTCCATATTGGATAGCTCGCGCCTTTTGTTTCGAAACTTAAAAGTTAGAATTAATAGAACCATAATCCTTCTAACGGTTGGAACGATGAACAACGTATTGAGGTAACAGAAAATAAAGTATTACGTAGAAATTGGGTTCCAAAAAGTGGTCAAAATGTCTTATGGGCACTTGGAATTGTTGAACATGGTCGTTGTAAATGTTGAATTGATACCATCAATGGTATCACTGATTCATCACAAGCGGATAACAATGACTGAAACCTCTCAAACTTTAGTTCTCTATTGATAAAAAAAAATACTGTAGTAAGATACTGTAATTTTAATATAGGTGTATATATTAAATATATATATATATATATATATATATATATATATATATATATATATATATATATAGGTATATAATATATATTTATATATCTTATTATTATTGTTAGAGTTTGGAGCCTATGGGATCATGCAAAGAAACTTGACTTTATTTTAAGATGTTTTTTCTATTTTTCCACGCCTTTCTCATTTTTTTCTCCGTGGATCCTCCTCCTTTCCTCCGTCCACTCTGTCCTGGTCTTCTTGGGCTTCTCATTCTCTTAAATTACTTCCTAATTGGTAACCTTTATATATATATATATATATATAAAGGTTATATATATATATATATATATATATATGAGGACCGAACTATTGATTAATTTTTCGATTTATGGAACCCTATCCTGGTCCTCAATATTCAGTTGTTATTGGGAAATAATTGACTGGCATAAATTATCTTATGAATTATTCATTAGTTGATCGTCATTTTTTTTTAATTTCTCAATTTGACGATATTTAAATAAGGTGCTTTAATGTATTACTGTTAATATTTATGTAAATATCAAAGCCTCATGAATGATGAACTATCACTAATTTACGCTGATAGTTTTTTTTTATTATCTTACATTTCGTAAATAATATCGTTAATGAAATAAATTATTCATTCATCTATTTTGTAAGAGAAAATCACCTTCGTCGAACCCTTCAGAATAGATTGATACAATATATATATATATATATAGACTCACATGAATGATTTTCCTAAATCAGTTGGTTTGTTGGTGGGTTGGAACTGTTCCTACCATCTATAAGCTGACGACTTCCAAATCTATTTGTCCTTTTAAGTTATTAATTGCGTTCGCCAGTATTCAGGAAGACCTAGATAGGATCAGTGCCTGGGCAAAGCTGAACAAACTGGAATTGAATGAAATGAAAACTCAGGCCATTGTTTTAGTTTCCGATTCCTCCCTTACATCCATCCGCACCCTCCCAATATTAATCTTAATCGATCATTCCATCACATTCAGCTCCTCTATCAAAAACTTAGGCATTACTACTGATCATAACCTTTCCTGAAAACCCCACATCGCACAAATATCACCACGGTCAATTAGTTCCCAGAAGCTATTCCATCGTTCCCGAAACCTCCTTAAACAAAGCTCCTCATATCATTTTTTATCTTTTCCAACTTTAACTACTGCAGTGTTATATACATGGGACTCTAAAAGTTGCTTGAAGAGAGATTAAAGCGAATAATGAACTGCTCTCTAAGATTTGTACTTGGTACCCCGTGTCCCGCCCTTATGATGAGTTTAAGTTGCTCTTGTCCCCATTGGAAGACAATATTTCCTCGGTGCATTCTTATACTGATCAATTAACCTTCAACACCCTTCATATATCTTCAATATCCAACAATTGAAATCCTTTGTCCATCCCTACTAAACAAGATCTGGCCTTTCCGATCTCTATATTCGCTCCCACAGAAACAAAGCATTCGTGCGTTCCTTTCTCGCCCGCTCCACCACAGTGAGGAACTCAATCCCTCCTAACATCCGTCATGCTCCCTCACTATCGTCATTTAAATCCTTGCTTTTCCAAGCTTTCCTGGTTTCCCAAAAAGATGCTCTCTAAGCTGGTCAGTTATTTGCTTAAATGAATCAGTATTGAATAATCGATTTTGTTATTTAGTCGTTTAATTTTGTTTTTTAAGATGATATAAATCATTAAAGAAATTATTGCCTGCATTTAACAGTTGTTATTGATTTATCTATTATCTTTAATTGTTTAATATTTTGTCATAATTCGTACTTTTTATTTACTTATTATTATTTGTTTTTATTGCTATTTGGTCACTTTTTATAAGCGTTTTGATTTTTATTACGTAGCCTTTTAGCCAGATATATATTATGTTTCTTTTTCTGTTGACGTTTGTTATTCTAAAGGGACTTAGTCCCAGGATAAAGTTACTTTTCTATTCTATACATGTGTATTTTGGGCCTAATTTATCTATTAATTTTATTTCATCGGCCCCATTTTGATAGCAGATAGCGAATGGTAGATGATTGTAGAAATCTTCGACATAGGTATCTGATTCCAAAAGAATTATCCCAATAGTCTTTGAAAGAATAGAGGCCTTGCAGATTTTAATTTTCGATTTTACGTATCTTCGAACATCAAATTTAAATTTTGGAAGTGTTGGCTATTTTTTTTCCTCTTGCTTGATCACAAACGTTATTTTAAAAAGTAATAAACCAATACTTATTAGTACATGTCCTTTCATTCTCGGTGCACGTCATTGTCAAAATGAAGATTGGAATCTAGCTCCCAGTAAGGAGATCAAGTACTTAGATGTCTATATACATGAGACACTCGACAAGGATATAGAAATGAAGATATCCCGAGGAAGGAAAATCATTAGGATCCTCAAGTCCTTTGGAATAAAGAGGTCTCGTCAGAAAGAAAAGACAAGATGCCCGTAAACTGCTTGCTCTTGAGATGGACTTTTTAAGAAGTAGCTGTGGCATCTCAAAGCTCCAACACATACCCAATACCGTTATAAAAGAAACTACAGGGGGTGAGAAAAATATGTTATACGAAATAGAGACCAGGAGGCTTCAATGGTTTGGCCACCTGATGTGAATGAGCGACAATAGATGGCCAAAGAAACTCTTCCTACATAAACCAAATTATATAATAAAGATAGGACATGGATGGCGGATGTGAGATACGGGATGGCAGGGAGAGGGCTGTGAGAGGAAGAAGAAGAATGGGGCGATAGGAAGAATTGGTGGGAAAAGATTTTGGGTCAGCTCAGTGGTTTAGAGCACTGCAACGGAAATGCAGACAACTCGGGTTCGAATCCCGGCCAGGACAAATCTTTTCTCTTCAAAACAAAAATAGTTATAATAATCACCATCAAAATAACAATTATATTATTTTTTCTGATTCTGAATTTTAAAATTTGTATTTATTTTTTATTTTTGACCATCTATAATTATATTTTTACGAGAAACTCACTTATGTTCTTCATGTATTTTTATTATATATAGATTATGTAATTTACATTTTTCATATGATTATTATTTTATTTAGCCTTTTGGTCTTATATTTTCTTAGCTGAGATCTATAACTTAATTTTAAAAATGTGTTTAATAGTAATTTAAGAATAGTAAATGAATAATTATACCAGAAACGAAGTTCGCACTTAGAAACATCTATTATTATAAAACTAAAAATATACTTAATATCTTACTCCATTCATGTATGTACTTCCTTTGTTAAATTTGCAAAGTTTCTTTGTTTTTGTAGTTTGTTGTATTTTAAGAGCGGCGGAAATCATTAAACCGAATGGTTTGTACGTGCTCGAAGCTTCCTGTTATAAAGAGAAAAAATTCAATTTTTTTAAAAGTGTTTACAAAATCTTTAGGGAGTTGATTAGCTTAGTGTGTAGCGCGCTAAGTTGCTATTCTCAAGGTTACGGATTAAAATCCTGCTGTGGGAGATAAATTATTAAATCTGTTAACAGCAACGAAAGGGCTATGTACTCTCTACAGACACTCCAGGGGGTCTCCCAGCCTCAATAAAGTGGGTACCCTCAACAGGGAGAAAAACTGGCGGTTGAGCGTGTTGAAGGACAAATCACCTCCCTTCACAACCTAGAAACACTACAGTCTCTACCTTATACTGAACCCAAGACGATTCATGGGTTGTATGTGTAAAGGTTTGCAAAATATTTAAGGAATTTTCATAAGTATAAAGAGTGAATTCCACCCTCCCAAAAAAATATAATTATTATTATTTCCTTACTTTATGAAATAGAGTGAATGAGGAACTTAAGATCTGAAATATTGGCACGAAATGTTCGTCCTGTGTCATAATTTTAACAGGATTCTAATATTGTAAAGGAAAATTATTATGAGACGAATTTGCATTTAAATTCTCCAAGAAAATTTTATTTCTGCTTGTAATTATCCGGTTCAGAGTTCTTTTGACAATCTTCCCGAAGGCCAATAAAAGCGAAATTTCTTTTCGATCATCAACCGTTACTAAGGAGTTATGATTCTCGTAATAAGAAGAATAGTTAAGGAAAGAACCACTCCATTTAAGGAGTTTTGCTGAAATTGACGACGAATCAAATGTTGGCAGTTGTTCTTAACGACGTGCCCTTAGTTAAAGGAAATGATTCTTTTAAGTGCGGTGTTATCATTGTAAACCGAACAAAATCGGAATGGCGGATTCTTGATTAAATTATTTAATAATAAAAGGCTTAGCGAACCCGATACCACCAATCCCTGGTTGAAAACGTACTTCCATTACTACCCACACCCATAAAATCACACTTAATGCAATCCTCCCACCTACGGCTCGGCCTAGCCCTTAGGGGTTTGCCTATCTGTTGAATCCTAATTATCTTTTTGGAAACTTGTTCTTTACTAATCCTGATCCTTTGCAAACCCATCTTAATCTTCATGATGGTTAAATAATTTTAACCGGCTCCATTCTTTCAATTCGCCGTTATGTTGCCTCCTTCATTTTCCGGTAGACACGTAATATTCTACGTAATATCTTATTTTCAAAAACCTTAAGAACTTGTTCATCCTTCAATATTATTGGCCATGTTTTTTATACGTTTATGGAACTGTTGAAGGAAAGATAGTTTTATAAATTTTTTTTTTTTTGCGACAAAATTCACGAGCTTAATAATGTCAAGACCAGAAAAATAACAAGCATTACCTGCCCTTTAATCGCGCATTTATTTCCTAATTTTTTTTAGGTATCATGGCCCCTAAGCACTTCTCGAACTTCTTAAAAGATTAACATTTAAAAAGCTCTAAAAAATTAGACGAACCTCTAAACGAAAAACGTAAGCATTTAATTTTTCGCTGCAACTCAAGGAATTTTATATAAAGGCAAGCGCAACAAAGCCATAGGATCATCCTCTAAGCTTGACATCACCGGCCTCCATTAAAAAGAAAAAAAAATTTGGGATTAGGGTCATACGCCCATCATATCTCGACAATTTATGAAGACAAGGAAAAATATGAAATATTTTGGAACAGCTTAACAAGGATTGATTTTCTTTTTTCAATTTCAATGCAAATATTTTTCAATTTTAACTTTTATGTACATATGTATTTATTTGTATGACTTTTTATTTGAATATAATAACATGATTGCGTAAAAATCTGTTATTTTTTTGTTTGTCACTATGTTATTCTTTTATATATAAAACTATCCTGTGAAATATTTATTTCATTGAAACAGTAATTGTCACAATATAGCCACCATAGAAAATGTTATTTTTTGGAACCAGTCACGAAACTTGAACTTGAAGAAAATACTAAACACTTTTTTTTAAAAATAATATTAGGCATATTATTTATATCATCTGTAATACGAGTTTTACAAGAATTTATATATATATATATATATATATATATATATATATATATATATATATATATATATATATATAGGAGAAGTAATCATTCTGCATCCTCTGGTAATACTTCCTTAACTAGTCAGAGGTTTCGGTTCAAACTTTCTTCCCTAAACTCGGTTTAGGCTCTGTTAATTCTGTTATTAAGTGCAGTAGATAACATAATTAATTGAACTAGAGGCAAACTAGGTTTAAACTAAGTCGGTTTCCTTATTGAAGGAATTAACATTGACTTGTTCCGATAGTCCATTAAATAATTAATGAAGTGAATATGTTAATATTATATACATTAATATAATATACCCATTCTGTATACATTGTATTATAATTACAGATATATTTTTATTAAATTCTGTACATTTCTGTTATTCTTAAGGGACCTCGTCCCGCAGTAAAATTATTATTCTATTCTGTTCTATTATCTTTAATCAATATTTTAAATTCTTTTAAGTCTAAATATTTTGATTACAGTCTGTTGAATGAGCAAGAAGTAATAGATTAGATTATCAAGAGTATGATATAAATATATTTGTTGATGTGATATTCAATAAAGATTTAGAAATGTGTAGTTTTAAGTAAACATTATTTTGGAGAAGAAAATGATCCGAATGTCGGTTAAAAAATAATACTTTTAATTATAAACCTATATTTTGACCCAAATTGCAGATTTTCTTCAGGTCTTGGTCATAAGTACAGGAGTGTTCACTCCTATGTTTAGATGTATCGTTTTCTAATGAATAGCTTCACTATTTAAGGAATCATTCTTTGATCTACACCCCGGTTTTTTCTCCATATTTATACGGTCAACTATTAATTATTGAAATATTATTATCTTTATTAATATTTAAATATTTAATGAACTTCACAACTTCCATACTTCATCAACATACATGCTTTTCTGTATTTTTTAGACTCGAGACTTTTTCATTTGAATTTATTTTCTAACAACTATTTAATTTCTCATTTGAGCTTTTTCTTTTCTATAATTTTCTTCTTTCTTTTTTTTTTATACTTATTAAAATCTGCCACTTGTGGGCAATAAGTGCTAAGTAGGTATACAATCATTCCATAAAAACGGAACAAAAATATATACATGCGGTATAAAAAAACAAAATAAATGCTAAATTGTAATAAAAACAAAGTCTAAAAATAAAATAATTGCTTACATTCATATCATAATTACACTATTTACAATTTGGCTGGGTCCCCGAACTAAGCTTCTTCCCCAGAAATGAGGACAAAGCAGGAGTCCGGGAGGCCCCTGCCTCCTTTCTTAACCGCGTCACTCGCATTAAACCCCAATGGATGCTGGTTAAGGGCGTATGACATCACACACACAGGTCTTGAGGGGAGAATCTGGCCAGTGCCAGTACTCTAAAAAACATTATTACAACAGGTCTCGGGGCCATTGACGGTTATTTTCTATATTAATATATTAGTATGTCCCCTAAGTTTCTTCAGCGCCACACTATGTATGAACTCGAGCCAGATATGTTTGTCAAAATGCAGGCTCTATTTCACATTTATAGCATTATTTTCATATACATTCCATTGGTGACAAAGTCTCTTGAAATTTAGTTTTATTAAAAAAAAAAAAAAAGAAAACTATTTATGGGACACCCTAATATTTGGTGGAATAGCATTATATTCACTATTTTCTTAAGAAAAAAGTATTTCTCGACCAATGGTTATACAAAAAAAATGTAAGCATCAAATGTCTGATGTGTTCCCCTCCAACCCTTAGAAGGGGCAGGTACTTTTAGACTAGTCACTATTGATCAAGAAATAGAAAATCATAGCCCATAATTATTGGAAAAAATGTTGGGTATGAAAAGAGTTTTAATATATATATATATATATATATATATAGTTATGTATATAAATGGTTTGTTCCTCCGGAATGTAATGTAATAACGAAAATAATACAGTGATGTAAAATACTGATTGTTTTTATATCTGTATCACTTGATGTTTGAACATTTTGATACAGGGTACAAGGTGTCTGATACGATGAGAAAAGGTATTCTGGATGTCAACTTATACGAAGGTTCTGAACAAGAACTTATGCTTGGTTGTTTATCTTCCCTGAGTAAGTATTTTTTTTTTATTGTATATCACAACAAACGGTTTTAAGTGTTGCTTTTATGATATAATTATTGTGTATATTGATGCTAATAAAGGTCAACGGGCATAAATATTTAAAAAAATTGAAATGAGATGAAGAAACTTCATTATGAAACATTGAGAGTAGATTTTTGGTCATGCCCCACATATTTTGTTAGATAAAATGAAAAAATTAGTTTATAAAAATACCAGAAAAAAAGGTTTCATTAATTTTTTTGCCTCTTGGGATAAGTAATAAACATTTCATTTTTGAGAGGTATGTCCATTAAAATTTTATTGTCGATATTACTCCGAAGATATTATAAAAAAGGTTATATCATCATTACATTATTTATATGCTTTTATGTAAAGTAAATGTTGAAACATATAGGTAAGGAAGGAAATAGTTGGGGGTGCAGTCAAAATTAAACACTAAATAAGTGGGTACTTATTTTATTTTGTGCCGACGTTTCGACCCACTTTGTAGGTCATCTTCGGGGATAAGAAAGAAAAACAAACAAAACTATAAAAATAGATTGCAGTACCAAGTAAATGATATTATAAAAAAAATATATGTAGAGTAATAGAAATTCAGAACAAAAAAGTGAGGGATATATATATAAATAAAAATGTTACAGAGTAAATGCACAGAAAGGTGGTGATGTAAAGATTTACAAAGATAAAAGAAGGAAGTAAACAGAAAGTTTACAAAAAGAAAAAGTATAAACATCAGAGGTGAGATGTAAAGTTATGGAAAAGCTAGCAGAATATAGATAAAATATAAAGTGTATGATAATAGACTCCTAGGGAGTTTACATAAGTAAAATGAAAGACAATATAACAAAAATGATGTCAAAGCTGATAGTTGAAACATATAATTTTAAATATTGGTATTTTTTTTGTTTATGTTAACTTACTCACCTCAGAATATTTTTAATTCGTTTATGATAATTATTTAGTTGATTAACCTGGTATTTTCCTACATCTCCTATTTAAAAGAAGTGTTACTTTTTTTTTAATTTAAAAACGTCTGCTTTTTTTTGTATCATCTTCTTTGTGCCTGTGAGAATGGAGATTATGTATAAAATAAAAATTTCTGTTAATAAATCTTACTAATTTATTAGATATGTATAAGTTTGATTTAGTTTTAAATCAGATCAGATTCCAAGGAGTGGAAAGGAGAATATTAAAAGTACATTTTTGCAGATTTGTTTGAATTTTTTTACACTAA
Organism: Troilus luridus; assembly: GCA_964056705.1. Taxonomy (NCBI): domain Eukaryota; kingdom Metazoa; phylum Arthropoda; class Insecta; order Hemiptera; family Pentatomidae; genus Troilus; species Troilus luridus. The sequence goes on along the minus strand of OZ057415.1, from coordinate 95,659,080 downwards.
TGCCCAAATATTTTTATAAATTATATTATAAATTATACTTTTATTCAGCAAATTATTGCACACAAATACTTAATCCCACATAATTCCATTAAAAAAATAATTGGGCTTTATTCTATTATTTAAAATGAGTTTTTAAATATGGATTTTGTATATTTCTTCTTCCCTTTCCAAACTCCTGATTGGGAACTATTTCTTATGTTACAATAACCGCAGACATGCTATAGATTTTCTTATATATAGTAAAAAAAATCTATATAATGTATTTAGAACTGATTTTTTTGTTGCTAATTACATTAAAAAGTGGCATTAACATTACATTTTTTTATTTCAGTTGGAAGTGGTATTTGGCTGATGGTAGCAACATTTTTGAAGTTACCGATTTCTGGGACTCATTCTATCGTAGGGGCCACGGTTGGGTTTTCACTTGTCTGTCGTGGAACAAGTGGTTTGCATTTAACAACTTTAGCTACTATAGGTTTGTATCAACAGTGTTATTGAAAAACTGTTCAATGTTTAAGTATTTTTAATTATTGTTTTTCTTATGATCTAAATTTTGTTGGTTAAAATAAAAAAATAAAACAACTTTACTTTTTTACTAATAATCATCATCATTATTAGTGGCACAACAATCCAGTTATTGAGTCCGGGCTTCCTCATGCAGCTTTTTCCATCCTTCTCTATCTTGTACAGCCGTGATCCAACTCCATACGTCAAGTAGATTACTAGAACCTATCATGACTCTGTCTTTCCATTGTAGTTTTAGTCTCCTGATGCTTCTTGAGGCATATAATTGATTGGTCATCATTGTTTTTGGAACGTTTTCGTCATTAATCCTGGCAAAATGTACCTCCCATCTAAGCCGCCCTGTGCGGAATGGTCTTACAATATCCCGTTCTCCTGTGCAAATCTCCTCCTTGCTTTCCAGTTCTTGGCTGCTTCCACTGGACCTTAAATTTGGAGTAGAATTTTCCTCTCAAACACAAGGAGCTTTTGCGTAGCCAACCTTGAGATGGTCCAAGTCTCCGATCGGTACTACAAGACTGAGTGGATCAGATTCTCATCCAATCTCAACATTGTACTCTAAGTGAGATGATGACTTCTGAAGACGTGTTAACCCGAAGAAGATTCTGTTTGAAAGTACTATTCTTCTTCTTATCTCCGCTGGCATGTCGTTATTCACGTTACTAAAAAAAATTGAACATAAATTTTAAATTTAGCTAAAGCTATTTTTGTTTTAAATAAATTTTTAATTTTTTAATAAAATTGTTTATCTATTACTTGATATAAAATTTAAATTACTACTTTATAAATTTTGTTTAAAACCGAGTAATAAACACTTGGCTGAATGTATAAATGCTACTAATTGAATCTTATATGATTTATTTTTCATATTTAAACAGTTGGTATCATTTTTCTGTTTCAGTTGCATCATGGTTTGTGTCACCGGTGTTGTCCGGGATTGTCTCAGTTGTTCTTTACAGGGCAATTCAGGGACTGATCATCCGAGCGGAAAACCCTTTGACCCCGGCACTTAGGGCACTCCCCTTCATCTATTTGGCGACCGTGGCTATAAACGTTTTTTCTATTGTTCACGATGGACCGAAATGTGAGTAGAACATTTACTCAAAAGGATACTTGTGATTTAGCCAGTTCTCAGATACTGATATCCGTCATTGTTTATAACCTGAACACTGATAACTCTGATACTAATAACATCTACCTTCTGATTTATATTAATGGAATTAAAATTTATAAAATGTAATAATAAAATACTAATTCTAGACCCCCCTAGCCACATTCCTCTTCTTATATACATATTTCCCCTACACTTTCGATGAAAACATCTTCATTTCTTTCCAAATTCAAAATGATGACCTTTTTGATTTTTGGAATTATTTCGAACTACGGGGAGTATTTCACAGCTTTTTCTTTTAAAGATGGCTATTCCCAAAGTGTTGTTTGTTTATTTAACATCACTTTTATGCTGTTATGGCTAATCGGACAATGATACAGTTGGAGATCTAAATTTTGCCTATCCAGGTATAATTAGTATAGGGATTTTTAACGTGTAGCTGACATCATATAGGGTCGGGACCCCCGTGTAACGTTCCTTCCGAAGGACAGCATAACCAAGGATTTTTTACTCCCTTTAACAAATCCTAGGGCCAACTGCCGGGCTACAAACCCGTGATCTTGGGCTTAGTAGGTTGTTATGCTAACCACTAGACCACAGGTGACCCCCTTGTATTTATGAATAATGAACATAGCCAAAGTAGCACTTTGGCTATGTTCATTTTAAATAGGAAATAACAAAAGGAATAAAACAAAAACACAATATTAAATTTAATAAACAATACAGAAATTTAAATAGACGATAAACAAAATTAACAAGACAAAAACCCTAAAAAACATTTTAATAATGCCCATACAAATAATGAGATGAGTGATAAGAAGAGGTTACAAGAAATAAGGAGGTAGGCTTCATGGGGACCGGATAAATCACAAGTACCTTCAAATTTAATTTGAATTAGAAAATATATGTTCCCAAATTGGAACAGTTCTTGTTTACACCTTATTTTTGAATACTTTTTCATATAACATTAAATGAAGTTAAATTAACTTTGGGTGATAACATTTCTTTAATTAAAATTCAATTTATTAATAGTTAATGATGATATTTCCTTATTTCAGTACTATATTTGAATAATATACCATTGTGGATTAGCTGCGCAGTTAGCGTTGGTATCGGGGTCGCTGCTGCCCTAGTTGTTCAGTTTGTTTTTGTTCCTTCTCAAAAGAAGCTTGTTCTTGGTAAGTAAAAAAATAGATTTTTCTATAGATTTTTTATCTAAAAATAATTTAATTTTTATGTTTTTGTTAACAATCGCTTGTATTACTAATACTTTTAATGATAATTGCAAACCATTTATTTTTTTGTAACATTTTTATTTTGTGTCTTGAGAATGTTTTGTTTTTCATTTTAAATTGGGGAAAGATGCATTATTAGTTATTCTCCAATTTTTTTATTTTTATTTTTATTTTAGAGATGTATGAACCTTAACTATACATTCTGCATCATCGGAGTAAGACTACATATCACCGCTAAGCATGAAATACAATAAAAGTTATAAATAACCAATGAATAGGTTTCTGCAATCAGCAATGTACAGACAGAAAAGACAGAAAATTTAAAAAAATTAGATTTTTAAATTTCTTGCACAATTTTTTTTATATAGTTTATGTTTGACCAAGAGATTTTTGCAGGAATATTAAATAAGAATATCAATGCTTTAGTAGAAAAAAAAGTCCTTTCACTGAAGAAAAACTGAACTTCAACCTAGGAAGTGTTTGTCAATGGCAGACTATGTAGTATTGTTTCTAACTTTAATACTTACAATTAATTCATATTAATGGGAAACAAAATTACATATACATATAAATACATAATTTGTATCATGTATGTAATTTTATAGAGAAAAAATACTAACATAGACAAAAATTAATAGATCTCATCATGTTTTTTGAAGTAGATCTGCAAAGTTTTATGGAATTGAAGATGAAGCAATACTCATTACAATTGTATTATAGAGCACATAAATAGAATGGTGAGATCGGAAGGTCTTACTGGGTATCATGGGTAACATTAGTGGGCGGTTTGTAGACAACAATCTTTAAAGTTACAGTATTGAGGAGTTTCAAATGGAATTATTTCAACAATTTTAGTTAAATAATAATTTTTAATTTCGGAGGCTTTTGATCTTAAACTCCTCAATTATTGTTTTTTGGATCCCTATATTTATGTATCGACACTGCTTTTAGAAAAACAACGGTGCATAAGCAGTATTGATTTTTATTTTAAGATTTCACTTTTCACCATAAATATAATGTTTACTTACAGAATTTTACTATATATCATTACCTCTAAATATTTCAAGAATTTACTGGATGACATAGCTTTTTGATTTAAATTATAGGTTAGGTTTTGTTTACGTTCAATTTGTTTTGTAATGCTTTGCTTGTATTTTCGCTTTCTTGTTCATGTTATATATTTTTTTTTTTTTGTTCACTGTCTGTATGTCTGGTATAAGTGTATTTTTAGTATATACAGGAAGCCTGAAGTTATTTCGTCCTGTAGTTTTCTTTTGTTAGTATGTCAAAAGTTTCTAGATTCAAAGGAAGCACTTTTCTTGTTATTTTTTATGTGATTATGTAATACTAACAGGATGTATTTAACCAAATATTATGTTTTGTTTGCACTTTACTGGAATCATTTTTTTCATTCTTTTAAATATGCACAGCACCTACATATTTTAAAACGTTGTTCTTAACGCCAATTGGTTTAGTTTTTGTTTTTAGTTTTGACTGCATTCGGAGTGTTGTTTGTTGCATTTGTTCAACTTTTTGTTTTTATGTGATTTGTGCATTTCTTTTTTTCTTTTTCATGAGATTCTTATTGATGAAATCGTATGGCAAACTTATTTTACAGAAAACATAAGAAAATCGAGTATCCGAGATGTCCAGTTTACTTTTGGGGAATCGACAGGTATAACATGACAGATTGATTATTCTTAGTCATACTATTTTTCGTGGAAGTTGGAAATTTTATTGAACACTTTGGTGTCATTTAGTTTATCAAACTACATTTTAAGATGTTCGTGGATTTCTCTAGAATATTATTACATTAGTTAGTGTTATAAGTATATTTCATATTATAGTATAGTATCTCCTCCTATAATGATTTACTTCCAGATTAAGATTTTTTACTTATGTTTATTATAAAATTAATGTTAATTCTATATTTATTTTGACCAAAAAGTTTAATGCAATTACAAATCAACAAATGATTTTAGTAAGAAAACATAAAACGAATATAATAATTTTAAATTTCATATAATAATTTCTGTGAAATTCCTTCTATGCATAAGAAAATCAAAGTTGAACTAAAATATAAGAAAAAGTTTTTCTTCTTCTTCATCCTCCTTGTGCCTTTCAGCGTGGAGGTGCCTCAGTCCATGCCAGCACCTTAATGGCATTCAGCCCGAGTCCTCTTTGCTGTCCCAGCTTGGAGATGTGGTCCGTCCATGTTAGTCTAGGTCTGCCCCGGGGACGTCTTCCAGTTGGCCTAGCTTGGAAGAACTTCCTTGAGTCCTGATGTTCCTCCATTCTGCAAAGGTGGCCGAACTGCCTCTTTTCCGCCACTTCTTTTGCAGCTGAAACTCCTTGGTCCTCTCGTATTCGCTGATTTCTGACCAGATCTTTTCTGGTTCAGCCAGCCACTCTCCTCAGGTATCTCATTTCTGTGGCTGTTACTCGCCTCCAATGCTTGTCCAGAGGGACCCAGATTTCACTTCCATAAAGAAGAGTAGTAGCCTTGAAGATGTGCAGCTTCACTTTTTTGTCCATTTCCCTCTTTCCAGCAATCATATTGCATAATTGGTAGTAGACATTATTTGCCTTTCTGATCCGGTTGGAAACCTCCCCTTCAATGTTTTCCAATAAAATTAATATTAAAAAAAATTTAATGAAACAATATTTCTTCAAACTCTCTTCTCTTATGATCTCATGTAAGATGAAATCTATTTTTATTATTATAGGGGGTCCTACTTTCAATATAAATATATAGCAATATAATTTTATAATGGAGGAGAAAATGCTAGAGTGTAGGTCAAATTAATATATATATATATATATTAACTGTCAGGGCATGAATATGAGACTAACCTAGTCTCGAAACGTCGCCTAAGAAGTTGAAATAACTGACTGAAACTCAAGAACTATATACAATATATATATATATATATATATATATATATATATATATATATATATATATATATATATATATATATAGGTTTTTATTAGTTCTATAAAATTAGGTTTCTGGTTCAATAATCTATTAATCTAATGGATTCTTTTTCAATGAATAGTTGCTCACTATTTAAGAATTTATTTTTTTACCTCCATCTGGATCATTTTCTCTTCCATGATGTTTTTAGGGTCAACTAATAATTATTCAAGTTATTTATTTAATCTATTTATATTTGATAGATTCATCTCGAGATGGGAGTCCGAGAAATTCAAGACTACTTGAAGATGCAGGAGCTTCCCGTGGTCTTCCAGTGATAGTTGAAGTGCCAGCGAACAACAATGGATACGTTCTTGCACAAACTGAATCTCTATCGGTATTTTATATCTCCTCTTTCTATATATTTATGTTAAACCTTTCTCTCATGAATAATTTTATAAATTTTATTTTACTGAATCCAAGATTTAAATATTATTAATTATTTCTTCCTTACATCATCCAGTCAACCATCCCTCGCTTCTCATTATTAATTATCAAATGGATTTTGCAACAGGATATCCCAACTCTAGAAAAAAAAGGAGATAAAGAAACTATAGATCAAAAGCTGAACCTTCCCAATAATGGAAATGTTACTCCGGCATTTGGTACGTATCGAAATTTACAATCATGATTTTCTTCAAAAACGTTTTTAAAATGAATTTCAAAAATTCTAAAAATCAATTTCAATCAAAATTTGATAAATGGTTACAATAGATAGTAATGGTAGGAGAAACAAGCTCGGCATTTCGATCCTACCCAAAATATTTTGAAAATTTTGAGCTGATAAATATAATTTTATACCATTTATGAGCTTATAAATTTGAATTTTATTTTTATGATTTTTTTATTTCCAAAGCAAATTTAGTTCAAATTAGAATTTTATAGTCATGGGACTCCGTGTTAGACAGTTTATTTCTGTTTTTATTTAGAATATGACATGAAAAAGAAAAAATATCCAGGAATTTAATTGATATATAAGTTAAATTCTCAATAGATGTACCACTATACCCCGAAGAACAAGTGGCGAGACTTGTCTTTAGCGAAGCATTTCATAATAATGGAGCTGTTGGTATTTTTGTTTTATTTTAAACTACAATTTATTAAACTGAAAATAAAAACATATATAAATGTTTTCAGTAATTGTATTTATATTTAGGTAATGGGTATTTTTATAGCTATTTTATGACACTCTAGTAAAATGTTGTCATCATACCAAAGTGGGTTTTTAATTTATTTATTTAATAATGAACATTGTAAATGATATCATAAAAAGTATTTAAATTAAAAATTTGTGTCCATAGTTTTCCTTCTGGTAATCTACTTCTGGTAGGAGTAGTTTGTTATCATTATAATGCTTATTTCAATGTTCTCACCTACAATTTAGCAAACTGAAAATAAAAAAATTTATAAATAAGTTCAATAATTTTATTTATTTTTAGGTAATCGGTATTTTTATAGCTATTTTATGACACTCTGGTAAAATGTTATCATCATTCCAAAATGAATTTTTCATTTACTTATTTAATAATGAAGATTGTGTAAATGTAATTATATTTAAAAAAATCAAATTAAAATGAAAAAATAAAAAAATTAAACAAGTTTGTGTCCATAGTTTTGCTGCTGGTAAACTACCTCTGGTAGGAGCAGTCTGTGATCTAATATAATGTTTATTTTAGGGCTGTCACCAAACAGTAGCGCCGTTCCTTTAATTAAAGAAAAGCCGCTGGAGCCTATGGTAATTAGTTTAATGGCTTTAACTAACTTAAGATTATAGCCTAACTTTCAATTTAATATTTATAAAAAAAATTGTATTTGTTTAATTGAATAAAATATTTGTAACCTAGGTACTGTAATATTACTTGTACATTAACACACTATATGTAGCAATGTAGCAATGACTACATACAGCTAACTACTTTCCAGCTTTTATATGCTGTGTTTATTTAAATTCTAATTTCTTCTTCTTTTTTTTCAGCAAACACAATCTTTTTCTAAGACACTTATGATCCCAATTTTACTATTTCTAGTATATTTTATTAATTGAGAAGGTCTTAAATAATTTTAATGTAAATTTACACAGTGTATCATACACCATAGTAGTGTAGAGACGTTTTTCTTTTAATCTTTTATTCATTCATTAAAAAAAAAATTGAAGTTAACAATAATTATCAAGGAAGGATTGAATTTTATAATGTTTTCTCTAAACACCTTTTTTACTGCTAATTTTATCAAAAGCAGATCAGTGGGTAATAAGATGAGAAGATGAATCAACAACAATCATAGACTCTGTTGGGGAGAGCGACACCATAAAGGAAATAAAACCAACAGGTGTAAATCTCCGACCCGGTGTCAATAAATGCCGGTTATTTTGAGCACTTACGATGTTAATGAATTTATCGATAAGAAAAAAAATGATTAATATGTTGTTAGAAAAAAAAAGAGGATTAAAATAAGAAATATTGAAATGAACAAAAATGAAATTTAATGAACGAGGGAATTACATGTAATAGATAAAATAAAAACATATGGTTAATGAAATATATATAACAAGGAATAAACTATTAATTATGAACAATAACTACGCAGGCCTGATATTTACTAAATAGAATTTAAATGTATAATTTAAAGAAGAAATTAATTAACTATTAATTTAAATTTAATACAACAATAATAGACTTAAATGTCCATAAGTGACAGCAAAAAATATGTCTCCGACGTCTTCTCTTCACCAAGGCCTTTATTATAATTATTAATTAGAAATACCTTATGAGAAGTGTTACGTCCGGTACTCAAAACGATCGGCGATCGTCAATACTCCCACTGAGTAGAAAGATGTTGATGATGCCAGGAGCTCCAAAAGTACTCGTAATGAGTAATGTTAGACTGCACTAAGTCTATACTAAAAGAAACTCGTAATGAGTGTTCACTGATTGATGTTCAAAGCAACAATGACTCTAAGCGTCTCGCCGCCATAACCAAGACAACGGGGGTCGTATTTTGTCGACATATGAATTAACGTGATGCTTCGCATTGTCTATAAACTATAATCTACTAGCTTATAATTACAAAAATAAAGCTTTATGTTCAATTACTCCAATATTTTTTCTCTCGTTCATTATAATCAAATCAATTGCAAACTAAAGAATTAAAGAAAAAAGTAATGAAACTAATTAATTTAAATTTGATAATAACGATATATAGAGGGGGGGGAGAGTAATGAAACTAGTTTAATGAGCGTTAACAGACTCCATAAATCAAAAAAGAGTAAATAAAGTGGATCACACAATGTTGCCGTTGTTTGTTGAGGGAGTGAAAATTCCCAACATTCGATTTTGAAGAATTGTTTATTCCCTTTTCTTTTCTCTAAGGTTTATTATTTTTTTAATTTAAAAAAAAATAAAACATATTTAGCATCATGTGCCTAACACTGAGATAGTAGATATTATTAATTTTAAAAGACTGTACAACATTAGGTTTCAAATGTTTTTTTTATTTACAGAATAAGTACTTATTTTTCTGGATGATGAGTAGAGCTGGTTTGTTTACAAAAAATAATCAAACTGAAAGTTCCTGGTCAAAAAATTGGCTGGTAATTGTTTGTTTTTTACACCAGATTTGAAACATAAGGCTCTGCTTGTGTTTTTTTCCATTTGCATTCTAATAAAATTTAATGTTTCGTTTTGAGTTTTGGCTCTATTTTATTGTTCCTATTTATAGTTTTTAAAAACAAAAAAAGTGACTCCTGATAGTGATGGAGGAAAAAAAATTCTTTTTTATGAGAACTTGATGGAATCTACATATAGTGTGTTGATATTCTTTTTAAATATTTTTAGCATACACTAAATACAACAAAAGATAAAATACTAAAAAAATTGAAATTTTATAGGACTTAAAAGTTAAATAAAAAATTTATAAACATTCAATATTTTTTCAACTTAACAAAATGAATTGATCGATTCTTAAAAATTGTCTTAATTAATTATGTTTTCTCATGTTAAATTTATTATAATATTCAACAAAGTGGTGTACGAATGACATAGTAAATAATGGCATTCAAGTTTGTAATAGATTTTAGACAATATTACTTAAAACAATTTAATATCAAATTCTTCTTCATTTAAAAATTATTTCAATAAAATTGAACAAAAAATGAAAAAGAGATATAAATTGTGAATAGGATGCAATAGGAAAAATCCCCGAGACAAAGCCTTTAATCTCTATAATACTGGGAAAAAACAACTAGTCAACATTTCACCAATTCAGGCATCATCATTGAAAATCACATCAACGAAGAGTAAGTCGCATCTCACACCAACACCCCATACAGACTCATCAAATAGAGACAGCAACCTTACTCCAAGAGGCTCCACAAGCATCTAAGGCATAGGAAGGTCGACATTCTTTGATGTGGTTATCTTTCCTAATGATGTCTGAATTGGCGAAATGTTGACTGGTTGTTTTTACCCCAGTATTTTTGAGACTGAAGGCTTTGTTTTGTGGATTTTTCGTATAACATCGTATTAAACATTTTTTATTTCTTATAAATGTTAAACCGGAATACTTCTTATAGATTCTCTGAATTGTAGTTATTTTAAATTGTGAAGAAAAAAAATCTATTTAAAAAAATTTTTTTTTTTAGCAAATAGAAAATAATGATGAAAACGAAGATAGGCCAGAGATCGCAAGAGTATTTTCTTTTCTTCAGATACTTACAGCATGTTTTGGGTCATTTGCACATGGTGGTAATGATGTGAGGTACTAATATTTGCTATTTATTAAAATATGATTATTTTAATAAAATAATTTAATTTAATTATTATAATTAATATTTATTAAATCTAAAAATAAAATAAATTATTTTTATATAATTATCTTTAATGATATTAGGGATTGTGTGATATCTTCTTTTTTACCACCCTCTTATGCTATTCCTAGCATTGAGGAGCCACGATAAATTGCAGACATTCCTCTCGGTCCTTACATAGCTGGTTCAACTGCTGGAGGGTCTTGCCTCTTTTCCCTCCAGTCCTCAAGATATTCTCCTAGTAGGGGCTTCTGGAACGTCCTCGTAGTTTTTTCCCTAAGGGTCGGGCTTCTAGAACTTGTTTTGGTTCTCTTTCATCCTCTACACGACACAAATGGCAAACCACTCAAGTTGTTGGGATTCCAGCGGTCTTTAGTTCTTTTTCCTCAAACAGTTCTGTTATTTGTTCATTTCCAATACAATCCCTTCTTGTCATCCCAACCGCTCTCCTCAGAAACTTCATTTTTGCTGCAGGCTGGCTTGCTTATCAAGCATTAACTATGTTTGCTTCCATATGTACGGGTTTGGAGATAAACAGATTTATATGTATGTACGTGCTATTTAGTCTCCTTACCTACTTCTCGGTAACCGATTACACTATTTCAGATGTGGTAATAAGCTTGATTAGGTATGATTATGTACTATGATATCTCTGGGTTAATTTTTCCAGAGGAACTTGATTGCTTCAATGATATATATTTTTAAGTAATTGGTTCTTATTTTTATATTTCTTTAATTAATTTAACAAATATTTTGTTTTTAAATAAATAAGCTCCTTATTTTATATGTATTACAATTTGTTTCACTATTTGTTCCAGTAACGCTATCGGCCCACTTATTGCTGTCTGGCTGATTTATGTTGAAGGCAGTGTTTTACAGAAAACTGAAACCCCTCTCTTCATTCTGATATACGGAGGAATTGGGATTTCAATTGGCTTATGGATTTGGGGACGCAGGGTAATTAAAACGATTGGTGAAGATCTCACCAAGATCACCCCATCCACGTAATTATTTTTGTTATTAATATTTTTTGGTACTTGTGACTTAGCCTGTACCCATGAAACCAACCTCCTTATCTCCTGTAACCTCTTCTCATCACTTGTCCCATGTGTGTTCGTTGTTTTTTAGAGTTTTTGTTTTGTTAATTTTTCTTATTGTATATTTTAATTTCTGAATTGTTTATTAAATTAAATTTTGTGTTTTTTTCTTATTCCTTTTGCTATTTCTTATATAAAATGAACAGAATAACACTTTGGGAATAGGCGTTTTTAAAAGAAGAAGCTGTGAAATACTTCCAGAAATTTAGAATAATTCCAAAGACAAATAAAATTAAAGTAATAATTAAAGTAAACAAATGGATTTTGATGAGGGTAGAAATGGAGATGTTTTCATCAAAAGTCTAGGGAAAGCATTTATATAAGAAGAGCAATGTGGTTTAGAATTAGGATTTTATTATATTTCAATTTTGATTAATATGAATAAGAAGGTAGGTGTTATCAGTATCAGAATTATCAGAGTTGGGGTTATAAACGATGGTGGATAACAGTCCTGGGTACCAGCTAAGCCACAAGAACCTATGATTTTACGATTGTTTTCTTTTTACATCTACATCATTACATCTATTGACTAACAGATTATGTTTTAATATTTTTTTATTCCAGGGGTTTCACCATTGAGATAGGAGCAGCTCTAACAGTATTAATTGCATCAAAATTCGGCCTTCCGATCAGCACTACTCACTGTAAAGTTGGATCTGTTGTGTTCGTTGGTTGGTGTAGCTCTTCATCGTCTGGCGTCGATTGGGCACTTTTTAGGTTATTATTATTTATTTTTTTAATTTAATATATAAATTAACTACTTAAGGCTTTGGAATGTTGAGATTCCAAATTTTTCCGAACAGATAAAATTAAAGAAATGAATTGTTACTTTAACTTTTGCCACCCTGAGGAACATACTTGTATAAAGAATCAATGTATGTACTATAGAACCAAAGTATAAAGTAGAATTTGAAAAAAAATGGTTTTATTTTTCTATCTGGAAGCATCTTATAATTAATAACTTGATCAGCTATATGAATATCTATAAATATAAGATGCTTTGTCCTGAATGATTGAGGGATCAACGCACAGCCTAAACCGCTGGTCGTAGAGACCTGAAACTTGGAGGACGTGTTCTTTGTATAACGTAGACATCCGATAAGAAAGGATTTAACGAAATTCTACCCATAAGGGGGTGAAAAAGGGAGCCAAAGGTTTTTTCCTTGCTCACTTGTTTCTTACTCATAAAATCTACATATTTTCACTGAATAAAACAAATCAAGTAACATAGTTCACTTCTCTTTGCTGCCGTAAGCTAGTGTATATATATATATATATATATATATATATATATACAAATACCCTAAAAATATATTGTATTTATTTATTTCTATCTATATTTATAAATCCGAGCCCGTATACTACAACACTGACAATTGGTGGATCACCCCTATCAATTAGTTGCACATAAAATGATCTAGTAGAACCTCTTCCCTGGCATTATTTAGGTTATTGGAAAATTAAAGGTCTCTCATTCACCTTTTCAGTCTCCTCTTGAGGTGAATAATATAATTTTAAAACATGTTGTTTTGTATAGATTCAGCTGTTATAATTTTTTTTTTTTTTTAATTTATTTATTGATATTTACAACTGTATAAAAAAAAAATACATCTAGTAAATGGGCTAAGCGATACAAAATGACATGTGAAAATGACATGTAGAGAAACTACCCACTGGTAGTACTCAAATCACAAGTTCAACTAAGAAGTCACGGGGCCATCTTCTTTTCAGACGCTTCGGAGGATTATCGGGAATTGAAGTGGAAGCTAGGTTTAAAACCAGAGGGTTTGAGTGGAAATGAAGTTTGTTATGAAAGGATAGATAGCGGTTTCGGGCCAAATCAGCAACAAATGGGACATTAAGGTCGTTATGGATGATTTTATTCTTAACAAAATAAGGAGCATTAAGGATTTTACGAAGGATTTTGGATTGTAGGGATTGGATACGAGAGGAATTCGATGGCTTAGTGGAGCCCCAAAGCTCTACTCCGTAGGTCCAAATAGGTCGTATGATGGTCATGTAGATGAGTCTTTTGTAATAAATTGGGAGCTTAGAGCGTTTGTCTAGTAAGTGTTGAAGTAGCCTGAAACGTCGAGCGGTTTCTTGTCTTTTCAGTCTCGTATGAGGATTCCAGGTTAATCGTTTGTCAAGATGCAACCCTAAGTATCGGATCTGTTCTACAGGCACCAGTGGGATATTATTAAAGGATACTGAAGGGCAGGAAGTCATTGGTTTACGACGTAAGGTAAAAGTGATTTGATGCGATTTTTGAGAGTTTATTTTAATTCTCCAGTTTTGACACCATTCTTCAAGATCAGTGATATGGGATTGGAGGCTTTGGGATGCAATAATTGGATTGGTGTTGACAGATAATACACATGTATCATCAGCATACGTGGTAAGGATAGTATTAGGATGAGTTGGGATGTCAGCTGTATAAACTGTATAAAGGATTGGGCCAAGGATGCTACCTTGAGGAACACCAGCAGATTGGGAAAATAGGGATGAATAGACATTATTATGATTTACTTGGAAAGTTCTGTTTGTGAGATAGGATTGAAGGATGAGAAAGTAGGTAGGCGGTAGGAATTGACGGAGTTTGTAGAGTAATCCCGGATGCCAGACACGGTCAAATGCCTGTTCCACATCAAGAAAGACGCCCAAACAATATGATCCACGTTCTAATGCAGAGGAGACTACATCCACCACACGATGACATTGCTGAATAGTGGAGTGGGATGCTCGGAATCCAAACTGGTGATCTGGTATTATGTGATTTGCATCAAGGATGGGGTACAATCGTTTTAGGATGAGTTTTTCTAGGATTTTACCCATGCAAGGTAGAAGAGAGATAGGACGGTAAGAGGAAGGGTCAGCTGTTATAATAAAATATAGTTTTAAAAAATATTGTTTTAATCATATCAGCTATTTGAAAAAACACATGTTTTTCTAACAACTTAGTTTACATCGACTATTCCTTATTATATTATGATTTTCAGTATTTATTCAATTTTTTTTGGCACTGAATAATTGTATAAATGCAAAAATCCAATTTTGATATACAAAATCTATTTATTACATTGTATTAAATATTTTAATTTTAGTGAACAAATATTCCCATTATTTACTCAAATAAATAATTACCTCGTTACTGAATGTCCTAGGTTTTGGATCAACATTTAGTTAATGTCTTTAAAATCAATAATAGAGATCATATGAAATAAATATAGTTAAAGCTAAATGTGAAGTATAGCTAACAATAAAAGATAATATATATAAATTTGTTTTTAATTTGAGTAGTTTCTGCTTAAAAAGTTTGCTTTTGATATGGTTCCCTCTCAATGTATTATTATTATTTTCAAAATTAAATTAATAATAAAGTCTTAATGTAAATTCTGAGGGATTTTTACATTTTCTATAATTAAAATAGTTGTTGTTTCCAAAGTGATTCTAATAAGGTTTAAAATCCGATCAGCTGCCAAGGTGAATTAACTCCTTTATTTGCTTTGATAGTTCAATAGGATTTAGATCAAGATTTACGATCACCATTCCAATTGATTTCCTGGTATTTAGGAAATATAGCACTTTTTTTGCCCCTTCAGTGCTTACCCGAATGAACTTTGCTTTCCATGTGAGGTTTATGTGTTTCAGTGTTCCCGGTATCCATTTTTTTTTAAATATTTGCTTCCTGAAATTAGATATCTTAGTAATACTATACTTATATAATTACATCTTTTTATGGTTTTTATGTTAATATATTTCTTTTGTTTTTACTTTTTTGTAGAAATATTATTTCTGCTTGGGTTGTGACCGTGCCTGTCGCCGCTCTCCTAAGTGCTGGTTTCATGGCTGCTTTACGACCCATAGTCGTTTAAATTTATTTTTATCTTTAAAGAAATCAATGTTATAGAAAACATAATGTTATACTTGATGTACTTAAAAGTTTCTGTACATGATTTTTTTTTTTTTTAATCTTAACTAACTTAGTTTTTACTAGTTTTTAAGTCTTTTACTTCATGATTTTAATTAAAGTCGATAGATAATTTAATTTTAATTTAAAAAAATTTGTAGCGATTAAATGTTATGGTTTTAATAAATGTTTATAGCTGATATTTATGTGCGCTAAACCGGGAGGATATTTGAACAGAGAATTTATAAAAACAAGTTTATTATTTAAACCCCATTATTTATTAATGTTTATCGATTAATAGTATTTAATAACTGAAAAAATAGTAATATTTCATGATTTTGATATTGTATACAATTTTGTGGTTTGTACAATTTATGTATGAATATTGTCAAAGCCACAAAAGGAGTTCAAATTACCTCTTGCGTTAGCAGCACCGATAAAAAATATAAATTTAAAAGTTGAGATGTTTTTTATTCGCTCAGACAAATAAAATTAAACTGTTTCTATTTGTTTGATTTATTTTTCTTCTATTCTCTAAACTTATTGTATTTTGTTGTTTTTATGGACAGGTATAGTATTATAGTTCCCCGAAATTTATTGTTTCATAGGTATAATCTAGATTAAATAGAATTTAATATTTACTTTGTAGATTAATATATTTTTTTTTTTTTGAATTACCTATTATTAATTCAAGATGAAAGAAAAAAATTGGTTCTTAATGTAAACAATAGAACATTTAATAGAATCTGTCTTTTATTAAGAGCAGATCATTTAAGTACTTAGTACCCTATATTCATTTTATCATCTGATCACTCAATTAAGGAGCAATATCCAATGTTGATTTATGTCATCAGAATAACATATTTCTCACTATGTTCTATAATTTTTTTTATGTGAAGAAAAAAACTTTGATGACCAAGTATTTTTCAGGAGATTTTCTTTATTCACTTAAAAAGAAAAAGGTGAGAAAGAATATTATATGATTAAATTTTTAAAAAGATTTGTTAATGATGATTCTGGACTTTATTAAACTGAATTCAATAAAAGTTAATATTTATGATAGGGACACATTTACTGCCAGACCTACTAGTTCGACCCCCAGGCTTAAGGGTACACTCGGAATGCCAGGAAGACAGATGCTATAAAAAAAACTTTGTTAAATTATAAAGGTTTACCATGATAAAGTTCCTCGATAAATGTAATGATTATTGTAGGCACATCGATAGAATGGCTTTTAGTCTCGACTGATTTGGTGGTGTTTCTTCATTCATTTAAGCAGTTTGTTTCAGTAAAAATATCTTGAAAAAATTAATAATATATCTATAATCAGCGTTTTAATGGGAGGTTTGGAATAGGATCAAAGGAAAAATAATGATGCAAAGAGTAATACATGTTCTTTGCAACTAAACTATGGTGTTCCAACATGTGTACAAGATTACTCATAATTTACATTAAGACGATAAGTGTTAGCAGCAGCTATGAAAAAAGTAAAAACATTAAGGGTATGATATATATCTGCTTTAGGAAATTTTTTAAATAAATAAAGGTTTTCGAATGGTGATATGGAGGAAGTATCATATGATTCAATTAAGTCAGTTATGGTAATTGTTCTCTCTCTTATTTTTACATTACACGTCTATTATTTATTCATTTTGTATTTACTTGATGAATTCTTTTATAGCCTTTAATAATGTAATTGGGAAATAAATTTATCTATGTTTTTATTAAATTCACGACCGGCAAATTCGCTCGGATGGAGGGTTAGTGAATTATTATTAGGAGCCCCTTCTTCCACAATGACACAGGAACCACCTTTTAGAAGGAAGGGTCAAATTGAATAAAAAATAAAATAACAGTAAGAAATCATACCTACAGATTTTGTTTTTTATTGAATGGAGCACACATATTGCAACTGAAAGCAGAGGAAAATATAAGATTATATTTGTTATTAATAAGGCTTTGAATTGATCTGTACACATTTAAAAAAAAAATTATATTAATTAATTATATGAGCCATTCAGGACCAAAAACAGATCACTCCAAAATTTTAAAAACAACTTTTTCACAATTATAGTCAAGCTATTTTGTCTAACACTGCACTTTTCCATCTTAATCCTAATAGTTTAGTCGGGTTAAGATGGTTTTGGGACCATAAGGCATTGCTCGATTAAACAAGTGAAAAATGTGGATAAGACTACTTTTGAAATTTGGAGTTATCTGCTTTTGAACCTCAATGCCTCATATATAATATCATTTTGCATTCTGATATTTGTAAGTACATGCATGGTAATAGGAACATATCTTGAAGATATCATTTTTTATTATTAAAAAACATGACAACTGAGTTATTAATTAAAATCTAAAATCTAAGCTCCCAATTAATTACAAAAGACTTATCAATAGACCCATCTGGACTTACGGTGTAGGGCTATGGGGCACCACTAAGCCATCGAATTCCACTCGTATTCAATCCTTACAATCCAAAATCCTCAACCCTCCTTACTTACATTACTTCCGAACAAAGTAATCCATAATGACCTTAATGTCCCATTTGTTGCTGATTTGGCTCGAACCTGATATCAATCTTTTCATGACAAAATTCATTCCCACTCAAACCCACTAGTCTCAAATCTAGCAACCTCTTCGATTCCTGATAATTATAATAGGTGTCTGAAAAGAAGATGACCTTTTAAGTGACCTTCTAAGTTGAACTTGTTATTTGAGTACTTCCACTGAGTAGTTTCTCTGCTTGTCTTTATTCATGCCAATATGTACCAATCATTCTATTTACTTGTTGTAATAGTATAATACAGTTGTAAATTTCATTGAATAAATTATAAAAAAAAAAAAAAAAGAAAGAACCTGAGATGGTAAGTGCACTTTAGGCATATAACTTCTGTTCAATGGCTGGAAAATGTCAGTGGATTGGGACCTGATAACAGAAGAAGACGCTATCCAGTAAGGATGTGGTGTGAAGAATTAGAGGAAGAAATGACAGTGGGGTCTTCAAAGTGAAGACTGGAAAGATAGGAAACTGCGGAAGGAATTGACTTGATGGTAGCCCTACACTGGGAAATAATAATATTCCAGATCTAATAAGGGTTTAAGGAAAATGGTCTGATTCTCCTCTAACTTAATCTTAGCTGATGTTTTATTAAGTTTTTAAATAGCTCTGTATTTATTACAGTGTTGTTTTAACCTAGAAAATAAAGTGGCACTTAGAAATTTTTTCATGATAAAAGAAAAAATGAAAATAGCAAATTCTATTTATTTCATTTACTTTTACTAATTCTTTTATACGTTTGTTCATTCAACATCACTTTATGCTTTTATGGCTAATCGGACGATGCTTCGGTGGGAGATCTAAATTTTGCCTATCCAGGTTTTATTATGATAGGGATTTTTAACGAGTACCAAACATCGTACAGGCTCGAGACCCCCGTTTATCGTCCCTTTTGAAGGACAGAATAACCAAGGACATTTTACTCCCTTTAATAAATCCTAGGGCCATCTGCCGGGCTACGAACCCGCAATCTTGGGCTTAGTAGTTTGTTACGCTAACCACTAGACCACAGATATCCCCTAATACGCCTGTTCACCAAGTTTATTTTCTTCATTTTAAATATGTTTGCTTATACAGTAAAATAGTTCATTTAAATTAATTAACTAGTTATGATATTAGATTAGATGTGATAGGATTAAAAAAAAAATAACACTTGATAGGAAACAGTTTATTACATTTTAAAGTATCCATTATTAACACAGTATGTGAACTTAAAATTATAATTTAGTGTTACATTAATAAGCACATTATTGCAAAATACTATTTTACAGTCTGAAGATGGTTTTTATATAAGCATATTTATAAAAAAAAATGATTGAACGAACATTATAAATTATGAATTTTATTCATACAAATATTTAGCTGTGAAAAATGAATTCTAAGCCATGATCCCTAATTGAAGATTTTTCTACATCAAATAAATTCCACTCTAATTACTTCTAAAGACTAGTCCACTTACATCAAATAAGATTCAGTACAAATACGATGCTACTTACTTTAATTTTTTTTGTATTTTTAATGTTTTATCTTTTTTCTTTTACAGATTATGTTCACTATTGTGGAATCGAAACATTATAAGAAATGAAAAATATATTGTTCTTATAATAATCAACAGATATACGTTCAAAGGCTGGGATCCAAATAATTTCTTATAAAATTAAAATGTATTTTTAATTCACATTAGGCCATGCCTCATAACCTAAGATGAATAACACATAATATCATTGCCATACGATCCCAACAAACTTTGACCTTATATCGGAAAATGTACAATTAAATATTAAAAGTACTAGGAATACGACACGGACCGTAATAAACTTAACAACATTTATTATCACGATTAATCTAACCATATATTCAATCTCATATGTAAATTCATTCACCGTTGAGTTAAATAAAATATTCCAGTAAATATTTATTTAAAAATTATGCATACAACCCTTGCAAATAACAAAACATAAAAAAACAATTTATAAACAGAGACGTAACTTACAAGAGCTTGTCTGTTTTGTCTTTTTAACCTGATACCAGATTTATTTCTTATTTTTTTTAGTACAGAAAAATTTTTTTTTTTTTAAATAATCAAAACAGACCATGATGAATAAACAAAAAAGGACACTTTATTAATCTAGTTTATTTTTAACTATATGCCGATATAATTTATTCATACTGCATATCAGTTCCGTCTCTGTTTATAATATTCTCAAATGCATATTTCATATAATGTTTCTTTGAATTATTTTTATCAGCATAACAGTTATATAATGGTGATATAATTATTTACAATTTGTTAATAGAAACAGTTAATAATTACCTTTATCGCCACAGATACCTAAACATCAATTTCTAAACAAGATAAACAGCCATCAAAACAAAATGGCACGCTGGCAAAGTCGAATAAAAACATTTATCAATTTCCAAGCTATTATACAATATCACAGGTGATAAATTTACCAAAACCGAATAAGTTGGTACAATTTCAACTTTCGTACGATTTTTTAAACTTTTTAATTTTTTTTTCTTACAATGTGGCAGAGGTAACTAAACTACTATCTTAATTCATAATTTCTACTTATTTAATTATGATTAAAAAAATAAAATAAAAAGCTTCCGAATAATTAAAATAAAACTCTACACGTAAAAAGAAATATTTAAAAAAAAAAGAAATTTATCTGTACACTTTCCTTTTAAAAACAAAATACAAAACTTTTTTTTATTTAACTTTATTTTATATTTTTGTATTCACATTTCAACCTACGCGTTATATACAAATTACTTCTGGATAAAACTGCTTTAAATTCCATTTACACATAACTAGAATTAGAAAAATTTATGTTTAGGTATGATGAAAAAATTAATTTTTATAAACAACAGATATAGTATGTACATTGATTAGAAGGGATAATATAAGCTGGGGAAGACTGCTTTTATGACAGTTCTTTCCGAGCTGTAAATCACAGTACCCTCATCATGTCATAAGATGATTCCTTCGAGAATAAAATATTTTAAAAAATAAGTTAAAATATAACGCTATTATAATTTTTATAAAAATACATAGTCTATAAAATTTTAGGATAGCGTAACACGATATTACTGGCGAAAAGTTTTATTTATTGATTTAGTGATAGATAACTGTATTTACATATGGCACTATAAAAATGTGCGAACTTTTCAATCAATTTCAAAAAAATAATTTTTCGAGAGGGTTTAAAAATAAAATTGTTTGGAAAAATAAATATATATTATTCCAAATAAATAACAATAATAATCGTGCCCATTTACATATCGTGTAGACGCTTCGACCCACAGGAAAATGCTTTCAAAGCGTGGGTGATAATCAGAAGAAACAAATGAACGGCACTTGGTGCATTAAAAATACATTAATCTCTAATAAAATAATCTATAAGAATTTCATATATACATATCTGATATATATATGTTTTTTTGTGTGTTTTTTTACAATCATATACACATAACGAAAAATTTTGCTAACACTTTCAAAACCAAGATTTTGAGGAAATTCAAAAAAACATTTAAATGTGTGGTTTTTTTTTTACATATTTAGCAATTTAAAAAACTATATATAAGCAGAAGCATATTTTCCTTCACACGAAAATAAAATAATTAAATAATTGAAAGAATAATTTGAATTTTAAATGCCTACATCTGTTTACTTACCTATAACACTTAGCTTTTCTTTAAATAATTTAAAATTAAAATGTCAAAATAGGTGATAAAAACAATTTTTTAAATTACAGCTTAAAAAGAGCAATAGTCATAAATAAAATTAAATATTTTTACTGAAAAGAAAATATGTTTATGCTTTGCAATAAAATACAGTTCAGTTTTAAATTAACAACCGTGTAGATAATGTCAACAATATAAGCGTCGGAAGGGAATATGAAAGAGCGAATGCTGCATCCTTAGACTTGTCAGTTTTGCTAATTTTATTTCCATTTACTTGAGTAGTTGATGAAATTCCAGTCATCGTCTGGCCGTAGTCTGCAACAAACAAATTTTAATGTTATGAATAACGATAAATGAAAAAATAATTTGTGTTTTTGTTTCCATAAAATTGAATTATCTATTATAAACATTTATGTTTGTAGTAAAAATAACATACCAATATAATATATGTAACTATTACAATTAAAGTGTAAGTCTTGATATGATAGTGTTGTATCATGGAAGCGTAGGATTATTAAGGGATAAACAAGTTTTAATTACTCATTAACTAATATAAATAACTATTAACGACTGATTCCAAGCCTTAATTAGAAGAGGAAGGGCACTAAATGAGGAAAACAGGAGTAACAGGGGGAGTGCCAGAGTGTGTGTGTGTGTGAGAGGGAAACAGAGGGAGGAGATAAAGTTAACTTCTGGTGATAACAATTATTAAAAACATTTCTAATCCAATTTATGCCTTAAAATTACACATTCAAATTTAATTTAATTAAAAATTAAAAAATTGCTTTTCATTTATCGTGACCACCTCGAAGTCCATTCAGACTTGACATTTTAGGAAGAAAATTCTAGAGCACTCATCTGATAATCATATAATTTAAAGTAAAAGTTACTGAATAACTTAAATTTAACTTGTATTTTTTATAAGTAAATAATTATTACAAAAAAAAAATCAGAGCATATAATGTTCTCTAATTATGAACTATTAAATTTCAATATAGCTGGTACAACATATATCAGCTCAGATATAAAATATCTGCAACCCCAGAGTATATGTGGTTTAGTCGAATTTTGTCCAGAGAGAGTTAACTGTATTGAGGGAAAGAGAATCGTGCCATTATCGTATGTTTTGCCTTGAAATGGAGTTATTGCTTACTTTATTACTACATTTCAAGCCAATGCCTGAATTTAGTTATCAACTACGAGAATGACACGATTCCAATTCCTTAAGTACAAGAAACTCATTTCATCATCTCGGACAAAATTTGACATAGCCACTTATTCACCATGGTTGAAAATATAATCTAAGACTAAAAATATTACCACACTTAAACAACAAATAATCACCTTGCACGTAATTCTGAAATAAATGTTTAAGTATTTGATATGACTAAAACACCAGACTTTTTATGACTAAAAATTAACTGTATGAACAAAAAATTATGTAAAAAATTTAATCCTGTTAGTAAATATTCCCAAATGGTTTGAAATAAAAAAAAATATTACTAGGTATGAAATTTCAAGAAAGGTGGACAAGAAATTGGATGAGGATTAATTAACAACTTACCTCTACCATCACCGGAACCTGAGCCTTCTCCATCTACTTGTACATCATCATCATCATCGTCGATACCATCTCCACTTCCTCCAGATCCACTTTGCTGCATTGTTAACGAATCGGGTACCAAATCCCACCTGTCGCTTTTATAACGTCCCAAAACAACCTAAAAAAAAAAAAATTATGAAGTAAATTCAAAAATATTAATTTCTGCTATTCTGTACCAATTGAAAGTATCTTATTAAAAACTAATAATTTTTACTTAATTGGATGCTAATTGTTTTTATTTTGAATAGTTATTGATAGAATGTATAGATTATCTGGATAAAGAGTAAATGGTCAATTTGGAGGTAAAGAAAAATTATCAAATAGTGAGTAGTTACTTATTATAAACCAAAGTTTCCACCATCATTGCCAATTTTCCAAGACATGAAAATGAATATAAAAATAAAATAATTGAATTACATCAATAACAGTATTGATAAAAAAATCGATTTATATTTTATTTATTTCTAATATAATTTCCTACAATTCAAAAAAGTAATATGCTGTACCAAACAGACCAGTCTCAAACTTAATAAACTTAATGGACAAAATTTAAATGTATCTATAAAGAATCACATATACAATGAAAGAAACAAAATTATACAAAAAATCTTTCAGCAGACTCTATTTATATAAATAGATTTATATAATAATAGAAACAGAAAAAAAATTAATAAATAAAATTATTATTAAAAAAAAAATTTGCATAAATATGTTTGGGCGAGATGTTTACTGAAAGAATATGTATCGGAAATAGACTATGCCAATGCAAACCGAGTCCAAGCTTTTTTTATCAGTTCATATAGGAGGGTTTTTAAATAATAAAAATAAAATAAGTAATATATCTAGATATATAGGCAAGATATATATATATATATATATATATATATATATATATATATATATATATATATATATATATATATATATATATATATATATATATAAGAGAGATAATATTATGATATAACTACTATTTTGTAACTAATAGGTTAATAAAGTTTTTATATTTATAATTATTATTTTATTAATACATATTTATATATTTTTTTAAATTAATAAGAATGATGCATATATTAAGTAAACCAAGACAACAGTTTTGCAAGAGATAATGGAATAAGAAGCAGTTATTAATTATATCAAATGCAAATTATTTATATATTCTGAGAACGTTTTGGTCTGATTTCAATCTTTAAATAAGTTTTGTAACTAGTCATCGACAAGAATGAAGAGATTCTACTTATTTAGCAAACTTTTTCTAAATCTTGGTATAAGGTAAAAATTATTTTGAAAAAATCACCTGTCTCATGTATCTCAACTTGTCACTCAAATGCCTGATGTTAGGATCGGGAGTTGTCTCTGTCCATTTCAGTTCTGGGTTGTATTTTTGAGCATCAATTCCTGGCTTCACTAAAGCCTTTGTATATCTAAAACAATCACCATTCAATAAATTAAATTCAAAGAATAATTATTATAGAAATACATAAGTATAAAATAAAAATTTATAATTTATTTTATTTTATTTGTTGTTAATTTTTAAATATTTTTATTTGAAAAGAAAAGATATGTCCAGGACCGGGACGCATAATAATTATAATGACGTAAGTCAACAAGGTCCTAATTAAAGTAATGTTCAATGAACGTTCTTCCTCGTGTATACATCGCAAAATTGCGAGAACAAGGGGATATGGTATCGGTGAAGAAAACGGATTTGTCCTGAGTGAGAGACGATAAAATGGTAGTTCAAGTGGTAAGAGCGCTGCCAAGGAGAGGCGGACGACCCGGGTTCATATCCCGGCCAGGGTTTATATTCAAAATAAAAATATTTATAAACATTATAAAAGAAAACTGACATTCCTCGGAAATGTGGATAGGATGAACAAGCGTAGATTGGCCAAGCACTGTTCGCCGTTTCAGACTACTTTAACATTTACTAGACAAATGCACTAAATTCCCAATTAATTACAAAAGACTCATATACAGGATTGTTATAAGACCTGTTTGGACTTACGGAGTAGATCTTTGGGGCTCCACTGAGACATCGAATTCCTCTCGTATTCAATCCTTACAATACAAAATCCTTCGTAAAATCATCAATGCTCCCTACTTTGTTACGAATAAAGTCATAATGACCTGAATCGCACATTTGTTGCTGATTTGACCCGAACCCGATACCAGTCTTTTCATGACAAACTTCATTCTCACTCGTTTTAAACCTAGAAACCTCTTCAATTCCTGATAATTCCTGAAAAAAAGATGGCCTCGTGACCTTCTTAGTTGAATTTTATATCTGAGTACTACCACTGGGTAGTTTCACTACTTATCAATCCACGCCATTATGTATCATTCTTGGCATTTCTTTGTTGTATTATTATAATACAGTTGTAAATTTCAAGAATAAATTAACAAACAACAAAAATCGGACAAGCAAATATTTGATTATTTTTAGAAAGAGAAGAACACGACAATGTGGACTGATTCTTTTAACGTCCTGTGGTAGATTTCTCTGTTATTTCGCAGTTTCCATCCGCATTCAGTCTAAACTGCATATATGCAGATTATAGTGCGATTAATTATATATTTTTTAAAGACACCATCATTAGTAGTTCGGAGCATATTTTTATAATTTTTCATTTATTAATTAATGCTTTTCTCACTTAAGAGGGACTATAGCGAAGCGGCCAGAAAATGGAAAAGAAAATTAATGAGAGAGAATTCAACTAATTCTAAGGCAAAGGTGAAGCGGGTGATTGATGGAAGAAAGCAGGACTTGAAAAAGAGAAGAAGAAAAAATGCATTAGAAAGAGGCTTCTGCTAACGATATGCAAACACATCTCGCTGTCTCATTTAGGTTTATTTTAACGAGTCTTCTCGTGTTGTAGCGTTTCTTTATATAAATAAAAATATCATATTCATATAATGTAACTGCTTATTTCAACTTTATACTAGGGATGGGAATATCGAATACGAGTATATATCGATAGTTTTCAAACATATCGAAAATACAGTATCCGTTCCGCAGGTTATCGCTCGAGTTGAGTTACAAAAATTAGCTAACTGTTTATTCATTTCATTTTAAATATTTTTCTAAAATACAAGTTATCGTGAGCTTTAAGCATGGAAAAGAAAATGCAATTATGGATAATGAGCAGATGTCGGTTTTAATTTCATCAAGAAATAAAAGTTTCAACCAACATTTCGAAGTATCGATGACATATGTTGGTTGAAACGACCATTTATAGATGAAATTATTACCCAAGTATAAACATTTCCCACAATTACCTTCTCTTTTTCATACTAAAGCTCATGATAAATTGTATTGTAAACAAAAAGAAGTGTGAAATGAATTCACGAGACTTTTCTGATTTATGTATATGATTTTCTGAAAATGAGTTATTTATATCTCTAAACTTTAACCACTACGACCCTTGAAGAGTCTTGGGTTCGGTAGGTACAATTTCTAGGATAACTTTTGTCCGAGAAGACGCTCAACCGCCAAGTTTTATCTTCTATTCTCGGTACCCACTTTACAGAGGTTGGGTGAGCTCCAGGAGGATTTCCCGATCCCAAAGGATCCACCCCTGTCTTTTAACACTAGATAATCTAATAATTTCTGCTCACAATGAAAACCTTATACTTACTTCTATTTATGGACAGTTTTTATAAATTTTATTAATTTGTATTTGTTATATTGTTGTTGTTGTGTTAGATAATTTTCAGATAAGTGTGACTTGTAACACTTTTCAAGATGATGATAAAGATGAAATGATAAAAAAAGTTATTAGGTGATTGAAAATGACATGTAGTTGTCGAAACGTTTTATATAATAAAATTATATATCATAAATGACTGGAGAAAGGTTTTCATTGTGAGAAATTATTAGATAAATTCAGTCCAGTTTACATACTTTTAAAACAGACTAGATAATTTATCAGCCTGACCCGGATTTGAGCCATGAACATTCGGCAAGGCAGCTCAGCGCTCTACCACTGTACCACCCTGCATACTAAGCCATCTCTAAACAGAAACAGTTAAAATGTCTGTAGCCACTGTAGATAATAACAGAAGTTTTTTTATACTTTGCTGGGCCATACTTTCATCCTCGCAAATTTTGAAATACTTTCCAGCCCGAACTCTCCGGAAGATGCATCTCAACAACGGAACGATTAAGTTGACTGACTGGAGTGATTGTCTATGATTTCAAGTGCCTTAATAATGTTTATATCACTCCACCTAATCCATAAATATGTATAGACGAGATTTATAATAATTATAATCTACTTCAAGCAAATCGGTCCATTTGGCGTGAGCGGTCACCTTCAGTTATTTCTACACCGCCTTTAGTTACAAAATCGCACTGTACTTATGACCCTAGTCTTTCCTCAACACTCTATGTTCGTATAGGTTGAGTGTAACTTACACGTTGGTAAATCCTTATGTTGAACTGGAATGACGGACTATTCCGCTGGCTATCGACCATTCCAAACGGAGAGAGATGTTGTAGATTTAATCCATGGTTCCGCGAGGAAATAATAGTCACGTCCCGAGGCGGGTTTCAAACCGGCGTCATTTCAGAATCGATATTGGAGCGGTTCGAGCTCACTCGACCGCGACGCTATTATTTTCACAATCTTAATTTGAGCAAGATCTCAGGACTTAAAACTTTATAAATTCAAAAGTATCGATTAAACTCCATTTAACAAATCAATATTAAGCTCATACACATTTTAAAAAAAATTAAGACTCACAAAAATGACTATTATAAAACCCATTTGGACTTCCTGCCCTCCAATAACCTTCAATATTATCCCACTGATTCCTATAGGACTTCATCTTGGCAAACATTTAACTTGGAATCCTCATTCTAGACTGAAACAACAAGAAACTGCTCGCCGTTTCAGGCTACTTCAACATTTACTAGACAAACGCTCTAAGTTTCCAATTAATTACAAAAGACTCATATACATGACTATTATAAGACCTAATATAGGATGTAAATAGTTGGGGGTGCAGTCAAAAAAACACAGCAAATAAGTTGAAACTTATTATATTATATATGTGCCGACGTTTCGACCTACTGTGTATGTCATCTTCAGGGCCAACAGGAGTGGCTGCTCGGTGCAGAATAGCTCTATTATAAGAGCTATTTGGACTCCACTAAGCCATCGAATTCTTTCAATCCTCGCATCCAATCCTCAGTCAAACCCTCATTGCTCCTTACTTTGTAAGAAATTAACCGATATCAATCTTTTCATGAGAATTTTCATTCCAACTCAAACCAACTAGTATAAAACCTTCCTCTTCGATTCTCGATAATCCTTCGAGGCGTATGAAAAGAAGGTGGTCCCGTGAACTATCCTTGGGCAGTTTAACTATCTGCCTTTATTCACATACCATTATATATTATTCATAATATTTATTTGTTGTATTATTTAATATAGTTGTAAATTTCAACAAACACATTTTTTTTTTTAATTCGCGAAGCTTCTAAGGTGTTATGAGATGAAAAACACAATTTTTGGCAGAATATAAATTGTCATGTTCATCACGAAACAACTTCAATCTATATAATAATAATAAGACTTAGCGAACCCGGAAGGCTCGTTACCGATACCAGCAATCTCTGCTTACAGACTTCCGTTTACGGACCACTACCCAACCCGAAATCCTCCTAACCCAATCCTCCCAACTACGCCTCGGTCTACACCTCAGACACTTCCCTGTCGGCACAATGCTTATTAACTTTTTAAGGAATTCGCTATTCACTAAGTTCAGCAACTAACAAGCCTATCTTAATTTTCGTGACGCTATCACTTGAATAATATTAACCGGGCACATGCTTCAAACTTCCGTGTTGTGCAATCTCCTAAGTTCTCCACTATATCCTGAATTTCGTCAACTTCAATCTAGTTTTAATTTTTTTTAACCAACGTCTAATCTGGGATTGTAAAGGTTTTGAGCTTAGTAACGAACTAATTTTTAAACAATTAAGTTCTGAGCTTGTAAACGTATAAAGGGTACACCGAAGGTGGAAGGATTGCTTTCATATTGATCTAATGCATTTGGGTGTAGGCAGAAGTCCTTGGAAGGTAGTTCGTAGGAAGAGATTTGTGGTATCTATATCGATCTTTCGGCTTCGCTACGCCTTATCATTAACCAATAATTTTATAATCTTATTAATGTTAAGTTTACATTAAATAATTATAATGAAGGATAGCAATTAGAGAGGACTTGACTAAGAAATATCTTGGAGAGATGAAGATGAAGGGTGGAGAAGGAGGAAGACATGTGTGTGCTCCTAATGACCAAGATCATTATAGCTTGCCTTAGTCAGCTCTGATACTTAGTTACTAAGTGTGTTTGCGTCGCTATATTGCCTTCTCACCCGATTCCAAGGCACATAAGCACATTATATATATAATTATATAATATATAAATCTTCCAAACCAACGGACTGGATAACACAACAAATAGAGAAACAGTAGAGTTATCGCGCAAATAAACACAAAAATACTACAATAAGAAATCGATATCCATCCAAGCGAAGATTAGACACATTTAGTCATTTATAGTTATTATTCAGTTTTTAGGACACAAGCGAAATATGGATCAGAGTGCTTAACACTGAACAAGAAAGGCGAACTAAGATAACTAGAAAAAAGATACAGAAAAATACTAAGAAAAATTCTAGGACCTAAGAAAAACAATGAAAATATATCGATTAAAAGGAGAAATGAAGTATAAAAACATAGAAAAAATTCACAGATACAATGAGGAAGATACGGTAAAAACTGTATGGACATTTAAAAAGAATTGAAGAAACACGGATTACAAAAAAGATTTTTTATTACGGTAATAAACTGAAGGATGTATAGAAGCAGTGAAGGAAGATGCCAACTAAATAGGTGTTACAGAATAAATAATAAGTTACAGAAACCACTTCAGGCTATTGATAAAAAACGCAACCCATGAAGAAGACAAACCAAAACCTCGACTAAAGAGAGTGTGGACAGATGATGAGAGCCCAGCGAGAGAGAATGAAGAAGTGCTGGGAAGAAAGGAAGAAATTAGAAACGCGATAAATCTTAAGTTCTATGCGCTCCATAAATGGCCAAGTTCATAAAAAAAATAATGAAATATCCGTTTATATTAATTATTTATAAAATTAAAAATGAAATTAGTGGATCTCTGTTGTTTATTATCTTTATGTTTACAGATTGTAATGAGCTGTTATTAATATATTTACTATCAACAAAATTGAACTAAAATGATTTAGAATTACATCAAATATGACTGTGGAAACACGATTTTTGTGTAATTTTGCTTTTTATAATTTTTAACTTGGACACTTGGCAGCCCAAGTTGGAAGAAACATTACCACCGCGTTCGGGGAATGATGTTGTAGCAAAGAAAACATTCGGGGCTGGTTTAAGAAATCTTAACCCGTTGAACGGAACACACGTCGTCATAATGACGGCATTATTTCACACTTTTACTGATAAAAGCGCGGGCGGGTGCAGCACAAGGGCGGATCTTCTTGACATCTTTGGTCAAGTATCGGTACACGTCCGCATCACTCCGGTAGCCCCTTGCCGCCCTTTGTTTTGGCGGGAAAAAAATCCAACGGACGGAAAATATAAAATAAATAAAGACTGATTTTATCATTTCAAAAATTATGTCAAATGAAAAATAAACGTTTTATTTCAAATTCTGACAATTTTTTTAGTCCCTATCGTTATAGGATAGTGATGTACCAACAGTAATCAATCGAACACCTTTGCTCCTAACTGTAAGTCTACTTGCATCTTAGGTAGCAATGAGTGGTTGGGAAAATTGCGAAGCCCGTACACATTCTTATTCGAAAATATACAGTGTTTTACACCGGTTTTGCAAACTTTATAGCAATGTGGAATGTGAGAATTTGGAAAAAATTATACAAATTCTCATATTCTACACTGATAGCCGTCATTATGACGGGTGTTCCCAGCAGACCATAACTCAAGAGATGTTCCTTTCAACGGGTTAATAACATGCTTATAGTACTACAGGGATATTGACGGAATCCAACAAACAAGTATTTAACACCCCTGGATTGGTGAATCGGAAGAGGCTATTCTTTCACGACAACGTCAGATTTTATGGTTCAGGACTGACAGTGAAAAGAAACTCAACGAGCTGGGATTCGAAGTCCTCCCACACCCACCTTGTTCGCCAGAGTTATCTCGAACATTCCATCTGTTCAGAAATTTGACTTCTTCAAGTGTAAAATTTTTGAAAACGATTCTCAAGTCAACAACGTGTTGAGAATTCATTACATCACAAAACCATGGGTTTTTGGGTTTTTTAAGTTATGGGATTGAAATTTTTATAATACGCTGGGGATAATAAATAGAAAAGAAAAACAGATATTTTGAATACAACTTTGTTGATTTCATATTGTTGTTTTAGTAAATAAAATTTATGTATATATATGTGTGTATATATTTATATATATATATGTATATATTTATATATTTTCAAAGTAGGGTCACTTATATAAAAATAAATTAAAAAAACTAAATATTAAGCTTTTTAAAACGTTTGAATATATGTAAATGGTATATCATTCATGTATACAAATGCACATATTCTGTTTATACCATCCTTCATGACACGAAACTGAGCCCTGAAGCCAGTTTAGGCTTTGCATGACATGAGCCTCGACATGAAACAATCCTATCTCAACATGAAAGCGGGCTATGGTTGACTGATGGGTGGCGAACGATGAGATGGCAGTGGAGGATAATGTTTCAACGATTTGATACGATTTCAGTGTTAACTAATATAATTTAATTTATAATAATTTAATTCATAAATAAATATGATGTATATATTTATATAAGTTCGGTTTCGGGATTCCTCTAGCATCTTCTCTGGGGATTTTCAGGATGTAGAATACCTTCCAGGAAGGTTTGGAAGGTGGAAGGAAATATACTCGGGTGCCCACTGACCCCGAACAGCAATAATCTATGGATCCAGCTCTATTTTTTACTGTCCTTGTACCCAAGATATATATCACTGGGTAGGATACAGAAGAATCGGCCTCAAAGGGATTTCGGGTTTACCAGTGTACCTCCACAATAAATAAATATATATTTGTGGGTAGGGAGACCACAACGGCCAAAGTTCTAGTTAATAAGGTCTAGTTTACAGATCATTGGATTTCAAGTTGGATTATGAAAATTGATTTTTTAAAAATATAATTAGAATCAAAAGCTAGGTCGTTTAGTTTCTGATGTTCGATTAATAACTTATTTCGGTGGTTTGAGACAGACTGTAGAAAACAACTGGCAAAAAGGGATCATAAAATACTAGAATTTTTTAAAAGGAGTGAAAAATCCTTAGTTATGCCTTTGACGTCCTTTGAAAGGGACGTTAAACGGAGGTCCCAAGGCTGTACGATGTTAGGTATTTGTTAAAAATCCCCATCCAAATTAAACCTGGATAGGCAAAAATTAGAGCTCCCACTGTAGTATCGCCCGATTAGCCATAGCAGCATAAAGTGGCGTTAAATGAACAAAAAAACAGCAAATACACTGTGGATCATCTGAGGTGTAGTGGTTAGGATAACAATAAGCCCAAGATCGCGGGTTCGTAGTCGTAGGATTTTTTAAACCGAGCTAAAAATCCTTGGTTATGCCTTCCTTCCGAAGGGACGTAAAATGGAAGAGTCTAACCAGTGATGTTAAAATGAATAAGCAACAAACAATTCAATATACTTCGAAGAATAAAATTTTTAAATTTAATTTTTCTAGTTTAACAAAGTATTTGAATGATTATTTTTCTACTAATTGTAAAGTTGGTTATTTGCCGTTGTAAAAGGTAATACAGTTGGCCTTAGAATATATCTACAGCCTCGGTGAATAAGTGGTTAAGTCGGATTTTGTCCAGAGAGTGTAAACTGCTTTCAGATAACCGGAGTCGTATCTTTCTCGTAGTTTTTGAGTTGAGATGAAGTTGTAATATAAACAATAACTCAATTCCGCTTACTTAAGGACAAGAAACCTATTTTGAAGAAAATTAGACTTCACCACTTATTCACTGGAGCTGCAGATATATAATAATGTAATATTATTATATATCTGTCATACCTGATATTTAATAATGTAACTTCGTAAAATAGCTTCGTTGCCTTTCTTTTTCTTCGAAATGGTTTGAATGCTATTTTTTACAGGCATCTTCTGTGGTAGAAGTTGAAGAAAGAATACAAAAAAGAAATGTAAAAAAGACAAGACGCGAGGTGATATGGAGAAGGTAGAAGAGACTGATTCGAAGGTAGGTAAGATGCCAGGTAAACAGAGGCTATATATTGGAGCGGGCTTTTCTGCATCCCAATAGGCTCTCTACATCTCTCAGGGTATCCTTTCTCACCTCTCTATATCTCTCGGGGTATCAGAGGAAAAAAAAATCCGAAGATCAAGATCCCTATGATAGTTGCCAGGCCTATGGGATTCTGAGTCAATTTCCGCCTACACGAGCCATTTTTCATCAGCTGAGATTTTAATGAAGTGTTCGTATTAAGGAATTATTTCATTATGTATTAATGCACTAAAACACAGGTGCTTCCTCGGTATTACCCGGATCCAAGTGGGAAAAATAAGTTTAAAAAAAGTATTGTTTTTCAAGGTATTTTTTTTCGAAACCTCATAGTTCTTCCTAAATTCATTAGCGTTTGTGAATATCAATCAATCAACATTGGCTCTACAACCCAGTACGTTGTCTTGGCCGCATCAAGGCGTCGCCTCCACTCTTCTCTGTCCTGTGCCAAGGTCCTCCAAGCTCTGGATCCAACAATGCTACCTACATCCTCCTCGACATCGTCTGCCCATCTTAATCGTGCCCGTCCGCATTTCCTTTTTCCGTCAACGTACCCAATAGCAGTCCTTATGAGTAGCGTTCTACTCCATTATGGCCACATGTCTAGCCCATCTAAGCCTAGCTATTCATATATACTGAACCACGCCTAGCTCCTGATAAAACCAATATATCTCTTCTCTCTACCTGAGTCTAAATTGATCGCCAACTCTTACTGCTCCATATATCCTTCTTACCATTGGCGTTTGTGAATATGCATATCTTATATACTTATCGAGGATTTGTAAGATTTATTTATTTTTATAAAAAAGAGCTAATTAACTTAAATGTATGTATTTTCCTTAAAAACAAAATATCTGACTTCTCTTTTTTTTTTGGTTTCTTCTATTTTATCTAAGTGATCATATATCAATTTTAGGTTTAACGTTCTTTCTTGCTCCTGTGAAGGTAAAGAGGATAGGTAATTGTTGCCATCCTATCTAAACAGAACGGGAAGGAAAATATTAATTTCGTAGATCCCCTAAGAAATCAATTTCAGGCCGACATCGTAGCAGTTATATATTCGCTAAGCACCGTCTTAACGACCTAGGTCTCAGAGATCCTCCTCCTGAGATCTGTCATGTTCCTATGAAGTATTTATTTGATTTAACGTGTCTTGATTTTGCTATGGCTAATCGGACGATGCTACAGTGGGAGCCCTAAATTCAGCCTATCTAGCTACAACAGGATAGGAACCTTTAACAAAGACCTAACATCGCACAGACTTGAGACCGGAATTTTACGTTCCCTCCAAAGGACGGCACCATTTTTTTTACTCCCATTAAAAAATCCTCAGGACACCTGGTAGGCTGCGAACCCGCGGTCTTGGACATCTTGGTTGCTATGCTAGCCACTAGATCGCACCCTCCCAAAGAAGTGTAAACCCTAAGTTAAACTAGATCCTGGCAGAATCACTTCCTTGCATAACCATCGTATAACCTGAACATCCTTACTTAACATAGAACCCCCTTATTAAGATTTTGTGGGATTTTTTAAAATACAGTAATTTCTAGAGTGCAGGGTTCACGAAAGACAACAAGCGTGGTATCCTTACATAAGACGAAAGGACAACCACACCCCATCCACTCCAGTGCTGAGGGATAGATTGTAATTGTTAAGGCCGTGGATTAGAGGATACATTTAATCTACGCGGCTAAGGCCAGCGCTAAATCTCCGCCTCGGCTACAATCTACAATCTACTCTCTCTCACACTCTATATCGCTCTCTCTCTCTTTCTCTCCCTCTCTCTCTAGTCGTCTTCCCTTCTCCCCTCTACTGTCCTATATTCTCTCGCTCTGCTAAGCAGTGTTATTATATTTTAAATAATAAAACCTTAAGAAATCAGAAAACTTTTTCTTATGATTTTAAAAGGTAGATAATATCCTTGGTTGGTCGGAAGAGACGTAAAATAGCGTCCCGAGCCTGAGCGGTGGCAGCCACTCGTTAAAAATCCCTATCCTAATTATATTTGGATTAGCAAAATTTATGACTCCTACTGAAGCATCGTCAGATTAGTCAAAGCAGCATAAAGTGACTTCCAATGGATTAAGAATCAAGTAATTACACATTATGAATTCATATACTATAAAACAGCATTCCCACCATTTACATGCCATATAATGTTCGCTATTCTTTCTAACAAAAATTATTTCGATTAATAATCCTTGGACCAATTATCACAGATGATTATCAATATAGAATTAGAAGCGCCTAGGAGATTTATGAGCATATAAATAAAATATAACATATAGAATTATACATACATAGTATAGTAGATAGAATTATACAAGTGTATATTATGATTAGTTCATAAGAACAAAGAAGTAAAGTTTTTTTTTTATTTTTATTATTTTATTGAATTGTACAACTGTAATATATACATCTAGTTCAAGGGCTATATGAATAAATAAATACATGACAGGACATGTAGAGGCACTACCCACTGGCAGCACTCTAATAATATTTCTATAATAGAAGGTCCCGATGCTATCTTTCTCTTCAGACGCCTAGGAGGATTGTCCGGGATGGAATTGGATGCAAGGATGGAAACTAGTGGGTTTGGATGGGCCTGGAGTTTATTATGGAATGATAGGTATCTGGGATGGGCTAAATCGGTAACGTACGGAACGTTAAGGCCATTATGGATGGTTTTATTTGTGACAAAATAAGGAGCGCTTAGGAATTTGCGAAGGATTTTGGATTGCAAGGATTGAATACGAGAGGAATTCGATGGTTTGGTAGAGCCCCATAGTTCAATTTCGTAAGTCCATATAGGTCTTATAACAGTCACATAAATAAGTCTTTTGTAACTGATCTGAAGCTTTGAGCGTTTCTCTAGTATGTGTTGAAGTACTCGGTAGCGGAAGTAAAGGCAAGTAGAGAAACTGCCCTTAGGTAGTACTCAAATGACATATTTATGTTAGATGATCAAGAGACCATCTTCTTTTCAGACACCACGGGGAATTATGAGGAATTGAGGAGAAAGCTAGGTTTGAAACTAGTTGGGTTTGTATGGGAATAAAGTTTGTTATGAAAGGATTGATTTCGGATTCGGGCCAAATCAGCAACAAATGGAAGATTGAGGTAATTATGGATAACTTTATTCCTAATAAAGTTGCGGAGCATTGAGGATTTTGGATTGTAAGGATTGGATATGAGAGGGATTTGGTGGCTTAGTGGAGCCCCAAAGCTATAATCCAAAAGTATAAATATGTCTTAAAATAGTCATGTATATGAAAATAAACTAAGATGGTTTGGGCAACTCCTGAGGTTGAGCACGTAGAGAACGACCAGGATAACATATGAAACGAGAGTTGACGGAAGAAGACCACGGATCCCCTGGGAAGAAGGCGTGGGAGAGGCGTTCAGGAAGCGAGGGCTGAACTGGAGCAGGAGTAGAGAATTGGTTGAGGAAAGGGACACCTGGGTCAAGAGGGCATCCCCACACTGCGCAGCCGTAGAGAGGGAAAGATTATGATGCTGACGATAAATAGTCATGTATATGAGTTTTTTGTTATTTATTGGGAGCTTAGAGCGTTTGTCTAGTAAGTGTCGAAGTAGCCTAAAACGCCTAGCAATTTATTGTCATTTCAGTCTGGTATGAGGCTAAAATAATAACGTTATCTCTTATTGAAGTAGCGGGCTCGTAAGTTTTTATTGGCTTGTTTTATCAGTGAATATCGATACATAGCACTTAATAGCACTTTTTCTTTATCTGTTGGGTGAAACCAGTACGTTTTGTATACATATTTATACATACATAAACATATTTATGATCCACCATTCCTTGCCCAGAGGGGTTAAGAAAATGTTTGAGATTCCATAGTGTTCTACCCGGAGCGAGATTGAGGAGGGCTACAAGACAGTTGATATCGACCTACCCTGCATAGATTAAATTCCCAAGAGGTCCGGGGCCAGCGGGACAGTAATTGCTTGCAAATATTTCTACTTGTGGCTCACCGGACCACCTCTCTCTATTGGAATAGCTTAGTAAGCCATTGTAGAATCTAAGTATGATTAATTTTTTTTTTTGTAGTGAAAACCTCTTTAGCCGCGTTTAACAACTTTTGGTAGAGGAAAAATGTATGCGTTCGCGTCAGCGACATGCTCGTGTTGATCGCGACTGGGGCCGCAGAGTGGAGGGAGTATTAGCCGTTAAAACCTGGCCAAAAATATTAAACTTTTGAAACCTGTTATTTAAGTGGTAATCCATGGTAATTTTTGGTTAGCTCGTGAAAAATGCGAAATAGCTCTGGAACTCAACCATTTCGGATATTCGGGATTCTATTATGAAATTAAAATTGATCTGGATCCAAACAATTACAGAAATGGATGAATAGTTCAATGCCAGATAAAGTAGAAACGATTGTGAAATATAAAAATAATATAATGTATTATTATTTGTTACATTGAAAAAAAGTTACAGTGTATAATACATTTATAAAGATATACAATATAAAAATAATACAACAATGGGGGTTGGCCAGGATAGACGGAATGGACGTACTTCTCTAATATTAAATAAAAAACTATATACATTTAATTTAGATAGGAAATCT
Source organism: Troilus luridus (assembly GCA_964056705.1). Classification (NCBI taxonomy): domain Eukaryota; kingdom Metazoa; phylum Arthropoda; class Insecta; order Hemiptera; family Pentatomidae; genus Troilus; species Troilus luridus. The sequence continues at coordinate 95,620,623 of OZ057415.1, read as the reverse complement.
TTCGTAAGTGGGACAATTGGAATCCGATAGGCGCTCAACTCTAAGCCCTCCTTCTTGCAGGAAATTAACTCTCGATTTTATTTTTATTTTTGTCTTCCCCTATATATATAGCTTTTATCATTAATCTAGATCCAATAACTATAATGACAAATGAAATCTTAAGGGGAAACAAAATATTTGAATAGTTTTTGATGAAGTTATTATTAGTACGCATTGTGCGGCTAATAAAAGATCTTTTAATTAAATACAATTATTCTTATATTAATCGAATTCTAACCTTTAAACTAAAGTTGATTAAATCAAATCATATAACTCATACACATGCCGCTAGGCGTCGCCAGTCTCGTGAAATACGTCAAGGCATGTCTCTCAAGGAAGTTTTCACTTCAAAATATCGAACATAATTTAAGTTCAACATTTACTAGAAAAATGCTCTAAGCTCCCAATTAATTACAAAAGACTTATCATTAGATCCATCTGGACTTACGGTGTAAAGTTATGGGGCACCACTAAGCGATCGAATTCCACTCGTTTTCAATCCTAACAATCAAAATCCTTCGGAAAATCCTCAACGCTCCTTACTTTCTTATGAACAAAGTAATCCATAATGACCTTAATGTTTCATTTGTTGCTGACTTGGCCCGAATCCGATATCAATCTTTTCATGACAAACTTTATTCCCATTCAAACCAACTCGTTTCAAACCTAAATTCCTGGTAATCTTCCGAGGCGTCTGAAACGAAGATGGCCTCCTGACATTCTAAGTCGAATTTGTTATTTGAGAACTATCATTGGGTAGTTTCTCTATTTGTCTTTATTCATGCCAAGATGCACTATCCCTGTCATTTACTTGTTGTATAGTCATAGTACAGTTGTAAATTTCAATGAATAAATTATTTTTAAAACAGTTATGTTCTATCCTCGTTATCCTTCGAGACTCGTTTGATGTACTTGTTTAAAAAAAACATGCCTCGAAGGTATTTTATAAATTTATTAAGATCCTTAACGAAGAATTTTTCATTACGGAAGGAAAAGGAAGCAAGGAAAAGTAAAAAAAAAAAAATCAATGAACCGAAGGAAAAAGTTTAAAAAAGCCGACAGGAGCTTAGAAGGGAATTCTGAAATTCTTTAATAAAGCGCTAAGGAAGGACTCGAGGTTGTTGCTCTACCTTTCAATGGCTCCTGGTCATTAAAAGTTTCTTAGCAAGTTTGTCTCACTTCGGCTTCGGGGTCTCGAGATTCCTCGTAAAGTCTCCTTTCACTTTTACCTTTTAGAATTTTAAGAAGCTTGCCTCGGAGAAGGAAATCCGCGAATTGTTCAATTTGAGAACTAAGCGCCTTTAGAACTAATTAACTTCTAATAAGGATCTAAACGTGGCCTCCCCCAACTTGGAGGAACAATGCCCTCGGACCATTGTTACCAAGCAGAAAGCAGGTAGCTATCAGGTTATAAAACAGGCAGCTATCAGGTTATAATAACTCAGGAGAAACCCTATATTTTATATTTTAACAACTCAATATAGAAATATATTTTTAACCAATGGTGAATAGTCCAGTGGTTACCATAACAATCTACTAAGCCCGCGATCTTAGGCTTATAAACAACGTAGATACAGAAAAAAATTAAAATCGCGATATGTGTGTGTGTGTGTGTGTGTGTATGCATATGTGTGGTGCAAAAAAAATATATAATAACAGATACACTTAAAATAATGAATTATAGCAGTACCACCAAAGCGATTGGGCTTACTGAGCATAGAATTTTCATATAATTCAAATATGGCTGTATGGAATATACCAATGCCATCCCTATCGGGGAAAAAGGAAAACAAAAAATTAAACTTAATGACACATATTGACAGGTCCACCAACATAATTATGATAGGGGTGAACTGTGGTCTTGTGGTTATCATAACAATCTACTAAGCTCAAGATCGCGGGTTCTTAGCCCGGCAGGTGGCTCTAGGATTTTTGTAAATTAGGTCAAAAATCCTTGGTTATGCCGTCCTCCATCAAGGGGGTCTTAAGCCCGTACGATGTCAGGTACTCGTTAAAAACCCAGATCATAATTAAACGTTCATAGGCAAAATTTAGGGCTCCCACTGTAAAATCGTCCGATTAGCCATATTAGCATAAAGTTATGTTAAATTAATTATCAATTATTCAATGTTTGACCAATCAGTCAAGTAAGCGGAAAAGTCTCATTCGGAACGTATAACTTTGAACAAGTGTCCAATTTTAGTTATCTTGGATCGTAGGTAATGTATGACAACATGATGACAATAATAAGGCTTAGCGAACCCGAAGGCTCGATGCCGACACCACAAATTTCTCCTAAAGAACTTTCCACGGACCACTTCTCAAAACGGAATCCGTCAGATCTCTTTTAAGCATATCCACCCTCCTACGCTTCGGTGTACCCTTGTAATGCTTCTTGGTACAGAGCTTATTAACTTTTTAAAAATTTGTTCTTTACTAAGCCCAGAAACTTTACTAGCCCATCTTAATCTTCGTGGTCGTCTTCAATAATATTAAACGGGTGCCTGCTTCGCAATCCTGCGTTGCGTAATCTCCTAAATTTTTCAGTGATCTCATCCTTTTTTAGTCCGAATATCCTGTGCAACACCTTATTTTCGAATACATTAAGACGTTCATTCTTCAGAGAAAATCTTGATAACGAGATTTAAATACATCAACGGAGAGAAGAGTATAGTAGGCCCCAGGATTCGATTATTTTTTTTTTTTAACGTGATTCCTGAAGTTTAGGAAAAAATATGTATCTGAGAAATTGATTTTTTATTTTGAATTTAATTTTACGTAATGTCTCTTCCCATTTGAAATATTATTAGTCATTATTCAATTATATGCTAACCAAGCAAACCTGAATTGATTGGAAAATAGTGGCTATATCATTTAGTACGTGAAGGTTTCCTTTAAATAAAAAAATAAAAAACCCGTACTCATTAAGGTTCAATGGCTTAGAGGATGGTAGATTATGTAGTGTTTCTAGGAGAACGTTTGTGCAGATGAGGGATTCGTCATACATATATCACGCCCCAATGAAGCGTATCCATTTAATAGAGGCTCAAGAGGGTCTGTAGATCTCAAAGAGCTGTTAATATCAAATCTACATTTGAAAAAATATATTTATTAAATTTAATATATTGATAGTAATTTAAAGGGAGCGGAGTGGCTCAGTGATTGAGCACTGAGTTGCCATGCCGGACATCCTGGTTCAAATCCCGCTCCGGGCAGTTACTTTTATTTAGTCTGTTTGCAGCCGGAGATGGATCATATAGGATCTATTGCCCTCCTGGGGCTCACTCAGCCTCTACAAAATATTATAAAAATAGGGTACCCATAATAAGGGGGGAAACCTGGCGGTTGAGCGTGACCTAGGACAAGTCACCTCCTTGCAGAACCGTTGTCCATGAAACAGTACAGTCTCAACCATGCACTGAACCCCCAGACTCGTTCACGGGTCCTAGTGGTACAGGTTTTTTTTTTTTTAATAGTAATTTAACATTAATTATTGTACATTTTACTGGCAAACCACGTGTTTTTAGAAATACAAATTAACCAGCTTACCCGGAGATAAAAAACTTGCGTATCCCATTTTAGTTATTCACCAAGTTAAGTAACAACTTAACAACTCGGCTAAGCCACATGTTATGGCTCTTACTTTGCGACTTAATGGAATAAAACCCTGGAAGTTTGAGGAGATAAAATGCCGCAGTATTCGCCATGAGGTTTATTCCAAAGCAAACGCCTACCACCGCGGGGCGAATAATAGACTCTTTTATTCATAATTCTATTCCCACCTTTCCCTCCTGCTTTTAGTGCTCTCTTCTCACTATTCAATTTACAGACTGAATAAAATAATGTGTTGTCTTTTACATTTCAAATTGAATTCCTTCCCGTAATTTTAAGGTTTTCAACACCACTTTATTATGCAGTTAAGGAGACCTCAGTTATTCAAGATGATTCTCTTAGCCTGGAATTAAATATTGTTAGCCCAATGACGTAGAATCCATAAGATGGATGAACCAATGGTGTAAAGTTAGAAACAACTAAACAAAAAAATAAAATATATAATTTTCTAATCACAACAGAAAAACTGTTACATATCATAATCATACGTGACATTCTGTAATAATACATTTTAAATTATTATTGTTTAGAAAATAATCTATTTCATGAATAGTCGTAAATTGATGAGAATGTGTGATTAAAATCGAGATTCAGATAAAATAGAATAGATAAAAGGCTTCGTGCGGAGATTTATAGAAAACAAACAAAATTTACAAATAATATAAAAATAAAATTATTCATTTTATTTTTATAACATTTTCTCTACTACAAATGTTTTATTTCTGAAGAGGGATTGCAATGTGGGTAGAAACGTCGAATTCCAATAAATAGTTTACACTATTTAAGGAATTAATTCTTTGAACTGTACACGGACCATTTTCGTCCCCACATATATCTGCAGCCCCGGTGAATAAGTGGTTAAGTCGAATTTTTTCCATTGACTGCTAATTGTAGTAAGTATTTCAACACTTGAAATGGGAAGTTATTCACACATATGCAATATAGATAATAATAAGTACAATTAATACTAAATACTTCCCTCCGGAAAACCTGAAAGAAACCTAAATAAACACAATCCTGCTAACTACGTTTCCGTCTATCCGAGTTTTTATATTTAATGGCCCGGCTAGTATATTAGAAGCATACCTAAGCATATGGTAAAGTTGGTTTAACATATAGTACTGCGAGTATAATTAGTATATTTAAGCATCTTGAAGATTTAGATCGGCCAGGAAGGTTGTTGGGCATAGTAAAAGACAAATTCCCCAAATGTTCCGATTGGTAGGCCTAGGCATAAATGGGAGAATTGTAATAAACGTGATTTGTAGGTTTGGAAGTAAGCAATTATTATTATTAGCATCATACATATTGTTTAGAGTAAAAATAAAAATAAAAGCCTGTGCCACTACAACTTATGGAGGGCCTTGGTTTCAAGTACATGGAAGAGACTGTACTGATTCTTGGACAACGGTTGTGCAGGGGAGGATTTTTATTACATCACGCTCATTTGCCAGATTGGTACTGACTTATAGAGGCTGGCTGAGCCCCACGAGGGTCCTAGATCCCATAGGATACTAGATACCAGATGACCCCATACAGTATATAGTATGAATTTGAAGATGGAAAATATAAATGTGTGGGGATTTTTTCACAGAAATATCAAAATTTATTAGTTCTACAAATGCAATCAAATCCTTCTGTATGTAATAAATAAATTTAATGTGTGAATGCCATTGAGGAAGAACATATAGGCACCTGGATTAATGACCAGGAAGAGGTAAACTACTAGGTAGAGACCAAATGGGTAAACACGGTGTAAAAACAAGCTTGATGTTCCAGTAAATCTTATCCAGCCACCCCTACCAGTCCTCTTCTCTCCGGCTCCAGGGGTCTACTCAAGTCTTTCATAACCTCTCCTGTCTAGTCTTCACTATGTCTTTGGGGTTGTCATAACAACGAAAGTATCTTGAACATATGTTTGGTATATTTCAGCTAGTTTATGAGAACCAGTAAGTTTGTACCCTAATAAGATAGTTTATTGTTCAATGTATAACTCACTAGAATCTCTAATGCATTAATTAACTATAAGAACTATAAGAAATCTTATAACTATATTTAAAAATACAAATTAAGAAGGATTATGGATACCAGAAGAGTTGGACTCACTTCACTGTCTGAAGGACGCTTTCGGAGAAAATTCAGATCCTTTGGTATGAATAATATTTAAATGATAAAATGGGATGCCACCCTGAGAACGTTATACTTAATTTATAGTAATTCTATATCCGCCATGCTTTTTTTTTTTTTCACTGGCTTCATTTAAATCCTTGCTTTTCTAACATCATCCCAAAAAGATGCTCTTCACGCATTATGTTTTTGTCACTTTTAATTACTTCATGATTCGTAGTATTATGTAGCCTTCTGGCCAGATGTATATTATTTTTATTTTTTTTGTTCATGATTGTTATTCTAAAGATAGGAAGGGTAAAGTCACTTCAACTCTTCGTAATATCGGGTGACCGGGGCATCTCTCGGGATCCCATAGATGAATCGAACGAAGAAATTAAGCAACCGCAAATTATAACAAAGTTACTGTTATGTTCTGAACCAATTCTAGGCTTATAGCGATACAGATTATTTAATTATTTCTACATTTGAATTTATTAAAAACTGCTTAAGTGAACAACTTCTTCAGTTAATAGAAAATTTATATTTAATGAGATATTCTAAATAAGATTACACGTTTTTTTTATCCAAATGTTTTTTTTTTACCCTGGTCGTGACATCAGTAGTATCATTTAATTGTACCGACTATTAAATGACATTAATTGACTATTAACTATTGACATTAATTGACTATTACTGATATTAATTGACTATTACTGATATTAATTGACTAATAACAATTAATATTCTTGGACTTTATTCCTAGATCTTCTCGCCCTTATTCATATTTCCGTCTTCTTTCCCTCGACCGTTCTGTCATTGTCTTTTTTTCATTGAGCTCCTTTATCGCTCAAGTTTTTATTTCGAGCTGTCTCCTTTCGGGTGATTTATAGTCTTCTGAAATTCTTCAAAGGAATTCTCTTCCTCCGACCCTATCGTCATTACGTCCTTCCATAAGGAAACTGTCAATAATGATACAGACTGATTTAAAGAAATGAAGATTAACTGCTATTCGAAAAGTGATAAAATAGAGAAAATAAAGCGATAATGAACGTTCCAGAAAATCATAAAACAGCATCCTATAATTCTACTCAAAGTATATTAACTAAGTAATTGCGATCGGAATTACTTTAATATCTATTTTATTGTATGATTTTGTTAAGAAAACAAATCATACAATAAAATATACATGTTATAATATTGTGTTGTACATAATAATATACTCCCAAGACAAGTACTGAGTTAATAAGCTGTGGTTTAGCCTTAAATTTTTTCTGGGGTTGATGAATTATTCCATCTGTTAACAGCCGTGAATCGAATCTGTGGGATCTTAAAAGACCCCCCTGGGGCTCATTCAGCCTGCATGAAGAGGGTAACCTTAACTAGGGAAAAATACCTGGCGGTGGAGCGTGATCAAATCTCCTTCACGGTCTTCCCCAGGTACCGAACCCTAGACCATTCATTGGTTGTAATGGTACAGGTTTCTATTGTATTTAGTATATTTGTAGTCTACCACTACAACATACAGTTTAGACAGAGAGAAGGGAGAGAGAGAGATAAGAGAGTAGAGAGAAGGTGGTGTGGTTAGTTTGTAATGTGTAAGGGGAGTAGTCACTAAGCTAGTTTTAGATTAGTCAATAAGTTATAATGATAATCCATAGTTAATAATTATGGTAAATTAGTTAGTTCATATATGAAAGGCTCTTGTATATAAATATATACACCTTTCTTACAAATCGTCCACCGCTTGTTAACTATACCATAACTGAAATGTTATGGAACATGAAATAATACATCTTACTTCCCCAAACATAACTCAAATCCAAATTTTTTCTGATACGTCAGTCACTGACGACGATATGATAAAATAACAATTTTTAGAACATATCTGTTATTTAAATATTGTGTATAATTTTTTTCTCTTTAATATTAAAGAAACCAAATATATATTTAACCTACTTTCAACCTGAAAATCTGGATTCAAGTACCTTCTTCCAACAAATGTATTTTGCTGAGATGTATCTGTACAGTATTTCCCTAAACACATATTCACTGGATACATCCATGATACGCAACATGAAATCGAAGATGATACACATTTGAAGAGATGACCTCTGAACCACTTGCAGGTTAACCTTATTGAGAGAAAACTTTCTCAGAATATCTCCCAGATATTCATATCTATTCAACATTTTCGAAAGGTAGGACATTCCATCGAACGGAAGTTCTGAGCGAGAGTCCCGAAATAGCAGGTATACGGAAGTAGGGGTTAATCAGACCGTCGGATCGCCCCTGTGTAAATAGTTTGTATAAGGAATCTCCCTCACATGCCCTATCCGCATCGCTATACAAACAAGAGTTTTAAATAGTTACTTTTATAGTGATAAAGTTAGGTCCAGGGACATACAAGTACAAGCTACCTAACAGTCCAGAAGGTAAGCTTATTTACTTATTTTTAAGCTAAATATATTAGTTACATAATATCTACACTAAAAACCTGAAAACGGCATTGTACAAACCAAGACGTTAATTAACCTATCAAAGATAGCAATACATATGTACAACGTGATAAGTTTTTCAACTTCTGAAAAAGAAAAATATACATACAAAATATATGCAGGATAAATAGTAGCAATAGGCAAATTGATACTAGACCCTCCCCCACTTAGAATTCCCATATAAATATGAGAGATTAATATAATATTTTAAGACAATTTATTATTAATTATTTCCGGTATAAAAGTAGATCAAGAAAGATAGAAATTATTAAATAGTAAATAGAGATTATTATTATTATTTTCAATATAAATATTATAAATATTTATATAACATATATTATATAATATTGTTATAACTTATATAACATATTAAGAGAAGCTTTAAAATACAAAAGAAATTTTCAAATTTATAAAATCTAAAATTTAGAAAGATGAAACTAAAGCCCCACGCTTTCTCCCAATAAAGGATAACATCTTTATAGATGCTGGGTGAGCCCCACGAAAGTGTTTAAGATCTGACTAGTTAGATTCACGACTGTTAACAGAAAAAATAATATATCCGCCACAAACGGTCTCGAACTCATGAAATTAATATCCTAAGCTATCCACTGCCAAAGCTATTTTAATCTATTCTTTAGCTTTCCTTATACCGCTTTCCAAAAGGCCAACGCTATAAACCGTAAAATTATAACAAAAAAATTAAGAAACTTTGTATTTATTTACTTTCACTAAAAATTAAAAAAAAGCATTGAAATGCACCCTTTTGATATTTCAGTTCTAAAGTAAACGTCGTTCTTTTTTGTTTATTCATCCTATGTTTTGTTTGTGATATTTGTATCTATTTATGTGTGTTTGTATATAAACAATATTCATAAAGCCTAAAAGCTCCCCTTCCATTAATGTTTGTTTATTTGTAGTTTAATTAATTAAATGTTATTGTTATAAAAAGGAGGGAGAGGAGTGGCTCAGTGGTAGAGTACTTTACTACATTTACCATGCCGGAAATCCTGGTTCAATTCCCGCTGCAGGCCATGCTTTTTATTTAGTCTGTTTGCAGCGGGAGATGGATCATATAGGATCTAGGACCCTCCTGGGGCCCACCCAGCCTCTATGAAATATTATAAAAATAGGGTACCCAAAATAAGGGGGAAAAATCTGGCGGTCGAGCGTGACCTAGGACAAGTCACCTCCTTGCAGAACCGTTGTCCATGAAACAGTACAGTCTCTACCATGTACTGAACCCCAGACTCTTCATGGGTTGTAGTGGTACAGGTTTTTTAGGTTATAAAAAGGGGAGCGGAGTGGCTCAGTGGTAGAGCCCTGAGTTGCCATGCCGGAAATCCAGGTTCAAATCCCGCTGCAGCCAGTTACTTTTATTTAGTCTGTTTGCGGCGGTAGATGGATCATATGGGATCTAGGACCCTCATGGGGCTCACCCAGCCTCTATAAAATATTATAAAAATAAGGTACCCAAAATAAGGGGGAAAAACTTGGCGGTCGAACGTAACCAAGGAAGGGTCACTTCCTTGCAGAACCCTTGTCCATAAAACAGTACCGTCTCTACCGTGTACTGAACCCCCAGACTCGTTCACGGGCCGTAGTGGTACAGGTTTTTTTTTATTGCTATAAATAAGTGCACATTAGGCATCGCCTTGTAACAACACTCCGCATTGCCTAGCGACACAACAGACTTTTGTTTTTTAGTCTTCCGTTATGTTCTACTTGTTTGTTTGTTCATTTAACGTCACTTTATGCTGCTATGGCTAATCGGACGATGCTGCAGTGGGTGCTCTAAAATTTGCCTATCCAGGTTTTATTAGGATAGGGATTTCTAACGAGTACCTGACATCGTACAGGCTCGGGACCCCCGTTTAACGTCCCTTCCGAAGGGTGGCGTAACTAAGGATTTTTTACTCCCTTTAAAAGTTATGTTCTACTTGAAACACAAATAAACAAGAATTTAGATATATTATTTTATTCACAAGGATTTATTGATAATTAAGTTTTTTACAGATATAAAACTAAATAAAAAATATGACAAATCATTTGGGGGTGAATAAATAAATTTTAAATAGTTCATTGCAGAAACAATTTAAAGTTAACTATATTTTGCAACGAGGTGTTTTATTACTATTTTGTAAAAAAAATAATCATAAATAAGATAAAGTATAATACAAATTGTCGAATCTTACTAGAAAAAACTTAAATGAAAATTCTAGTAATAACTTAATTCTAAATTAAGGACATTCTTATTTAGCCCATTCCAGATACCTATCATTCCATAATAAATCCAGGCCCATCCAAACCCACTAGTTTCCATCCTTGCATCCAATACCATCCCGGACAATCCTCCTAGGCGTCTGAAGAGAAGATGGCCTCGGGACCTTCTATTATAGAAATGTAATTAGAGTGCTGCCAATGGGTAGTGCCTCTACATGTCCTTTCATGTATTTATTTATTCATACAGCATTTGTACTAGATGTATATATTACAGTTGTACAATTCAATAAAATAATTTAAAAAATAAATAAAAATAACATTCTTCTGGCTAAACTTCAATTTAAAATCAAGGTGTCCTTTCTGAAGAATTTAACTCCGCCAGTTGGAGAGAAGTTTATTGTAAGGGTTTAGTCATTGTATTCATGGAATTCAAACTTGCAAATTAAATTCAAGTTCATGCATTGAATTAAAAGTTTTAATGGTCGTTATTGGGAGCGCTTTTTGCGCTCAATTGCATTCAAAACTGGGGTTTTCAACCGAAATTCACCAACTGATAATTATAAATATTCTGAATATTTAATAGGAATATTGAATCGAATGAATTTTCCGGAAAACTGAAAATATCAGAGTTTTTTTAATTGAAAATATCAGTGTTTTTTTTAATTGAAAATATCTGTGTTTTTTAAATTGAAAATATCAGTGTTTTTTAATTGAAAATATCTGTGTTTTTTTAATTGAAAATATCAGTGCTTTTTTAATTGAAAATATCTGTTAATTATTCTTTGGTACAAAATAAAAATAAAATAAACTTTAATGAACCTAGGAAAGGAAATAGAAATTACTATTCTTTTCAGAGAAACCCAAATCAGTGAGAAAGTTATCAGAATAATGAAAGTTATGGATCCATATAAATTCATATTTATGTACTGTATGTATGGTTAGGATTCGCCTTAAGGTATTCGAAAATAAGTTGTTGCGTAGAATATTTGGACCAGAAAATGATGAGAACACTGGAGAATTTAGGAGGCTGCACAACGCGGAATTGCGAAATATGCTCCAGGTTAATATGATTGAAGTAATAGAGTTCCGAAGATTAAGATGGACTTGTAAAATCGTTAGGCTCGGTAGTGAAACGTAGAATTCGTAACGAACCCCTTCGGGTATTATTATTATTTATGTACTTCAATAATTAAGTTAGTTTGCAGTAATATAAATCTTAAATAATACAATGCTTAGGTCCAGACGTACGTAAGTTGAGTCCGGCGTTTGAACACGCTAAACCCTCTCGACCGATCAGTTTTGAGAGTACTGTATAACCTACCCCGTCCATACCACTAAGTTATGTCAAAAGAAAATTTAAGACCATATGAATGGTTATTTGTTTATTTTTATTATTATTTAAATTTTATGATTATATTTATATAAATTTATGATTATATACAATAATAGTGGATAAACTATATTGTGAAAGGAAGTAGTAAATATTTAAGGCTAAATAAAAAATAAACTACTGAAAATGTTTACAAATAGTAAGGAAAGAGAAAACTTCTCCTATTTTCAAGATTCAAAAACACATATCTGACCGTAATTACATTATAAATTATATCTAACCAATCTCGTAATCGTTTTTATTTTATCTATTATAAAGTGATATTAATTAGTCCATAACACTAAAAAAATCGATACTAGAATAAATAACATTGGTGAGACCTATTTATACATTGATCTGATGTAAATTTTACTGATTTAAAAATACACTGCCTAAGAAAAAAAAGAAGGTAAAAAATTAAAATTTATAAAGTGAATACATTACAAAAATCTTAAAATAGTACTTTTATTGTACTAGAAACTGGATGTATACTTTTTCAGTGAAGAATACACATGACTTTCGTCAATGGTATATATATATAGGATCTAAGGATTATAGTGTTACAGAGCACTGCACCGGAGAAGCAGACGACCCGGGTTCGAATCCCAGCCGTGACAAATCTTTTCTCTTCAAAACAAAAATATTTTAAAATAATCACCATCAAAATAACAATTAATAAAAAAAAAATATAAATAATATATTGATGTAAGTCAACAAGATCCTAATTAAAGTAATGTTCAGTGAACATACTTCCCCGTGTATATATCGCAAAAGTTGCGAGAACACGGGAATATAAGATCGATGAAGAGAACGGATTTTGAAGAGAAAAGATTTGTCCTGGCCGGGATTCGAACCCGAGTCTTCTGCATCTCCGGTTCAGTGCTCTAACCACTGAGCTACCTGGGGTCAATATAAAATTGACGTAAGTCAACAAGAGCCCAATTAAAGTAATGTTCAAAGAACATTTTTCCTCGTGTATACATCGCAAAAATTGCGAGAACACGGGGCTATAAGATCGATGAAGAGAACGGATTTGTCTGACTAGGATAAACCCCTGGGAGCTCAGTGGTTTAGAGCCCGGGTTCGAATCCCGGCCAGGACAAATCTTTTCTCTTAAATTTTTTTTTTTTTTAAATAATCACCATCAAAAGAACAAAAGACATAAATTCAAAAACATCGTTTTATTTTGTGCGACAGCTTAAAGAAATCATTTGTAATTTAAAAAAATATTTATATAGTTGCTAGGCAACGCCGATAAAATATTACATCATTAAAAAGGTTTTAATATAATAAAGAAATTTTTCTTTTATCACTTTAATTATTGTTATAATATAGCACATAGTGTTATGTAACAAACGGAAACCCATACTGCTGGATGAACAATGGTTTACCGAATTCATATCTACATTTAACTCTAAAGTATAATTAGCTTTACTTATTGGATTAAGTTAGTTAAACGGGAACTGATAAGGAGTAGGACGCGAGAGCAGGTAGTTTACTAACTGTCTTACAACTTTGTCTCCTTGACAACTTAATTCACAAATCGGAAATCCAATATTTAAAAAAGTTGAAACTATAAATTATTGTTATAAAACCAGATTAGGTGACGTTCAAAAGTTATGTTTTCTAAGGAGAGATGAAATATTAATAAGTTAGCACAGACGAAGAGGCCATAGGTTAGCAACCTTATAGATTCACTGACTACCACCACAATCTATCGACCAAACATAAAAACTATTTACTATGAAGAAATTTATAATATGTAAACTATGCATACAAAATTGCAATTAGAGCCCGTTCTTACACACTTTGGAACTCACTCTCCCCTAATATCCGTCATGCAACTTCCTTATCCACGTTTAGAAGGTTTTCCTACATCTCTAAAATTCCCTAACAGATGCTCTCTAATTAGTTATAATTAATAGCTCATATTCATCAGAAGTAACAGATGAATTACTATAAATTTTCTTCACTTACATCGATATTATTTTTTATATTCTTAGGCACTTTATTTATTTATTCTTTCTCTCAGCTTATTTATTTATTTCTTATTTACCAGAACACATACCTTTTAGTGTATATTTATTTTTATGTACTTTTGTAAATATAGTACTATTCTTATAAAGTAGCCCTTTAGTCAGATATATATTCATTGCATATTGTACACGTCTGCTATTCATAAGGTATCTGGGTCCCAGAATAAAATTATTTTTCCATTCTATTCTATTTTATTAGTAATATCAATATAATATACAAGTGAGATAGTAAAGTATAAAATAATATAAGCAAATCTTTATATTATGCTGTAATCCTGAGCCGTCGGAATGACTGAACCATATTAAGAAATAAAATGAAATAAAGACTAAACAATTCCAAACAATTATTGATAAATTGTAATTTAAATTTATTTACTGCAAGGTAGTATCCTTGGCCCAATCCTTTATACAGTTTATACAGCTGACACCCCAACTCATCCTAATACTATCCTTACCACATATGCTGATGATACATGTGCATTATCAGTCAATACCGATCCAGTTATTGTATCCCAAAGCCTCCAATCCCATATCACTGATCTTGAAGAATGGTGCCAGAACTGGAGAATTAAAATAAATTCTCAAAAATCGCATCAAATCACTTTTACCTTACGTCGTAAACCAATGACTTCCTGCCCTTCAGTATCCTTTAATAATATCCCACTTGTGCCTGTAGAACAGATCCGATACTTAGGCTTGCATCTCGACAAACGATAAACCTGGAATCATCCTCATACTAGACTGAAAAGACAAGAAACCGCTCGACGTTTCAGGCTACTTCAACACTTACTAGACAAACGCTCTAAGCTCCCAATTAATTACAAAAGACTCATCTACATGACCATCATACGACCTATTTGGACTTACGGAGTAGAGCTTTGGGGCTCCACTAAGCCATCGAATTCCTCTCGTATCCAATCCCTACAATCCAAAATCCTTCGTAAAATCCTCAACGCTCCTTATTTTGTTAAGAATAAAGTCATCCATAACGACCTTAATGTCCCATTTGTTGCTGATTTGGCCCGAACCCGGTATCTATCCTTTCATAACAAACTTCATTTCCACTCAAACCCTCTAGTTTCGAACCTATTGCCCTCTTCAATTCCCGATAATCCTCCGAGGCGTCTGAGAAGAAGATGGCCACGTGACCTTCTTAGTTGAACATCCGATTTGAGTACTACCAGTGGGTAGTTTCTCTACTTGTCATTATATCATGCCATTATGTATCACTCAGCCAATTTACTTGTTATATTACTGTAATGTAGTTGTAAATATCAATAAATAAATAAATAATAATAAAATTTATTTAATGGCACTTTAATTCAATTGAAATTAAAGAGTAAAGTGCTAAATTACTCTTGTATTTTTTATGACTCATCAGCATTCTCTCAGCGGACGAATTAAAGTTGCACTATCTAGACATTACTTTGCAACGCACAATGTCTAGCTTGAGTAAGTAAGTAGATTAAATGAACGCTATTGGAAGATTATTATCAATTATTGTGTGCGTTAAATTTAGTATCAATAAATTCAATTAATATAAAGTTCAAATTTTTATTAGTTCACCTATACATTTTTTAAAACTCTCTCAGCACTTAGCAGGTGGTAAGGAACAGTTTAGTACCCTCCGGTTTATGAATTATATACAGAAGTTAATATAATTTTCATTGATACAAAACTACATTATAAAGAAGAGCGATTTTTCGATTAAAATATATTACGCCATACAAGTAAAGTATTCCTTCAAATCACCCCCAAAAAAAAATTGTTTAATTTTTACAATTTTTTTAAGTTATCATCAGACGAATGTCGAAAGTAGCCAAAAATGGCTTTAGGGATAGTCAAAATGGACATCTCCGTTGAAATAAGAAAAAATAAATTTTTTATTTGTTCAGATTTATTTAAATGTGATTAAGTGTTACTAGGAAAGCGGAGTAGGTTAGCGTATAGAGCACTGAGTTGCTAAGATCCCCATGTTCAAATTCTGCAGTAAGGGATAAGCTATTTAATCTGTTAGCGTTCATAGATGGACCTTGCAGGATCTGTAGGCTCTTCTAGTGCTCACCCAGCTTCTATAAGGACGATACCCTTGATTGGGGGAAACCTGGCGGTTGTGTGTAATCCAGGTTAAATCACCTCCCTCCTAAACCGTCAGCCTAGAAACAGTGCAGTCTTAAAGATGTGCTGAACCCTTGTGTCTTGACCCTTTATGGGTTGTAGAGGTTCACGAGTTTTTTGTTTGTTATTATTTTATATATTGTTATCTAATATCTTGTATATTATTACTGTATATAATGTCTCTGGAGCAGGAATCTACTACAGCCACAGAGATCTACTAGATGAAACACACTAGGAGTTCCTTCAATGGGAAGTTTCTCCATTCAAGCTTCCACGTGAATCCCTTAGGGGAGGTTTTCGAAATAAGATCACTATTACAATATCTGTCAAATGGCATTTGTATAATTTTTCTCTATAAACATTAATTATTATAATATTGATAAATGCCTTATCTTTATCTAAGTATATTAATACATAAAAGAAAATTACATTAATCAAATTAACATCCCTCCTATTGTTTTGATGGTGGAAGTGGATACACTCTCCTATCGAGCCAAGATAAATGTTCCAATATGCCGCTCACCAATTGACACAATATACTCGCAATATATCCAAGTAGTGATCAATGAATCAGTGGAGAAACCAACCGACATTTGTAGCAGTAATGGAATAAGATCCATCGAAATAATGGAACAGGGCTGAGTAGAGAGAGAGAGAGAGAGAGAGAGAGAGAGAGAGAGAGAGAGAGAGAGGCATGGGCTTGGCGAACCATCAACAATGGATCAGTCAAGTAAGTCCATTCCGAATCTTGCTCAGTCCATCTCAGTCCTGAAAGCTAATCGATGGTATGAGTGCGATCGTTAACAGCTAAGTCAACAGCGAGTCATATGTCACAATATTTTTTTTAAAATTAGTTGAATCCTGTTAAGATAAAATCACATTATCTAACTAGAAGGGAAAATGATAATTGAGATCTTTCTCTTTATTTAAAAAAAATATAAGCCTGCAACGTGAAATGGATTTATAAATATATAAGGTAGAATAAAAAAATCTAGTAAAAAATTGAACTTAACTGAGGAAGTACGCGCAAAAACGAGAAAGAAAATGGGACAATGGGGGTTGGTCCTCCCTAATATATTTTAAAATGCTTTTTAGCACCATTAATACTAAGGCGAGCATATTGGTGTCTAGGAAACTGCTAGTGAATCATTCTTTGATGGACTCACCTTGTCTCTGTAAAGGTATCTTGATAAGTGATAAACCTGGAGGTTGAGCTTGATCTTGGACCATTCATATCTCTGCGCTGCCGATGAAACAGAATCTTAGAGATCTCTCAATATCAGTATACTAAGTATCTACGAGTGCTCAACCGCCTTAAGGGTATCTACTAAGACACTGTATAAGTTGTAGTGATACAGAGTTTTTTTTTTTTGTTTTTTTTCTACGAATCGGCCAGCAAGGACCACGCGAATATCACTTAACTCTTCCTCACACTCTCCGCCTTCCGTCTACTCCAATACTCTCTCATCTTCCTGGACTGTTCTTCTCGCTCCTCCTTATTCCATTTTCTCCCTCGTCTCTTCTTCCTTCCCGCAAGAACCCCAACTTCTTTTAGTTTTTTCCCGAACATCTCTCTATCCAAGCAGTCCTTATCATTGATTTTTAGCCTATCCAGCTCCTCTTTTATTTGCTTCACATATCCACCTATACCCTTGTAGCTTAATACTTTATCAACGATTTTTTTGTTCAGCCTTCCATTGTTCATTCTTACTATGTGGCCGTAGAACCTCAGTCTCATGTATATCAACATATAGATACAGGGTTTATTACTTTAATTTATTTTTTTACGTTATGATGATATTTTTATTTAAACAAATCAATTACAAGAGGATTTGCACCTGGTACTTCCAGCCACAATAAAGTTTATAGTGGTACAATATCCTTAACTGGGGATAAATCTGGTTGAGTGCGATCTCGGACAAATTACCCATATGCACAACCGTTGTCTAAGAAAAAGAATAGGATTTACCATGAACTGAATCCAAGATCCTTCATGGGTTGTGGTGGTAAAGGTTTTATTTTTACAGAAAAAAATAAACTTAATTGAAGGATTGGAAGAGAGTTTTGAGGATAGTCAACTAAAAAAACTATAATAAAATGAATAAAAATTTGTCTTTGAGATAAACTAAACATAAAAAAGTGTGATAATTACAATATATCAACCATCCGAAACTATCTTGATAATTCTTGCGAAAATCTATAAAATAAAAAATATTAAGTTTTTAATTAGCCCGTAGTTTACTGCAGTATTTCAGATATTCGGTCATTCTATTAAAAAATAAAATAGTGTTCTCAATAAACAAAAACTGTATAAGAATGCCTGAAATTTTTAAACTGAACAGGAAAGTATGAGATGGTTGAGACGGAATGCTTGTAAGAGACCACACAATTTACATGATTACGGTATTTTTCTTATTTTTTTTTATACAGCTAAAAATATTTCATTCGGCATTAATATCAAACCAAAAGCTCGTCAGTTCAGGAAGGTCGTTAAAAATACATTCGAGCCCTGGAGAATGCAGGGAAGGCGCTGGTGATGGTCAGATGGGGAAGATCTTTCGCTACCAATCTCTATGCAAATCTCATGTCTTCCTTCCTCTGGGCAGTTCCTTGCTCAGCTCGATGGGTCCTTTTTTTAACATAACAGTTTTCTGCATTCTATCACGAAGATTATAATAAGAATTTCAGGACAGCCCTTCTTAGAAGTAATATCCGACAAGTGTCTTATATGAGGAGCTTATTATATTACCACGATATAACTTAAATATTCTCTTAGTAAATCCAAAGAATACAGAATATAATTAAATATTTATAGAAATACGAGGCCATTATTCTCTATCTCTTGCCATAGAAATTCTTGCTAGTTTTGTTAAATATTGTGGAAGGATGTGTGATTGGCCGAAATGGGGTACGCCTCCCAGCTTAAGACCCGCCAACCTACTGGAGGCTGCGCCGGATGAGTAACAGATTTCGCGTTCCAAGATACTAACATATAATGGTAGGTTTCGACTAATGACCAGTATACTCAGTTTGAGAGGCAGTTCTCTCGCATACATGCTGTCCTTGAACAGCCATTATCTTTGGATCAAGACGGATTTGTTCCTTTCCTTGAATTTTAAAGTTTTAATGAAACCTACGGAAGTAGTTCAACTAACAAAGTTTTGAATAACTTGACCTGTATTCTCTTTAGACATAAGTTTGAATGATAATATTACTCCTATAGCCAAACCACTATAGTACTTGGATAGATGACTACTATTTAAGGAACAGATTTAACTTTAAAAACATCTAAATTATTTCCCAAAAATAAATAAGTTTTGTATAAACACACCTACCCATGGCTTCTTCAAGGAACTCTCTATCTTAAATTCTGTAAATCAGATATTAAACTTAATTATAATACCCAAAAATCCAAACTCGAATATTCAAATAATAATGCTTCCACTTTAATTGATTTTTTTATATTGATATATAAACAGTTGAGCGTGGATGTATTGATATTAAAAACAATAAAGTTGATCGAAGGCGTTTTCAATCAAAAATCGTGAAGTCCTACTTAGTATTTACTTATACAGGTTATTTTCAAATCAGTGTTGTTTATTTCTAACAATATATAAACTATATTTTAACAACCTGTAAATAATCGTGGAGGGGGAGGCTGGGTGAGCCACAGGAGAATATATACCTAAAATTGATATAATAATACTAACACTCCGGACTTCATCAACAGAAGGAGTGTTGACACCGTGGAGAGCTACAAAGAGGTAATTAGTCAGTGTTAGTTTGATTAAAACATCGTGCCGAGTAGTTAGTTAGTTGAACGGAAGGGTTCGTTAGTGAATGCACTCCTTCCTTGTTAGCAATAGCCTATAACGACCGGATTTAGCTTTTATAGTTGAATAATAGCGCTACTTCCTTCATAATCACCACAGCCTCCTTCATTAATATAATCGTGTAATTTTTCTTTTTTTTTAAGTGCCTATAAATTTATAACCATCTTTAAGTGACCACTTAATGCCCCCCAGCGCTCATAGGATAAATTATCTTTCACTATAAAAGAAGCTTTTCTCTTTGAAACGCCAACAAGTAGGTGTGTACGAGCACCGTGTCGACTTAAAATTTATGTTAAAAAATAATTATGTTGAGATCTCTGGCACTTCAGTCCATCACGAGCCTTGCCCTCCTCCAAGTTATTCTTCCCTCATTCTCTGTCCTATGGCCCTTTCCCTCCAATTAAGTACACCTAAAGCTGCGGCGTCCCTGTCCACCTGATCCATCCATCTAGTTGTTGGCCTTCCAAGGGGCTTGTACTGCAGGATTCTTCGTGGCATCTCACTTTCGTCCATCCTCGCTATATGCCCAACCCATAGTAATCGTTTTATTTCTACAAACTGGACGATAGGTATCTCCTTATAGATGGAGTATATTTCATGATTGTGCTAGATTATCCATCAACCCCCTAACTGGACCGTATTTTTTTTTAAAACGTAGACACTGTTCATTTTCCTCCCTCTATTCCCAGTTCTCAGAGCTTCAGGTCAGAACAGTTCTAATGTAATGAGGTTCTTATAAATCCGCACCTCTGTACTTTTTTCAATAAGCTTGGATTTGAAATATTTATCTTCGGAATTACCAATGTGTGAACCCAAGTAAATAAATCCTTGTAATCCTTCAAAGGTTTAATTATCTATAATTAAGTAGGAATGATCCGTCCATTTACATACATATCCATAGTTTTTAGCAACGTTTATAATAAGCCCCATACTATGGGCACCATTCTCATTTTTTATAAAAGATGCCTTCAAATCAACGATGTACAGATCTCTAGTAAAGACAATATTCAGATCTTAAAATAAAATACTAAATTATTTTTGATCATGATCAATTAGTTAGATTCGGAAAAGCTTCACTGAAGGCAGAATAAATTGGTCCGGTGAAGGAAAAAAAAATAATTCCTTAAATAGTGAAAAACTACTTGTTAGAATCCGAAGTTTCGGCCCACATTCCAGGTCTTCTTCAGGGCTTGTAATATCGGTCACAAGTATAGAGGTGAGTCAACCGTACGTCTAAACGACTAATTATGCTTGTTTTGTTTTTTTACACTTTTTAAGGGATTAATGCTTTGAATTTTATCCTATCCATTTCTTCCCCCTAATTAACGAACTGTTACAAGAAATAGAAGATATAAGTACTCAGTCCACTGTTGTCGCCAATATATAAGTTAATTTCACAACGATAAACCAGTGAGAATATTTGTTCAGGTCGACTTCGAAACAGCACCGTAACATTTACGAGTTCGCTAAGATGGTAACTTAACAATCTAGGTCTCTACCTTTATCCACTAATTTGAGTGAGTTTCTAGATCTAGGCCTAGAAACGGTATGCCCTTACTAAATACAACAGTGGTAATATTTTTTAAAATATAGTAAGCTCCTGATTAAACGGATCACAAAGACAACAGACATGGTATGCTTACAGAAAACGAAAGGAAACAGCCAATACACCCCATTTCTGAAGGATAGATCGTAATTGTTAAGGCCGTGGATTAGAGGATACATTTAATCTAAAGACAGGCTGAGAATGATCCTCCTCTCTACGCCTTGTATACTTGCAAGATTCGTACCAATACTATAATATATTATTACTAAATGGAGCACTCACTCTCCGACACGATGGCCGTTCCAGCAGTCAGCTGTGTCCCTGGTCTCGGCGAAGCTGTCGTCGGAGCAGAGCGCCTCCGCCAGGTTGGCGAAGAGTCCCCTCGCCTTGGTCGTCTCTATCTCAGCCAGGAAGTTCCTCAGCTGCTTTTCCAACTGCTCCGCCCTGGCCGAACTGTTGTCCAACTTCTCCAGTGCTGGAGGATCCGAGGTGGTGTTCTCCACCGGTACCAGCTTAGGGGGGCCGCATCGCAGTTTCACCTGAAAGCAATAGGAAGTGTTATTATGGCCATTGACTTGTTTTATTTTTATGGATTATTGGAAAAGAAGTTTAAAAAAAGAAGAAAAGGAAGTCGTCCAGAAAGAACATGGTGAAAAGAATTGAAAGAAGAAATGAGATGTAACTTGTCTATGAAGTGAAGAGAGCAAAGAGAACCAATTCTTTCTATAGCACAATACGGGGAAAGCTATAAAACAGAATAATATTATGTTCATGTAGGAATACGAAAATAGATGAAGTAGGCAATACGAAATATATGAGTACAAAGTGTTTACTTCGTTGTCTTACAAATTACAAGTCTTTACATTTAGATTAATAAAATCATTTTTTGAATTATTAAAACACAATTATATATATCACTGAAGATAATGTTTTGGGAATATTTCTTTTTGACTGGGCTTTCATAATGATTGATGGAGCTTTTAGTTTGAATTTCGATAAAAATAAAATTTGACTATTATATTCTCAATGCTCCTTACTTTGTTACGAATAAAGTCATCCATGATGACCTCGATGTCCCAGTTGTTGCGGATTTTCCCCGAATCCGAAATCAATCTTTACATGACAAAACTTTATTGCCACTCAAACCCACTAGTTTCAAACTTAGCAACCTCTTCAATTCCTGATAATCCTCCGAGGCGTCTGAAAAGAAGATGGCATTCTAGGTTGAACTGTTTATTTGAGTACGATTACTGGGTAATCTCTCTACTTGTCATTATGCATGCCAAAATGCACCATTCATCCTATTTACTTGTTGTATTAGTATGATAAAGTTGTAAATTTCATTGAATAGTAAAAAAAAAAAACTGTTAATAACAGCGTAATTATAGTCTTTTAAATAACGTGTTGGCACCAGTTTCAAACAACGCACACATATAATTATATATACGGGCCTATCCGCGTCTTTTGAAGATTTCCACTCGCCCTTGAAAAAGTTGCTTGTCATAGGGAGATACTTGAATCTCAGAGCTTAACACAAATCGCTTGAGTAAGTCCCTAAAATACTTTAGGGATTCTCAAGTTATATTTTGGTGAGGGCAAAGTGATATTTATGGCATATGGTGTCCTGTGAGGGTTGATACTAGAGGGGGAAACTAACATCCATTGCAGCAATATCGAACAAACAACATACTTTTAGCTACTCCGCTTAGTAAAAAGTATTACTTCAAAATAGTTTTAAAAATATATATTAATATTAATTAAAATTATGTCTTTATAAAAAGTAATAAAAGAATAATACACCATTATTAAAATATCCTTATTTAAAAAATTATCTTTTAATTGTAATGGATATTTACTTGATGTATTCTGTATACAGTTGTATATTTTCAATTAATACATTAAAAAAATTGTAATAGATTCATTACAATTAAGAAAACATATGAATAAAGTGAAGAATAATATTTAACTTGAAGAATATATTGACTTCTTAGCTTCGTAAAGACGACAAAAGATCTCCAAGGAAACCGTCTAGATGGAAAACAAAGACAAAAATAATTGCTTTATATTAGCAAAACTATTGATCGGTTTATAAAAATGTTCGTGGAGGTGGCATTAGATATCCCAGGGTAACTTCTAGCAAGAAACATAAATGCAAAGAAAATATTAATAGTTTTATATTGGTGGGAGTACCTCAAGGTTCAATACTCGATCCAGTACCTTATATACCATAAACCCGTTTAATAATAAACAGATGGAAATTTCTGAATCAGATGTAAGTAGAGAATAAAAGTACTTTGATTGCGAATTCAAAGTATCTTACAAACGCTTTACTGAATTTAAATCACCTGACAAAGTTTCCAATTCCATTTTTTTTTAAATTTGTTACTAACCGTTTATCAAATTAATTTTTTAAATTATAAAGCACATCTACTTCAATTCTAAGTTCCATGTAAGATTTTAACAATTTATTTGAATTTTATTAAGGTATTATGATTCTATTTACGTCTCACGCACATTACTTTACCTAACAAAGTGTCCAATTTCATTTTTTTTCATAGTTATAATGTACATTATTTTTCGAGATTTTCGATTTCATTAAAATAATCATTTTCATATGTATTTTTATTTAAAATTGCTAAAGGACTACAATAATATTGACAATTACTACATAGAGAAGACTAGGACAGTTGTGGACGCGGCCATCCATCAATGAGAGAGCTGACAGGACACTGTGGCAGTGTGCAGCAGTCAGTTCTTGTTTGACAATTTTATCAGTAAATGGCTGCCCGGTGATGTTCTGTCCCTGATAGCAGGGCTCTACTCAACAACAATAATTCTCTTCTTCAAAGCTTCATTGCAAGGGATAGGGAATGGACAGAAGTTCGTAGGAACTAGTATAGGAAATAGTAGTCACGAAGTGGTAATGAATGAAAAGTAATGAAAGAAAACCTTATTCTATTTAAGGATAGAAGTTCCCTAAGAATAACTCCAGATACGTTCGTATTTACTTGTATGCTTAAATATTTTCATAAATATCATTGCCAATTAGCTGTTAGCAATATTTGTTGTTCATGTATTCATTTAACGTAACTTTATGCTGCAATGGCTGATCGAACGATGCTGCGGCGGGAGTTATATATTTTACCTATCCACGTTTAATTATGACACGGATCTTTACCTGACATCGTTCAATTTAACCACCTTCATTTTACGCCCCTTCCGAAGGACTGATATTCGCTACAGCAATACTTATTGACATCGTTTACGTTAGTAACATCGAGCAGTTGAGGAATAACTGTTGTTCAAAAATATCTGTAGAAAGTTAACGAAATTGAAGTGTTAAGGAAGGTAGCAGGAATGATGTAAGTAAGGAAGGAAATAGTTGGGGGTGCAGTTAAATTAAACACTAAATAAGTGGGTACTTTTTTTATTTTGTGACCACTTTGTGGGTCATCTTCAGGGCTAAGAAAGAAAACAGACAAAACAACAAAACTATAAAAATACATTACAGTACCAAGAATATGATAATATAAAAATATATGTAGAGTAATAGAAATTTATAACAAAAAAGTGAAGGATATATATGAATAAAAATATTACAGAGTAAATGTACAGAAAGGTGGTGATGTAAAAATTACAAAGATAGAAGGAAGTAAACAGAAAGTTTATAAAAAGAAAAAGTATAAACATCAGAGGTGAGATGTAAAATTATGGAAAAGCTAGTAGAATATAGATAATATATAAAATGTATGATAATAGACTCCTAGGGAGTTTACATAAGTAAAATGAAAGAAAATATAACAAAAATGATGCCAAAGAGTAAATAAAGGAAAAAGAAAAGTAGAAATCTAGAGTATAACAGGTAGAAAAGTAAAATGAACATAGAAAGTAGAAAATATAAGTAAGGGAAGTATTAAAATGTATACAAATAGAACGAAGATAGAATATAAAATTATAAAATAGTGATGTTAAATAATAATGAACTCTTAAATAATAACATATGATGGGTGCCAAAGAGGAATGATGCATTTGTTGAAGGAAGCAATTCTTCGAAAAATTGTAAATAAATTATTAAGACATTTGTGGAAAAACTGTAACCAAAAAGCTTTAGGTCTCTACACTAAAACAGGAAATAAAAATACTTGGTTGGAATTTTTCCACTAATGTTTTAACATGCATGCATTTTATATTTCTTTTGAGCTTTTTCTCTTCAATATAAACAAATAATTAAGTTTCAAATCAGGGTCTTATATCGTTATTGAGAACAAAATTAAAACTGTAATGGTTAAGAATGGAGAGGTTACCGGTTACTTACCGCTATTGATAATTAGAATTTTATTCGTATTTTTTTTTTTAACTTTTTAATTGTAATTTTTTAAATGTAACTTTTTAACATTTTTTATTCAATTATATGTGTTAAAGATCGTAGGCTGACTAGTAAATTAGCTTTAAAGGCACCCACTCCTAAAAAAATTTTACTGATTAAAAAAAAAAGCAAAAAAAAGTAAACAGAAATGATTGAAAATGAAAAATTATGTGTCATATTCGGTACTACTTTACCAATAATGGTTGACTTTAAGAATATTTAGGCGTTGATGACCAATAGGTTTTACTATTTTCATCTGAAGATATTGGTAGATTTTAATAACCCTTCAAAATATCTTAGTCATTTATGCTCCAGCTTCCCAAAAACATTCGCTAAATAACTTTATAATTATACTGATGATAAGATTTAAGTATCATTACTGTAAATATACTGATACTACTGCATCACTCATATATTTATTTATCACTCATGTAAATAAAAAATATAGAATACAAAATTTACTGGAATGGAAATATTTCGAAAAGAATAGATTTTCTACATTTTTAGTCCGAAATCCTTTAACCTACTAAAATACCTTTCAATAAAAGCACATTAGTATTGAGGTGTAAATAAACCTTTTCGTTCAATGCAACTGTTAATATGCGGACCTAAAACTTTTAATTAACGGAAAAAGGAAACGAAAGTAGGAATAAAACAGGAATCATTTTATTTTTTATCATAAAATCTTGAATACCGTATCTGTAGCTACGAGATCTAAAAGAAATTTAAAATTAAATTATACTTGCTAATTTATCACAACGGATGTAAAACTTTTCCCTTAAATGAAAGTCAGATACTAAACGTTTTAGATTAAAGGAAGGAATTACGTCAAATATTCTCCTCGTATTACGATTTCTTTTTTTAATATTTGACATGTAGTAAACAGAAGGAAATTAATATATAAAATCAAACTCTTTTTACGAAGGCTACATAAGACTGGTTGAACGAAGTTATGTGGACCATCTACTAATTACTAGGAACATCTTAGTTAGTTTGTTTGTTCATTTAAAGTCACTTTATGCTGCTAAGGCTGATCGGACAATGCTACAGTGGGAGCTCAAATCTCTTAGTAGAATGTCGGTAGATAAAGACGTATGTGGGATTATAGCTAAAAACATAATGGTTCTGTGGATTGAGGCAATTTTTTCTTGTATTACGGTATCGATCGAACATTATGCGACAGTTTTACTATTACTTCGAGCTTTTTATTATTTTTCCGCAGTTTCACCTATGTTTAATTTGGATTAAACACGAAAATACAAATCTAGAAACATATTACGTAACTATTCCATATTCCAACTTTAGTTAAATATGTGCTTAGCCTGTAGTAATAACGTTAAACTCCAATAGAAAATATAAAAACTGTTAACCGCAAATACCAATTGTTTCTCACTCAAAGGTTCTAACCAGTTCTAGGATTCTTTCAAACAACAAATGCTATCTGGAAGCCATCTTGTTTTTAACAGCGGTCTCTGAAATGTATGAACATTCCATAAATTATATGTAAGATACTAATTGAGTGTAGATGCAAAACTCACATTATCTACTTTTCATAAATTTCGGTTAAACGATAAAAACTGATTCTGTTATAAATATATGAGATAAATGAGTCAGAATTTGTAAGAGGAGAGGTTGTTGTTGCTTCGTTCATACAAACGCAAAGAATCTAAAGTGAAAAACACCTCCTTTAATAAGTGTAAGTCAGATACTAAAAACCGTGGAGGGTCTGGGTTTCAGTACATGGTTAGAGACTGTACTGTGTATTGGAGAACGGCTGTGCAAGGAGGTGGTGTGTCCCAGATCACGTTCAACCGCCAGATCATTCCACCTTGTTTTTAGTAATCATTTTATAGAGGCTGGGGGAGCACCAGGAGGGTCCTAAATCCGATAGAATCCATCTCCGGCCCCTTATAGATTAAATAAAAGTCTAGTCTCTCTAGCAGCGAGATTTGAACACAGGACCTACGGCATGGTAACTCAGCGCTCTACAACTGAGCCACTCCGCTCCGAATTATGGGATTAATTTTGTTACCATGTTGTGGAGACCACCATATAAAAAAAATTGCTAACGATTCTTCAATACTGTTGTACAAGCAGGACAGGGCTTCTTGTCGTCCAGTGCATGTTTATGTCAATCGTCATTAAAGGCGATTGCATGTTTCCCATAAAACCTCAATTTAGCTTTGTCCTGATGGTACGGGCATATTATGGTATGAAATGGTATAGGTATATTAAGGTAAGGGTTTATTATGGACAACTTGATTACTTTTCCTTTAGACCAGTCATTTCCAAAGTGGTTTATATCGATCTTTGGTCGAATCCGATGTACAAGTGGTCTATGACAATGAAAAATAAATTTTGTAGAGCATGAAATGTCAACAAAGGTCCAAAAACTGTTTCAGATTTACAAGATAAAGTTTCAGCTTATATTTAACATTAAAACATCGCATGAATAGACTTAATGACTGAAGTTGAAACAATAGAAATGCCACAGTCGTTGGGTTGCTGAGCTGTATGTCACCCATTTCGAACCCGGCTGTGGCAGAAAAATATTTCAAACTATTAATAACCAAATTATTCCCCACTATGTTTGGTTGTAATATTAGTTAATATCCCGTAAAGTGACGCCGTGTTACGTCATATCTACGTCACGATTTTATCTCTATAAAATAAATCTGATGTATCCCCCCCCCCACCATTCATTCCCAAAGTAAAACACAATAACCTATAATATTTATTCTAACCAATATGAACCCATTTCGGTATTAGAATCTAGCATAATTCCCTGTTCCTTTACAAATAATGAAGTTTATATTAGGTTTCTCATAAAACAAGAAATTATGCCAGTTGAAAATACTCACCCATTACTGGTCTTGTTAGTCATTCTCAATTAGACTGTCACTTTTTTATATCGAGGTATATTTTCAAGCAAATTTTTTTCTCTTTAAAGATTCCAATTTTATGGATTACAAAACGTATAAGATCAAGATGTAGATATGATGTAACGTGACATTACTTGGCGGGACTTTAACTACCCCTAATACCAAGCTTGCAACCTACGGTGTAAATATCAAATAAATAAATACGCATGAAAACTGTAATTTTACAACTTTTAAAATATCCTTTGACTTACAGATATTATTAAATAAGGATCTCACAAATCGATTCCATGTTTAGAAATTAATAGTTAAAGAATTGATTTTACATATTATATATAATAAATGGATATAATATTAGACAATAGCTATGTGGTTTTAATCATAATATTAATCTAGAGTTGGCCGAGATTGATAAAATCAGCCGAGCAGACTGTGGCGGAGACCATTGACCCCCAGACTGTAGGGGGCTGTGTTTATCTGCCGGTGTCGTCCCCCAAGTCGGGGCTGGATCCGCAATAGGGTTCTGTCGTATCCATCATCGCCTCTCTCTCTAGGGGGTATTCAATAGAAGCTAAGGGCTGCAGGGCTTTATTTTTCTTAAATTTGAAAATAATATTTCACTTTAAATTCATAGAAAAAAAAAACTTGAAGAGTCTTGGGCAGAGGTTGTATAGTTTCTTTCAGAGGAAAATAAAAGGTACTGGTTCTAACAAGTTCAACTGAATTCAAATGAGTAAAATTTTTTTAGCGAAATTATTTAAAAATCGTGGAACGGATAATTTAAAACTCAGTGGTAGAGCGCTGAATTGTCGTGCCGAAGGTCCTGGATTCAAATCCCGCACGCTAGCAGACTTTTATTTAATCAGTTAGCGGCCGGAGATGGATCCTATGAGATATAGGAACTTCCTGAGGTTCACCCAGCCTCAATAAAATGGCTACCCAAAATAAGAGGGAAAAATATTGAGGTTGAGCGTGATATATGCCAATCAACTATCTGCACAACCGCTGTTCATGAAACAGTACAGTTAACTTATACCTAAAAATAGTTGATTATACCTTAAAGTGATTAGGAAAAAACAGGCGTTCATTATACTTGAACAAAAATAAATATATAACAAGAAATAAATAGATATATTAGAAAAAATATATTTAAATTATTGTTGAGAACTATTGAACCATTAGCTGAATAAGAGCGAGAATAAGACTAATTGAGAAGCGATAATTGACACGAGAAGCGATACAAATGGCCTCCGGTTAGGAAATTAATTACCAGGCAGTTAGTAGAGCTTGTCGTCGGAATGTTAACAATGCCTTCGCAATTAGTAGTGGCTCTGTTGTCAACGGCTAGGAAAGTAGCGACTGACCGCGATGCGGCGAGCTGGATATTTATTTTCGACCATTATTACAGTTCGAGGCGTCGCTTCAACTAATTTATTACTTAAGTCAGGCAATGAAGGAAGAATTTAAGTTTTGAGGTTTCATCATTATCGATTTTGACTTGTTTGATTACTTTTTTACTTTTATAACTTATTTATGCCGCTATGGTTAATAGGATGAAGCTGCAAACGGAATTGGGAAATTCGCCTATCCAGTTATAGTTAGAATAGGGATCTTTAACGAGTAACTGACTCCAAACAGGCTCGTCAAAGACATTTTACGCCACACACGAAGGACGGCATAACCAAAGATTTTTTAAAATTATCTTTAAAAATCCCAAGGTCACGAATTATGCATAGTAGGCTGTTATGCTAACCACTACATCACATAACTCACCACCGAAAACGATTTTTTTTCTCAAAAATTTAATTTACAACTCTTTATTGTAAATTAAAAAATTGAAAGGGAGGGAGGACTTTAGAGATTAACCGACCTGTCTAACACACCACAGACTCTTCACACTCCGTTCAGATTACAAGCCAGCAGACTTATTTTCCAAAGACCCAGGTGAATACAAGGAAAAAGGAAAACTCCAGTTAGGAGAGCACTTATTTTCCGCAAAGCCTGGAGAAGAGGTTTCGAGAATATATTAATCTCCAGGAGGTCTGTACTAGGATCGATCGAGGAAGAGGGGATGAGAACTGTGGGATTGCTAAGGAGAGATCGAGCACAATAGGCGAGCTGTCTGGGGGAGAGTCAAAGGAGATGTGTGAAGTTGGCGTTCTTGGCGAAAGTGTAAGTAAGTAAGGCGAATAACTACGAACATTAAGAGGAAGAAAATGGTCGAGGAGGTAAAAAAATTCTCTTGAACAGGGAGAACCCTTTTTTGGAAAGCCAACGTTTCGACCCACAGTGGAGGTCTTCTTTAGGGCTCAAATGTTAAGGCTGACTGGCAAATAATATACGTAACTTCTCAAGAAGACCCGCAATGCGGCTCGAATCGTTGATTTTACAATAAACAGTTTGAGGTAATACAACCTGATTTTGACTAAATTTTATAATAAATATATTGTTTTCTTGCTAATTTTAGTCCGATAAGAATTTATTTGTAATATATTTTATTTACCTAAGCAATCATAGTACAGATAATTAACAAAATTACAAAAGGGCATAATTATTTCGAAAAAAATAAAAATGTTTACAATCATAATTTATCATATAATGCACAATTTTCGAGGTATGTTCTAATCAAATTTTATTATTTGTTTTTGCCTGTAACAGTACAACCCGTGAAGATTCTGAGGTTCATTACATGGTAAAGACTGTGTACTGTTTCTTGGACAACGGTTGTGCAAGGAGGTGATTTGCTCTATACTACACACACACGCCCGAGTTTTCCTTTAATTTCGGGTACCTACTTAATAGAGGGTCCTAGATCTCATAGGATCCATCTCCGACTGCAGATTATATAAAAGTCTTGCCAGCAGCGGGATTAGAACCCAGGATCTTCGGCATGGCAACTCAGTGCTCTACACCGCTCCCTAAATTTCATTTTTCTTAGATGTAATCCGCATGTATATATTTTTATTTAATTTATTTATTTTATTTTTTTTATTATTAATATTAATATTTAATTTTTATTGAATGATTGTATAGCTATTTAGCGCTATTACTTATTGCCTAAAAGTGGCAGATTGTAATATTTCAATAAAGTGTATACAAATAAAAAAAATGTTAGATGTAAATGTCTTCAAAGTTCAATAATCAAATTTAGTTTTCGAAAACCCAAGAAGTTTTCTTACTCCAGAGTCAATCCAAAGTTGACCAAACAGAATAAAAAAAGAGAAAAAGTTTCCGCACAGTCATATTTGAGCCCTAGCTCCTTATCCAGTTATATTAACCCAATTCCATAAGTGTTTAAGCAATGTTTTATTTGAGATTGCAGGAATATTTAAAAAAAATCTATTTATAGAAATTTACAACTGTATAATAACTTACATTAGTAAATTTAATGAAGGACAAGTAGAGAAACTACCCAATGGTAGTACTCGAATAACAAAATCATCTTAAAAGGTCACTAGACCATCTCCTTTTTAAACACCTTGGAGGATTATCAGGAATTAAAGAGGTTGCTAGGTTTGAAACGAGAGGGTTTGGGTGGGAATAAAGTTTTTCATGAAAAGATTGATATCGGATTCGGGCCAAGTCAGCAACAAATGCGATATTAAGATCAGTAAGGAAAATTTTGTCCGTAACAAAATAAGGAGTCAGGAATATTAAATGCTTTTTTAATATATTTTAGTCCCTTAATTAAAGAATAAAGAATAGAAGAGCCACAAATTTTATATTTACTTACTACATTATTTCATGGGGTTGAAAGGCCAAGATAATAAGAAATTCCCTTATATAATTAGTCATAATGTTACTATATTGTCATAATTGAGCTAACTATATAAATAATAATAAGAAAGCTTCTTCAATAATTCCATAGCAGAGTCCTTCGAGGAAATGGAAAGGCTATGGGAGTATAATAAAGAAAGGACCCTTCTTTAAGGATTCAAGAGCCTTAGGAAGCCAGAACAAAAAAAATCAAGAATTAATTTCCTCCAAGGAGGCCTCTATTGTCCTACTTTCAATGAATTTTATAACTTAATTGTAATTAATTTCATATTAATTATCTTTATTTTACAAGTTAGTGGTTCATCATAACTATATACATTTATATATATTTAGGCAAACAGTATTTCCTAAGCTTATATTCCAATCCCATGGATGTTGGCTAAACATATCAGATAGATAATTTTATTTTAAATTTTATGTTCTATCTTGATTGTTGTTACGATTATTTCTTTGTTTGATTTTCTTATCCGTTTAATATTGCCATCTAACGCTCTTAAAACGAATGGGTATGTACGAGTACATATGAGGCGTTTGAGAGCAAAAGCAAATAACTCCAAAATTTCACTTTTTCAATTTAAGAATAAAAAATAAGTCTGCAATCTCTCATAATCTCTGGATGGAGAACTATTTCTTAGATTTCTTAGAGGCAAAGGTATGGAACTCTGCGCACTTCGGAAACTGACCCAACTGCATTAGTTAAAGCTAATACTAAGCCTATCATGTGCTTCTTATTTAATTTAGTTTCTTAAGTTAACATGTCATTTCAACCAACATTGCGGTTATTTTTACATAATTATTAACCTACAAGTATACATTTTTACATTATTTACTGACTATTGATATCCCCTTAGCGGGTTGTAGTGGCACAGGTATTTTCTCTTACCTAAGGGAAAATGACTAATTAAAAAAAATTAATAGAAGTCAGACATTGTAAAACGGTTGTTTTACCTCATGCGTTGTAGTCCAGGATCCATGGTCCATTTTTGCACTTGATTAGTATCAAGGTGAATCTTCGTTTCGATGAGACGTCCAACAATATCCTGTGCGAAAATTCTCGATTGTGGTAGCTAACAGAGGTAGCAAGGATAAAATATGTCGATTTGATGATTCTCAAAAATTTATGACTAACTGGTTGTTTTTTTTTTTGCCAATTCTCAAAGATAATTATCTAAATTATTTGAAAAATATTTGTCCTACAAAATGTATGGTTTGATCAAAGAGTCCCCTCCTTCCAATATGTATTGATAAGGAAGTCATCAAAAATGATTACTAACCAGCTGTTTTTTTTTACTTCTTCTATTTTGACTTCGTTATTGATTTGACTACAGTCTCTACCTTGCATTTATTCATCTTTGGTTGTAAGTACATATGTAAATGATCCTAAGGGATTTCTTTACTAATCGAAATAATTCAATACTAAAAAAATATTGTTAACGTTTAATGCAATCCAATAGTCCAGGATCCATGGTCCATTTGTTCACTTGATTAGTATCAAGCTGAATCTTCGTGAATAGCTTCGTTTCGATGAGACGCCCAACAATTTCCTGTGCGAAAACTCTTGATTGTGGTGCAATGAAACATTTATTCGATATCACGCTAAACCACTGGGTTTTTCCCTAATTAAGGATACCCAGTTTACTGAGGCTGGGTGAGCTCCATGACGGCTTCCTGATTCCACAGGTTCCGTCCGTGGCTGTTAAATATTCTGCTACAGCCGAATTTGAACCCAGCAACTTCGTCACAATAGTTCCATTTTCCACTTCATGATGCCTATAAATCTGTAATTATTTCTAAATCTGTTATTTCGTTGAAAAATATGCATTTACATAAATATCAATATACTACATGAATGAGATAAGTACATTTTTTAAACAAAAGTCTCTTCTGCCTTGTGTAACAAAGAGGAGAGAAAACAACAACATATGACCGCCTTATAAAAGCGGAAAGATTTCGCAAGAGAGGGCAATAAAGCCGATTGAGAAACAAACACCGGCGCTATCTGTAGGAATGAGAAGCTAACTATGAATGAGTGTAGGCTGTTGGGCTGCTTGCCACAGATAAGACACTATCTCGCGGGGGGGGGGGGGAGGTAAGGCCCTCTTTGTCTTACTCCAAGATCTGCAACTGATCCCAGCCGCCTCTCTGCCCCCCGCCCCCCAGATAGTGGCCAATAAACAGGACTCTAACATTTTTATTAGGGATTCACTCTGATATCGCCTTCTGCTTTGCTATTATAATCATCTCAGCTCCTTCTTTACAACTCTTTCTTAGATCTTTTATCTCTTTTTTAAAATTCAATAATAATAAAATTAAATCCATGTTTTTTTATATTCGAAAAAATAAGGATATATTTTTATGACTATTAAGGCAGTTTGGTGGTTCAATGAGTAGAGTAAGCTACGCTGCTATGCTAAAGGGTCCGGATTTAAATATACAGATCCTAGAGGGACTCCTCCGAGGAGACTGAAAAGGAGATGGCCTCGTGACCTTTTAAGTTGAACTTGTTATTTGCGTGCTACCACAGGTTAGTTTCTCTACATTTCTTTATTTGTGCCAATATATACCATTCGTTCTATTTACTTGTTTTATTAGTATAATAAAGTTGTAAATTACATTTAATAAATTATTTATAAAAAAATTGTTTTTATTACATCATAAATTAATTAACGAAAACAGACCATATTTAAATTTTATTACTGTAGCCGAAGGGATTAATAAAAGAGTAGAAGCCACAAGTTTAATCTTTAATTTAATCTGTGCTAAGAGCGTATGTTGGGAAGTAAATGCGGACTTGACTAAGCCCCACAGCTGGGAGGTTTAGTTATTTAGCATTCGGCCTAGTAGGGGGGGTGGGGCTTAGCGGGGGCCAATCCGCTTAGGGCAGGAGTACGCACATCTCCACTCGGCAGCCAATCGCTATACCCGCCCACATGTTAATGCCACTCTCCTAATCTAGATCACCTCATAGTCCATGTCATCTAATATTTTATCAAGGACATTGCACGAGGAAATATATATATGAAATATCTCTGATGTATTTGTTCTTATGATATTGAATATATTCTATTCAATAAGTCAAATCAAATTAAAGAATTGACCATGAAAAATTGCATAATAAGGATAGGATGAAGTAGAGTATATTAAAATTAATTATTATATTTTATCTGATATATCGTAACTGAATATCGGATATTCTGAATACAATCAGAATAGGAGTTTCAGAAACCGAAATTAAATTTTAAAAACATCTGCGAG
This sequence comes from Troilus luridus, assembly GCA_964056705.1. Lineage (NCBI taxonomy): Eukaryota > Metazoa > Arthropoda > Insecta > Hemiptera > Pentatomidae > Troilus > Troilus luridus. The sequence goes on along the minus strand of OZ057415.1, from coordinate 95,584,969 downwards.
GACAGCGAGTTAATAGCACTGTTTAATTAGTTTAACTATCAAAAGTGGCCTGCTCATAATCGATACCCATAAGGAATATACAGACAATTTCGATTGAAAGTTTTAGTCGATATATCGAAATAATAATAATAAAGCTTAGCGAACCCGAAGGCTCGATGCCGATATCACCAATCTCTGCTTACAAATTTCCAAACCTAAATCCACTAGATCACTCTTAACGCAATCCTCCCACCTACGCCTCGGTCTACTCTTCAGACTCTTCCCAGTCAGCACATAGCATCCTAGGAATTCGCTCGTTACTGAGATTGTACTGTTTCTAAGCCAACGGTTGTGTAGATTCCCCCGATGAACGATACCCACTTTTTAAAGACATGGTGAGCTTCAGGAGGGTCTATAGATCCTGAAGGATACATCCATGGCTGTTAACAGATTAAGTATCTTATCTACCACAAGATTTTCATCACAGAAACTCAGCAACTCTACAAACTCAGTTGTAGGCTCCCCCCGGTAAAATATTGAAGCACTAAAAAACAAAACAACCCTGTATCACTACAACCCGTGAACTGGTCTGTGGTTCAGCACCTGGTAGAGACTGTACTGTTTCATGGACAACGGTTCTGCAAGGAGGTGACTTGTCACGCTCAACCACCAGATTTCCCCCTTATTTCCTTAACCTATTTTTATAATATTTTATAGAGGCTGGGTGAGCCCCAGGAGGATCCTAGATCCTATATGATCCATCTCATTGAAGCACAATATATCATAATTTTGAAATTTTTTAAAGCTTGCCTACATGAAAACCTATCAAAAAAGGCTGAAATATCGGAAAATACTGAACCAATTTTAATCACACTTCCTGTGTGAATCGTTATTGACTGCAATCCAAAACATCTTGACAACTTCCTGATGCTCGGTTTTCCGTTCAAACTTCAAAGGATCTTCATTGAGAGGTAGTATTAAAAAAAAAAAAACACTCTTCCAGTTCAGAAATGAATAATTACGTAAGTTACAATGCTCTCCATAGCATATTATTGAAAAAGTATTTGGTAGATGTTATCGGTCTAGAGGGATGAGGGAAGAGTTTATAAAAAATATTTAAAGCTTGTTTGCAGCTTAGAGAAAAGAGAGAAGAAATAAAATATGACAATAAATGTAATGAGATTAATAATAATCCCTTGACCGATATAAGGATAAATGCAGTATTCGAAGAATTCATATGAAGAAAAAAAAAAAGGAGATCCCCCATTTCATTTCGCCTTGAATAGCGAAAGTGGAGGGGCAGAGATAAAGAAAGAAATCGACCAATCCTGCGCAGTCTCGCAGTCGAATTAAGAGTTGTGAATTTTAATTTCGTCTTATCTGTATATGCTTAGCAATCTGAGAATACTTCACTTAACAACTTCAATTTTTTCTATTTTAATACGCGGATCTTGCAGGCGGATCTTTATTCTCGATTTTCGGCCATTTCTGAACATCTGATTAGATTGAAACTTAGCATACTACTCAAGGTCCGATGACAATACATTAATTTAATAAGTTCATCTCATTACCCTGACCAGGATCTTTGGGATTAGCGATTTTTAATATCGGATGAAACGGGAGTGAGAGGTGTACTCTTTAGATGTGACCTGAAGTCGAGTGGTCAACAGAACAACCTGCTAACCCCGAGATCGCTGATTCGCAGCCCAGCAGGTGGGCCTAGGAAATTTTAAAGGGAGTAAACACTTCTTGGTTATTCCGTCCTTCCGAAAGGACGATTTCAGGTACTGGTTAAAAATCCTCATTCTCATTAAATCTTTATAGGCAAAATTTATAGCTCTCACTGTAGCATCATCTGAGTAGCCACAGCAGCATAACGCGATACTTAGCCGTTTTTATTCAAATTTTTGTTTTTTAAATAGTGCTTAATGTTGTTAAAATTGTAAATATTTTATTGAGTGATATTGGTAAGTAGATATTATGAAATATCCGACACAATTTTTACGATAAAATGAATCATTATATCTCTATTCTTATTTTAAACTTATTGAAAAATATTTTCTACATTTTAGTTTCGTTTTTTATTAAAGTGTGAATTTTAGATTATTGTTAATAATTAAAAATATGGAAGATAATCAAAGCACTCCTAAACTTTGACTTTAACAAAGTTTGTATATTTAAGTACGTCATAAAGATATGTACAGTTTCTATTTACCGTCACGAAAAGTCACGTAATCAAAGGAGAGTGACTTCTCTACTTTATTACTTGACCTGGCGATGACGTCATTGTACTTGAATGACGTCATCATCAGATGGGTTGTGGATTTTTTCCTTACTTTAAAATCATAATTGATAACGATTTGGTCCAATTAACGGACCAATAAATATTTATATTTGTAAGATTTTTTATAAACCTGTAAAAAAAAAAAATATTATCCTATATAATATATAGTAAGAATTTTATTTTTTAGAAACCGACCCGAGAAAACAAAGTGTCATAGAAAATAAGTCATTAGAATGAATATTTTGCACACTTTTTTCGTTTCCATTAAAAGTCTAAGTCATTAAAAATAAAAAACTCTAATGCCACATTTTTTTTTCTTTTTAAATATTACAAATTCTGGCTTTGTGGCATTTACAGAAGCAAGGGTAAAATAACGTTTGAAAATAGCACTAAAAGCGTCAGAAAATGTGTCTTTTCTAAAACCCTAGATGGAGGACCGTAATTCCAGTAAAAAAAAATTCCTGGAGCTTTTATTTTACATGGAATATATAATATTTAAGTAAGTAATAAATACATTTTGGTTATTTATTTTTAAACTATACCTTAATACAGAAAAAATAGTTTTCACATAATTAATCACATTATTTTAATTTCCGGCAACAATTTTTGAAAAAAACATACTTATATAATATAAATACACTTTGTGAATTGCGGCGAGGAGGTGACTCCATTGTCAAACATTAATTGGCATTGGCGATTATTATTATTTTGTACATTATTATTATTACAAATGTATTTATTATTTAGCTAATTAAATAAGTTATTTATTTATTTTTCAACCCTATTTATTCGAATATTTCAACTAAATAGACATAATTTCTTGAATTTAATTTGTTGACACATCGAAAGTGGTTCATAGATCATTTTGCTGTGAAATATTTTTATGTATATTGGAGTCATGTCTCAATCATTATTATTCATTTTCACCTATATGCGCATTTATGTACCTAGTCGAACCTATTATTATTATAATAGCCCTCTAATAATAATATAATTTTAATGTTTATAACACTAAATGTTGTACAGAGGTTAAGGCCTGGAGGTTTGATCTATAAATGAAGAAAATTATCCATCGTCTTTGAAGAAAGCCCAGCAGTACAAAATATACATGAACACTTTATATACACTTATAATGTAAACATATTCAAAAATTCAATAAGTAATAAATTCAATAAATAATAAACTGTTTGGAAACAGACGACAAATTAAAATGACGAGGAAATGGAAAGCTGACGACACGTTCCCTAACGAGAAGCTTGTTTCCACAGAGCTCGTCAATTTGTCTCAATTGTTGACTGTACATAACTTTACCTCACCGCCAAAACAAAACATTTATTTCCCTCCTAAGCATAATAATTATAAACTTTTAAAATATAAGCGCTTTAGATATAATGCTAAGTATCGTTGAGGATGACGGTAATAAGAACTAGGTCATACAGGCAGGTAGCGAGACCCCCACTGGTGGGGGAAGTTGAAGAGATGTCCCATATAAGACAACACTTCTCAAGGGACACAGAAGAAGATGGAAGAAGGCTGGTGAGAAATAAGCAAGCTTGGAAGTAGACTTAACCTAAATCGTTTTTACAAGATAAGTTTCAATTTAAGTTATGTATGTATTTTATGACAATCGTCTATTATATCTGAATCACTATTGTTCAAGCCAAAATGTACATATTAAATGATAGTCCAAATAAGAAACTGTATTACTAAAGTATATTCATTATAATTATTTAGTTGCTTACTTAACCTAGATCCACTATATATTTATGAATACTTTATTGATGGTTTAATTAAGGTATTTAGTTCACTGTTTAGTAAATTAGTAAACACTCGATCATCCTCTGGAAAAAATCTAATTTAAAATAAAGTTAGGACATTACAATTAAATAATAAGTTGAGAAATTATCTTAAATGATTAATCTAGCGTCCTAAGATAGAATTTTTTTAAACATATTTATCACCCTAAACCATAGCAATATATGAGCCGTTTATTAAATACATTGACTAACTCCACTTTTTGATAAATCTTAAATATAAGTGTAAAAGCATTTCGTATATAGTCATAACTTTGAATATTAATAAAATCTTTCCCAAACGATAAAAGTTAACCCCATTAAACGACATATTTTTTTTCGGCTATTGAGTAATAAATATTTTTTTCAGAGGTCATTTTGATCAACTCCGTACTCTAATGAATATCGTAGCAATAATACCATTTAAACACATTAGCAAGGGCTAAATGATGAATTTTATCTAATTAGAAACATCCAAACCACACCTTTTCCAATTTAAATGTGACTCTAATGAAGATTCAAAATTTAATGCAATCTAAGGAAATCAGATAGGCCACAAGGAGGTAGACCGCAGAGTTTGAAAAATGTAGATCAGCCTTTATTATATCCTAAAGGATCTGTAACAAGGGAAGAAGGGAGATACATGATGGATCTGCTGAAATTCATTCCTCCTATTAAACAGATTACTTTAAAAACTCGCAAAGAAATCGAAATGAACATACAGCTGATGAAGAAGACATCATTTATACTGCGAATTAATCACAAATAAAAATATAATAATATATAACAAAACTTTTAATTTATAATCAAATTTTTATGGAGAATTTGAAATAAAAATATCTATTAATTAACTTATTCTTGGATAAGAAACTTAAAAATGTAAACACTGAATTAAAATTTATTACTTTTTTCACTTGCCGAATCGATTAATTCCACCGATCAGATAAAAATTGTATAATTTCTGACGATAGCTTTTTGGCTAGTCTCCTTTATTAATTTTAGATCAAAGCTAGATCTATATTTATGTATTCTACGATATTTATTTGAATTTATATTATAAAGGGAGTTTTTAAAAACAATGCAAACTATTTTCTCGCATTTCTTCACTTTTCGTTTTATGGAGTTAATCAATTTGTGCATTGAACGGCTCATATATAAATATATTGGAAAGGGAGTTTTTTTTTTCCTTAATCGATTTATTTCCCTCCGATTACTATGGACTTGATTGAAAATTTGACTTTGCTACTTAAGTGAAAACGGCTTCTGAACCGTAATATCGTAGTTATAATTATATAATTAAAAAATAATAATATAACAAGATGTATCGGAAAACATTAATAAAAATTCATTTTTAAGTTTAAAGATTCGATGGTTTTCGATTCTAATAATGACACTAACCCGTCACTAATGTAATGTAACTGCAGAATAAACATATCTAATCTGTTGAGACCACGCATAACAAAAAATATTGTTAATTTGAATTTTATATTATTAAATTAAATAATTTAATATTTAAAGAAGCATTGTGCATTTGTTTTTGTAAACATGTGATTGATTGTCATCTGTTACTCAGTGTAATTAGCAGTATTAAATGTTCTAGTGTACGAGACGGACTGTTAATTATTGTTTATGTTTAAAAGTGTAACTAATTAGTGTTTAAAAGTGTAAAACACAAGACCATCGGCTCACGGGGTTATCACTAGTGCAGAAGCCTCAGCCTAAGACCAAGCAGCATGCACACACAAAGCCTACGTCGGGATCTGTGTTCTTCGAGCTCCCCGGCCAATTGACGTCTCATAGACCAACCGAAAAAAATAAAAGCTTCTCTTATCATGGGCCAGTCGTTACTCGGGCAGTGATTAGTTTTAATTATTTTTTTTATGTAAACAATTTTATATACACGCACAATCTACCATAGTTCCTTATAACTCATTTTCATCTCAAAAATTCTTTAAATTAGTATTTTTTGTAATGTATATTATTATTTTTAAGAAGACTTCAGTGAACTGCAGAGAAGCCACAGACCTTCATATTAACAGGGAAATATGCAAGCGGGTGAACTCCTTCAAGTACTTAGGGTCAACAATAGATGGGAACTGCAAATCAGAACCCGAAGTTAAAAGGAGAGTTGGCCTGGCAAGAAGGGTGACTAGAATGTTGCACCCAGTTCTTTGGAACACAGTCATCTCAACGGACAACAAAAGGCGTATTTTCAGAAGTATTGTTGAGCCCTCCCTCAGCTACGCCTCAGAGACTTGGACACTTAACCCGGGACTCTACTCCAGATTACAAGCTGCAGAGATGGACTTTTGGAGGAGATGCCTGAAGATCACCCGCCTGGATAGAGTCAGAAATGAAGGTGTTAGAGACTGGCTGGGCGTGACCGAAGTAGTTCCGGAGAGGATGGGAAGGAACAGGCTGCGATGGTACCGACACTGCCAGGGGATGGCAGAACGTAGGTGGCCGAAGAGAATTTTGTTGTGGGAACAGCCAGGCGGACGAGGAAGAGGAAGACCCCGAACACGGTGGAAGGACAGCGTGGAGGAGGAGATGGGCGGCAGGGGACTTGAGGAGGATGACTGGTGGAATAGAGGAAAATGGAAGGACGCTCTGACTTAACAAGGCAACCCATTGAGGGAAAAAAAACCCGCAAAAGTAAAAAAAGAAAAACTTAAAGAAATTCTTATATTTACTTTCTAAAATAAATAGTTTATGTTATTGTTTTTGCTATCACATCTTATTTTTTATTACTAAAACACCATTTGCACTAACAGGACATAACATACTTGCGTTGGGCAAAAGTAAAGGTTCTATTGAGCCCCTAAACCACGCAACAACATCTCACGTCAACAGCTTAATGAAAATTGACGGAGTTGTTCTTTCCTGAGTCTATTTCGCTGTTGGAGGTGTCAACTTGAAAGATCTATAATTAACTGATGCTAATAAAATTTATCATTAATAAATTCACAATTAACTGAGAGGTAAATAGATGGCTATCGAATTACAGTCGAAGGAAGCGATTGTATATGCAGAAGTAGGAAGTTGGAGTTAGGAGCGGACTGACTAACTAATCAAAACTGGACTGAGTAAGTTTAAACTTATCTGGGGATTCTCCATCGTTTGCCCTCCCAATCCGCTCTATTAGCAGGATTAAGATTCCAACATCAAAACGACTACTTTTAAAGTACTTTAAGTGAAATTTAGTTGACAAATTTTCCAAAACTACAAGTTTTCTTACTTAAAAACTACATTTAAGTATTTGGTCATAACAAAAAGCGAGGATGGGAAATCGAATGATGAAATCAGTGCGAGTATTGCCACTTCGGGGAGTATGCTTTCTGGCATCAATAAAAACTTTTTGTGTAAGAAAGAAGTCATCAAAGAAACTAAATTGGCTGTCTACCGCACGACACAGTTCCTATTATCACCTATGGAAGTGAATCCTGGAACCTAAAACACTGAGATCGGAGCCCACTCCAAAGCATGGAAATAAGGTAGGTGAGGAATAAAGAGGGGAAGACCGAGATGGAGCGGATACAAAACAAGATGATAAGGACTGCACTCAAAATTGAACCCCTTAATCAGTTAATTGAGAAAGGACAGCTTCGATGGTTCGGACATGTAATGAGGAAATGTAATATTTATAAAACATTTCTCTATTTATAAATAATTAGTTCGTAAGAGAGAGAGCTAGAGATATAATTATTTCATCGGCATCATTTACCTGATTGGGAAAAATGATTAGCAAAGCAAAACTCGTTTACAGCTCTACACTAATGAATAAATGAATGAATGAATGGATGTTATCAGTACTCGGAATCTTTCCAGTTGGTTAATCAACGGACAAACAATTTAGCCATGATAGAAACAAATTGGTTCTAACGGTGAAGTTTCATTACAAATATATTCGCGATATGAGCTGGTTCCTCTCTCACATCCACATTCCGAAATTATCCAATCGGAAAATATCAAAACGGCGAGCAGAAAATTGGAATTATGAAAGCTTAAATGAAGAGTGCAACATAATTAGTTTTAAAATGCATGAACGCCATGTTGAAATTAAAATTTCGTCGTAAACCAACATTTTCCTGTCCTCCTGTATCATTTAATAATATCCCACTGATTCCTGTAGAACAGGTTCTGTACAAGACTACACCTTGACAAACGCTTAAAGCTCTAAGCTCCCAATTAATTAAAAAAGACTCACACACAAGACAATCGTTAGACCCATCTGGACTTACGGAGTAGAGCTTGGGGCTCCACTAACCCATCGAATTCCTCTCGTATTCAATCCTCACAATCCAAAGTAATCCATAATGACCTTAATGTTCCGTTTGTTCCTGATATGGCCCGAATCTGATATCAATATTTTTATGACAAACATTATTCCCTCTCAAGACTCGTTCAAACCTAGCAACCTCTTCAATCCCTGATAATCCTCCGAGACGTCTGAAAAGAAGATGAACTTGAAATTGCTTTGAATAAAAACTTTTTATTTGAGTACTACCACCGGGTAGTTTCTCTACTTGCCTTTATCTCGGGACATTATTTATCTTTCATTTTATTTACTTGATGTATTCAGTGTAGAGTGGTAAATTTCAATAAATACATTTAAAAAAAAAAAAGTAATTAAAATTCTCTTCTTGCAGGCTCTCATTTGATTTTCTTATCATGTTTATTATAAATATATTTTTTTGTCTCCTCTGTAATAAATCCTACCCAATTTAAGATATCTCACTTACAGAGGCTGGATGAGCCCCAGGTGGGTCTGCATGCCCCACAGGATCCACCAGTGGTTGTTAACGGATTAAATAATTTATCTACCGCAGCTGAATTTGAACCTGGGCCCTTCAGAGAAGTAATTAAACGATATATATATATATATATATATATATATATATATATAATTATATGTTTTTCCCAAAATAACCTTATTTTGGAGAAAATAATATTTAATTACTTATACACTTATCTTAAACAAGTTCTAAGCCCAACATCGCGGGTTCGTAGCCCGGGAGGTGGCCCTAGGATTTTTTAAAGGGAGTAAAAATCCTTGGTTATGCCGTGCTTGGGAAGGGATTTTAAACGGGGGTGCCGAGCCTGTACGATGTAAGGTACTCGTTAAAAATCCCTATCCTAATTGAACCTAGATAGGTAAAATGTAGAGCTCAAACTGTAGCATCGTCCGATTAGCCATAGCAGGATAAAGTGACGTTAAATGAACAAACGGGCTGTAAATATTAATTTTTTTTATTGTATTTATTTAAAACATTTTTTTTTTTTTTATACTGAAAACGATTAGTACTGGTTCATGTAGTTTGTCATTACGGCAAAGAGCACGGGCATAAATTTAATAATTGATCCTTACATGGGTAGAATAGTGAAATAAAGAAAGGGATAATTATATAAATATATTATTTTTATTAAGTGTGCAGTATTATGTATATAAATATCCTTGCGAAAACAATGTGTAAACTTGTTGTTTTATTTATTTTTGTTTTGGAAAGAATGTAAAATGTGTTTTTAACCAAAGAATTTTATATTAAGACCTGGAAAAGATACAATATTGAAGGATGCGGAAGGGAAAAACCAATGGTAACGCAAAAACAGAGTAGATTTAGACCCCGGCTAATGAGGGAGAAGAAACGAAATCCTCCGAAAGGACAAAAAAGTGACTTAAAGAAGAAAGGAGAAGGCTGGATTTTTTTAGCACGAAGAAGCAAAAGATAGAGGTTGAAATAAAGAAAGTAAATCTTCAAGTGAAATTTCCACATCATTAGAATCGGTCACATTGCAATATCTGAAATAATATGTTATCATAAAAAATTATAAATAACAAATGTCTTAGTGACCCTGTAGGTTCGATGGCGATACCACTAATCTCCCCTTAAAAGCTCCTATCCTCGAATTAACGTCAAAACTCAAACGCAATCCTCCCACTCACGTCTGGGTCTACCCCTCAGACGGTTACGTAGACGTATGTATAAATTGTTGTAATATAATCTTAATTGTAAATTAATAAACGAGAGTGATACGATCCCGGTTATCTGAAAGCAGTTAGCTCTCTCTAGACAATCCGACTTAACAACTTATTCACCGGGGCTGTGGATATACGCATATATATTTATTTTTTAATGGCCAAAAATATATTATTTGTGCATTCATCAACGTCATATACCATACACATTGAAAAATGAAATATTATGTAAAGGAAAACATGGTTAATATGGACGTCGTAACTACTAAAATATTAAGAAACTATTTTCTTGAAACCAACGGAAAACAGAGTCTTACACAAAATCGGCAATTTACTATGTGCTTACTATTTTCATTCTCAAAATCATTAAAAGTTTTTTTTTTATTATTTATTTATTGATATTTACAACTATATTAGAATAATATAACAAGTAAATAGGCTAAATGATACATAATGAAATGATATAATGACAAGTAGAGAAACTGCCCACTGGTAGTTCTCAAATCGCAAGTTCAACTAAGAAGGTCACTCGGCCATCTTCTTTTCAGACGCCTCGGAGGATTATCGGGAATTGAAGAGGAAGCTAGGTTTGAAACTAGAGGGTTTGAGTGGAAATGAAGTTTGTTATGAAAGGATAGATAGCGGGTTCGGGCCAAATCAGCAACAAATGGGACATTAAGGTCATTATGGAAGGCTTTATTCTTAACAAAATAAGGAGCATTGAGGATTTTACGATGGATTTTGGATTGTAGGGATTGGATAAGAGAGGAATTCGATGGCTTAGTGGAGCCCCAAAGCTCTACTCCGTAAGTCCAAATAGGTCGTATAATGGTCATGTATATGAGTATTTTGTAGTTAATTAGAATTAACTACATAAACTAATTATGATTAAATCTTTTGTCGTTTGTGCAGCCTGAAACGTCGAGCGGTTTCTTGTGTTTTCAGTCTTGTATGAGGATTCCAGTAATGGTTTGTCGAGATGCAACCCTAAGTATCGGATCTGTTCTACAGGCACCAGTGGGATATTATTAAAGGATACTGAAGGGCAGGAAGTCATTGGTTTACGACGTTAGGTAAAAGTGATTTGATGGGATTTTTGAGAATTTATTTTAATTCTCCAGTTTTGACACCATTCTTCAAGATCAGTGATATGGGAATGGAGGCTTTGGGATACAATAACTGGATTGGTGTTGACTGATAATACACATGTATCATCAGCATACGTGGTAAGGATAGTATTAGGATGAGTTGGGATGTCAGCTGTATAAACTTTATAAAGGATTGGGCCAAGGATACTACCATGAGGTCACTAAAAGTAAAATTAAAAATCTCTAAATTTTTAATTTTTAATAAATTTAGTTTATAATGATCAAAGTTGTGAAAATCTACGTATTGATACAAGTATATTATTATTTGTATATTTAAAAATTACCCGTCGAAATTATGAGATGAAGTCATTATGACGGTAATGAGCACAATTAATACATTATATACTTTTACATGTAAGAATAATAATAAAAACAATACTAATATCTAATTATGCTTCACTCAGAAAAGACATATCTAATTTTACATGAATATGTAGTTTTATATGCTCTATAATGTAGGTTCCTTTTATAGGGATAAAACCTGGAGGTTGAACGTATTCTCAAATTAATTACTTTCCTGCACAACCGTTGGCTTAGAAATAGTACATTTTCTTCTTTCTTTTATTTAGTACTATACTATACTACTTACAGACTAGCAGACTAGAAGTTTAATTCATAATTTAATAGTAAAAGCTCTACGAGATGTTTTCGGACATGAATGAAATGAAGTGTAGTTATTGCTATAGGCCATTATATCAAAGAGTTGAGGCGGTAGTACAACGAAACGCTATTAAGGAACTGGAGTCATTACCACCGCAAAGCTATAACCTTCAATGAAACCTTCTAACATCTCCATAGTTTTTATTATTTATTATTTTTAATTTTTTTTACACACTCGTTACTATTTAATAATCATACGGATAATAAAGCTTATAACAAATGTTTTTTATTATTATTTTTATTTGCTAAATTTTTTCTTCAATTTGTTGAACCTTACAATTATTTTAAATAGCCAAGTTTTTCTCGTAGAAGATAAGTGGCTATGCCCAGCCCTTGGCTTTAAATGGAGTTATAGCTTGTTCTCCATTTCAAGGTATAAGCTACGATAATCACACGATTCCGCTCCTCTGAATACGACTAACTTATTTTCGACACAATTCGACCTAACCACTTATTTATCGTCGCTACAGATAGAGTTCAGTTTTGTTTAGTAATGTACTTATTTCAAGCTACTATATTTCTATTATATTTCTAATCTTATGAGAACATAAAAATCTTAAAACCAAAATGAAGTTGTAAATTGATTATGTACATAAATATGAAATAAGAATATTTTCGGTCGACCCTATGGAGCATGCAGATCATTGGCTGCTTGTCTCACTGACGTACACTCGAGTTCACGTAAACACATGTCGGTCTAGCATTATAGCAGTTCGGGATCAGTAGGCGCACGAAGACCTACATATGTTTCCACGAAGCAGACCGTCCACAGACCTAACACAGGATAGGCTATTGATATCCTGGAAAACCACAATACAATAACCAATATTAGAACATGTAGTAGGGTCATCACTTCTTTACCTGGTCCTTGTTAGTTACCTCCAGTAAGCTGACGGGCCTCACACAATTATTTTTAAAATGTGACTCGAATTATTACATTAAAAAAATTGAAATTGATTAATCTGGATTCAAATTATGCATAAAACTTCACTGTAATTTTTATCCTGGAAACTGATACGGACAAGTAATGAATATGGTTAAGAAATAGAACTAATTTAATACAGGATGATAAAATATAACACACGGAGGAAACTTTTCCTGTTTTGATATTAGGTATTTTAATTAATACTTCCAAGTAATTTCACTAGTAAAGCTGATTTTAATATTAACGTTTATGTCCATTTAGCGTAGATCTGTGATAGTTTATATACATAATAAACTTTATGTATTAGTACCGAAGATTCTGTCAGTAACTCAACAAGTCGAGCTAGGAGACACGAGCCTTGACGTAGTTGTAAGTGAACTTCCATGTCGACCGTGGCCAAGGTGTTGAAGTTTGCAAGTGACCATAAGTTGGTTGATTGGTTGGGTTAGGTTAGTGGTTAGTGGTTAGAGGCTAGTCCACAAGGAACGGCCAACCAGCTCAGAGTATAATACCCATTGTCCTCACGGTGTAGGGTCGATAGTTGCTAATCTATTGTTCCGATTGGTTAACCGCATTAGTTCAATCCTCTTCATATAAATGACTATACTATTCACTTCAACATCAGGAATCAAACATAAAATCTATACACATTTTGTTTCATTTTAAATCTTTTCATAAGAAGGAAATAGTTAAAGAAATAATTAAAAAATAAATAAAAACCCTGATAAAGGAGATTTTTTAAGACTCTGAGGTACATTAAATATAACTAAATTGTGTATAAAATCATAATAATAATAATAACTGGAATAAAACTTATAAAACACAGAGCAGTATATTGTATTATTAAAACCATATTTATATATTTTTTAAAAGAACAGTTCAGAATTGAAGCTTCGATAAACGAAAAATCAAGCGTTGAATTGAATTTGCAGGATATATGTTAATATTGTACAGGTATATAGATTGAGCCATGTAGTTTAAAACATTTCGCATCAATTTAGCATGAATATGAGAACAATCAAGTCTCAAAACGTGGCTAAAAGATAATTTAGCAAGTATTAATTGCATCTCAAGAACCGAACAAATAAAAATATATATGATATGAAATAAATAAATTCAAATCTTTCTTTCTAATGAATTTAATATTTTCGAACCATTTTTATTACTCCAAATTATTTGTTATTAAAATTTTAATTATATATATATATATAATAGACATATTTCTTTCTATATAAATACTAAAAAATAACTAAAATTAGAAACCCCTCGGCTTTTTCATTACTTTCATTTAAGCCCTAGTAAGAATTTAAGAATCCGAAAAACCATTCGTCATTTCGGTGCGAAATTCCCTTTCTATTGATAGCTCATTCATCAAAATCCATCATCTCTTATAGACTGAAAAGAGGTCTGCTCTACTTATTAATATATATGCATAGTAAGGAACTTAAAGAGTCCACTAGTAATTTAATAACCAATAATCGTTGAATTTTAGGAAATCATTTAAATGAGGACTCAGAATAGAAAATATCAAACATAATAAAACATTCAAAACCATTTAGTAGAAATAACTTTAAATTTTAAAATCCAATATTGGCACCACGTAGCAAACTGAGATATGTTATTGATTATAATATAATTAGCTAGAATTATAATAAATATTATATCACTTCTATTCTATTTTTTTTTTTCTCACTTTTATTTTCTTTCTCTTTAAGCCCAATACTAACTATTGAATCATTTAAACTCCTCTTAATAACCAAAGCATATGTAATTTACCATAATTTCACACAAAGAGTATGATGATGAACTTTTATATAAAATCTTTTACACTTGTAGGTGAAATTTAAAGATATGAATACGAAAAATAAAATAAATCTATCTATTATATTATAAATATTACACATTATATTATGCACGTGGATGGAAAAATACATGATTGTCGATGCAGGGGAATAAAGGATTATTTATTCAGATAGCTTATTTGAACCCTTCATACCGACATCAAAAATAAATAAATATTATTAATAACTTAATGTGTAAAAGCAACGTTTTAAAAGAGAAAAAATATTTATTACAATAAATATGAGTTTAGTTTATTCTTGTAGGGAGAGGAGTGGCTCAGTGGTAGAGTACTGAGTTACCATGCCGGAAATTCTGGTTCAATTCCCACTGCAGGCCATGATTTTTATTTAGTCTGTTTGCAGCGGGAGATGAATCATATAGGATCTAGGACCCTCCTGGGGCCCACCCAGCCTCTATAAAATATTATAAAAATAGGGTACCCAAAATAAGGGGGGAAAATCTGGCGGTCGAGCGTGACCTAGGACAAGTCACCTCCTTGCAGAACCGTTGTCCATGAAACAGTACAGTCTCTACCATGTACTGAACCCCAGACCCTTCATGGGTTGTAGTGGTACAGGTTTTTTTTTTTTACTTTATTCTTGTAGCTACTATTTGTCGATATTGTATATAATATGTAATAAATAAGTTAGACATGTTCAATTATTAGCGAGGGATTTTAGGTATGTTTAATAATGTTTCAACTTTTATCTTTTAAGTATTTTACTCTACTCTGAAACATATGATAATTATCATATTTATAATTAAATAAACAATTGTTTTAGAAATCGTTCAAAAGTTCTACTTTATCCAAGAATTACAAATAGAAATTCCCTTATTAATTTTGTTTTATAAATCTACTAATGAAATCTAAAAATCTATAGCAAAATAACCGGAAAACAGTTAAGTGTGTGAAGGGGTCGGAAGGAGTTTTAGCTAGAACCCGCATGTCCGTGGCGTTGTCCAGGTTTAATCTACCCAGCCGTGGTCAGGCGCTAATGGCTTTTCTTCTAGTCCCTCTTTTCTAGAAGGGATTTCTGAGGGTACTTCATTCTTTTTAGTCCTCTAACCGTCACTCGCGGTACAATTAGTCATACTCTATTTCTTGAATAGGAGAGAGTCGAATCAATATAAGTAATACATAAAAAAAATTCAAAATGATATGATTTACTAAAACAGAAATGTTATAAATAATCATACTAAATACTAATATACTCGTACATAGATATATTATAAAAATTATACGTTTTCTTCGACCAGATATCATTAAAATAAGTAATCATAAGATTACTAAACTGATTGAGATAGAGAACCGAACTCTGAGTGACAGTAAGCTTCTTACAGAATTAATGTTGTCAATGAGTTACAGTTTTATTATTATCGTTTCGCTTTTCTATACAAATAGACTGCATTATTTTTTTAAATGTAAATATGTTTAACATCACTTAGATTGCTGGGGCCATTTAATTAACGACGACTGCCTTAAATTTGTAAAAGCTTTATTTAGTGAGGATTTTCATATTAATATGAGTTAAAAAAATAAATAATCCAATAAAATATTTATATGCTCAACAGAAACACTCACATACTTTCAATCCAAAATATAATTTAAAAAACTCCTTGATAAATAGGAAAAGCTGCACCTGAAAAATTTAGTCTTTACTGGAGAAGGAAAGGACAACCAATGGAGAACTCTAATACAAAAACAATATTTAATGTCACTATTTCAGTTCTAATAAGTATATCTAATGACAAACAAATAAATTCATAATGCCTTATGTAGAACAGCTAGTATGTAAGGCATTCAGGATCAAATGCAGATAACTACAAATCTTCAAAAAATGGGCGTTTCCACTAGTTTTTCACAAGCTATTTGTCTAACGTGGCATTTTGTTGCCTTAGTTCTTGTAGTTTTAGCCCGGTTCTGAACTTGAATTTTCAGGAGGATAAAGCATTGGATGACTAAACTATCAAAAGATTTTTAATTTGGAGTTACCCCATTTTGACCCTGAATACCTCATACAAGATATTAGATAAGATCTTTTTTTAGTATCCAATGAGAAAAAAAGGACTGAGACCAAGACTTCATGGTTTGAGGTGGACGTTACGGGATTGATTCCTTGTTAATTTACGTATTTTCTTTCTTTTTATATTTTAGTGTAGTGTTTATTTGCACTTTCCATAGAATATAGAATATGTTTATCGACAAAGAGATTTAGTAACTGAAATTGTTTTATACACATTTTATAAAAAAACAATCAGTGCGTTATAATATTTTGCCAGTTGAATCAATCGTAAACATAGTGTAGATATGTACCAACAGAATGTATTCTCTCCAAATGAATTTACATTTTACTCAAAGCCTGCAAACGAGTAGTGGGGAACAGAGCATGGGGGTCAATATTCAATTCAGTTCGACCAACGAGAGAGGAACGCATTAGGAAGGAACAATGGAAGATGGGAATGTGTTGGGCCGTCAGATTCCGCTCTGGGCTCCCAGGTCGAAAACAAATTCATAAAGCTATCGTACAGCACGTGCTAGGGCGATATCACGTGACCTACCCCAGCCAGCACCTCGCTTCCTCAATAACCTCGATCTAACCGGAGGGAACACTTAATACAAGGTCTGATTCTTTCCTCGATACGACGTAATGCAGATACCTTCTTGGGTATCGAATCATTTAAATATCAGTTTATACTTATTGTTTGTTAAATCTAGTAACTGGAAAAAACAGCAGATAGTAATCAAGGTGTATGATATAATGGATTGAAAAAAAAAATGAGCAAGTATTAGTAAAAGTACAGTAAAGTAAAGGGGATAAAATAAAAAATCCTGCAAAGTCCCATGTAGGCCACTGTTTCATACTGTACTGTTTCCAAGGCAACGGTCATGCATGGAGAGATAAAATAATCGAAAACATAAGACGAATGAATGAAATTCAGGTGATTGCGTAACAATATGTAATAAGAACAATACAATTTTTAATACAATCAATAACAAATAAAATAAAATAAATTATAATAACATATATGACGTACGTCAACAAGATCCAAATTAAAATAATGTTCAAAGAACATTCTTCCCCTCATATACATCGAAAATTGCGAGAACGCGGGGACATGGGATCAGTGAAAAGAAAGGATGTATCTATGGCCGGGAGCTGAACCAGGATAGCTCAATTGGCAGAGCTCCAGGCTAGTGACCTGGGCGACTCGGGTTCAAGCCCCGGTCTTGGACATATCTTTTCTTTTCAAATAAAAATATTTAAAAATGTAATAAGAGATGATGGAATACAAAATCGATGACTTTGACGACATCAATACGAAATGAATGTAGTAGTAACTACAGTTCCAAGATTACTGTACAAATAAACATTACTGTGTAATTACTAAGTAATAATAATTACAGAAATTTAGTCAACACCAATGGAAGTTGCAATTATATCTACGATGACAGCGTTTCAAGTAAAGTATAATATTCCTGAATTAGGTATGATGCGCCATTTGTATAATTTAGGAAGTATTTGTATTATTGTATTATATCTAGTATCGCAAATAACCTAAAATAATAAAATATTTTAACATGAAAAATTATGATTGACATCAACACAAAAATCAATGTATGTACCTACATCCTAAGGAATAAGTGGTTTAGTCAACTTTTCTTCAAAATGATTTTCTTGTTCTAACTAGATTTAAAATAGGTTATATCACAACTCCATTCCAAGCCAAAAAGTGCGAGCATCACAGAATTCCGCTTTCCTTAATTCAGGTAAATCTCTCTTGAAAAAGTTCGAACTAACCAAATATTCCCCGGTGATGTAGATGAAAAAAATGAATATTTTGACATTTGAAATGAATAAAAAGTTATCAGATCTTATTAAAAGAATGATTTAAATAATCAAATTGAGAATTATCCTTGCGGGAAGTAACAAAAGGGAATTTCTTTCCTTAGGGCTAAGCAAGGGAAATTAGCTATAAATCGCTAGGACGGTGGCGCTGTCTCGAGGCACTTTTTAGGACCTAATGGATCTCCAACCTTCCCTTTCAATTCACTACTAAAAAGTTATTCTACCAGTAAATTGCCTCTGCTATGAAGCTTCTTATACCAGTCTATATAAGTAGCAGATGGAGTCTCTCTTCTGCAATGAATCCTTTAATTCTTAATCTACGTTATCAACAATATAGGATGGAATTAGTTGGGGGGTGCAGTCAAATATAAGCGAGGACTTATTTATTAATTGTGCCGACGTTTCGACCTATTTTGTAGGTCATCTTCAGGACTATGAGAGAAAAACAGACAAAACATAATTAACTATAGAAAGCATTAAAGTACCAATAATGTAATAATAAATAGAGTAATAGAAAAGTAGAACAAAAAGTTAAGGATATATGAATACAAAATTACAGAAAAAATGTATAGGAGAGTGATAATGTAAACAAAATACAAAGAGAAATAAAAATGAGAAGGTAAACAGAAAGATACAAAATGAAAAGTAAAAATATAAGAGGTTGAGATATTAAAGTATGGAAAAGCTAGTATAATACAGATAAAATTTAAAATGTACGATAATAGACTCCTATAAGTAAAATGAAAGAAAATTGATACAAAACCTTATGCCAGATAATAAATACAGAAGAAATATGTAGTAAGTAATGAATAGGAATCTCGTGTATGACAGGTAAAGAAGGAAAATATAAATATAAAATTGAAAATGTAAGTATCGAATGTAATATAAATGTATATAATTAGAATGAAGTTATATTAATACAAAATATGATTTAATTATAGAATAAACGTATAGAAATAAAGATATAAAATTTTAGTTTGAGAAAACTCTTTGATTACAACATATGATGGAAGAAAGAACACATTTTGTTCTACTTGTCTATTACTCTATATATTATTATATTATTGGTACTGTAATATTTTTTATAGTTAATTTTGTTTTGTCTGTTTTTCTCTCATAACCCTGAAGATGACCTACAAAGTAGGTCGAAACGTCGGCACAATTAATAAATAAGTCCACATTGACTGGACCCCCAACTATTTCCATCCTACATCAGATTTTCCAGTCGACTATTTTCCTCTCTATCAACAATAATTTAATCGTCTTCAATCTTATCTTTAATTATCTCTAATCACTAACCTAGAATAATGGTACCAAACTGAAGGTTTAAAATAAATACCCACAAATCTCGTCAGATGACTTTTACACTCCGTCGTACATCAATGACTTCCTGTCCTCCTGTATCGTTTAATAACATCCCACTGATTCCCATAGGGCCGGTACTTAGGACTACATCTTGACAAACATTTAACTTGGAATCCACATACTAGACTGAAACGATAAGAAACAGCTCGCCGTATCAGGCTACTTCAACACTTACTAGACAAACGCTCTAAGCTCCAACTAATTAGATAAGACTCATGTACACGACTATTATAAGACCCGTTTGGACTTAGAGAGTAGAGGTAAGGAGCTCCACATAGCCATCGAATTCCACTCGTGTTTAATCCTTACGATTCAAAATCCTCAATGCTCCTTACGTTGTTACGAACAAAGTAATCCATATTAACTTCCCCCACAAACCCACCAGTTTCAAACCTAGCAATCTCTTCAATTCCCAATAATCCTCCGAAGTGTCTGAAAAGAAGATGGTGACATTCTAATTTTAATTTAGTATTCAAATAATATCAGTGAGTAGTTTCTCTACTTGCCTTTATCTAATGTCATCATCATGTTTACTTGATGTATTTTTAATATACAATATTATTCCTTATTATAGAAATTATTCCTTATTATTATTCCTTTTAATGTGGAGTCCTAAATTGTGCCTAACCAGGTATAAATAGGGCAAACTGATTCGGATTGGACAACTAAACACAAATATTTAGACTTTAAAACAAAATAATTAAATTGCTACTTATATATCTGAGCGTACCAGTAGCTTACTAATTGGAGGTTATTATGTCTGGGATTTAAATCTTTTGTTGAATGATTTAATGTCAATTTATGCAACATATTGAAATTATATATCAAAAATTGAGATATTAACGGTTATATATAAACGAAAAATAGAAACGAAAATAAAATGGGAAAGTCTGATATAGAAATGAATAAGAAGAAGTCATCATATCTATCACAATTCGTCGATGAAAAACATCATTCTTGGTGTGAAAAAGGTTGTATACCTTTTATTAATGTTTTCACTTCTTTATTTACAGATGTATAATCAGTAATTATTTATTTAAAAAACAAAAATAAGAAATTAGCAATTCATTTTGGTTAATGACGAAGCAGCTTGCGTCCGAAGCAATTAGGATCAATGATGAGAGACCATTTGGTCTAATGTTTATCGGCTGACACCAGCCCACCGTCTCTATTTATAGCAGTCCACTTATATCTTTTATAATTCGTTGCATATTAGCATTAAGTACTAAATCATCTGCATGCAAGTTACTAAAGCATCTGCTTCAATGACATGGTTACATCAACATCTCCTAAAACCTACAGTTTTGTCTCTGTTCGAGGACTTAACAATCATTGGGAACTCATCATACAGCTCAAAACGTTCAAAGAACTAAACTAATATTTAAAACTTTGTTTATTAGCCATTTGATATTTATAAACCTACTAAAAACGATAAATGTATGCTTCAATAATTTTAAAATCCCACGTTTGGGCGCCAATATTCATTTCAGTACTGAGTTTTCCTACTATAATATTTTAGAGATTATTGTTGATTGGGGAGAGAGGGTGTGTAAAACACTTAATTGGTGCGCTAAAAGTCCTGAGTTCAAATCCGACAGTGGAACATTAACTCTTGTATTTCTTGACAGCCACAAATGGACCCTGTAGTAATCGCGAACCATCATGGGGCTCAACTACACTCTGTAAAAGTGGGAACCTTTGATTGAGGGAAAAACCTGGGGACTGAGCGTAATCTTTGATAAATCACTTCCCTGCACAAACCTTGTCTTAGAAAAATTACAGTCTCAACATTGTACGAAATGCATGACCCTTCCTGTAGAAGTGGAGCAGTTTCATTTTATTTTTTTTGTCGAAGTTAAATTTATTATTAAATGGATAGGTGATATTTAATATTGCTATGCAATCTGCATGAAGAACATGTATGGTATATTTATGGTATATTGGTGAAACAATTATGGTAAATTTTAATTTATGATTCAACTCATGTAGCATTTACAAATGTCTTTCTTACGGTTAATCAACACTAAATTAATTTACTTACGAATTTTCATTTGTATATGTCTGAATAGCAACATTATAGCAACGTTTATTTACAATAATTCTAACGGACAACATTGCTACCGTAATACCAGACTAATCAACTGAAATGACGTCATATAATGTAACGATCATATTAAATTATATTTGATATAACATATATTGTTGATACATAATTAGAGATCTTGTTGTTACAGTTGATACATAAAACAGAAACTGTTGATACATAATTTAAGAGAAATAATGAAAAACCCTACTGGTCTGTTTGAACAGATAAACGAATTCAAATGTTCAATTTAAGGGTGGCCATAGTCTAACAATGTCATTCTCTACATCCTCGATGTTTGATAAAACGCAGAGTTGGGCAAAATGTAATATCAATTAAAATTGTGATTACTTGTCGTGTATGAAATTTCGTATAACGGTGTTACAGTGAATTTTATGAGTACTGCTTATACAAACCCTGTTCAACGAAATTAGAAACAATAAGTAATCGCTATTTTTTTGGAAATCACATATCTCCAAAATCTGCCAAATATTTAGCAAAAATAAACAACTTGTTTATTTGTGCATAATTCATCGACTTCCTACGACTAATTCCTGGACGGATACTGTCGATCTTTCCGCACCTATAACAGATTTTCACGGTTTTTAATCTGATATAATCAAAATCTACTTTTTTTAATTTTGTATTTACCACTTCGGACCATGTTACAACTTGATTTCTATCTTTTCTTCTGATTGAGTTTTCTCTGTCTCCAATATTCCTTCATGCGTCCACTAGCATGTTTCCTTTGACCTACTGCTGAACCTTCTTTCTCCTTGGTCTTTCTCTATCCCAAAATACTTCCAGATTTTCCACTTCGCTCCCAAATTCACTTCATTCTCACATGGTCTGTAATATTCAACTTTTCTAAATCTTTTCTTCCTTCTTTAGTCTACTTTTCCTAGCAATAATCAGATATTAACTTAGTCAATCTATGCTTGTCAAAGTCATTCTATAAAATCTGTACACATGTTCGAGAAATGTTCATTTAAAGTCACTTTATACTGCTATGGCTAATCGGACGATGCTACAGTGGGAGCTCTAAATTTTGCCTATCCAGGTTTAATTAGGATAGGGATTTTTAACGAGTAGCTGACATCGTAGAGGCTCGGGACCCCCGTTTAACGTCCCTTCCGAAGGACGGTGTAACTAAGGATTTTTTACTCACTTAAAAAAATCCTAGGGCCACCTGCCGGTCTACGAACCCGCGATCTTGGGTTTAGTATTGACAGCCTCGTCTTTCAAGTAGTATCCGAGATTCTTTTGAGAGTTTGGTACTTTGGTAAATTTCTCTGTTTATATTTTTCATCGGTCTTCAGTCTGAACGGCACCCATGATCTTTTTTGGAATTCTTCTTTCTAGGAATTCTAGTTCTATCAACGACAGTGTTTTAATGTCCTATTTTTGCATTCCTGGAGATGCACTTCTTATTATATATATTCTTTGTACGTCGGCCAGGAATCTGACGTTTAGAAAATAAATATTCAAGTGATGATTAAAATTGATCACCAAAACACGTGCATGTGGATAGCAAGTAAGTTATGTTATTCATGTTTTTATATGATACAGATTAATCATATAAAACACAATAGATCAATCTGTATCATATAAAAACATGAATAAGACAACCTACCTGCTATCCACATGCACGTGTTTTGGTGATCAATTTTAATCATCACTGGAATATTTATTTTTAAACGTTGGCACACATAAAAAAAATAAGTTTCCACTTATTTATTGTATAAATTTTTGACTGCACCTCCAACTTTTTCTTCCCTACATTCTTTGTAAATTCGTATGACCATTACATTTTTAGAACCCGGTCTTCAGCTGCTGCTTTCTCTAATCCATTCTCCTGTTTCGTCATTCCCAGAAGCCTGATTTTTTTGAGAATTTCAATCCGATCTATCCCCGTGTTAAGGAATTTTGATCAATTTTTTCAGCATCATTACAAAGAATATTTTTAATATTTTATGAGAGTACTATAGATAGTATTCAGTAGGGAAAGGAGTGGATCAGAGGTAGATCCAGTTGATCCCGTGTTCAAATCAGGCTGTGCCAGATTTTATTAAATCTGTTAACAGCTGGAGATGGATCCTCTTGAATCTATGACCTTCCCAGGGCTGACAGCCTCTGTAGTGTGGGTATGGAAAACCCGGCTGTTGAGAGTGATCTAGAACAAATCACCTCCCTGCGCAACCGTTGTCCAAGAAACATTTCAGTATCTACTAGACTCTTCATGAGTTATAGTAGTACACGCTTTCTTTTTTACTATAGATAATGATAGAGTTAACAATTGTTTTTGGATTAGTTTCCACCCAACAGAGTTCGTCCTCTACTGTTATTGTTATCTAAAGGAAAACTAGTTCTTAGCGGAGGAGAAAGAAAAATCCTGGAAAAGACTTTGGACAAGAGAGCGAGCCTTGAAGTGTTTTGTCTCAGCGGCAGCGGCCTCTAAGAAAATATTGTGCCAGGTAAGGGGTAAGGGCTCTTCCAGTTGCTTCCGAAATGAACCACCCACTTTACCTCGAGTTTTCCTTCGAGATAATACATTTTATTTATATTTCAATAAAAATATATAAAAAGAAGATATTGTTGATACATAATTTAAGATTAAAAAAAATATGAAAATACTTCAGTTCTATTTGAACGACCTGACAAATTCAAATATTCACCGAATAATAACAAATAATTCTGATGAATCCTTCGACAATATGAATGAAATACGGTGATGCCAAATTAATATTAATTAAATAGAATTATTGAATAATAATAGTTATATGGGGGTAAGAAAATGGTCCGGGAGAAAGTTAATGAATTAATTCCGTAAATAGTTTTAAACTGTTTATGTTGAAATCTAGATTTCGACACTCATTGCAGGTCGTCTTAAGGGCTAGAAGAACAAGATTTAAAAATTAAATAATATGATGAGAGACAAATGTAATAAATATAGAATAATATATCAAAATGAAACTCTTGGAGTAAGCCAGATAGAAAATTAGAAATAATTTAAATTGTAAAATAAAATAACAGAATGTTTTTTATTGTAAAAAATAAAATATTGTTTTAAATTTTGAACTAAAATAATGGGATGTAAGTTGGTGAGTGATACATTTACTTACATATTGATTTAATTAAATCTTTACATTAAAGTGTCTTGGGTTCAGTATATGTAAGATTAGACTGTTTATATAGCAACGGCTGTGCAGGGAAGGGATTTGTCTAAAATCACTCTCAACTGACAAGTTTCCCCCCAGTTAATCCCACAGGGAGATCCGCCTATCCGTGGCTGTTAATGATTTAATAATTTATCTCCCATAGCCGGATTTGATCCAGGAACCTTCAGTATAGCACCTCAGGACTTGTCAACCCAGCGCCTGGCCAATTGTAAAAAGTCATTACGAAAAATACATTAAACAACAAAAATGTATAAATAAAATCAATGTGTTACAAAATTAAATTTTACTGTATCTAATTTTTTTATTGATGTTTAATTTATTGTCTTATGATTTTGTAATAACAAATTCATACCTTGTTTATAGCTCTGATACAGCCGTAACGGTAATAAACATTAAAAACTAATCTGCAGTTGCGTGTTTCATTTTTGCCGTGCCCAAACAATCTCCAAGATCACAAATTCGTTGAACATCATTCATCATTTATATTTTTATTTATATCTAATGCTAAGATACAGACATAAATTTTTATATTACACTTTATCGTAAAAGAATAAACCAGTCTATAACAGTCAGTTAATACTATAAATATTTTTTATGACAGCGTTTTAGTTTTAGAGAATAAAGCAACAGCTGTAAAAGAACCGTCTCAGTAAAAAAGCTATAAATTTTATGGAGCGTGCCCGGTTTATGGCTCTATTTATCTAGAAAAATAAAGTACTTCATTGGTAAGTTTTAAATATATATATAAATATTTATAGAACTGATTTAACGATATTTTTTAAGGAATAGATAAATTTAAAAAATAATTATATACATTTTTAAATGTAAATGTAATAATGTAAATTTGCTCACTCAGGTTCTACCAAATGAGAAAAAAGGGGAAAAACCTGGCGATTGAGCGTGATATAGGACAAATCACTACCAAGCACAACCGTTATCCATGAAACAGTACTGTTTCTACCATGTACTGAACCTCAGACCCTTCACGGGTAGTAGTGAGGCAGGTTTTTTATTTATTTTTTCTAAATACATTTTTTTTTATAAAGTTGATTTTCAGAAAAAGCTCATCCTAAAAAAATCTATATTAATGAAAACTGTTTCTGGTAAAGGATTTTCGGGGTAGTTTTTACCACAATTTGAAATTTTAGGTCAGTAAAGTAAAATGTAGCGGTAATGATAATAAAATGTTTGTATGTGAACTGACAATAATGAACAAACTTTTCAATTATAATTTAACGAAGAATTATTCCAAACCAAATACATCCTTTCCAGGTAGGAGATATTTTTGGAAGCAATTAAAACTGATTAAAACACTTTGTTAAAATTAAATCGCATATTAGACACTCCAGATGTAATTAAAATTAATCCTATTCTCAATAAAATCTGTTTTTTTTAAATTAGGTATTGATTAAACAGCATAAAGCTATATTATTACCGTGAGATTGTAACGATAGCTAACCTAAACGCTTATGAAGGCAGGTAACAACAAACTAGAGGTCGTCTTTGGTGTACTGGTTAGGATTATTATCTCCTAAAACTAAGATCGCGGGTTCACAGAAAGTAAAAAATCGTTGGTTATGACGTCCTTTAAAAGGGACGTAAAACGGCAGTCCCAAGCCTGTGCGATGTATTCGTTAAATAAATGTTATTTATATTTAGGGTGTTTAATATTGCTGTCCAATCCCCATATAGAACATGTCTGGTATATGGTTAATTGGTGAACTAATTATGGTACATTTTAATTTATATTCGAATCATGTAACAATTACAAATTTCTTTTTAACAGTTAATAAACATTAAATTAATTTATTAATGAATTTACTTTTGTATCTGTCTCAATAGGAATAGCGAAATCAATATTTATTTACAATAATTTTACCGAACAATATTGCTACCGGATAACCAGACTAATCAACTGAAATGACGTCATATAATGTTATATTCGATTTAACAGATATTGTTGATACATAATTTAAGAGAAATAATGAAAAACCCTCCCGGCCTGATTGAGCAGATAAACGAATTCAAATATTCAATTTAAGGGTGGCCTTACTGTCTACATTCGTGATGATTGGCTGAAAGCAGAGTTGGCCAAAATTTAATTTCGAATAAAATTGTGATTACTTGTCACGTATGAAATTTTGTAGAATAGTGTTTTGATAGGTCATTGCCGTAGTGCAAAATTTAGGATAATATAATAATACAAACATGACAATAAAATCAAAGCCGCCAATATTACTTAAGAGACTTTAAAACCACGATTTACCTGTTCTATGACTAAAATTACGGGATCAAAGGTTTTTTATAAGAAGAGTACAATGTCCTTAGAAATGCCGTTCTTCGGAAGGGCCGTAAAATAGGGGTCCTGAACATGTACGGTCCTGGATAGGCGGAATTAAGAATCCCACTGTAGTATCGTCCAGTTAACTGTACCCGCATAAAATGACGTAAATTAAATAAACAAAAAAATACTTTTCAAAAACAATACGATATGGAAACTGAGATATTGACTAAACAAAAAAAAATGGTAATTTATAAAAAATTCAAAATTACTGTTCTAGTCATTGAGTCAGAAAACAAATGAGCATATTGATAAAACCAAATGTAGCTTTATAACCACCAAGTGGAATCAATGTACCTACTAGAGACACGGGGTTTACATTTGTCCTCTTAAAATTACACATGCTCGTATTTAGGATATAATTTATGGTCGGAAACAAACAGATAAACGAAAAAAATAAAAGAAAGAACATATTTCTAAAGGGACTGAAGAAATATGGCGGAGAATATTAATTCGGTTTAATCTGGAAACCTTAATTAGAAGGCTAAATGGATCCGGAGCAGATTAGCTTCCGGCCGTTAAAAGTTTTTTTCTAATTTAATTTTTGTCTTAATCGAGTTTTTAAAGGGTATCGATTAAATCGAACCTTTTTCCATAACAACTTAATCTCCTCATAAGTATAATCGATTTAATTATTGATGTATCGATTTAATATGTAACGGTGACGAAATGAAGAACAGGTATGTAGGCCAGGAAAGTGGATCACTCTCAAATATTTTTCCAGACAAATGAGAGAATAAATACTTATATATAAGATAAATGAAATAGAGCAATATAATTAAAAGAAATGTGTAACAGCTGGCGGTATTTTGCCGGCCGACGTCGTCCTCGAAGAATTCACCTTGGTTCCAGAGCCCTGAGGACAAAGAATAAAGAAAGACCTCCAGACACGGAGACATCCTATAGAAAAGCAGTACGACCATTCTACAGCTGCTCCTTTCTTATAATCGGGAGAAAAGAAGACACAAAACTACTTAAAAATGAATTAGTAATCGTATCTACTACATTTAAAAAAACTAACTATTAATTTAAGTTTAACCTAAAATAGTTATTTTAAAACAAGTCAATCAAGTCAATATATTGTTGTTTATTTATTTAATGGAGAGGAGTGGCTCAGTGGTAGAGTACTGAGCTGCCATGCCGGAAATCCTGGTTCAAGTCCCGCTGCAGGCCATGATTTTTATTTAGTCTGTTTGCAGCGGGAGATGGATCATCTAGGATCTAGGACCCTCCTGGGGCACACCTAGCCTCTATAAAATATTATAAAAATATCGTACCCAAAATAAGGGGGAAAAATCTGGCGGTTGAGCGTAACCTAGGACAAGTCACCTCCTTGCAGAACCGTTGTCCAAGAAACAGTACAGTCTCTACCATGTACTGAACCCCAGACCCTTCATGGGTTGTAGTGGTACAGGTTTATTTATTTAATTAATGTCTCTTTATGCTGTTATGAAAAATCGGAGATTTCTACCGTGGTAGCTATAAGTTTTGCCTATCCAGATATAATTAGGATAGGTATTTTCAACAAGTTCAAAAATACCTATCCAGTCCATATTTATATCCGTATCCTATCCGTTATTAATACGACACTACGATAGAAGAACCGATTCTTAATAATGATTCATTCATTCATTCGTGGCGCTACAACTCCTGTAGAGTCCAGGCCTCCTGCACCTTGGTTCGCCAGTCTTATCTATTGGTTGCCACTGCTCTCCAATTGCGGGTTCATCCAAGATGGACCTGGCATCAGTAATGATGAGTATAAATAATTATATTTTTTAAACTTTAATCTGTTAAAGGAGATAATAAAGTTGGGCCGTGGCTGATGTTTTTTCATAAGCTGACCTTTTTTATGGGAAAGGCCTTTGCATGGCGATGGGGATATTTTGGCACCGAGCCAAATGGCATCTAGGATTATTGATTAGCGTTGAGGCTTATCTCAATATTCCACTTTCAGTTTCTATAAGTAAAATATAAAAAAAATCATAAATTATGTTTACACATAAGTGCCGACATTTAAATTAAACATTGGAAAACTTTTTTTAAATATCCAACAACTATGGATCGACCATGTCAATCCTACTGTAGTTAATATCCTACCGGGTTTAAAATTTAAACCACTGAAAAGCAGACGAAAAAGAAACCGTCGCTGTCAATAAGATTAATAATGTAGATATTAGAAATTTTCAAATACCCCAACAGAAACTTGATAAATTCGAAGAATCAAAATTATGTAACAATAGTAGCGTACCGGGCTGACGTTGTCTTCTTCAAACGATCTAAAATTATTAATTTAATGATTTTACATAGCAAATGAACTATACAATATTATAAAATGTAAAATATATATAATTTATAATATAGCAGTTAATTGGTTTTAACTAAAATTATATTTAAAGAAAAAATCATTAAAATATCTGACGCCATCACGCGTACAGCTGGAGAAGTTCAGTGACATAGTAAACCCACCAGACGTTGGGAGGAAATCAAACATTTAGGAGGAGGATAAATCAATTACAGTTATTATCTAATGGATCAAATTGTGAATCTAAACCATTCTTGAACCCACTTGAGCATACACAATTTTTTTAATCAAAATCGGTTGTACCGTTAAGGAGGGGTTCAGTGACATACACACGAACAGAAGAAATATATATATGGGAGCGGAGTGGCTCAGTGGTAGAGTACTGAGTTGCCATGCCGGAAATCCTGGTTCAAATTCCACTGTAGGCAGTTACTTTTATTTAGTCTGTTTGCAGCGGGAGATAATCATATGGGATCTAGGACCCTTCTGGGGCTCACCCAGCCTCTATAAAATATTATAAAAATAGGGTACCCAAAATAAGGGGCAAAAATCTGGCGGTTGAGCGTGACCTAGGACAAGTCACCTCCTTGCAGAACCGTTGTCAATGAAACAGTACCACTTTGTCTTTCCCAGGCCTATCGTTTTTTATTTTAATGTTTTATTTCTGCAATTACAATAACTCAGGAATCCCTGACAAAAATTGCTGATATTATACAATGTTATTTTACATACGTTTTAGTAATATCTTACAGGTAATATTTGAAATTAAAAAAGTAACTTTTTTTTTCTGGACTATTCTAAATTAACGGAGCCACTTTATTAAAAGTATACACCAGCTGATTTGTTTGATAAGAGAGGCCCAGGTAAAGGAAGCTTCATCGAAAATCTTTATTTTTTAATCAAATATTTCTTTCCAAGTTCCTCAACTTCCCTCTTCTCCCCCTTCCCAGATTCTTATTTTTTCGAAGCTAAAAATGTCTCCTAAAATTAAAAACATGAATAAGGAAAAAGGTTGAATCGGGAATGGAGAAGTTTCTTTATTTTAAATATTTATTCATATTGAAGAAAAAAAGAATGTACTCGCTAGAGTTCATAAGTACTGTATATATAGAAAATATGTTATATTTTTTTATACCATCCCATCAACCTAATGGTGGATTTAAAAGAAGTATTAAAAGGTTAGTATCATTTTGTAATGATTGGTTATAATATTTAATTTAATAAATACTCATTCGTGGAATATCATTTTAGAACAATTTCAAACTATCAGTTTAAGTTTATCTCTCTCTCTCTCCAGGGTAGTATTGATGGCCCCCTTCAGTCAACTGGAGGCAACTTACAAAGACCGACAATAGTAGTAACAACCTTACGTCATGTACTTCTTTCAGGAATCGTTTTGTAGATGTCCAGGATACCAAATATGGGCCAGGAGTTACGGCTACACAACTGTTTGGTTTAGGGAAAGAAATATCTGTCTTCGTGTACTTACTGACCCTGAAACAGCCATAACCCCTGGATCTAGATGAATTAATCACTGTCCTTGAACCTGTTGATGTACAAAGGTTTGGATAAACATGGGATATCAATATAACTATATCACGGCGCTGCTTGTAAATACTACTAGAGGAGACTTCGATGATTTTTTTAAGTGATGAATTGAAACATATTTCTTGAATGATAATTGAATATGAGAACGAGCTGGGTTACGAAATTCTCCCATATCCACCTCATTTACCAGATTTTTTTTCAACAGATTAACATCTGTTCAGAAATAGGACAACTTCCTTAAAATTTTAGAAAATAATTATCGAATCATTATTTCATTAAAACACCCTGAATTTTTCAGTTCCGTAATAAAAAAATTGATAAGAAGTTGGGAAAAATGTTTTGGATTCATACAGTTAAGAGGAAGAAAATGACCCAGCAACATTTTCAGAACTATTTACTTAAAGCCAACCTTCCGACCAACATCGCAGGTCTAAACAAAAGGTCTAGGCATCTAATACTATTCAAGATTTCTTATAGTTGTTTTACTTAATAACTCTGAAAACGGATATTTCATATGAAACGACTTAAAATAAACTATCATACATGTATTCATCTGAAATGTACGTACGCAACAACCTATTTTTTACTCCCTAGCTTTTAATATAGCCTATTAAAAATATGAATCAATAATGAAATAGCTATTTTAAACAAGACGGCGCACAACTATACCCAACATACAAGACAACTAGACGCAATGAGAGAAATACAGGAAGACAGAATAGCGGTACAAGTCCTTGGAGGCTGGCTCGTATAAATAATGCCAACCCATTTGGAATTGCAAATAGAAATCCATATAGCACTCATCCTTTAATATATATATTGCCCCTTTTGATCAGCTAAATCTTCTCAGATTTAAACATCAATAAAATAAATCAAATAGGGGGATTTACCCCCTGGATGGGAATAATATTCATAATATGTTATCTATAAAGCTATCTTTGATGTAGGCTACATAAGCCCTCTTATCCTGATATATCCTTCTTTAGGTAACCCAATATTACCCCGGCCGTATGGTTTAAAATACGGAAAATCTAATTTATTTATAATACTGGTGTATGATATGAATAATAAGAGAGGATTCAGAATACATTGTATTCTGAAATCCGACGTGAGCACAAACTTGGAGACCATCAACAGGGCTGAAAATAAACCACAGGTACAAAAGATATGTTTAGTAAAATTTTAAAAAGTTGAAATAACATATGAATAGTTGCCTGGAAGAAGGGCGTAAGTTACATTTTTCAGTTGTTTTTTTTTTGTGAAACAAGGTCCATCTGATGGCCCCTACCGTTCTCTCGTCAAGAAACACCCGTCCGCAGGCGAAATTTCCATAGACTCTTCGGTTTTTCAATGCCATGTCAAAATAGACATTTTGACCCAAACATCGTGGATGTAACAATTTTTTTTTTTACAATAGAACAAGGGCGTACCTTTCAAAATCTATAAAATGTAAGAAGGGAGTATGTGACGTATAATTAAATGACCCGTTTTTTTTATTTTGGCTCTCCCGTAAACGTTGAAAAATGTAACATGCGTTCTTCCAAAAACCCTTCTTCCCGACAAACTATTCATATAACAAATTAATTGACAAAAGGAATATAATATACAACAGTTTTAAGTATATCGTTGTACAAAAAGATGAAACAAATATTCAATTAAGTTCGTGCTAAGCTGTTGCCTGTGTTTATTAAAAACTTTACTGAACATACCTTATGGTTGTTCGTTGGTGTTTAATGGCGTTAAAACCTTAGGTCATCAAGAGGTTTGTTTGCTTTATACAATTTTTAAATATATTGTGGGTGTATTGGATGGTATAGAGCTATAGACATATGGTATATGTAGACGACGACGCCAGACCTCATGTTTCAAGATAGGCAGTGAAGAAACAAAACGAGCTGGGTTACGAAGTCCTCCCACAGCCTCCTCATTTACCACACTTATCTCCAACAGCTGTTCAGAAATTCGGAAAAGTTCCTTAAGGGTAAAAGTTTTCAAAATGATTATCAAGTCAAAAACCCTTCATTTCATCACAAAACCCGGAATTTTTTAGATCTGGAACTTAAGATTTGATAAAACGTCGGGGAAAAAATGTGTAGAGGGGAGGGGGAATGTGTAGGGTCTATTAATGGCTACCCTGAGAAAAACCTGACGGTGGAGCGTGATACTCGACAACCACCTTCCTGCACAACTACTGTCCAAGTTACAGTCTCTACCATGTAGAGAACACATGACCCTTCACAGGTTGTAGTGATACATTAATCCCTTAAACCTAATTTTAAAAAGCGTCAGAGATCTTCTCAGAATCGAAATCACCCCCTGACGCAGGACCCGAAGGTTCAATAAGCCAATAAGGCTCTAGAAAATAATAAGGCGGGCCTCGACTGATGCCATAGTTGAGAATTAATCGCTTCAAGTATTCCAATTAGGATGAGATGGGTTGGGGCCCAGTTCCGAATAGTTGCTCCAGGTGTCACGTCAGCTCTCAATCAAAATACCTAAGGCTCCTCGCCTGCCCACAGCTCTTGCGATATTAATGGCAGTAATAAAAGTAATAAATAGCTCGCCTATAAAGGATTTATTTTCAACTAAACAAATAAATCTGATAGCGATTTATAGGCCCCAACACCGGCGTATATATGAAGAAAATAATAATAAAGAATGAACAGAGGAAGGTTCATTTCATGAAAGCGATATTTATAGACATTTTATTAAGTACATTCTGCTTTCTGGGAAAAAGTAATATATTTTTGCTTCATTTTTTTTTAATGAATTTAAAAAATAACTTTCTTGGAATTTAATTTATTTATTTCTAAAAGGTAATTCCTTAGTATCATCCTAAAAAGAACTATTTATAAATAATTACAATATAAAATACATTATGAACTGTATATACACTAATAACATTTCCTTCTGTTATCCAAAGATATTTAAAGGTTTTATACATATTTATAAGTCTGCTGTTTGTGGTATTTAAAGCTTAGGTTTTGCCATATATTTGTACACGGACATAATAGGAGTGATTATTAGACATTATACGGTGGTTTTGGTAAAATTCATAAGAATATAATTATTCGAAACTACTCATCTAAGAGGCGATAAGTTAAACATAAATATTATATATTTTTTGAAACATGTTTCGGGTTTGAATACACCATCCTGTAGTATAACAATGATTTGGCCTGGCTCATTTACAATTTGATTGTAAGATCTAGTAAACTATAATTGATATTAAATGTCAGGATATTTTTTCCTCAATAAAATATTCAAACCTTAATTATTTGTGTCAAAAGTAATTCGTCTTAAAAAAATACAAAAACGAAACAATACAACTCTAATCTAGTGGTTGTAAATTGACGCTCTACTACCAGCTTTCTCCACACTTGAGGATACTTACACCTAAAGGTTTCGCTCTACTCTTTACAGAGGCTGAGTGAGCCAAAGGAGGGTCTATTGATCCCAGGTGGTCGTTTCACAGTTGTTAACATAATATAAATAATTTATCTTCCAGAGCTGATCTCTAACCCATATAGGTATCAGTATAGACACTTATTCATAGCTTTAATTTTTAAGAAATGTAGCATTAATTATTGAAAAAATAGCTTTTATAACTTTAATTTTGCGTTTTCGTGGCGTTTATAGCTAAATAGGATAACGTCAAGGAATGGGAGTCGGGAAGAGGGGAAAATCAATTAAATTAGCAAGTTTTGAAACATGTTTATTGTGTTATTGATTGTAACTCAACATGGCACATGTTTCTACAGTAGAGTGCGTCATCATCGTTCCATGATCTGTAAATACAAGATTATAGTGACTAAAAATCTTTCTGCGTTAACACTATTCATAGTGGCCCACACAGTCATCAGAGCTGCCTTAGCAAATTCTCTTTGAACAAGTTTTACAGCTAAGAGTAGCTGATTTATGCTTACAGTGACTCGATCCCTCACTTGCCCTATAAGCTGTCTTTGAAATAGGTGTTACCTTCCAGGAATGTACTGAAATCAACAGATTTGAATGTTGGTGCAAGCCTAATTATATTTTCCAAAAGAATAGTGTCTGATCGCTGGACACTGACCTACAATCGCAGGATTGAATATTTTACCTGCGTACTCAAGAAATAGATTAGTGCTGTTGTCTAGACGGTTCACCATATGAAATGCCAGTTTCACAAAACTCTTCTGACAACTCTCTCTCTCGGCGTTCAGCGTTTTTTTTTACTTTAGCTCGCATCACTGAAAAGTTCACCTTTTGTTGAGTTTTGTCCTAAAAATGCCTGCTATTTCGCGTTTTACAATATTTATCGCTAAAAACACTGTTTATCGCTTTAATTCCCGAAAATATCGTTAATGCTATGAATCATTGTCACTAGTAATTCGACAGCCAACATACTCAGCTACCACGTTCTCTTAGGAAAACGTATCGGATAAAAATTATAACTATTTTAAAAGTAATTTTTCTACCGGGTATTTTGAACTAATAATTATATATTTTTTATAATTTATTAGTTAGTTGTTTTAATTTTAAATTTTTTTGATAATACAAATATTATCCGGGTCCTCTGTCCGTTCGAATCCCGGCCGGGGCATATCTTTTCTCTTCAAAATGAAAATATTTAATAATTATATAATTAGAAGCTAATAAAGTTGCCATTAATTAATTACTTTTGCACTAATGTGGGTTTCATTACTTAATATTCGATAAGATACCCGATGTTTCTCACAGAAAGAAAGATAAAACGGTTTATTTTACATATTTTCATTGAACACTGCCATTTTCCATATTCATTTTCATATTGATCTATTTTATTAAACAGTTTTTAACAATTATTCTTATTTTCATAATTAAGGCCAGACAATGTTTTAAAAAAATATGGCTCCATAATACAAGTATATTAGATAGTAGTTAACTTAAGCGTAGTAATTCCTTATTCTTCGAAACATTACAACACTTGAAGATGAACATATATTGAAGCGGTTAAAAATATATAAATTTTGACATTACCTTAAATGTTTTTTTTATTACAATACTATTTTCTTTATGACTGACTGTCTTGCCTAACCTGAAACAAAAAATAAATTCATGTAAAATAGGAATAATACAGGATGAAGTGTTTATATGATTAATTTTAAACATTACACATGATTTCGTATTTTTTTTTAATATTGAAAAACGATTAAAATAATAGTTAATGTTTCTTTCGTTTTATCTTAATAAAAAATGTAATTTTCTATATATTTATTATCCTTTTCTCCCACATAATAATTATAAACTAATTTTCTTTTAAATTTGTTATGTGAGAATTATAATTTATTTTTATTTAACTAATTTGTGGAATTGTAACTTAATTTTTATATTATTCTAAATAGATTGATCTCAGAATAAATAAAGTATTTATTACAAAACAAATAGTGTCATATCTAAATCTATAAATAAAAATATTTCCGAAATAAAATCGAACCGAAAACTAAAGTTGGAGAATAACGTACAGTAAATAGAGCTTTCCCGTTTTAACCTGGCCAGTTGGCGCGCAGAGTCCTGCGAAATTACCTGAACGCAGATCTCAGGTAGCCTCTTGTTATTTATTATGATGTATGTATAGAATACTAAAATAAATAAATACATAAAAAACAGCCGGCGCTGGCTATCAGGTATAATAAATTACTATAATAAATTTAGCTAGAGACAGAGAAGACACATAATGATATGAAGAGGCAGGTAAAGAAGTCGGGCTTGTTGAAAAGATCTTCACAACCTCTGGACCTCTTCCAACATCACGCCCGATTTTTTCCCATTTTCTTTTTTTTTTCTTTATTCGTTTTACCCTTTTCAATTCCCTGTTCCGTAACTGTACATCGACATCAACACCCACCCCTCGATTTTTCCGAGCCACTTGCTCCGATGTTCCAGACAAGGGAGTGTGCTTCCCCACTGATACCATTTGCGGGATTCGCATTTCATCCGTGTTCAATCAATAAGGGTTTTCAAGCTTATTTAGATCCATGATACTGTCGTTTCCGGGTGAATGGTTTTGTAAACAAAAACTGTTTTCATTATTTTAATTTTTTAGGTATCTGTTCCGCAGGTTGTCGCTTCGAGTTGACTTACAAGTTTTAACTATTAATTCGTTGAATTTTTGATATTTTCCAACATACAAGTTACCGCGTGCTCCTCAGGGCAAATAGAAGGAGAGGCGGCTGGGTGAACCGTGTAACTGACAAATTACAATTACTGACAGTTTGTCAGTTACACGGTTCACCCAGCCGCCTCTCCTTCTATTTACCCTGAAGATGACCTACAGTCGAAACGTCGGCACAAATAAAAAATAAGTTTAACTTATTTGGTGTTTATTTTGACTGCACCCCCCCCCCCCAAATATTTCTATCCTCCAAAATTTCGAAGTATTTGATGATATATGTTAGTTGAAATGATTACCGAAGTATACATACTTCTACAAATTACAAACTAAATACAAATTAATTAAATAATAATATAAAAACTAATCATTAATTAAAACGTGGCTGATTGCGTTTCAGTTGAGTGTGATTGTAGATTTAGTTGGTTTTCGCTCCATCAATATTTACATTCTGGTATGTATATAAGTACATATAATTACATTATAAACTTCATGTATAGGGGGAGCAGAGTAGCTCATTTAATCAGTTAATACCGGTTGTTGGACCCAGCAGGATCTGATGATTCATATGGGGCTCACCCAGTCTCTATGAAGTAGGTATCCTTAATTGGGCGGTTGAACGTGATCTCGGACAAATCACCTCCCTACACAGCCTTTTTCCTAGAAACAGTACATTCTCTAACATGTACTGAATCAAAGATCCTTCATGGAGGGTTGTAGTGGTACAGATCAGGTAAGATAAAAAACAACAATAAATCCGCAGTAGTATAACCAGATCAATGTTACATAAATAGAATTCGCCTTTAGGATTCGCGGAAAACATATTTATACTATCATGGCATGCTAGGACATGAAAGAAAAATTGTTAGACGTTTGATTGTCATAAATGTTATAAAATAAATAGTCACAACTAAGAACACATTATTTTAATTGCACATTACAATAAAAAATGTTTCGAATATAGGGCTAAAAATAACAATGTAACTTGTAATCCTCAATATGGAAAAGCAGAAGTTGCCGGTGTGAACCTATCTGCATGGTTGGTAACCAGGAAGTAATCTAGGACATCTGGCACAGATATATCTGAGGATGATATCAGAGCAAACTCAACTGCAGTATGCACATTCCACACAGAGTCCAGCTCTGTTAGTTCTCTTCTGGGACAAGGAGCACTTTATAAGAACTGGAGATGTCACCTTGGATCTGGGAGGTGGTGCAATCAGACAGGAATGCTGTTCATAGCCGTGGAATTGTCTAATTAATTTTCAGTACATGGTAGAGACTGTACTGTTTCTAAGCCAAGGGTTGCGCAGAGTGATGATTTGGCTAAGATTACATTCAAAGGTTTTACCCCAAGTGAAGCTGCCGGTTTGTAGAAATTTCGACCGGATCGGAAAGAAGACTCTCGGTTCAGCAACTCAGCACTCGACACAATGAGCTACCTACTTCACTTAAATAATTCAAAATATACTATATTAATATTTAATGAATGTGAGTATATGTTATGGACATTACAGGTCTTGAATCACGTGCCATATAACAGAAATAGGTGTTTTTATTTTCTCGTAAAAGATTCATTGAAAATACAATACAAGATATCGTCAATATAAATTCATTGTAGTTTAATAATAATATTTAAAAAATATATATTTACGTACTCTACAAAACGTACATATTTATTAAAATTAAATTAATTTTTTGCCATAGGATCTATCCATCTGAGAGGAGCAGCGAGTTGCTATGCCGAAAATCCTGGTTCAAATCCCACTGCCTGTAGGACTTTAATTTAGTCTGTTAGCAGCCGGGGATGGATCATATGGGATCTGAGACTCTCCTGGGGCTTACCCAGCCTTTATGAAGTGGGTACCCAAAATAAGGGGGGGTTGAGCGTGATCTAGGACAAATCACCTTTCTGCACATCCGTTGTCCATGAAACACTCCCTAACGTGTACTGGCACCAGACCCGTTCACGGGTTGTAGCGGTACTGTTTTTTTTTTCCTTCTATCCATTTAGATTGTCGTGGCTAAGGGAACTTGGATTTTGAGCAACCATGATTTCGGCCTTAGGCCAAATGAGTTTGTTGGACCAAAGAACGAACAGATTTTAATAGGAAGTTTATTTTTAGACTTAATTAAATTATAATTCGGATACAAAAATCTACTGATTTACTAAGGACTGCTGTTACTTGATCCATAATATTGAGTATAAACCAATCGGGATAGCTCAATGTATAAAGCACTAAGTTTTTGTACCGAAAATCGTAGGGTGAGCCCATCCTAGATAAAGTGGTTACCCTTCGGTTAGATTTATTTATATTCAGATAAAAAAACCTAGCGGTTGAGCGTAATATCGAACAAATCACCTTCCTGCACACCCTTTGCCTTATTGACCTTAGCACAGTCTCTACCATTTACTGAGCATTTGTTTTGTTTTCTTGGGTGGCTGATTAGTACTACACAAGTAAATAAATAAATAAAATTCACAGGAGTAGAATAAATCAACAGGTAGCCGAAATGAAATCCGGTAATCCAGAGTATAGAAGGAGCGGAATGAAGGATAGAGGATACGAGGGAACCTACAAATTGTTGGGGCCTCAATTTGGAAGTTGAACCACTACCTCAGATAATGTCCCGTCCTATCGGAAAATGGCGTATCACTTCTGAATTTATTGGGCGCAAGATAGTGTTAGAGTCCGGAAGGCCAATAAATCTAGATGTAATCCTTTATTTTCAATCTTT
Source organism: Troilus luridus (assembly GCA_964056705.1). Taxonomy (NCBI): domain Eukaryota; kingdom Metazoa; phylum Arthropoda; class Insecta; order Hemiptera; family Pentatomidae; genus Troilus; species Troilus luridus. Next base: position 95,544,823 of record OZ057415.1, on the reverse strand, counting down.
AGGCCCTTCAAAAAATATCTTAAAAATCGCGGATGACTTAACTGTTTCCTCATAATTTGAAAAAATTTAATAAATATTTACTTTGTCTCATGTATTTGTTAAATGCACGTTTCAATGTATTTTTGTATACATTTTTTTAGGGTAGCTACAGATTGAGATCGTATAAATTATACATTTGATATATTAATATAATATCCAATATTATTAAGTAGGTATATATTGGAACAAAAAAGCCTCAAGTCGCTTCAGCAGTAGTATAGTAACATGAATTCAGACAACTCAAGAAATTCAATCTCATCATATCAGTTATATATATAGCTACAGTAATTAACAAAATTGCCCATTTAGATTATATAAGCTTGATCCAAATAATTAAAACTAATTACAAAACCATCAAAGGAATTCAAAGATATATTGCCGGAATACCAACTAACAGTGCTATACGAATATTTACGGGATGTTCCACATTGTTGAAATGTTTCAGTAGCTTATTGAATTTTCGTTTAGATTTTTTATGTAATCGTCTCATAAATGGTAACCATAGCTTCTGATAATTCTCTAAAAGAATCATTCAATCAACTATTAAATCAATATAGATTTTTTTTAGCATGAATAGTTTATAATTATTACTAACAAAAAAAGTGTATATATATATATATATATATATATATATATATATATATATATATATATATATATATATATATATATATATATATATGTATATATATATATATATAAATTCTAAACAAGTTTAATAGATAGTCCAGGATCCATGGTCCATTTTTTCACTTGGTTAGTATCAAGCTGAATCTTCGTGAATAGCTTCACTTCGATGAGACGCCCAACAATTTCCTGTGCGAAAATTCTCGATTGTGGTAGCTAACAGAGGTAGCAAGGATAAAATATGTCGATTTGATGATTCTCAAAAATGTATTACTAACTGGGTTTTTTTTGTTAAATATCAAGATAATTATCTAAATTATTTGAAAAAATATTTGTCCTACAAAATGTATGGTTTGATCAAAGGGTCCCCTCCTTCCAACGTGTATCGATAACGAAGTCAAAAAAGAAGAAGTAAAAAAAAACAGCTGGTTAGTAATCATTTTTGATGACCTCGTTATCGATACATATTAGAAGGAGGGGACTCTTTGTTCCAACCATACATTTTGTAGGACAAATATTTTTTCAAATAATTTAGATAATTATCTTGAGGTTTAACAAAAAAAAAAAACAGTTAGTAATAAATTTTTTAGAATAATCAAATCGACATATTTTATCCTTGCTACCTCTGTTAGCTACCAAAATCGAGAATTTTCGCACAGGAAATTGTTGGGAGTCTCATCTAAACGAAGCTATTCACGAAGATTCAGCTTGATACTAACCAAGTGAAAAAATGGACAATGGATCCTGGACTAAGACACTTATATAAAAATATATATATATATATATATATATATATATATATATATATATATATATTTATATATTACCCTGGCCTCACCCTGATTATTTATCTCAGTATGATATACAAATAAATAAAATTCCACCTTATAAAGGCTTTGTGAGCCTAATTAAGGTCTGCAGATCCTACAACGTATTCTAAATACGGTGCATATAAAGAAAACATATTAAAAAAATTTTTATTCCCAAAACAAACAAAATCTGAGTAATTTTGAGACAAAAATCCCTCTCAATCCCACATAAATTTGTGTACGTAATTTTCCTGAGCATTATGGATCAAACGAATAAATTTATGCAAACGGAACGATCGTGCAGAGGAAAATAAGCAACGAAATGATTACTTGTATTGACGGAAGCGGAAGCTGAATCACGTTATTCTTGTAGTCAGTGATTGGCTTGAATTGTAGTTGTAATATAAGTAATAACTCCATTTCAAGGCCTAACTTATTGTGCAGCAAGATGAGAATGACACGATTTCGCTTCCTTAAGCACAAGAATCTCATTTAGGACAAAATTCAACTTAACCAATTTTTCATTGGAACTGCAAATATAATAAAAATTATTGTCATTAAAGTACCATACACCATCTCTACCATGCACTGAACACAATAACCCTCATGGGCTTGTAGAGGTTTTGAGAGAATTTTCAAGAGTTATGTGGAAACATTTAAATAAATTTTGAAAGAGCCTGTAGAGACTCCCACACTGATTTATAAGGGAATGGAAAATTAAAGGAACTCCCAGGAGATAGATAAGTGGAGGAGGCAGAGCTGGCTAGTCACTCAATCAAACGAACCTAAGCAATGGGCCAATAAATTGCAAAATTACAGGAAGTTATTGCTTCTCCGTGGATATCTCAAAGCCCTCTCTATCGTCATCAAGGCTTTGTTAAGAGAACAAGTTTAAATATATTAAGATTATCAAAATATTTATTGAGAAATTTGAGAGGATTACAACAGCAGTATAAGTTAACTGAGGAAGATAAAAATTTCAGGTTGTTTGAAAATATCCACGAGTAAACGATTGTGTTTTCAGACTAAATCATCAGTAAGAATGTAATTTTGATAATTTGAAAAAATAAGTTCACGACAGTAAAAACAAAATAAAACATTTAGGACGACCTGTGGTTGTTAGCATTCTTAGCAAGTTCGTAGCCCGGCAGTTGGTCCTAGGATTTTTAAAAGGAGAGTAATAAATCCTTGGTTATACAGTTCTTCGGAAGTGACGTTAAATGGGAGTCCCAGGGTTGTACGATGTCAGGAACTCGTTGAAATTCTCTATCCTAATTGAACCTGGAAAGGCAAAATTTAGAGCTTCTGTCCGATTAGCAATAATACCATAAAAGTGACGTTAAATATACAAACAAATAAAATATTAAAAATATCTGATGTAGAAAACGCCATGGGTTTCTCGTATCTTTTATTTTGCCTGTACCACAAAAACCCATTAAGGGTTTTGAGTTCACTATATGGTAGAAACTGTACTGCTTCTAAGCCAACGGTTGTGCTAGGAGATAATTTCTTTAAGATCACACACAATAGCCAGGTTTTTCCCAATTAAGGGTACCTACTTTATGAGGATATTTTAGATAGTTTTATTATCTTTCATAAAATCAAGAAACTTAACATTTCTTTATTTAAGGAAGAAAATAGTTGGGGGTGCAATCAAATAACAACACTAAATAAGAGGTTACTTATTTAATTATGTGCCGATGATGTGAGGATAAAATATGTCGAGAAAGACAACAGACAAAATAACGGAACTATAAACTTTTATAATTCTGACAAAATAACAAAAGACAACAGACAAAATAACAGAATTATAAAAGTTTATAGTTCTGTTATTTTGTCTGTTGTCTTTCTTAGCCCTGAAGATGACCCACAAAGTGGGTCGAAACGTCGGCACATAATTAAATAAGTACCCACTTATTTAGTGTTTTTATTTGACTGCACCCCCAACTATTTTCTTCCTTACGTCTATCATTCAGTCAACCATCCCCTCGCTTCTCATTTCTTTATTTACTTAGTTTTATTGGAAGTAAAATGTTCTTACCGCCTTAGGTTTTTTTTGGTAAGTAACACATATCCAATCGTTTATTTTATCACTGAATTAAGTTAGGACGGGTAGCCAATCGATTTCTAACAAGTGACTAGTTTACTATGAAATTCGTTTGAGTAACTTAATAAACATTTTACTACACTTTTACAATATTTTCTCTCGAAAGGAGTCAAAATGACTCAAGCATTCTTGAGCCCTGAGATCTTCCGACGAAGACGAATATGTTTTAAATTAGCACGCAGGGATTACAAGAGGTTCTTCCGGACCCAGCTTCCTTGCATCTTCAACATTCTCTTATAATTTATTTCTCGGAAGCCTCGAGGATGTTCTTTTTCGAAGCCGATCTTCGGCGATGAGTAAGCCCTTAGTCATCAGGTTGTCCTTGTCTTTTTCTTATTGACCTGCATCCGAAGAATTGTACTAAGCGGGATCTCTATGTTCAATAGGTAGTAAATAAAACACTTTTTTATAGGATTGTACTATACATATGTATGAAAAGATAAAGAAACCTGTACCACTCTACCACCAAACATTAAAGGTTCAGTACATGGTAAAGATTGTACTGTTTCTTGAACAACGGGGGATTTGAACTAGGATTTCCGGCATGTCAACTCAGTGCTCTACCACTTTTCCAGTCCTGTACATATGTATGCATGAAAATAAATCATTCCTTTGTCATTACAAAAAAGTCATGTTTGGTACACAACAGTAGTTTTTAATTTTATACTTAGGTTTAATAAAACATTTTTTTTATTATGGAGTATTGGATCTTGAATTTAAGATACTGTTTAATAAATCCTTTTATTGGGTAACGATAATTACAATCAGCCACACTTTAGGATAATAAGTATATGTGATCTATAAAAATACGAATTTAATAATTAGACAAAAAAAAACACGCATACAATTACGTCAAACAGGTAATTTGATACTCTTGGGATATTTAACGTGTATGGTCGTTATACATTTATTCGTAGGACTGTTTGATAATGGAAATATGTATCAATGCTGTAAATATATATATATGAAGCCAGAGTAGCTCCAGGTTCAAATCCTGCAAAGGCAAATATATTATTTAATCTCTTAACTGTTATAGATGCATTTTTTAGAATCTGCAGCCCCTCCAGGGTCTCACCATTGTACTTACAAATTGATGACGAGTTGATATTAACACATTAATGAACAAAATGCTTATTCAATACTAAAACATTTTCAAAGGGGAGCGGAGTGGCTCAGTGGTAGAGGACTTAGTTGCCATGCCGAAAATCCTGGTTCGAATCCCGCTGCAGGCAAGACTTTTATTTAGTCTGCTAGCAGCCGGAGATGGATCATAAAGGATAAAGGACCCTCTTGGGGCTCACTCAGCCTCTAAAATCTGGCGGTTGAGCGTAATCTAGGACAAGTCACCTCCCTACACAACCGTTGTCCATGAAACAGTACTATCTCTACCCTTGTAGTGGTACAGTGTTTTTTTATTTTTATACTTTCAATACTTTAAATAAACATTGTAAAGAGTTATGGCCAATGAAACGAGTAATATTTCACTGTTCTATTAGGATCAACAGTACAAGTACCACTTATGTATTAACATCGTACACGTGTCAATTTTATATATAGTGAGTCATAGAGTGGGGAAACCACACAACTTGAGATGGAGGGTAATCGGAGACGAGAAGGAATTAGATAGGGTTGTGATGGACGGACAGTTGGAGGGCTTGCCTCATCCAAAATACTTGACAGGGCCTAGTCAAATGTGCGCAAACATTTTGCCCAAGTTTGTGTTTGTTGCGGCAACTTGGGCGAGTGGGAGACGTCAGTTTGCCCCAACTTAGCATCTACAACAGCCCGATAATTCCCCCCCCCCCTCTCACTTGCTCTCTACTGTAACAACTTTCTTCATGTTTTGGTGGGTTTCGATTAATTTAATTCCGTCTTATTAATATCATATAGATAACTGAATGGTGTAATTGCTCGCACTATACAAACCTGCCATTGTATGTATAAAATTAACAAACAGTAATTACATAAGCATTGAAATGTCAATCTGATTCGAATAACACAAACCCAATTATGATTTAATTAATTAAATAATCAACTAACTAATTTGCGTGATTTAGAGAAGATACTCTCTTAACAGACATGTACAACGATAAAACAATGGATATATTTGAGAATTAAATGTAAATACTCACAGACATGTCCTTGATTATTCATGTTAAATGTTAAAACAAGCATAAAAATATAAAATATAATACTGACCGCAACCAGATTTTTGTGTCTCAAGTTTGTAAAATAAAAATGAATAAACAAAATAAAAATTATTGAAAATATTCTTATAATTATGTACAGACCGTACTCAATTTATTAATCACAGGCTTTTAAAATTGAAAAAATATATTAAATAGAAAGAATAAACAGTTTTAAAAATAAAAATTACCCCGTTATAAACAATTGAACAAAATAAATAAGAAACATTACACAAACAGTATCTGAATTTTCATCCCATGCTTTTAAGATAGAAAAATAAAATTGAAAATTATATAGAAAAATAAATGAATACGAGTCCTTCTCAGGTTTGTAAAATTAAAATAAGTTACATAAAAAAAAATATTACCCTCACTGTATTTTGAATATTAAGTCAAGCCATTAAATATTAAAAAAAAAAATAACAATTATATCAAAGTAATAAATAAATACAAGAAAATGTTAAACTAAATACCCTCATAACATCGACGAAACCCTGACTATTTACCCCGGGTCTTAGAGAAAATAAAATAAAAAATTAAACATTATTTTACATTAACGTACACTGAATGTACGATAATTATTTATCCCAGGCTTTTAAAATAATTAAGAAAATAAATAATAAAAACTTACACTGATTAAACTCTCATTTTTAAATCATTTTCGACTAACAAATATCACTTACTTCTGGTCTTTGCTAATTTAATTTCTCAAATCAATATATAAATAACTTTGTTATTTAAACTTTACAAATGATTAAAAAATGTTTCGACATTTATTTGCCATTCTCAATTTCAGCAATATTCATTCCTCATACAACTTCATTAAAATCATAAGTGAAAATCATCCAATATGGTTTTTTCTTCTCTATCCTATTAGATAAATCAAGAAGATCGAGTCAAGTATATAAGAAAAATCTTATAAAGAAAATGAATATATGAATATAAATAACCTTTATGTGCGTTTTTTTAATAAACTTGCTAAATAAAATATAAAATAAATAATAGTCTTAAAATAAATAAATAAAATATTAAAAAATAGAATTAAAAATGTTACAGTGAATAGAGTGGTTTCTCATACTAATGACCAACGAAACCCAGTATTTAGTAGTTATTTAATTTTTCTAATAACATTGATATGAGTTATGATATAATTAATATCATACATTTTTTAAATTTAAAAATACATTCTGTAATAAAATGAATTTATGTACGATTAAAAGTATTTTTTTAAAATATAAAGCTACTTGAGAAAGGTTCTTTCCAACTATATAGGCCATTGTCCCCCTCTTCTATTGGAAGAGAAATATCGAGAGAATGGCCCAGAGTTACTGATTTGATAGAGCTTCGAGTACTCAGTCACTGTCATCCCGGTCTATACTGGCTCTATCAGGCCCAGAAATTACTAATATAGCTCCATTTATTTGTTTTAATCCTCCAATTAAGCCACCGGAATAACCATTTTCCAGGAAAACCAGATCATGTGCAGACTCAAATCTACTCAATATAAAAATTTCGTAGAATTTCAGGCTGCAATAAGAGTCAGTGAGTTAGTGAACGAGTGTATAATTTATGGAAAACTAAATGAAATAATGGAAATTAACTAATGGATTTGAATAGATTTGTTCGGATGAGATTGTTAAATTAACTCGTTCATGTCCATATATGCATTATCATCATCATCATCATTTATGATTTCGCCTTTAAGTACGCATGTGTGTGACGGAATCTTTGAGCTCGATTTTCGGCCAGTTCAAAACATCGAATTAAATCATATTATTAAATACAATAATATAATACGTTTTTCTCAACTACGTTTCCTAACAGGGGATCTTCAGGATTAACGATTTTTCACATTTAAAGATGCGGTAGTGTCTTGTGCTAATTACTAAGGTGTACAAGGGCTTACATCGCTTAATCTTTGAGACAAGCATGTTCTGCTGCCAGGACCAACTGGGGAGTTTCATATATTTAAAAATAATAATAATAACTTGAAAACACGCTTTTGTAGCTAGCCGAACTAAAAAAATAGAAAATGAATGCGTATTGACTTAAACAAAATTATGACTTAAAAATTGAGGGGAGATTTATAGGATATTTTCATAATGACTGTAATTTTCCAATATCAGTCAATCATATATTTAAACCAATTAACATCAAGCACCCCACGTTTTTTACGATAAAATGAATTTTTGTTCATCACTCTATTTTCATTTTAAAATAAATGTCTGCATTTTTTTCTATTAGAGCTTGTTTTTTGGTATTTTAAACTATTATTTTATTGCTTATATAGTTTAAGTCTAAAGTTTATGATATTCAAACTAAGGCATAAAGTTGAAGGCTCCGTATAATAATAAAACAAAAGGCAGTGAAAGAAAATATTTAAAAGGTATTTCTGAATCTGTAATCAATGCCTTAAAGACGTTGAGTATTTAATGATGGTGCTAAAGAAGTGACTATTGCATTCCCATCACCAGAAGGAGCAGAAAAATTATGAAGGGACGCCCAGGATACAAAAGGACTGCGAAAAAAGTCGCATAAAAGGAAGAGAGAGAGAGAGAGAGAGAGAGAGAGAGAGAGAGAGAGAGAGAGAGAGAGAAAGAAAAGAGAGAGAGAGAGAGAGTGAGACAGAGATCCATTAATTAGAAAACTCGGCGCTTTTGAAGTGGCGGGCGTTTTTTGGCCCCCTTGGATACCTCTCCTTCTACGGCCCACTGCTTAGCATGCTCTGCCAATGCTCTATCCTAGCCAATCAGGATCGTCAGTGGCCATAATGGTAATTATGGTTATCAATGCATCAATCGCAATAAATTTATTGATCGTAATAAATATATTAATCATGTGCAAATACGATGTTTACCGGTCGGCATAACACTTATTATCTTATTAGGAATTCTTTCGTTACCGAACCCAATCTTTACAAGCGCATAAAAATCTTAGCAACGCTATTACTTCAATATTATTAATCGGGTATATGTTTTGCAATACCGCGTTGTGTTATCTCCAAAATAAAAGTCGTGGGTACCCTCCTGGGGCACACCCAGTCTCTGTGGTATGGGTACCTATTATTAGGTAAATCCTGTTTATTTCGTAGGTACAGTCTCTACCATACAAAGAACTCTTAAATGGATTATTTTTTTCTCTCTAAAAAATGTTTAACCTTTGTATATACATTTATTATTAAAAAAAAGTTATATAACTCATTACTAGAAACTAGCTTTATTATCCACCTATAAATTTTCCTCATTAAAAATCGACAGTATTTTTTAAAACTAAATAAATAAAATAAATCCGGTAAACAACCTTCCTATGGGATATTATTTCATTTTGACCAAAACCGTGCAAGAACACCCGTGGTGCAGAGAGGTCACCTTCCCACCCGACAATTGACAACCAACAATTAAGAGCAGGTTGGATTACCGTGCGTGACTGAACAAAACTGCTGCTACAATCAATTACCCCCAGTAGAGGAGCAGACCTGTACAGGATTAGGGTGTGGGGGATCAGCCTCTTGCCTGGGGATTTAGGGAGTAATCCCTACAACTGTCTACGGTGACTACGATTCATTTATATCTACCTATCATACGGTAAAGAGAAAATTAAATAATAAAAACCTTCCATATATTCATGGAGAAAAATACCCGAAAGCAACACATGAAGTCTCAAAAATACTGGAAAAAATAACTAGTCAATGTTTCACCAATTCAGGCATGATCAATGCGCACGCGCCAACAGAAAATGCGCACGACTGGAGTTTACTCTTTAAGGACTAGTATTGTGTAGATCATGTAAAAAGAGGGTAAATGAAAGCATCTTAAAAAATAATCAAAGTATATATAAATATTTATTCAAAATATTTACATCATTCCAATGAAATATATATATTCAACTATTTCACATAATAATAATTGTTAATATTTTTATATAAATCATTCTTGGGAAGATTCGTTTGTTCTACCAAGAGCATTTAAAATGATTTTGATCAGTATTTAGTCCGGGAATAGTATTATCATCATTATTAAATACTGTGACAATAGGTTTGTGGTAACTAAAATACAATACGTGTACATCAGAAGTTACATGGGTTATGCATCGTGAAAACATTGCATCAATAGTTGTACCATATCTAGACATCCCGAGTAATCTCCCATAAATAAAGTCTAAATATAGCACTAAATTAATTTCATTTTTCAAGAATTGTACTAAGTGTAAACTTTCATCTTTACTTAGTGAATTTAAAAAAAATATATATTTATTGAAATTTACAACTCTATACAGAATACATCAAGTAAATATAATGAATGAATACACAAGTGAAAATTAAATCTACTTTCCACTATTCAAATTTTACTTATTGACATTAAGTTAATAAACAAATATCCACTGTGTGTATAAAAACCTCTCTACATATATATTTTTCTCATTTATCATATACTTAGTCTGCAATGTATTTTTATAGTTCTGTTATTTTGTCTGTTTTTCTTTCTTAGCCCTGTAGATGACCCACAAAGTGGGTCGAAACGTCGGCACATAATTAAATAAGTAACCACTTATTAATATTAATTCATATTCATATTAAATTCATAAAACAAACTAAACAACTTTAAATTTTATGACCTTCAAGTTTAAATCAGTAAGTACATACTAGAGTTATAAACGTCCTTAGCCTACATCGGAACTTAAAATTACATATAAGTGAGTTGGAATAGAGTACATATAGGGAGCAAACTCCATTCCCGGTCGAAACCAATCCAACAGTTCGAAGATTTAAACTTGGAGAGGATCGGACAGGACAGGTTGACTCAATGAATGAACTCCGGTCATAACTTCTCGAGCAATTTAAACTTTTAGTTCTACCGGAACGGTTGATAAAGGCAGCCAACTTTTCTATAAGACAAAAGGAAAATAAAATAACTCGAAGGAAATCCTCAAGTTGAAGAAAAGAGGCGCCTGTTTCCAGAGATCCCCTCCTCTCACACATCTTCCTTTCTTCCCTTGTTTAAGAGTGTATAGCCGTAAGAGAGTCGCTTATTTTTTAAAATACTAGCATATATATTTTATAAATATACATATTGAACAAGTATTTGGTTGGTAGATGTGGTAATATCAATTTGGCATGATAATGAGACCAATACAGTATCGAAACGTCGCCATAAGGTAGATAAAAGAATAGATTGAATCTCAAGAACGAAATGTAAAAATTATTTATAGCACTCAAAAAAGTATAGTATATATATGAGTAATATTAAAAATAGTTATAAATGAGTAACATTAACAACCAGGGAAAAAACACCCACACCAGCAAGAGTTGTATAAGATAGATGAGACATTCTCAGTACCAGCAAACCGGTCCACCAACTTCGAAGAAGTCACTCAAATATATCGAACTTCCGCATTGTTGGTAGAAGATTGTCTGGTATCAGTGGAATTTAAAAACTTGGTTGAGAAACCTGACATGTAACCACTACGACCCGTGAAAGGGTCTGGGGTTCACTACATGGTAGAGACGGTACTGTTTCAAGGACGACGGTTCTGCAAGGAGGTGATTTGGCCTATACCACGCAGAAACACCATAGTTTTCCTCTTATTTTGGGTACCCAATTCATAGAGTCCCGGGAGGGTCCTAGATCCCATAGGATCCACCTCCACCTGCTAACAGATTAAATAAAAAGCCCTAAATTGTATTATTATTAGATGTAATCCGCATGAATACATGTTTATTTTATTTATTTTTGTATTATTAATATTTTTTTTTTGGTCGAGAAAGTACAGACAAAACCTGTGGCGTTAATCGCAAATGTAACAATTTATGTGTTTGAATGTGTAAACGCTTTAAGATATGTTAAGCACTGTGTGTACAATGCTGAGTTGCTGAAGGTCCCTGGTAATATCCTGCTATGGTAAACTACTTAATCTGTTAAAAACCATTGATGGACTATGTGGGTCTACAAACCCTCAGGGGGCTCATTCATCCCCTATCAAGTACCTTAATTGGGAAAAAACCTGGCGCGATATGGGACAGATCACCTCCCTGTAAAACGGTTCGAAACAGTACGTTCAATACTATGCCTGAACCCAATACCCTTCTGGGTTGTAGATGTAACGCTTTTCAAAAAAAAATTACTATTAATGTTAATTTTTTTGATAATGTTTAATATGTATTATAACTGGAATAAAACCTCCGGAATATATATTTTTTGTTTTATTCAAACCTGGTGTTGGGTTTTTACCTTCTGTAAGGTTCCAGTTGGACTAAGCCCTCGGACTGGAGCCTTACCGCATATTTATTGCAAGAGATATATAGAGATACGTTATATATACTGGTACTACTGCCATAGGGTTTTTTTCCGTTTTATCCACCAGGGATGTTACCCAATCGATTTTATAAACATATAAATTTTTTTGGCTATTAAAAATTTAATAGCTTATAATTATGAAAAATAATTATTTTAAAGTGCCAGGCATATATAAAACAAAGAGAAAAAATATTTACACATTTATATATTAATATAATTTAATATAACCAAGCATACTATCCAATAGAACTTTCGAAAATTTTAAACAATTTATATCTATATATAAGACTTTTACTTAGTCTGTTAGCAGCCGTAGATGGATCCTATGGGATCTGGGACCCTTCCTAGGGCTGACCCAGCCTCTATTAAGCAGGAAAACCCTTAATTGGGGAAAAACCTGGTGGTGGATAGGATTGATCCAGGACAGATCAACTCCCTGTACAGCCGTTGTCAAAGTAACGGTACAGTTTCTACCTGGTACCTTGATGAATTCATTACCTTTCAAGAGTTTTAGTTGTACAATTTTTGTTTTTTCATTCCTTACCATAGCTGAAATCGTTATTATTTAGGAAAGACTTCAACAAGTTGATAACAATTATACTTGTAAATAATATCAAATTAAGTAAATATTTACCTGTACCACTACAACCCGTGAACGGGTCTGGGGTTCGTGGTAGAGACTGCGCTGTTTCATGGATGTCCTAGGTCACGCCCAAGCCCCAGATTCCCGACCCTTATTTTGGGTACCCTATTTTTATTAGAGGCTGGGTGAGCCTCAGAAGGGTCCTAGATCCTATATGATCGATCTCCTAAATAAAATTATTGCCCGCAGTGGGATTTGAACCAGGATTTCCGGCATGTCAATTCAGTGCTCCACCACTGCGCCACTCCGGTCACTAAGAAAATATTAATACGAAAAAGTATAAGCAATAATTTCAATTATTTTCTGGAAAATAGCGCCCAACGAGAAGCTTGTCGATTTTAGGAATCGGCATCGTGCCCTCGGGTTCACTAAGTCTTTTATAATTATTATGATTATAGACTGCAGAAAATGCATTTTGTACATACGTAAGTTATTTACATACGAGTATAATAAACATACGAAAAGCATAATTTATAACAGGGAATAAGGACGTATCAATCCTGGCCGTACATAAATATTCATTTTCTAATCTTGTCCTGTCAATTTAACCATATCCCATGAAATAAAGCTCTCACTACGACCGGACACCATCGACACTGATGTCCGCTAAAGCACTCCAAAGCGTGAATTATAGACCGTATCGTATGATATGTTACAAGCCAGATAATATCCTCATAGGAAGAATATCAATTTGCCGCCGATCCCCTCGGTGAAGGGTGTGCATTAAGCTCGCCTAGTACCGCGAAGGGATTTGCATAGTATATTATCATTGCGGTTCTATAACAGCTTGATCGAGTACTCTTCGCTACATACCGATGCGTCAAACCGGTACAAGCTGGAAAGTAATCAACACAGCACAGAAGCGAATATATTTGAAAAATAAAAGTAAAAAATCTGACATCTATGAATAATCTGTGTTAACAAGTTTTAACCTTTTATTTCCTCTTAAAATATTCTCGAAAACAAAATTGATCGAGAGTAATGGTATGAAAAAAAGATTTGTAATTGTGGGAAATATGTATATAGGTCGATAATTATTCCATCAAGACATAAACGGCTCAACAAACATTCCGAATTATAGATGGGTATGTGTGTATAGGAGCGGAGCGGCTCAGTGGTAGTTGAGTTGCCATGCCGAAAAAAATCCTGGTTCAAATCTTGCTGCCGGTAAGATTTTATTTAGTCTATTAGCAGCGGGAGATGGGTCGTATTCTATCTATCTAAGATTCACCTGGGACTCAAAAAGCCTTTTAAGTGGGTACCCAAAATAAGGAGAGAAAATCTTAGGAAAATCGCGGTTGAGCGTGATCTAGGACAAATCACCTCCCTGCACAACCGTTGTCCTTGAAACAGAACAGTCGGGTTTTCACGGGTTGTATTGGCACAGGTATTTTATGTGTTTGTATATGTATAGTATATCTTTATCTCATCTATATCAAGTTTTTTAAAAATTTTATGTATGTTTTACAACGAATAAAAGTTCCAATGTATAGACAGCACCATTATGTACATCACCATTTAAAAACGAATTTATTGATAATAAGTTCCGAGGTCGTCCTCATCTGTGAACCCAAATCTAAAGAAAAAATGGAGTTAGTGAAAAAAATTGTCGAAGACGTACAACGGGCAACATACAAAGGTCTTTTTTTTTAACTGATATTTTTATAACGTAACTATAAATTTTAAATAACAAATCTTGAGGAGGTTTAAAAAAAATTCTATTGTTTGGACAATTAAAAAACTTTCGTAATTGAAACTATTGAAGAAAACAAATTTTAGTTTTCAAATTTCTTGCCAATGTTCTTAATAATAATAATGGACTTGACTCAAAAGCAACAATCAGCGGAACTGATACCGATTTGAATTATCATCACTGCATAAGGAAACATGTGTTATTATATATCTTATTATTTGTATCTAAAAAACATTTTCCGTTCTATACGTCATACGTGACTGCAATGTATCGGCTTTGATATGATTAACCTGGCTAAACACGATCGTACAAATACAAACACGATCACTTAGATCACGCGAGTGTTTGAATAATTAAAAAAAAAATGAGTCTGGGAATAAGAAAAGTATTAAAGTTGTTTGTGGAAAGTTTGTAGTAGAAACTGGAATCAAGTTGGGCAACTTTTTTTTAGTTATACGCAACCCATTTTTTTCTTGAATTCATTCCGACTAAAAGTTACTTTGAAACAAAGACAATTTTTAAATTTAGCTTTTTATCTACATAAATTTTCTGATATAACAGTATATTAATCAGATACTATATCTGGAGCCTCGGTGATTAAGCCGTCCGTTAAGTCGAGTTTTGTCAGAGAGTGTTAACTATATTAAGATAAATGGAATCGTATCACTCTTGTAGATTTTGGTTTATTAAGGAGTTGTAACTTCAGCAATAACTCCATTCCAGATCGTTGCCTGATTTATACACTTATTTATTTATTTATTACTGGGCTCGGTAGCCCTTGAAGACCACTGGTAACTAATTCCTCCATTCGCCTCTGTCCGCCGGAAGGCGCCCCCGAGCCACCTGAGACGGGGCCCTTCCTCTCAATCTTAAGCCATCATGCGGTATTCCATACATCTGCATGAATTTTAGTGTATCGGGTTCATTGTGTAAGTCCCTTTATTCTTTATTGGGTCAGATTCTCCTCTTGTCCTCCACTCTGATTGGCCCGAAAGTTTAACGTAGGACTTTTGTTTCCCACACTTCAAGGATCCAATTTAAGGATTACAATCTTTTGCCAGATACAAGGTCTCGCATTAATAAGTCACAGTTGTTTTATATATTGTTGGTTCGCCTTCTCCATTGACCATTCATATAAAAAGATCCGAAAATTCTGCGGAGCAGCATTCTTTCGAAAATAACCAGCTCTTTTTCCTTGGCCTTAGATAAAGTCCATGTTTCAGAGGCGTAGGTCAAGACTGGGCTAATCAGGGTCTTATATATCGTGATTTTTGTTTTCCATATTAATATTGAGCTACTTAGATGCGTCCTCAGCCCCAAATGACATCTATCAGCGTTGATGGGTATCCTTTTTTTATTTCCTGAGATATATAGTTTGAAGAAGTCACAATTTATCATCTTTTAAACTTCGAAAATAATACGATCGCACTTCTCTTGGTATAAGAAACTCATTTTTCCTAAAAATTCTACTAACAACTTATCCATTGAGAATGTAGATATAATTGCCGATACAAAATTTTCTTTGTGTCCCGCAGGGATCATTGCTCGTACCTCCGTTGTCGGTTATATTTATAAATGACGCGACAATGACTGGAACCTGCGCAGAGGGAGCTCACGACTTGCACCGCGTGGGCGTGAACCGCCTCGGAGAGACAGCAAGTGAGATAAGGCTCAAGATATATCCGACATAACGCTTTACAAAACCAACCGCTCCGTATTTAAAGTATTAGATTATGTTCAAACATTGTTTATTGTGTACTTAATTTATGGTTTTTAGCGGGTAAACATTATCTCATATCGTCCATATAACTGGGTATATTAATAAATAAATTATGGAATTTTGTAAAATACAAATTTCCTTTGAGAAAATTGAATTCCTCTATTCCAAGTTGGGAATTCCGAAATTTAAATCTATGGTGAACTTCAAAACATTGATTCAAAGACTTCAAATAACGTGGTGCTATTGTCATCAGTATTAATTCTATGGGTTGTTTTATTGACATGAAAAGTAATTTGCTTGCTGGGAAAAACTCTAATTTGGCTTAGAAGTCATAACCTCTCCAGGGGTAGTCTGATGTAAGGTCTGCCTGAACTGAATTTATACAGAAAAATTTTGTACTGAGAGCATAGTCCATTATTTACATCTTGTTCTAATAACATTTCATTGTATTTATTTATCATTTCGTTTTTATGTTTGAACACTAAATTGGAGTATGAAAGGGATATTGATATAATACAATAAGAACGTATCAAAAAACAAACTAGATTGGTTAATCGGAAGAGACCTATACCCTCACATGACGACGCACCTTATGTTTCAGGACTGAAAGAGAAGAAACTAAACGAGCTGGGTTACGAAGTCCTCCCACACCCACCTTATTCCCCAGACTTATATCAAACAGAATTCAATCTGTTCAAAAATTCTGACACGCTCCTTATCAATAAAATTTTTTCAAATGATTCTCAATTCAAAAACTCATTTTTTGTTTTTAATTTCGCAAAAAACCCAGATTTTTTCAGTTTTGGGATTGAAAACTCGATAAAACGTTGGGAAAATTATGGTAAATATTTTGAATAGAAATGTTTTGATTTCATAAACGTGCTATACTAAAACGGACATTTCATTTGGTACGACCAGATATTATTTTCGACTGTGATGTAGTAAGGTAATTATTTTACAGATCTAGTTTAGCTGATATCTATCAATTACCGAAGTTGATTAAAACAAATAAAACTACACAGCGAAAAGGGAGCCAATACTTGGGGAATTGAAGCTATCATCACGTATAAATAATAAAGTATATGAGGATCTAGATGGAGAGGAATAGGATAGATAGGATAAGAAGGAGTTGGGGCAAATAGTAACGGTCCCTCTGGAAGGTAATCGCTTCCACCGAGGCTCTCCTCACGTACCCTACCTTTACCTACGGGTACCGACACATTAGCACACCAATATTATATATGCCTTGCGCATGGACCGTAATATCTCCACTAAAAACACAGTGCACATAGTTAATTAATGTCATAAAAATATTGCAATACACAATTTTTGATACATTACAGTTCAAATTTAATTTATAAGTTAAGCTATAGACGATTTTTTGGTAAGCATAACTACGTACGTATTGATTATTCCATAGGTTAACATCCATTATATTAACTGCAACTGTTACATATTGTTGTTTATAGTTTTCAAATATTTATAAATGTTACAAGCTTGCCCAAAAATACCTGTACAATACAACCCATGAAAGGTCTGGGGTTCAGTATGTGGGGAAGATTGTAGATTATCTTAGACACGGTTCTAAAGAGAGGTGATTTGTCCTGGATCACGCTCAAACTCAATGATACTTGCCATGCCGAAAATCCAGGTTCAAATCCCACTACATCCAAGACTTTTATTTAGACTGTTTGGAGCCAGGCTGTTGTTTGATGGATCATATGGGATCTAGGACCTTCCTGGAGCTCACCCAGCTTCTGTAAAATGTTATAAAAATAGGGTACCCAAAATAAGGAGGGGGGAATCTAGCGGTTGAGCGTGATCTTGGACAAATCACCTCCCTGCAGAACCGTTGTCCATCCTACCATTTGCTGAACCCCAGACCCCTTCACGGGTTGCAGTGGTACAGTATTTTTTGGATACCCACTGTATTGAGGCTTGGTGAGCCTCGGGAAGTTTCTAGATCTCATAGGATCCCTCTCCGACCGCTAACTGATTAAATAGCGAGCGAGATTTGAACCCAGGACCTTCGGCACGCCAACTCAGCGCTAGATATCCTCCCTTATTTTGTGTATCCACTTCACATAAGCTGGGTGAGCCCTAGGAGGGTCGTACATCCCATAGGCCCCATCTCCAACTGCTAAAAGATTAAATAAAAGTCTGCCAGGAGCGGGATTCAACCCTGTATTTTCGGCATGGCAACTCAGTGCTCTACACCGAGCCAATCCGCTTCCTTATTATTCCATACAGCCAAATATAAGTTGTTTAAATTTTATTAAAGCTCCATAGGTCTGTAAGCCCAATCCCTGCTAATATTTATTTTTCACTTTGTTCAGTTTCAAAATTCGTTTAATCGATTGATAGAAGAAAGATTGTTTAAATGTTGGCTTTTAATAAGCTTAGTTTAAAAAACTCTATTCATTTAAATATTTTTATTTTGAACAGAAAAGATTTGTCCTGGCCGGGATTCGAACGCGGGTCTTTGGCATCTCTAGCGCGGCACTCTTCCAACTGAGGTATCAGGATCGTAACCATGCCAGACAACGATCCTGGCCTTTAAAATAAAAATATTTAAATAATCACTATTCAATAAAAATAAGTAAAATATAATTTATCCGTATTATTTCTTTTTAGAAAAAAAACAGAAGTTTTCATTCCATTAATTTCAATAAAATATATATTGTATTAAGTAAGTATATTGTATTTAGTAATATATTACAAAATATAAATTGTCAAATTCATTGGAATAAAACTCTTTATTATTATTATCATATTGATATTAATATTTTTTTAAATATATCATTTAATGTAAGGGTAGCTATAATGTCATTGGGGTGTTGTTTATCGAAATGTGGCTCGATCGTCATCAATTTTTCATTTGCCAACATGACAAAGTAGAATATCGAAACACCTTCAAAACTTGTTGCTTCGGCCTGTTATTTTCTCACAAAAGCAAGTGAAAAATTGTAGGTGCTGAACAAACGCTCAGATAAACGACTTAGCGAGACTAATACGAGTGTGGTCCTCAACAGTTAGAGCTTCTTGTTCTAAAAATAAATAATACCCTTCAATTCTGCCAATAACTACTTATCTATATTGAAGATAATATTTTATTATAATTCTTTAAATTAATCGTTAGTAAGCCGTTAGTACCTTTGACATGTATTATTAGGGCCAAGTGAATCTATATTTCGGATAAAAAATCATGAAGAAGAAACAATAAAAATATATCAAAAATAGACATTTTTTCCTGCTAAATTTTACTCAATAAAAGTCCTGCGAATATTCCGTTAGACTGAGTTAACGTCGTGAAAGTGCTTAAAAGACCAACGTTTAGAAAATGACACTAAAATTTCGCTAGAAATGATTCTTGATTTAAATTTTTTATATTGTTACAAGAAAATATATTGTAACTTGTCATCATAAAAAATCATCATCTCTCAATTATTATTCATTTTTAGTATGTTAAAAAAAAACTAACACTATAACCCGTGAACGGGTCTGGGGTCAGTACATGTTTGATGGACAACGGTTCTGCAAGGAGGTGATTTTTCCTAGGTTCCTATTTTTATAATATTTTATAGAGGCTGGGTGAGCCACAGGATAGTCCTAGCTGTTATATGATCCATCTCCGGCTACAAACAGACTAAATAAAAGTCTTGCCCGCAGCGGAATAGCAACTCAGTGCTCTACCACTGAGCCACTCAGCTCCAAACTCTACCAGTATGTTAAGAAGAGATTTCAAAAACACGGGTACATTTAATGTAAATTTATTATTATGAAATCCGATGTACCTTTGAGCAGAACGCCCAGGTTTAAATCCGGTTGTGGCGCATAAATATTTTAATATTTCAAGAGATAGGTATGGACCCTACGGGTTTGCATAATCTCATATTGCGACTATAAAGTTGGTATCCTGAATTGGGAGAAAACCTTGATGAAGACTTGCAACGTGCCTCGAAACCTTGTTTCCTAATGAAGAATTGCTTATTATTAATTGTTATATTTTTGACAACCGACCGGACTACTTCCCCCCCCCCATGATATTTATACATTTAACTAACAGTTATTCAATAGATCTCACTTCTGATTTCTACGGGAAAGTTTTTACAGAAAAAAAAACTTTTCCTACTACAAACCAATACCCTTGGGTTCACTGCATGGATAGATGCTGTACCATTTCTAGGATAACAATTGTACAAGAGGGTTAATTAAACTTTATCACAATCAACCGCTAGGTTTTCCCCCGATAAGATTATCCACTTTACAGAGGCCGATTGAGCCTTAGGTGAGTACCCAGATCACACAGTCTATCCGTAACTGTTAACAGATCAACTAATTTATCTGCCACAGCTGTATTAGGGACCTGGACAGCAATTCAGTGGTATAATGTTATAAACTGACCTAGCTCTTAAGTTATATTAGAATAGCGCATATAGTTGTTTTTATTATTTTTATCGCACATTACACAAACATTTTGGTAATTCAGATACAATTGTGCAACAACACTAAGAGCTGGCTGAACGCAATGCAGGCAGATTGGAGAAGAGAAAGCAATAAACCGGCAATACTTAACGACCTTTACGAGCTGTGATGAAAGAAGTCAACATTCACGTGGGTTCCTCAACTCCCTATATATTATTCTGCGTTGGTAATTGTTGTATTAATATAGATAATTATTAATTACACTATTATATAAAATAGAACTTTCTAATATTTAGATCAAATATAAATGAGAAACTCGTTTTAAATCATTCACTAAAAAATAAAATAATGAATAATATTGCTAGCGGATTAATCTTTCTTTAGCCTTTTTTACTTCTGTCAGTTTAAAAAAAATATATTTCACCTACACATTACACTATAATAGCTCATAAAACATGTAATTAAAATTGTAATATCAATTTCATTTTGTTAACCAAAGTATAAATATCTTATTTTTACTATTTTTTTAGGCATTTATAATATACACTTTTAAATGAGTAATAAAACATGGCTTCTATTTTATCTATTCACATTATATACCTTTCGGGCTAATGACATTATTCCCAGAACAACATTTTCCTTTAATACATTTAAAGAATTACTAATTTACAACAAATCTCCTTCTTTCCCTAAAGTCATTATACAACATTAAAATTTCTTATAAATAAAAAAAATATACTGGCAACCACCATACTCTAAACATTTTTTATTCATTTATTGATATTTACAACTGTATTAAAATAATACATCAAGTAAATGTGCTAAGCGATACATAATGATATGTGAAAATGACAAGTAGGGAAACAACCCACTGTTAGTACTCAAATCACAAGTTCAACTAAGAGTCACGGGGCCATCTTCTTTTCAGACGCCTCGGAGGATTATCGGGAATTGAAGAGGAAGCTAGGTTTGAAACTAGAGGGTTTGAGTGGAAATGAAGTTTGTTATGAAAGGATAGATAGCGGGTTCGGCCAAATCAGCAACAAATGGAACATTAAGGTCGGTATGGATGATTTTATTCTTAACAAAATAAGGAGCATTAAGGATTTTGGATTGTAGGGATTGGATACGAGAGGAATTCGATGGCTTAGTGGAGCTCCAAAGCCCTACTCCGTAGGTCCAAATAGGTCGTATGATGGTCATGTAGATGAGTCTTTTGTAATTAATTGGGAGCTTAGAGCGTTTGCCTAGTAAGTGTTGAAGTAGCCTGAAACGTCGAGCGGTTTCTTGTCTTTTCAGTCTCGTATGAGGATTCCAGAATAATCGTTTGTCAAGATGCAACCCTAAGTATCGGATCTGTTCTACAGGCACCAGTGGGATATTATTAAAGGATACTGAAGGGCAGGAAGTCATTGGTTTGCGACGTAAGGTACAAGTGATTTGATGCGATTTTTGAGAGTTTATTTTAATTCTCCAGTTTTGACACCATTCTTCAAGATCAGTGATATGGGATTGGAGGCTTTGGAATGCAATAATTGAATTGGTGTTGACTGATAATACACATGTATCATCAGCATACGTGGTAAGGATAGTATTAGGATGAGTTGGGATGTCGGCTGTTAAACTGTATAAAGGATTGGGCCAAGGATACTACCTCGAAGACTCTAAACATTAGTAAGTGATTCTGTTTATGTAGCCGAAAATAAAAATCTAAGATGCTAAACATATTTTTCAAAACTTAAACAATGTAAAATATAAATGAAAGACCCTCGATTTAATATATATATATTTTAAATATTTATTTTACTTACCAAAGGATGCATAAACGAAAGAAAATGAGATTGTAATTACCTGTAAAAAAAAAAGAAAAAAGAATTTGTTAGAAAGTTCATATTAATTTTCATGTTAACAAATAATATTATAACAGATTTACATTTAAATTCAGGAATAAATACTAAAAAAAATATATTGAGAGCCTCGCCATCAGTTAGTTCCAATAAATAAAAGTGTTTACTAGAAACAGTATATATATATGTATAATGTATAAAGGCAGTTAGACAGGTGAGCGATAACTAAATAATTATAATTAATTAGTTATATTATAATTGTAATTAAACAAAATAGCCTAACGCATATATGCCGATACTATGTCAACTCCTATCCCTAAAGGTATACTAATGGTAATAATTGTTTCAATTATAATAAGGACTCTATGTATAAACACTGGTCCTTGAAAAGCATTTACAAGATAATCTTTAACGCATGTGAAACCCTTAGGCATATCCAATAATCTAGATTTCAAAATTTATTTTAAACTAGAAATAAATACTCTATATTTTCTCTTAAATATACTCAATAAAACATTTCTGAATTCTTAAATAAACTTTTATGAACTATTATTATTATGAATCATTAATATAAAATGAACAATCTTTGAAGATGTGTAAGTTCTAACGGAAGCAATAAGAGCGGACCTAAGACGGGGCAGTAAACATCTTTATAAAGCCAATTTATTACCGCCATCAGATCGTAAAAACTATCAATTTCTTTATTTTATATTTCAATTAAAACCTATTGCTTATAGTCTCTTCATTGGTGGCTGTAATATTATTTATATATCGATGGAGGTATATAAAAGTTTTACTGAACGACGCACATTTCTTAAAATACCTGCTGAACTAACTAACATTATTAGACAGTAGTAAAATTCATGGACGATTAATCATTTCAAGTTGATGGATCTGGTATAATAAATATATTTGAACAGAATCTTTCAACATCAGAACAAAATCACTTTTGCCCGCCTCATCAAAGCCAAAATTCAAGACGATTATCATTTAACAATTAAGATTGAACATTTTTTTAACATATAGACGAAGCGTAGCCGCTAAAAATGAGATATATTTTCCGTTATTTTTAAATTTTATATTTATGGTTGCTTCTAAAAAGTATTTGGAGAATTTAAAAAAAATGTATTTATTTATAACTGTATAACAGAATACATCAAGTAAATATAATGAAAGATAAATCATGTACAGGGACAAAAGCAAGTAAAGAAACTACCCAGTGGTAGTACTCAAATAAAAGTTCAACTTAGAATGTAACAAGGCCATCTTCTTTTCAGATGCCTCGGAGGATTACCAGGAATTGAAGAGGTTACGAGTTTGGAAACTAGTGGGTTTGAATGGGAATGAAGTTTGCCATGAAAAGATTGATATCGGATTCCGGCCAAGTCAGCAACAAATAAAACATTAAGGTCATTATGGATTACTTTGTTCATAAGAAAGTAAGGAGCCTTGAGGATTTTCCGAAGGATTTTGGATTGTAAGGATTGAATACGAGAGGAATGCGATGACTTAATGGAGCCCCAAAGCTCTACTCCGCAGTCCAGATGGATCTAATGATTATCATGTATATCAGTCTTTTGTTATTAATTGGGAGCTTAGAGCGTTTGTCTAGTAAATGTTGAAAGTATGAAACGGTGGGCTGTTTCTAGTCGTTTCAGTATAGTATGAAGATTCCAAGTTAAGCGATTGTCAAGGTGTAGTCCTAAGTTTAGTCCGGACCTTGGTTGGAGATTAAATACCATCAAGTGAAACAAATTTAAGAGTGAAAAATACACGTAATATTATCGAGAACAAAGAAAACCTACCGCTACAACCCTTGATGGACTTTGGATTCAGTACATGGTAGAGGCTGTACAGCTTTGAGACGAGGTTTGTTCAGGAAGATGATTTTCCGAGATCATGCCCAATCGGCAGATATTACACCCAATTAATTCTATAAAGGCTGGGTGAGCCGAAGGAGGGTCCGCAGACCCAACAAGGCCCATCTTTGGCTGTTAGCAGATTAAATAATTCATTCATCCCTCAGGCTTTAGCAACTCATCACTCTCTAGATACGATGCTCCCCCGATCTAAAATGCTAAATATTAATCAAATATTCCACGTTACTGTTATATTTTTGTCATTTTTACAAGTAAATGAAAATGAGGATAACAGTAAAACATTAATTTTTTTTTTAAATTACCGGACCTTGAAGGGAGCGAGGTAACTCCGTGGTCGCTGTCCTGACAGTCCTGAGTTGAACTCCAAAAATATGACAGATACATTATATAATCAGTTAACAGTTACTGATGGGCTCAAAGGAGTCTCGATACCCTCATGGGGCTCACTCAGCCTCTACAATGTGGCTACCCAAAATAAGAGTAAAGATATTGATGTGGTTTTAGCGTGATATTGAAGAAATTTCCTCCCTGCACAACCCTTGTTCTTGAAACAGTACAGGACCCTACCCAGGATCTTTAATGGGTTGTGGTGGTACAGTTTTTTATTTTTTTGTTATACTTCAAAACTCAAAGTTTCAAAGTTTAATCAGTTTATATGTAGTCGTAAGAAGTGGGATCTCAATACCCTCCAAAGATTCACCCAGTCTCCACTAAGTGGGTAAATCTTGGCGAACTCATCTCCTCGTACAACCATTGTCTTAGAACGACACAACTATTTCTACAATGAACTCCTTCATGGATACAAATGGGTGGTGGCACAAATATACAACGATGGAATTTAACAACTCAAGTGTTTGCATTAATATTTAGTTGGTTATGCTAATTGAGAAAGCGAAGAGCTTGTATAAGCGATGCTGGAATAGAGGTCTCTTTACGAGGGAAAATTAACGATTAAATTTTATCTGGCTATCTCAGAGAGCTATCTGTCATGACAGCGTGACAGCACCCAGTGATAGTTGCTCCCCTCCAGAGCCATTGTTCTGTCTCAAGAGGGTTTTTGCCTCCATCATCAATCTACTGGGGGGATGTGCTGTAGCCAAACTTGTTGCCATAGCAACCGATTTAACTGTTATCAGTTGCTATTGGCAGCTGGAAATCGGGCGTCATTTTTTTAAACGAATATGATACATAAAAACTAATTCGGATGCACTGTTTTAGCAATTAGTTGAACTCATGTAGAGAAAGCATACATTTCGAGATGCTTAACACACCGTGAAATCACCTAAAATCTGCCTAAAATTAATATACATACTTCCCACTGTATATCATTCATAATAATTAGTTTTTGTATTATTAAATGCAATAATAAATTTCAATAGATACATTTAAAAATATAAATACAGCAGACAGTAGAAGTAGAGACGATATAGCAAATGCAATGGATAAAAAAAAAAATTCAAGGGGTAGGAATGCCTCATTATATATACAGAAATAATATAGTTGAAGCAGATATATATATTATGGAGGCCGCATATAATAAATATATGCGGGAGGATTGTTTATATATTACGGAGACTGAATCCTATGACTCCAAGTGGGCATAAGAATGGAAGAGAGAAGTCATAGCCAACCTGCCTCATCCGACTTGAGAACCTTAAGAGCCACTTGACAGCCATCTAAGGCCCCCTTAAGAATTTCTATTTTCCTCTCTCTCTCTCTCTCTCTCTCTCTCTCTATATATATATATATATATATATATATATATATATATATATATATATATATAAAACTAAATTAATTTCTACTGTTTAGTTCGACTGGATAACGCGTGTTATTTAATTTTTTTTTAAACAATACTTTTTCAAGTTGCAAAATATTTGATACGTCTGACTTAAAGATAATGCCATAAATGGCTTAGTAACATCACAGACTCTTAGGATATGAAGAATCGCTAATAGTGAATAACCTAGTCAGGGTAATGACAGACTTTTTTTTCTTATTGACCACTTTGGATCACATTACAACTTTTCCTCTCTTCTGTTGGAGTTTTCTCAGTTTCTAATATTCTTTTATGCATTCACTAGACCGTTTCTTTTGATCCTCTGTCCAGCTTCGTCCAGTTTTCTCAGGCCTTTGTCCTTCAGCTTCCAAATTCATTTCCTTCAAATATGAGAGTAGGCAAAGTTCAACATTTCCAAACATTTCCTAACTTTTTATTCCACAGGGTAGAAATCTTCTTCTTACAACAATAGTCAAATATTTCTTACTTTCTATTCTCTACTCTCCTACTTTCTCTACAATCCTAATAAAAGAAGAGGGGACCTGAAGGAAGCTGATAGCACAGAAGATATTTCATAATGGATATCAAATTATCTACTAACTTAAAAAAAAATGTGAACAAAATCTATGATGAAAACATCGTGAACCCTTGTAAGACACCAAGAGAGTATCGCTGTCATTTAGAAAGGAAACAAATATTTCGCTATCATACTAAGTCTTAAGTAGTAATGCCTAAGTATTACTTCAACAAGTACAATAACCTGCTGCCACCTGAAGGGGATCGGAAGGTATCAGTGAGGACTAGGCAAACAGGAACTGGGGCAATAAAGGTGTTTTTTAAGGACCTGAGGGAGTCATATCGCTAAAGGAAGGACGCCAAAGCCTATCCTTAAATATTCATAAAGTTTGGTCTCTTCATTGTCGCGAATCGCCGCGGTGGTGAAAGTTGTGAATATTTATAGCCGATCAGTTGGAGGGTCACTGGCCCAATTTAAATGAATGAATAAACCAGAAGAAGAAGAATAAGTGGTTGGATATTCCTTAATGGGGGCGAGGCCAGCGGGATCTTTCTCGTCTTCACAGTCTCGTCCAAATATTTAGCAAATATTTAATCCTTTGGTAGGCACCATGGTTGTGTCAAGTCCAAATGCAGATGGGTTTATGATATTAAATTAAAACAGTGCGTTATATATTCTAATATTCTAAACCACCGATCAAAGTTTTATAAAAAAAAATCTGTACCACTACGACCCATGAAGAGTCTTGGGTTCAGTACGTGGTAGAGACTGTACAATTTCTAGAACTGTAGAGCACAGAGGTCATTTGTCCGAGATCACGATAAACCGCCAGCTTTTCAACCTGATTTTGGTTACCCACACTATAGACGGTGGGTGATCCCCAGGAGAGCTTCCAGATTCCTAAGAATAACTGATCAAAAAAATTATCGGCAACAACCGGATTTAAACCAAGACATTCGACACGACAACTCAGCGCTCTACCTCTGAGCCATCCCGCTCTCGAAGTAATTCATAAATACGATTAGTAAAAATAGTGTGGAATCTCAAGAGGATCAAAGAACAATAATAAAAAATAAGCCTAAAGATGACGATTTTAGGTCGGGCAGAAGTCATAGAGGTTTCCCATTTTATTTGTCGAATAATATATTTCATTAACAAACTATGAACGTATATGAAAAGAAACAATATTGTAGAAGTGTGCACGATTCCCACACTCATTCCTGTACCACCTTTGCTAATTTATTTAAGTTTTCTACCATTCATCTCTCTACGGAGAACGGAGGGATTATTAAAAGTGTTTGGACTGGACGATATATACTAAATCATCTAAGGAATTAATATTCATTTGGTTACAATATTTTCCCAATCTAGAATAACGATAGGAAT
Organism: Troilus luridus; assembly: GCA_964056705.1. Taxonomy (NCBI): domain Eukaryota; kingdom Metazoa; phylum Arthropoda; class Insecta; order Hemiptera; family Pentatomidae; genus Troilus; species Troilus luridus. Next base: position 95,516,871 of record OZ057415.1, on the reverse strand, counting down.
ACAAAACTATGTAATGTAGTAAGTTTAGAAGCAATATTCCCAATCATTATTTTATTGATCGCCTGTTAGATAGATAAGTTCAAAATTACCATAACTTATACATATATATTTTTTAAAATAATAAATAATTAAACTATATATTTTTTTTCAGTTCTGTACAAATTAAATTTTACTCCAGGCATATAACTTTTTTTTCCCTAAGGGCTTCCTCATATTGAGATTTCCTTCAACCGAAAATTTCCTTTAATTCGTTTTTCCATTTTCTTCTATCTTGTAAATTTTCCTCCCTCAGACCATACTTTCTTCGATTCCTTCTACCCATCTTTTTCGGCGTTTTCCTCGCCGTTTCCTTCCTTCAGCACTCCAATTGAAAATTGATGAAATAACTTTATTTAAAAAATAATGTTAGATAAAATAGAATAGATCGTTAAATATTTTGTTTATTATATTAAATTAAATCGATTTTTAAGTGTATTGACTGGTTAAATAAATTAATAAAAGATTATATTAATTATGAATAATAATATGAATAATTAGATGATCTAATTATTCATTACCCAGATTATACTATCCACAGTTTTAATCCTATAAGATGAAATATTTTAATCTACATATATTTACAATATTGCCATCCGATATTAAAAATTATTCTTTTATTTAATTCTGTATATATTTTTTTGTTTTATATTGCACGTGCACCGACTAAACCGATAAAACCCTAGATGAGCATCGCACCTGGTGCTTTGAGCATCGGACGGGAGAGAGGCCATTTCCAATTTAAAAAATGTGAACCAATGTCTGATCCCATTTAATCCATCCCAATCGATAGCTGAACAATAAATATATAAAACATTATTTGGTAATAAAGAAAATTTAAAAAAATACCTTGATCAATCAAAAATATAAGTAATAATCCAGAGTAGTTATTAATGTATTTAAGTATTTACAAATAATTAAATAATGACATAAACAAGAAATATCGTACACACGGCACTATTGAGATGACATGAGAATGCACTTACCTAGGAAGTAACCATTTATAATTTAATGATCTGCAATGGACATTAAATATAAATAGGACATCAGGGGCCTGTCACCAGCTAACTCAGTTTCGCTAAATTTAGATTCCTCTGATAATAAAAATTAAATACACGGATATTAAAATAACTCAAATCTGAGTTGGAAAAAAAAAATCGTAATTTTTGGTGAACATCTTAATCTTGGCGACGCTATCACTTCAATAATATTAACCATACTCCGCAATTCCGCGTTGTGTGGTCGCCTCAATTCTTCCGTTGTCTCTTCTTTTTTGATCCGAATATTTATAGCAACACATTATTTTCGAATAACTTAAGAAGCTCTTCATTCTTCAGAGTTAGCGCCAATGTTTCAGATACGTAAAGAAGAGTTGGAAGGATGATAGTTTTATTAATTCTTATTTTTAGATCGAATAATATTTTAGTCTTTCCCAGTTACTAGTCACCCAAAGTACTTAAACTTCTCTATATGTTCGAACTTTATCCCGCATACAACAATATCTCCAACATTTCTCTCTGTTCTGCTACTAACCATATACTCAGTTTTATCCGAATTTACTTCCAGCCCTAAGTTTAAAAATAATTAAAGAAATAAAATTTGCTAGAATAGAGTAAAATGGTCAAGGGGTGTCGATGATTTACACAAAATAAGAATGGCTTATTTGCCTACGTTTTGGCCTAATATTTAGGCAATGTTCAGGGCAGAGGGATGAACAGTACAACTGCAACTGAAATGTGGTTGGATAGAGTGGGTCTAGTTACCTCAGAACAGGATTTAAGAAACTCAAAGCCAAACAGGAGCTCAATAGATTTGTGGTAGAGTTAAATAGATTTATGTAATATTGGTATTCAGAGTTAAAGATTTCTTTTATTATAAAGGATTTCTTCACCAAGAGGTATCTCTTTGCCGAATCTTTCACTTCTTTCTGTCAATTTGGTCAATCCATGTCAGGCAATTCTTTCCCCTACTTTATTATTCCAATATATTCGGGGTCTTCCTCTCTTTCCTTTTACCTTGTTTTTAAGAGACAATACTTCCTTAACGTTCTTTCTCCGATCTCTTCTCATATAATTCTTATCAGGGGAAGAAAATGGCCTAGGTGGAATCGAAAAATAAAATTCTTTAAATAGTGATAAACTAGTCATTATAAACCTTAGTTTCGAGCCTTCGGTATAAAATAATTATACCTGATTATATAGTAATCCTAGCCAACAACGATAGAGATTTAATACACAATATCAGGGTTCTTCATGACGAATTATAGAAAATCAGTATGGAAACAAATCCGGATACAACAAAGGTAGTGAGAATTGATAGGAAGCCTCAACACAAAGTCATAAGAATTAAGGTCAAGCCCATCGAACAGGTGAGAAGCTTTAAATATCTGGGAGCACACCTTGATGAGAATGGAGTCATGGACAAAGAAATCCGGGATGTTGTCTACTCAGCTGGTAAGTATAAGTTTCTGAGTAAAATGTAAGTATCCAAGGACACCAAATTGATTTACTCTTCCAAACCTTGGTCATTAGCTACCGGGCATACAAGTAGGATCCAGGCTTCAGAAATGAGATTCCTTTGGAAAGTAGAGGGAAACAGTAGAAAAAGTCATCGAGGAAAACAGTTTGATATGGTTTGGACATATTATAACAATGGATAACAGGCTGGCCAAGATAACCTACGAGGGTAATGTTTATGGAAGAAGGTCCAGAGGAAGACCCCGACATACCTGGGAAGAAGGTGTTAAGGAAAGCTTCCTGAAAAGATACCTGGAATGAAATAAAAGGAGAGAAATGGTAGAGGATCGTGCGGTGTGGTAGAAGGAAATCTCACACTGCATGGGCGGTAAAGAGGATGGACTATGATGATATGAGTATCGACACCTACTACAAACACTGAAGAAGACCTGCAATGTGAGCCGAAACGTAATGTGGGTTTGTAATAAATAGCCAATATTATTTAAATGCACTCTCTGTATTGAAATAACAGACCTAAAGTGGGAAGTATTGGAAATAAACTGTAGCTTGTTTTATTTTTTGAATCGATGCAGTCCATGATTTTCATTTAAATTTTAAAAAGTGGGTTATTTTTGTAACAAATTAAAATGTGAGTGAGGAAAAATTTGGCTTTCTGGTTTGCCAATTTTTAAAAATCCATATTTATAACACAATATCGTATTCATAATACAGTCAAAACTGGGAGAATCCATGGCAACCACCCCTGGCCAGACGATTTCTGCAGTTGTTAGACTAATGTACATACTTATAACCTTTACTTAATGTTTATGTTCAAGTGTTGTACTTGTTATCAATGTGATATAATGTTCAAATATCTACAGTGCTTTTTTTATTTCATAAGATTTGGCGACGAGGTAAAAAAGTAAAAGTTTTTTTTGTCATAATTTCATTCAAATCCTGCTGATAAATACGATAAAAGATGTATCCAACTCAGTTCAAGGAATTTATGTAGAACTTCAATGCCACCATGTCAAATCTGATTTCATCTTTCCAGCAATCTACACAGGAAAGTAACCCTAGTTCTAGTCTTAATCCTTTTTAACAACAAATCCTCGACAATTGGTAGGCAACGCCGATTAAATAATACATCACTAATATTAAATTTATATAATAGAGAGATGTAGCAGTAATGGAATATTCGTAGACAGCATAATAATAAAATTAAATAATACTATCATAATATTTGATAAACAATCATACTGTTGATTGACCAGGATCGAAAGCAGGGCTATATAGAACTAATATGACAGCTGCTAGGAGCGATCTAGCCTGATGGAGTGTGTTTGAGCAACTGGTCTCCAATAAGAACGCACCGCTCCGAAGAGATTACACGCGACCACTTGGGCTCTGTGTGCACAGTCTGTTCTGATGCAATAAACAACACGGGCAGTACACATCGCCCTGCGGAACACACTAATTTAGAGGATTAATGTAGGAATGAAGTATAAGACTGTTTTCTGTTGTTCAATGACCACTCTTTAGAGAATTCATCAGCTTAAATTGATATCTAGCAACTTAATTTTGTACTTATTCATATATAAATAGAATAATATTAAAATTACCCGTAAAACCTGTACCACTACAACCCGTTGAGGGCTTAAGGTACAGTGTCTGGTTGAGGTAGTACTGTTTCATGGACAACGGTTGTGCAGGGAGGTGATTTGTTCTAGATCACGCTCAGCCACCAGATCCCCCCCTTATTTTGGGTACCCGCTTTATATTGACTGATTGAGCATCCATCTCCGGCTGCCAACAGCCAAATAAAAGCCAGCTGCTGGCGGATTTGAACCTTGAGTTAACATTTGGCATGGTAACTCAGCGCTCTACCACCGAGCCACTCCGCTCCCTATATTAAAATTACAGCCATACTAAAACGATTTGAAATTTTATTTTATTGTTAAAAACAAAATTATATCTGAAATAATATTGTCAACAACACAAATGTCAGGCAATAAGAAATTCATGTTTATAAAAGTTTAAAAGTTAGTGTACATAAAAAAACTTTTTAAAATTATTTAAACTTAAATATTTTTACTTGTTAAGATGGTATTTTTTTATTTATATATGTATATTATTTATTTGATTTCCTTTATCGTCACTTCGACTGCTGAAGCCATTAATATCGATTGTAAAGATGTGATGCGCCTAATAAAGGTGACGTTTACGTAAATATCGGCCTTCACGTATTTATTAATGTATTTATATCAAATATTAACATATTAAAATATAGACCGATAATCACATGAAATTAAATCAAGTCACGGGAGAGCTACCGCTGGCTACTGTTCTTCTTCAAGGCTCTCATGTTATTTTGTTCTATTTCACTGGCAGCCAAACTGCTGATTGTCAATTGTTTCTATTTGACAGGTGTGGTTACAAGTATAAAGACAAAACAGGTCAACATGAATAAATGTAAATTAAAACTTCATTTAATATTTTCATTCAGAAACTTTTATAATCATTAAAAGAAGTTGCCAAATCAAATGTTATTGTATATACATATTTATAATTATTAGCATGCTAATGTATGTATGGATATTTTTATTTTAATATTTTATTCATGAATAACTAAATATACTAACAGAAGGCAATTAAAAACTACTAAAACAAAAAATTAAGTAAGTCTCCAAATAATTACATGTAATAGATATATTATATAGTATGATTATTATTATAAGAAGAATATATATATATACTTGACAAAAAGAACTTTTGGAGACTAACAAGTTAGAATGGAGCGGACAAGAGCTTAAACAAGTTTGGCCTCGAGTCAGCAATAAATTTCAAATGAAGCACTTCTTCTCGATCTCATCAGGCGTAAGATTTTATCTTCCCAATTGCTAACTTTATCTAATATGTCGTCGTCGTCCCTTAGGAGTCAGCAAGAATAATCTTGTTATATACTCAACCAGTTTACATTAAGGGTCGGTAACTATTAAATTTCTGTAAAATAAGGGCAACTTTAGGATACCTAAGTACTATAAATGTATTTCAATATCTATATAAATAATCAGTGAAGCAATACTACACGCATATGATAGTAATTATATCAAGGTAGATGAGCCTCTCATTACGAGCAAGCTTTTCTACCAACGTCACACCACCAAAGGTGATGTCTTTTAACCTCTTTAAAATAAATTGCTATCCCCCACTGAATCTCAAATATGTATTTATTTTGGGAGAATTAGATTAGCGGCTCTGTTATTTGAGGAAAGGACATCACAATGACTACCCAGCATGCTCTTACTGAAAGTGCCTCAACAATCTTCCAAAGTCACTGCTGTTGACTTAGGGTATTGCTTCACATGTGGTTCCCTTACGCATATGATCAAGCCAATCACGAAAGGTATTGAATTATAGCCAAGGGGAAAGTAGACGTACTATACGACTCAGGGCAATGGCAGCTTTCTTCCTGAGCCTCTTCTCGGTATGGGGCGATCCCACTGCAGGTCTACAGGACCACCAAGCAACCAGGGCCACGCGGCGAGAAGAGACAATTGCTTCACTAGCCCTGGCTTCCCTAAACGGGCTCGAGAAATACAATATTACTTTTTTATGTATCTCATAACTTGTAGTCATTTGTTGTATAAACATCACATATATTAAATTGTATTTGCTGCGACCGAGCCATTTCATTTTTCCTCGACGGTCCGGTGGACAATCTTTCAAATGTTTATCTGTACATTACATGGACCACAATAACAATTAATTTCAATATTATAACTCTAAATTTAATGTGTAGTGGTCCTGAGATCGAATAACTTGATCGTGATCACACTCAACTGCCTTGTTTTTCCCGCAGTCGAGTATACCCATTTTATTAAGACTTCATGACCCCTATTGATCTCGGGTTCGAATCCAAATTCACTTAATAACCATAGTTCGCCCTAATGAGATCAAAGTTTAAATACATTTATTTATAAATTGCGAAATTATAAATTTAAAAAGCTTTTAAGGAATGTAAGTAGAGATTACCAAGAGAAGGAGCTACCTGGCATTTTATAAACTTTATTGAGAGGCTTGAACGACGCACTTTGCTTTCCTAATTGCTATTTCACCAAAGGAAAGGCGAATTTTCCTAGATAGCGTCTCCTGATATTTTTTAAATATTTTTTTATGGATGCTTCAGGAAAAGGAAAATTTGAATACATAAATAAATTTAAAAAAAAATAATCAGGTCAGTGAATCCTTCGTTACAATTTTTCATTTAGCTCAATAGGGTTAATACTCGTAGATTTCAAGAGGATGAAAACCTTTGAAACAAACAAGTACCAAAAGAAAATTATCAAAACAAATCGGTCATGCGGTTTTTTCCATCAGGGAAAACTTTCTTTGAACTACCCCTACAAAATTATATTAAATCATCATTTGAAAAGTTTACTTACAATTTAATTTCAGTAACAGATTTGTTTAACATTTAACTTAAAAGCTGTTGATTTATTCGTTTACCGTCACTTTATGCTACTATGGCTAATCAAACACGGCCCTACAGTGGGAGTCCTAAATATTTCAGACCTTTGTAGCTAATATACAAATACAAATATGCTATGTTTTGTTTTATTTCATTTATTATTATTCTTTGTTTCTAATGAACAGAAACAAAATTAATTTAATAAAATCCAATTGCAGCATTTTAACTTTACAACATAAACTACACATGATATATATTGTATATGCGTGGAATCCAATCTTCATTAAATTGAATTATTCTGCCTAATACCGCCATATCCGTCTTATGTTCCCTTATCAGATTAGAATACTCCTTGGAACATGGATTGGCAGATAATCCATCCCTTATCCATTCCAATCCCGCTATGATTCCGTTCCAGTCCTATCCACTGTACCATTACCTACCATTTCTACTTTCAAGACTCCACTTCTTAATAATTATTTAAATATTTAATTTATCGACCATTTATAGTTTTAATATGCATTTGACTTTTTATTAATCAATTATAATAACATTCATTTGTTTTTTAAATTTAAATTGTATACTTATTAATTTATAATTTACTAACTTTATTTTTTTTAAACTCCAATGATAATATTTTTTAAAAATATTAAAAATCTTTATACCGGTTCTGAACGAATAATTATGCTAAATTGATATATTTTGTATATTATAATAAGAATCTCACTATATTCTTTCTGTAAATTTTATAATTCATTAAATATATAGTTATATAATATAACTATACATATAATAGATTTTTTTTAAATCTGAAAACACACAATGGGAAAAACATTATTTCATTAAAAAAAACTATCCAAATTTAAATAAAAGGAATTATTTATTAATTAAACCGCAACATTTTTTTCAATGAATTATTGTTGAGCCAAAAACAAATCTAAAAATACTTGTCTCCTCATGTCAAAAAAATTGGGTGCACTTAAAATTGAAAGATAGAGATATTGTTACTACTTACAAAAGAAGGCTAAGGTTAATCGTAAGAAGACAAGATTTGATTTACCTGCAAAAATAAAAAAATTGTTAGAAGGTACATACATATCATACATAAATATCTAATTTTTAAATATTGTTTTCCGCTGTAAACAAGGAAGGCAAATAAGAAAATATTATCTCTACAATATTTTTATTTTGAAGAGAAACTATTTGTCTTGGCTGGGATTCGAACCCGGGTCGCCCGCGTCTCTAGCGCGGTGCTCTAACCACTGAGCTACCAAGGTTCGAATCCAGGCCAAGACAAATCTTTTCTCTTAAAAATAAAAATATTTAAAAATAATCGCCATTAACAGAAATATGACTATAATAGATCATTTATTATAGTAAAATATAACAAAAAGAAATTATTTATAATGATATAAATAAAAGGAAAAATACAACATGTTTATGTCAAATTTAAATAAAATATTATAAGAGAGAGAGAGAGAGAGAGAGAGAGAGAGAGAGAGAGAGAGAGAGAGGGGAAGAATCAAATGTAATTTTCCCTCCCTTTGATTTACTCTTTCTCTCATAAACGTCTATGATACAGCAGTATATTAAATGATTCATTTGTAAATAAATATATTTGTATCAACATTATTTCATTTACTGGAAGAAATTATGAATTTATTGGACCAATATATGCATTTATAAACAACGGCTAAAGATAAAAAACATCTGATAAGATTTACGTTTGAATTTGTGGAGGAATATGAAATGGCTGAATAGATGGGATTTGAAGGTGGGAATGACATCTAAGCGATATAAGAAAAGAAAGAATGGAATTCTAGAGAAAGGATTAAAAATGTTTAAAAGAATTATAAACCAAATTTTAATTAATCTGTGAACTTAAATAAATATAAAATATAAGGACTAATATACACCAGTAGGGTTTTGAAAATAAAAAGTAAAAAGCAAAAAAATAAATATCGTTTGTCAAAGTTAAAGTTATATGTTAGAAATAGACCACCTCCCTTCCTCTCGATCCAGTCGTCATAAACATTTTACATATTATATAATGATATAATATTTTGTTGAAAAATACATAATCAATAATAAAACTGGGTTGTTATTTTTAAAGGATACTCTCCTTTAAAAAAAGGAAATTTGTCCTTAAAGAAGAAGACTACAACATGAAGAGTATTCAGTCCGTCGTGGTGAGTTTCCTTTGTGAGGTAATAGGATTAATGAAGGATTTTGCAGCTTCAATTGGACGAATTCTCAATGACCGCAATGACAAAAAAGCTCTCACGGTAATCTTCTTTTCCGCTATATAATTGCATTAACATGGAGTTCTAACCGCGTTACAAAAGGACCTTATATTACAAAAGCTTTTGTATTCTTTACCTCCATTGTTTTTTGCGCTTTCAATAATAAATTTAAGGTTGCATTAAAAAATATATTATTAAAAAGCAAGTTAGTATATAGACACTAGGAACAAAATGTATAAGGAATTCTCAAACGTATACATTATAGTATTGTATGTATATAGTAAGGAATTGAGTATACGAATGTATTAAACTCAATTTAGGGCCATTAATTTATTGGTAGAGTATTGTATTCGTATCCATGGGCTAAATCACTAAATAAGGAAGATTGTACGCGTATTAAAAATTGTACTCCAAAGAAAACCTACATATTTTTAATCCATGAAATGTCTTGGATCTTATGGACCCTTGAGGAGCTTACCCATCTACTATAAAGTAGGTACTCTAATTTGAGGGAAAACCTGGAGGTTAAGCATCATCTGGGACAAATCCTACAGCCGTTGTCCTAGAACTCTATTGAGTATACGAATATGCAATTCTCAATTCAGGATACTACTTGTATATTTTTCAAATATTTCATAAGCTCAAAATCACTTGAATCAATTAGTGATCATGATTACATGAAAGTGCAGAGTATGTCTGTTTATCATAACTTTTAGATTATGAAATCACCGTTTGTCCAATTGTTACAATACTATTGTTTTATTCTGCAATTGAATTAAAATACTTATATTTAGTTATGAAAGTAAAAAACTATCTAAACTTGTTAACAAATGCTTAGCAATTTTTGACAGCCGTGAATTGACAAAACTTTATGGCAGCCATTTTATCGACCAAGATCACCCCTGACAATAGCATACAAGTAAGCCTGGTTTTGGATCTGTTTTCAAATGTTTGTTATTTCTTTAATTCGACGAATAGAACAAAACAACATGCTTAATGAGAATAAAAAAACCCTGTACCACTACAATCCGTGAATGGAGTGTACTGTTTCATGGACAACGGTTCTGCAAGGAGGTGACTTGTCCTAGGCCACGCTCAACCGCCAGATTGTCCCCTCTTATTTTGGGTACCCTATTTTTATATTATTTTATAGAGGCTGGGTGAGCCCCAGGAGGGTCTTAGATCCTATAAGATCCATCTCCGGCTGCTAGCAGACTAAATAAAAGTCGTACCCGCAGCGGGATTTGACCCAGGATTTCCGGCACGGCAACTCAGTGCTCTACCACTGAGTCACTCCGCTCCTTTCCTATCTTCATACATAATTTTGATTTTCCAACATCTCGTCACTATCCAAACGAGATGTTGGTCTGCTCTAAGCAGGTTTAGTTATTTGCTTAATGGACCAATATTAAATAACAGCAGTAATTATTCCGCTGTTATTAGAACTTAAAGGAGAATGTAATTATGAGAAATGTTTATACTCCGGTAATTATGTCATTTAAAAATGAACGTTTTAACAAACATTTATCATATATACTTCGAAATGTTAGTTGAAAATTTTATTTTTTGATGAAATTTTTACAGAAATCTACTCATTAACCATGGTTACATTCTCTTTTCCACACTACAGCTCGCAATAATATTTATTTTTGGAAAACATTAAAAATGAAATGAAGAGGCAGTTAAAACATGTGGTAACTCAACTGGATTCGACTACCACCGGAACAGATATAACAGCTTTTATTGTTAATTATGTTTTCTCCTTTACATTATCTCAATAAGTCATTACATCTCAACTATTTTCTTATCTTTTATATATTTAACCTCTTTAGTTGCTTAGACTCTCTGACCACAAGTATATTATGTTTCTTTTTCTAAAGGGCCATAATTCCATAATAAGATTACTTCTGTATTCTTTACTGCTCTTTAATTAATACCATCAAAATGATAAATAATTAATAAATCACCACACAATGGTGAAACCTCACAATCTCAGAACATTTTTTTTATGAAAGCTGACTTTCATAAAGCAATCAAGTATGTGATGTCGTTGCAATACTTAGCTCAAGTCATTAATACTAGATAACTGTAATCAGAAGACTAACCAACTCTATGGAGCAAGGATTGGATGTAACCCAGTTTCTACGATTAGGTCCCAGGGGAAATCGCCAACTTCTCGACGAAGGAGCTTAGGTGAGCAAAATTAGTCTTTAGGGGGCTTGCGGATACTTCGAAGATAACATTCCATGCCAAACCAATGAAAAATATTTATAAGTAAAAATCAAACCCATTAAATGCTTCAAGCATCAGTAAATAATCAACATTGGTTTGTATTGTGTTTTGACGCGCAAAAGGTCTAGAAGCGCCCGATGTAACTAGAAAGCTAGGATTCAATATTAAAGTGAAATTAAAAAAATGAAACTGCCTCTTCAACCCATGAAGTGCAGTGGGTTCAGACTTGGTGGATATCGTAATTTCTAAAACAAAGGTAGTGCACGGAGGTGATTTGTATAAGATCCTGCTCAATGGCCAGGTTTACCTTCAATTAAGGGCATTCACTTTAATGAGGGTGGGTGGACCCTAGGAGGGTGGTTCAGATCCCTCAGTGTCCATCCCTGGCTGTTAAAATATTAAATAATTTATCTGTCACGGACAGATTTGAACCTGGAACCTTCAGCATAGCATTTCAGCATTATCTGCTCCTTATCAATCGTAAAAGTTATTTCGTAAAATAATAGGGTGTATAAAAAAAAATGAATGTTTTATCCAAGTACAGAGTTCAAAAGTCTGTACATATTTTAATGCTATTTATTATTTACCAACACTTAATAATCCCTTTAGAGCATTCTCTAAGCTTGTTAACTAACACTGGACTTCTTCAATAAAAACCTCAGTTTAGTTGTTAATTTCAAAGAAGAAACATGACAGTGTCCTACGAAATTCTCGTAATTTTAAGACATTACTGGAAAAAAATTCACAGCCGCTGAAGCAACTCGTGGAATTATTAAATATGATGGGGAAGGTGTCCTTGACCAGCGCACTGCGCGGCATTGGTTTGAAAAATTTAGCAGTGGAGATACGACGTTGGAAAGGAAGAAGGGGTCCGGGCGATCATTTATGGATATTGATGAGGTTCTGAAGGAAGCATGAGTCAAATCCGTCCACAAGTACTGGCGAACTTGCCAGGGAGTGTGGTGTGTCGAAAGATACTGTTAGTCGCCATCTTCTCTCCATGGGGAACGTGAAAAAGGCCAGTAGACTGGTCCCTAGCGGTCATTTTTTTGTCTACACCCCATTACATTATTTCATCAAAAAAAATTAATAGGTAAATAGATAAAAACTGACGATGGCCTAAAATTAGGCAGAAACGTTGGCACTCATAAAATAAGTTGTACTTACTAGTGTAAAATGGCATCAGGGTATTTTAAAGGTTAGAAGCACAACCTTGCTCGGAAGGACGTAAAATGTGGATCCCGGGCCTGTGCAGTGCCTGGTATTCCTTAAAGTACCTATCCTAATTAAAACTGGATTGGCAAAATTTAGGAACCATACTGTATCATCGTCCCATTAGCCATAGCACCATAAAGTGTCGTTAAAAGAGTAAACAAATAAGCCAAATTCATTATGCATTTATAAAAAGACAAGATGAAATACAACACCTTTAAGAAATTTCTTATACAATATAATACTAGTTTAAAAGACAATTTCTTTTCTTAACTAAATGAAGCATGTAACCGTTGAAGAAAGAAAGAGACAACGAGTCAAGACTGGGCTATTTAGGAAGGCCTGCCACGAACCCCCTCCCCCCTCACCACTACTACCACACAGGGGAAGCTAACTAGGCCCACATACTTAAACATCTCGGTAATTACTGGCCCTTATGGGACCTCGACGTGGGGAGCTTCCATAAGAGAGGAGAGTTAGTGTATATGAGATATGGACACTAAGAGCATATGAAAGTGTGTGGCATTCCCATGTTTAAAAAAACAAAACAAACTGTATCATTACAACCTTAACAAATTATATACTGGAAAAGTTAATATCGAAAAAGGTGTGAGGCTAGGCTCTGTCTAATCCCCTCCCTTCTTCAATCTCAAACATTCTGAGGGAATATTTAAAAAGGCATTAGATTAAGAGAATGACGGAATCAATATAAATGCAGAAATAATCAGCAACATCAGATATGCTATCGACACCATCTTGATTGCTGGCGATATCAAGGAATTGCACTCTCTTAGTACAGGATGTTAGCGATGAATATAAATTACAGCTGAACATAGTCAAAGGTAAATGGATGTTAATAAGTAAGCAGCATATAGCACTCTAACGTCAAAAGGAAATATAATTGAACACTTGGAATCACAAAAGTAACTGAGAACGCTGATCAATTCAAATTGGGAACTCGCGTTCTCCGAGTAGCCTGGATCGACCACATGACTAACAGGGAACCGTAAACCGGGTAAGAAAAGTATCAAGAAATCATATAACATTCATTATATACTATTAAAAAGCGGAAATTATAAGACCTGGGCCATATCATGCGAATGACATATTGTCTACTGCAGCTGATTATCCAAGGGAAGATTGACAGTAGGTAGGAGGAGGCACTCCTGGCTACAATAACAATTTAAGGCAATGGTTTGGTCTTAAATGTGTATGTCCAATTATTTAGAAATGCGACCAACAAAATTGAAATTGTCATGTTTTATAGTCAACTTCCGAAATGGGTGAGGAACTCGAAGAAGAAGTGTGGAACGACCCAAACGTTGGCGTTAAAATAAATTGTTTCCTTACTAAGAGGAACTTCTTCACACCTCCACCCGGATTTTATTCCTCACATATATAAGGTCAACTAATATATGTACATATATTATATTGTACATTAAAATAATTAAAAAAAATATGTACTTTTTTCAGCCTGGGTGTTGATAATTGATCTAACTAAGAGCGATATAGATCTACATAGGATTAGCGAACAGTTAAATAATGCATAAGGGAACAAGAGAATTAGCAATCATTATGGCCTTTGTTAGACAAACGATGCTATCTCCTAGGCGTCCCATTCCTACTACAAATTACATTGCATGTAACTGTTTTTGTACATAACAACACATACATAAAAACAAGTTAAGATATAAACAAAAAGCGTGTGAATAATCATTATATATGAGCTAAGCACGTAACATTGTCGAAAGTAACAGACCAAAAAAATTGAAAATCAAAACTGCCTTATAAAAGTTTAAAATAATTAAATTGAAATACAGCATAGGGTCGTTTCTTATTTTTTTACTATTTCTAAAAACCAAAGCGGAATGGGTGGATTTCTGTTGTTTACTATGTAACCTTCAGTCTGCAGATTTTAATGAGCTGTTATTAATTCTCTTTTTTGTAATATTTTTATAATTTATTATCACTACAATTGAATGAACTTTGTTTATATGCCATCAAATATGACCATGGAAACAGCTTTTATGAGTTTAAACTTGGAGACTCGGGAGCCTAAGCTGGAAGGAACACTACAACCGCGTTCGGGAAGTTTGTTAATGTAACCCGTTCGTTAACTATTCCACGTTGGTTTGAGAAATTTTTAGCAGGTGACAGATTAATTCACAAACTATTCATTTCTCCTTTTTACTTACACTTCATATTGCAGGGATAATGACATAATGAAACATAAACTTATCAAAAAACAACCTGCATTGGTCTGTCGGAAGGGGGCTATACATGTACACAACACGAGCCTCATGTTCCTTAAGGGTCAATTTTTTAAAAACGATTCTCAAGTCGAAAACGCATTTTCAGACTTTATTTCATCATAAAACTCTAAATTTTTCAGTTCTGGGATCGAAAATTTGATAACAATTTGAGAACATTTTCATTTCATAAAGTTGTTTAACTAAATGACTTTCATTTTAAACTTGGCACGATTATTAAACCTTTCAAGTGAAAAAAAAAAAAAAACAACATTGCCGGCATTCAGTAGAGTAACACTCAACTTAGCACACAATCAGGAATGTTAAACTGGCTTGTTTTCTATTGATTTACTTTGTATGGTTTAGTGGAATCAAGGCATAGATAAAAAATAACAGAATAAAACACAGTAAGTACGAATTCGGGTTAACATTTAGCTGGATTGATGATGAAAATTCTCCAGTAATTACAAATGTACTGGGAGTGCTCCACGAGCAATCAAATCTGACGTTTAGAATTAATGAAAGGGCAGTTGATGAAAACGATTTATTAATGAGGAAAGTAATACATTCTGTAATATAAATAATATATAGGATAATACTTTGAAATATTTTACCGGCAAAACAATACATAATACTTGCACCATGGTGTTCCTACGTGATCCTTGTTGAAAAATTAAGTAATTATTCCGCTAGATGTCGTTTCGAGTTGAGTCACAACTAGTTTTAACTTTTTATTCATTTCCCTTTCAATATTTTCCAAAAATACAAGTTGTCGTGAGCTTTAGTATGGGAAGAAAATGTGTATATTTCAGAAATCATTTCATCTAGAAATGAACGTTTCAACAAACACATACCATCTATAATTCGAAATGTTAGTAGAAACTTTTATTTCTTGTTGAAATTATTACAGAAATCTACTAAGTGCACAAAATTACATTCTCTTTTCCACACTATATCTCACGGTAACTTGTATTTTTGGAAAATATTAAACATGGAACGATATATGTACAGTTAAAACTTGGTACAACTCAATTCGAAGCGACAACTTGCGGAACAGATACCAACGATTGTATCATAATTACATTTCATTAATTTTACTACAGAACAGGTTCGTGTCTTATAACTACAGTAAGGTTTCGAATTACGAGAATATTCCGTCTGTTTATATCATATTTGTTCAACTGTATGTTTGAATAAATCAATGATGTTATTTTGCATACACGATTACCAAGCAAATATTTTTATTGCGTTTCTATTTGCTGTGATTATAATTTTTAAACAGTATGAGAACACACTGTATTACTCACGCCTGATATCCGTCATGCTTCTTCCTTATCCACATTCAAATCCAGGCTTTTCCTACATCTCCTAAATTCCCAAACAGACACTCTGTAATCTGTTATAATTAGTAGCTCATATCCATCAAAAGTGATAGGTGAATTATTGTAAATATTCTTCACTTAAAGATATTATTTTTTATTTTATATAATATATTTTAGGTGATTTTATTTTTTTCTTAAAGCTTAGTTCTGGATATTTTAAATGTGTATTCTAATTTTTTTTCTCTTTACAAGAAAATACATTTTAGTATATATTCATTTTTATGTACTAATGTGATTGTTGTATTATTCTTATAATGCCCTTTGGACAGATAAATATTCATTCAACTTTGTACATATGTGTTATTCTTAAGGGTCGTGGCTCCGGAATAAAATTATTTTTCTATTCTAGTCTATTATGTTCTATGTTATTATAGATATTGCTCAATATACTAGCTGAGAATGAATTTTATTAATTCTAAAGCTTGTTAAATTTCATGGAAAAATATTTGCAAAATGGAAACGAAAATTGTTCTAACATCACTTTTAAGTATTATAAATTGAATTAAATATTCAAAATTAAAAAAAAAAAGAGAACAAAACTAATCATATCAAGAGCTTTTAAGGAATGGGAAATGCGATAGACTACTATATTAGATTGCTATGAAAACTTTATGAGATTTTAAATTGATTGGATGTCTTTTTTTTTAGAGACACTAATTTTTTTGTCATAAATTTATATAAATTTTAAATTGTTAGAATATTTACTATTTAATTATATTTTTAAATTGATTTATAAAATTAGAGGGGGGGAGAGAGAGAGAGGGAGAGGGAGAGAGAGGGAGTGAGAGAGAGAGAGAGAGAGAGAGAGAGAGAGAGAGAGAGAGAGAGAGAGAGAGAGAGAGAGAGAGAGAGAGAGGAGGGAGAGAGAGAGATGATTACCTATGTCGTGCAACCCACAACATAAGGTAATTCATGTATCCAGTAGAAAATTGATTACTAAAACTATTACTACTAATAACAAACTAAATAAAAACTCGTTGGTATCGAGCCAAGATAAGGCATACCAAACTTTTTACAAAGGATCCCAATAACAAACTTTCTGAGAAAATCAAGAAAGAAGCTGCCTCTTTAGGCCGAAGTGGATGGTAGTCGAAGAGTCATTCACAAATAATAATAATAAATTACTACTAATACAACAATTATAAATAACATTTTCCTCCGTTTCCACTAAATTTTATCTATTTATATATTTTATTATTATTATCATTACTAAACTATATGCATAATATTTTTATTTACTGAAAAACTAAGAGAGGTATCAGAAAGTTTATAGCAATGAAATAATTCGGTCTAAATTTTGGTTGCAGAAGTAAGATTAGGGCAACCCACCTCTCTCCAGCAGTGGATACCGACTAGTTGGATACTGACTCAGACTGACTAGAGAGTGGTGGGGTGACCTTGGTAGGACCTCCCACCCCAAGTATTCAACTGAGTATCTGTACCCGGTACATTTTGACCGTATCCGATCCTTGTATCCACTACTTTTCACTATCGGCTACAAATTAACCGATAGATACAACCTTTAACCAGCCCTAGTTGTAATATTACAGTTGTTTTTTTTTTTTTACACTGTTCACAAGATGGACTCGTCACCTAAGTTGAATTTGTTATTTGACTACATTCACTGGATAGTTTCTCTACGTCCGCTATGTATCATTCCTCCCATTTACTTGTTGCATTGCTATAATACTGTTGTAAATTTCAACTAATAAATAATAACACTGTTTATTAAAGAAACGACATATAGATTTTTTTTAAATGAAAAAGTATTGCTGTTTATATGAAAGGTTTGAATAACGTGGGTATAAAGCTAAATTGCTCTGGATATTCTTTATTAAAAAAAAATCGTAGAATAAATAAAATAAATAAATACGCGTAGCTTTATACCTCTGGAAGTTTTTTTCAGCCAGTGTTTGAGCAGAGAGATCGATCATTTTAACAATACATATTGTACATATCGGAGAGGCCCTTTCAACGAAATAGCTACTACACCGAACAAATATAAGGAAAAAACTTCAATTGAAGTGTTTTCCTGAAAAAAACATATATAATTTGACAAGAAATTTGCTTTGTCAGTTTCTAATTAGACAAAACTGATCCAATTGTAAAACCCTGATGAATCCCCGTTCTTCTTTTTTATTTTAATTATCAATCCCCTAAAAAAGTATATTCCCAAAGAAAAAAATATTTTTTTCGACTTTTAAATTACATTTTAACAAGGATTGTTACAAAGAAAAAAAAATATCGAATTTTATTACCTCAAAGCTTGAAGAGTCTGTTTTTGACAATTATAAATATAAATAGAAGTAGATTACAGAATTAAATACTGCAAACTAACTAGAGCATGTTTATTTATTTTAATTTACTATACATAAAGTTGAACTATTTATATCTATAGTAGGACTAAACAATGATAATAGATATAAAAATAACCTTTTAATGAAAAGGATTTATTTTTTTTAACTGTGACGCCTTTATCATGCATAGTCAACATTTTCCTCTGTAGTTTACAGCAACGCGAATTATTACAGGAATAAATCTTAAAATATACAATTACTAATAAAAAATTGAAATTGAAATTTTAAATTAGGTTTTGAGACTTTGTTTTATACCTATGTGCAACACTTATACATTGTTGTAGTACATACATAAGAATTGTGATACAATCTCCCAATAAAATATGAGTATCAGGTCGTCAGCTAAAAGGAGAGTTTTCAACGATTAAAAACAATTATTCATCGTAACTTCAAACCAAAGCTTAAACCAACAATGCACATGAGTAAAATGTCAAGAAAACTTGCGATAGTAATGTTTAGAACTTGTGTTTTATGTTACCTCAGAACATAAAAAGCGGACAAATTTTATATTCCGTAGTAAGAAGTTTTTTTATTTTGAATAATAAAAAAAAGTTGTTACCCGTACCTCAAAATTTTATGATTATTTTTCGAGATAGGTAGAACCAAAACGTTGAGAAAAAACTAGTTTGCCCGAGGTTTTGGTAAGTAACAACAGAACTGATTTTATTTTCATAAAAATGGACACTCCAATAATGTTTTAATCATGATATTTCGAAGTAATTAACATATACTGTAGAGATAAGATTAAGATGGTTTATCACTAATGCTTTTCAACCTGGTTTTGGACAAGATAATGAAGAACCTCTGGCAAAATGCTCTGGTGCCATAATTTGAACAAAAAACAAAAACGTCAAACCCAGATACTTTGACTATGCAGACGATTTGACATTCTTAGCTAAATATGTAATAAATAGGCTATGGTACCAATTAAAGAATTTAAATAAATAGCTGAGAAAACAGAGCTGCAAACATCTTTCCAGAAAACACAAATAATAACCAACAGGAAAAATTTTACAAAGAATAAAGTGAACACTAAAGACGAGCAGGTAAATGTCACAGAACTATTTACTCTCTGTATTTAAGAGAGATCATAAGAAGAAATGGATCGTATAGGCCTGCAATGGAACACAAGTGCCATAGATTAGAAAACATAAATTTCCTACAAAATACATCTACCAATGCGAAATAAAGGCCAGTCATTTTACATGACATGAAAACAACGAATCTCTCAATGCTGGGAAAGCTCTTGAAGATCGAAAGGAGAATATTAAGAAAAATTGTTGGCTAGTTATATTCACAGGGGACATGAAGATTTAGATCGAATAAATAAATTACGATAGGACAGAGAATTTGGAAACAACTATGACGAGAAAACAGCTAATTTTCAATGGGAAATTGTAGCTTATTGGGAAAATATCTTAAATGGTCAGGATGGGTCCAAAAGGTTCAATAAGCAAATATTGTGTGAGATATACGAGATACCAGAAAATCCAGATTACACATGCTAAGTAGACGAAAAAAGAACTTAAAAGGCTCGGAATTACTGAAGAGGACTCCCTGGACAGATATTTAGGAGCCAACATATGTTCTTGTGGATAAGAAAAGAGAAGCATGATCATAGGGGATGGACGGAGGAGAGAAGAAGGCGGCATTGAGAAAGAAAAAAAATTAGTTCAGTACATGGTAGAGACTGTACTGTTTCTTTGACAGCCGCCAGATTCGTCCCCCTTATTTTGAGTGAGCCCCAGGAGGGTCGTAGATCCCATCAAAGTCTGCCAGCGAAAGGGTTTCGAACCCAGGACCATCGGGACGGAAACTCAGCGCTCTACTACTGAGCCATTCCGCTTCCCCAACTCAAAAGCATCAGCGTTCTTATGGAATAGAGACGAAGGGGACATTCAGAGAGAATTAGGGATCGTTGGAGGAGCAAACAACATATATATAGTTATTAGTTGCCCGGTTCGAAAAAAAAAAAACCAAAACAAAAAAACAAATACATAACTTTCCTTTATACATAAATGTATACGAGTATTACACATGATGACATGCACTAGCTATATATAAGCTAGAATAGATATAACTTATAACAAAGACTTGAGAGCAGATCCCAGAGAGACATGAGGTATCAGATAGCTGTGAGTGCTACGGGACCTGTCATATGCCTTTCTGTCTCCTAGCCGTCATACACGCTATCCAAAAATCAATAAAACCATTCCCACAGGACAGTATCACGTCTTTTATGCATCTCTGTAGCCTTTTATATTCATATCGAGATGAATAAAACAACCAGAAGGGTTTTTATTCACAACTTATGTTGTTTGGTGATTCTGCAAAGGTTCAGTGAATGGTTTGATTAAACATGAAAAAGACATCTTAAAGTTAAGATTTAAAATAAGTTCGTAAAAACAGATATTTTACACAGACGACATTAGCACCCGATCCATTTATTAACACGGCTGCAATCCTGAATATTTTTTAACAACTAAACGTTTGAACATATCAAAGAAACACCATATAAAAAAACAAAACAATTATTTCGAATATCTCAATATTAACCCTACTTTTTAATTTTTTTTTATTAATTATTATAATTTTTAAATACTTTTGTTTTGAAGAGAAAAGATTTGCCCTGGCCGGAATTCGAACCCGGGTCGATGGGGGGATTCGAACTTATTTTTATTTAAATTTAGAAATGTCTCATCAAATTACCTTTACCCTTCGCCGAAAACCCATGACTTCCTGTCCTACTGTATCCTTTAATAGTACTCCACTTATCCCTGTTGAACAGATCCGCTACCTAGGACTCAACTTAGACAAACGTCTTACTTGGAACCCTCACACAAGACTGAAAAGACAAGAAACAGCTAGACGCTTCCGACTACTTCAACACATACTAGACAAACGCTCAAAACTTCATATCAATTACAAAATACTTATTTATGTTACTGTGATAAGACCTATATGGACTTACGAAATTGAACTATGGGGCTCCACCAAACCATCAAATTCCTCTCGTATTCAATCCTTACAATCCAAAATCCTTCGCAAAATCCTAAACGCTCCTTATTTTGTCACAATTAAAACCATCCATAATGACCTTAACGTTCCATATGTTACCGATTTAGCCCATTCCAGATACCTATCATTCCATAATAAATTCCAGGCCCATCCAAACCCACTAGTTTCCATCCTTGGTTCCAATTCCATCCCGGACAATCCTCCTAGGCGTCTGAAGAGAAGATGGCCTCGAGACCTCCTATAATAGAAATATAATTAGAGTGCTGCCAATGGGTAGTGCCTCTACACGTCCTTTCATGTATTTATTTATTCATACAGCCCTTGTACTAGATGTATATATTACAGTTGTACAATTCAATAAAATAATTTTAAAAAAATAAAAAAATTTAGAAATAAATAAACAGCATGAAATGTATATTTCCTTTCCTTTTGCTTTCTTTACAATAAGTTAGTTTTATCAATTAAAAAATATTTTATCCGTTAAAAATAAAATAACCGTTAAAAGAAAACATAAAATGATTAAATCATTGAGTGGGTAAGACAGTGGACTCCTCCGTCCACTAACTAATCTTGGTTCGAGTCCAGCTGTGACACATTATTATTTGCCCATTTTTACCAGTTGATACTGCCATGTAAAAAATGGGCACCTTTTTGGATTATATATAGTAGTTTAGCCTAATATTGGCCAAATACCTTTCTTGTAGAACCGTTAGTAGTTAAGCTGTATAACTTTACCAAAGTGTGTAACCCATGACTCAGAATGAGTTGAACCAAGAGTAACAGTTTTGATTACAGAATTTAAATTTATATTAATGTAGCTAAATGTTTTTTCTGTGTATCAAATCATCTCATTAATAAAAACAGAATCAGAATATTTTCATCAATTAATAAAACCGATAACAAGTAGCAACATGTAGTTATTGTTTCTCTTTCACAATCGATTTGATTGAATTAATTTACAGTATTCTACCGTTGTGAATAAAAATTTGTCACCTGTGGTACAGTGGTTAGCAAAACAAGCTACTATGCCCAGGATAGCGGGTTCGCAGCCCGGCACGTAGCCTTAGGATTTGTTAAAATAGAGTAAAAAATCCTTGATTACGCGGCCCTTTGGAAGGGGCGTAAAATCATAGTCCCAAGCCTGTGTAGTGTTTGTTACTCCATAAAGATCCTTATCCTAATAATAGGTTAGTATAATTATTAAACTATCCTTATCCTGGATAGGCAAAATATAGGAATCCCACTGTACCATTGTCCGATTAGTGCATAACAGTATAAATTGACGTTATATTAATAATTAAACAATTTGCCATAAATAGTTTATAATATTATTATCTATATTTCTAATAATATTCACTAAAACATGATAAAGCTATATACAAAAGTGTATAAAATACAATAAATACAGCAATTTGTTGTAAAGGTTAGAGAATGAAGATAATCCTTCCATTTCTCTTCGGATCCTCCTCTTCCTCTTCCTCTTTCCAACGAGTATTTTTCTTTTTGTGCGCGGCCTTAAAATAAATCGTGGCTTTTGTCCCGTAGCGACGGTTTGTCCCAGCCTAAAACCTACTGATTTATCGCAATCAATTCAGGGGAAAAATAAAATATTTTTTGAGGATATATGAAGTTATATTTCATGATATTTATTGGGAATGACTTAACCAATTAATCAGAGAGGAAAGCATAATTTAATTTTTTTTATTTGTTATTTTATCATGACCTGAAAACTGTACCCACTACAACCCATGAAGGGTCTTGGGTTCAGTACATGGTATTCCAAGTGCAGAAATGAAGTATCTTCGCAGAGTAGTCGGTAAAACAAGAATGGACCGTGATCGGAATGTGTCGAGTGACCGAACTTCCATTTTAGACAAGTGAAGTACGGGCATGGACGAAGAACGGGAACCAAGGAAGGTAATAGAAGTCCGACCACTAAGCAGAAGGTCGCCAAAGGATCTTGAATCAAGATCATATACAAAGAATAGGAGCAAGAAGGGGAAAACAGAAAATAATGTGTCGATACCAAGGATGGCTTCGATGGATAGAGGCTCTTCAACGCTGAACGGTAGAAGAAGAAGTCAAAAAATAAGATATAATATTAATGGTTAATTTTAGTTTTCTCTGTTTTTATTTATTAATTGATTCTTAAGGATTCTTAAGGCCGAAACGTTAACATAAATTTAATTAATGGTCATTACAAGGAGGTACCGTGTTAGGAAATGATTATGTAGTATTTTAAATACTACACACTAAAAAATATATATAGCGTTTGTGTGTGTGTGTGTGTGTGTATATATATATATATATATATATATATATATATATATATATTTGTTTGAAAGGTTAGAGCTATGGAGGAAGCGGAAGTTTGCCGAAACTGAAAGGAAGAGGGTGACGTATTAACGTGAAGAGAACAGCTGGGCCCTGGGTCACATTCACGAGCACGTATCTTCCTCCAACATTCTCTTATCTCTTATTTCTTTCTTATCGCGTATTTCTTCCTTATTATTTACACTAAATGTTTAAATATATATCTTATGCCTATTTATTTATTGGTTAAATTACTACTTTTGAGTCTGTGTTTGAAAGCAGACAGGCAAAGTAAAAAAATACACAAAAAACTATCTGCTATAAGCCATGAAGGGTCGATGGTTCAGTGCATGACTAGATCTAGTGTGCGGTATTTTTAAGCCAACTGTTGTGTAGGAAAAGAATTGGCCAAGATAAAAAAACCACCAGGTTTTTTACTCTATTAAGTATCCATTTTATAGAGGCTAGGCGAGACCCATCTGATCCAAGGAAGTATTTTCTCTTATTATTTTATTTTAATTTTTATTCACTAGTTACCCTCAGAAGTGCCTCAAACATTTTTATTTTACCTAAAAAAAAACTGTACCACTACAACCCATGAAGAAAGACCGGTAGAGATACCGATGATAGATGGTAGATAATGCTCGATCCCCAGGTTTTGTCCTCTAATAAGTACCAATTTTATAGAGGCTAGGTGAGCCCCAAGAAGTTCTTCAGATCTTCAGATCTGTTGACCTAGATTAAATAATTTACCAGCTATAGCCGGATTCCTTCCGGGGTCATCACCTACCACTGTAGTGGAAGAGAAAAACATTTTGTGGTGTGGACTGTATCATAGGGTAGAGTGCGTGAGAGAAATTATTATAAGGCACTAGCCTTTGATTATTGAGAAGAGTCCTGTGAATATTGAAAATAGTCCTGTGAACCTGAAGTGGCTGGTGGACGAGGGTGAGAAAATTCGTACGGTAGAGACCGGAGACGCAGCATGACTGAGCAACCATCTTTTTTTTTCTCCCTAGAGTAAGCTTCCGGCCAGTGTAGCCACTCAGATATGTGGAGAAAACAGTGTAGAAATATATTTAAATTAGTGCCTGAAATTCTCTCACATTATCAAAAATTAATAATTCTCTTCGAGAATAAATTGGGTAGAAAAATTAACACAAAATTAAATTGACCCTTTTACAAACAACCACTGCAACTCAACTACGCCGCTCCTTTAGTTACCCGAATAATAGACTAACTAAATTACTTAACGAAAAGTCAAACTAAATATAAAAAGAATCTTAATAAACCAGGCGGAGCCTTTTAATATAGTACTGTTATTAATGAGCTATCAAAGGGTGATTTTTACTGTTAAACTAAAACCACAAGCTTGTTACTTGGCAAACCATCTCAGTCACTACACTGTTTTAAAAACTATTTTCGAAATCGTCATTTCGTAAAATTTTTATAAAACTCTGCATTTAATCAAGAAAACAATTAAGCTAACTTAACTTGTTTGTTTTTTTTACAAATTTTCTTTTTCCTTCAAGTAAAAAGAAAAGCCAAGATAAGAGTGTCACAATGAGACAAAACAAAAGATTGGTTTCGAAGAAAAAGAAATAGAAAAACTATCTTAAAAGGAAAAACTATCTTGATACGAGGTCTAGCCCTCCAAGTAAATTGGATTATACTGCCGATTTTTTTGTATTTCTTTTGTTTATTGATGAATGATTTTTCTAGGCAATTTGGTAATATTCATAACCATTAAAATAATAATGAGGGATATTAAATTCGGTCACTTCGCAAAAAACCTGCTGTGAAATAGCCGAAATATGTGTTTCTTCATTATTGTATCATGTTTAATCATTATTAGTGTTAAGAAAAACTGTAAAACTACAACCCTTGTAGGGTTTTGGGTCAGGAACTCTTTGTAAGGAAACTTTTTGTAAGAAGGTGACCTGGCTGAGTTCACACTCAAGCAACACGTTTTAACCCATTGAGGATAACCAGTTTATAGAGGCTGGGTGCGCCACTGGAAGGTCTCTAGACATCACAGGGCCCATCCATAGCTGGTAATAGGTTAAATGATTTATCTGCCACAGTCAGATTCAAGCCAGACACTTCCAGTTCAGCAACTCAGCGCTCCATTCACTAACCTACCCTACTCCTTCATTATTAAACACTATATTTTATTAAATATTTCCAAAAATATAAGTTATTATGAGCCTTTAGTGTGGAAAAGAGAATATAATTATGGGTAGTGAGTATTTCAGTGGAGGAGGATTTCGGTAATCATCTAATCTATAAATGGAAACGTTCAATATGACCTATACTTCGAAATGTTGGTTGAAACTTTTATTTCTTGATGAAATGATTACCGAGATCTACACATTACCCATAATTACATCTCTTTCCCATACTAAAGCGGGATGGCTCAGTTGTAGAGCACTGAGTTGCTATGCCGCAAATCCTGGTTAAAATCCCGCAGCAGGCAAGAATTTTAGTCTGCTTGCAGCCGAAGATGGATTATATAGGATCTACGACCCTCCTGGGACTCACCTAGCCTGTTGTCCTCGAAGCAGTGCTGTCTCTACCATGTATTGAACCCTAGGCCCTTCACGGGTTGTAGTGGTACAGGTTTTTTTCCCATACTAAAGCTACTAATTTAATACTAATTTTTAGAAAATTTTAAACAGTTAAAATTTGTTGTAACTCAACTCGAAGCGACGACCTACAAAACACCTTTAGTAATACTAGGGGGTAGCCTCTGTCCGCCTAACGGTCTTAGCAAACTGTACAGAGTTCTTAAGTTAAGTAATGTTTTTATATTATATATATTCATGCAAATATTTAATCTTTCACTTATTTGTTCAATTCCGCTGTACAAATAAGAAAGTTTGATATGTCGACTGTTATAAATATTCTGACTTGACAATTTTATTTTTTAACTGATCGGAGCCTAGCATCAGCCTGGGACGCCCGTTTAGTTTCATGAGTTTGTTGCCGGTGGCATGTGAGCTAACTAACTACTACACCTTGTAATTGTGGCGTGGCATGCGATATGGCTATCATTTTAGGGGAACCATGGCTCAGTTCACACACCTCACATCGACCAGTTCGTTTACCTTTTTTATGTAAACAGTTTATAGTCTCTTATATATCAATATCCATCAATGTCTACTCGGGCAGGTGCAAGCCTCAAACTGCCTATATTATTTAACGTGAACACGTCAACTGACAATGCTGATAACGTTTACAGATATTATTCTCAATCATAATATGAATATAGAAATAACATTAAGTAACTAATTCGAAACACGTTCTCTTCTAGCTTTTTTAATTAAAGTTATCAAGTTTATAGCACTCAGGTATTCTTAAATATATCTATCTGGTAGTAAAAATATAAAATCTTGAGATTCCAAACATTATTGTTAGTATATTCCATTTTCTAATGTACTTTTTGGTTGTAAGTTTAAATCAAGCCTCACAAGATCGAAGTAAGTATAAATTTGAAATATGGAAATATTAAACTAAAGCATAAGCTTGTTCTTTCGAATCGCGATCATTAAAAGTTTTAAATAGTAAAAAAAAGTCGGTTTTAGAAGAAAGAATGCAGTGAAAGTTCTGAGAAATAATTTTAAAAAGTGGAAAAATAATAGTATTTTTTAAATAATGATCAAAAGGGAAACGATAATAGAAATAAAATAAAAAACATTGAGATCACAAGATGGGATTTAAGTTTTGTTTTTTTTCAAATAAAAATACGAAATATGAGAGCGACTTGGTCTAAATGGTCATGAATGGTGATTTCTTTGTTATGAAGTATATAAAGCCGTTGTCCACTAAGTAGACATTTCTTTAAAAATTTATATATTCAAATTTACAAATCTATCTCTCAATATCAGGTAGGTAAAGACAAGTAGAGAAGTTACCCAATGGTTACTCAAATAAGATATTTAAGTTAGAAGCCCACGAGGCCATCTTCTTTTCAGACACCTCGGAGAATTGGAATTAGGACGAAGCAGGGTTTGAAACTAGTGGTTTTAAGTTTTTCAAGAAAGGTTTGATATCGAATCCGGGCCAGATCAACAATTAATGAGACATGGAGATCGTTATGGATGACTGTATTAGTAACAAAGTAAGGAGCATCCAGGGTTTAAGGAAGGATTTAGGATTTTAAGGATCGGATATGAGAGAAATTCGATGGTTTAGCTCTGCTCCGTAATTCCAGATGGGTCTTATAAAAGTCTCGAATATAAATCTTTTGTAATTAGTAGAAGACACTTCGTCTAGTAAGTGTAGAGTAATCTGAAACGCCGAGCAGTCTCTTGTTCAGTCTAGAGACTTAAACAAAATTTATTACTAGAAAATTTAACGAAAAATGCAATAAATTTGTTGATTTAGATAAATTCAATAACTCTTAATATTGTTTTTCATTAGCAAAATAAATTGGTTTGAACAGTCCTTAAAAGACACACAGTAATGTATACTATAATATTTGTTGGTAGTAATAAAGCTAAACTTGATCATGAATAAAATATACCTAACATAAAGCGTATATTTATAATGAAGATTCCTTTGGTTACAAAGGAAGAGGTAACTCCAGAATGGTCCTCGGTATTCGAATTTTCCATCCATCCTTATCATATATTTTTTTTTTTTTTGGATAAATAAAATCGAGCTTTGTAGAACTAAACTATCGATCCTTTAGGGAGCGGGGTATGTCCCAGCGGATGTGTTGTTTCAGGGAAATTATTTAATCTTTTAACATGCACGAATGGATCCTGTAGGATCTGCAGGCTCTCCTGGGTCTCATCCAGTCTCGGACAAGTCATCTCCTTGCACAACTGTTGACCTTTAAACAGTAAAATCTGTGATATCTAATGAACCAAAGACCCTTAATGAGTTGTAAAGATGTAGTTTTTTTTTTAATTATAAATAATTATACATCATTAACGGTTATGGAGTTTTGGCTTTACGCATTATTCGTTGAATTTAATCAATTAATTCCAAAGGTTCCCTGGAGAAGCAATAATGCTGGAATAGCGATAGAAGAATCGCTCACGTGGCTAACTTGCTCAAGTGAGTCTCATTGTTTTTATTTCAACTCCGGGGGAAAAACTTTTCGGAGATAACGGACGTGATAAGAACTTTCATTACTCGAGTTGGATAAGAATTACTTCTCTCTCTAATTCAGATCTTAATCCAAACCAACAATAATATAACCGAAATATAACAATAGTTTGAAGTCTTTATTTATAACAAACATTTTTGTAAATATATTTTGGATGGAGAAATTTTTTAACACTTAAAAAAAGAAGAGGACAATTATTTTCTCTGAGAGTTAATGATTAAATTTGCTATTGAATTTGCAGGCTTCAAAATGCCATGGTTAAAAGAAGATCATAAATATTTTTGACACTTATAGAAAAACTAGGCTACCTAATATCCGCCATGCTTCTTTCCCCTCATTCAAACCCATGTTTTTCCAACGTCTCCTCAATTCCAAAACAGATGCTCTCTAATCAATTAAAATTATTAGCTTTAGATTTTTTCTCCTGTAACATTATAATTTCATATGCTTTTTATTTTATATTTTCGGTTTTTATTTAATCTTTAAATAAGTTTGGGTCCATTTGTACTTTTTGATATATTTAATTTTGTGTTAGCATTTTTATGGAGTTCCAATTTATTTTTCATTTTATACAGGGTGCGGCAACATAACTTATGCTTAAAATGCGCGCCGTTCAGTTGGTTGATGTCGTAGCAGAGCGCTAGTGTTCTTTTTCGAGAGGGGGGACTGTAAGGTTCGTCCCGACACCGAAAAATTAAGTCGCAGTGACAGTGAATTTGGACCGGTATGTAAACATTTTACAGGAATTTTTCCCCCACGGCTGGATGAGTGGGACTTGGGAGACACTTGGTTCCAACCAGACGGTGCAACGGCACACACTTCAAGAGCATCGATGGCTGTTTTGAGGGAACACTTCCCAGAGCGCCTCATCTCAATTATAGGCGATTTGGAGTGGCCGGCACGCTCTCCCAAATAGGCTCCTTGTGTTTTTTTTTGGTTTTTTGAAATCCCGTATTTATGTGAACCGTCCAAGGATCCTATAAGATTTGAAGACCAACATCCAAGAAGAAATTCCCAACATAACGTCTGCTATGCTGGTAAGAGTCATGACAATGGCAGAAATCGGTTTACTCAGTATATGGAGAATGGGGGAAGTCACCTACCTGATTCGATCTTCAAAACTAAGTAAGACAAAACTTTAGGCATGTACCTACATTATAAAAAATAAATACAAAAGTTCTGATTCATACAATGAGTTTTATTAAGTTTTTAAAAAAGGAAGTTATGTTGTTGCACCCTGCATAAATAAACAACAATAGAGATTATCGAGTAGTCTTGAGATTATTTTTAATACACATCAAATGAAAGTTTAATTGCCTAGTTTAAAATTTATTTTTTACAGACTTGATTATTAGAAAAAGTAACCAATAACAAATGGTAACTACCTAATAATACTTCCAGTACCTGAAAATTCGGGAAATAATTGGGAAACGGGGTAGCGCAGTGTACTGATCGGTTCGAAACCAGTTGAGGCAGATAAATTAATTAATTATTAATTATCTGTTCTGTTAACAGGAATTAAGCGACTCTGTGGGATTTGCAGACCATCCTATTCCACTCCTGTATAAAGTGAGTTACCTTAATTGGGGAAACAGCTGGTCGTTGAGCGTGGACAATGTACCTACCTCCACAACCGTTGGTTTAAAAATAGTCATTGGGCTTGTAGATATCCAAATATATAAAACCAAAGATTTTTAAGTAGTACATTTCTTTTTTTTTTTTAAGAACTCATTAATCTAATAATTCCTTCTCCTAATGAAAACCTTTTTCCAGTCATTTATGAAATACAACTTTGTTATATGAAACGTTTCGACAACTACATGTCATTTTCAATCCACCTAACAACTTTTTTTATCATTTCATTTTTATCATCATCTTGAAAAGAGTTACAAGTCCCACTTTTCCCTTTTGAAATGAACTCATTAATAAAAACCAATACATGCAAATATTAATTATGCAAAATTTAATTACCCATATAAGTTCTTACAACTTGAGCAAAAGTTACATAGATTGTGAAACACTGCTTAGTCATCGGAAAACTTGCTTGGCCTCTGCTTTGTGTTGCAATCCTGCTATTAAAGCAAGAGTCGATACACAATTCTAAGTTTCCTATTAATGCTTTACTTATTTCGTTATCATAAAATTACTCATGTTCTTTCATTTTTTTTATTGTTTGGGTATTCCAAATTTGAATGAAAATAAAATAATAAAATAGAAAATTTTGGTATGTCTATATGCATACTTGTAAAAAATACGGTAGAATTTTGTACACTTAAAAATAATTTTTTGTTGTTGAGAATATTTTATTGTGCAACATGAACTTTAAAAGGACACGCTTTCAAGGAAAAATCAGCAACATTAGAACCATTGAAGGGTAGAATAATTAACATTACATGGTTGAACAGGGAAGTGATTTGGCCGAGATCACACTCAACCGTTTAGTTTTTTACACATTTAAGGTTACACACTTTAAAGAGGCTGGGTGAGCCTCAAGAGGGTGTGCAGATCCTACAGGATCAGTCCACTGCTAATATAATTAACCTGCCACAACCGGATTCGAACACATGACCCTTAGCACATCGATTCCTCGCTCTACTCATTGAAGTTTAGTGGTTCTAATATTTTCTCCTCGTAATTTGAAATTTCTTTTGAACAATGAGTAAATACAAAATCTGTTTGTTATCCAAATATAATATTTAAGCCAAATTTGAGTTAATTTGATCCACAAATATAAAAACATTTTAAATCCCTGTTTAGTTAATTTTTGATATGTGATAAATTCATAATTAATTTATGTACCACGACGGAGTAAGAAATTGTCTACCTTCAGCTCAGCAACTATGCGCACTGCCCTCTGAGCTATCCCTTTCCCTAACGAACTACAAAACGTAAATAGTTAGTTTTCAATACTTAGATAGAACCTGTCTAGTCCAGGATCCATGGTCCATTTTTTCACTTGATTTGTATCAAGCTGAATCTTCGTGATTAGCTTCGTTTCGGTGAGACGCCCAACAATTTCCTGTGCGAAAATTCACGATTGTGGTAGCTAAAAGAGGTAGCAAGGATAAAACATATCGATTTGATGATTATCAACAATTTATTACTAGCTGGGTTTTTTTTTTAAATCTCGAGATAATTATTAATCTAAATTATTTGAAAAAATATTTGTCCTACAAAATATATGGTTTCATCAAAGAGTCCCCTCCTGCGAATATGTATCGATAACGAAGTCAAAAAAGAAGAAGTAAAAAAAAAACAGCTGGTTAGTAATCATTTTTGATGACCTCGATATCGATAAACGATACTAATCAAGTGCAAAAATGGACCATGGATCCTGGACTAGTCAGTTTTTGTACGCTTTAAAAGAATTAATATATTTCTATTCGTTTTAAAAAATTGTCGTCTTCACTTCTTAAAATTTTTTTAAAATTTAATATGTTATAGACGACTTCTTAACTGTATTTTAATGTATTTAAAATAGTATTAGCGGTGTATTTTTTCTTATTATACATTCTATGAAATTTAAATTAAAATATTTTAAAGAAGTACGAAGGAAATTGGCAATTATATCGATATTCCAAAATAAAAGGTTAACCCATCCTCTTTTAATTAATACACTTTTTCTTCAACGGTATATCCCTTCAATATAGAATGTTAACTCCAATTATTTATAACTCGTAATTAATTTATATCTGATTAAATTACAAATTAGTGCCAATTAGAAGATGCCCTGGAATAATTAGTTAAAAGTGGGAGCATTCCTAATTTATGATTTCTTTATTATCAATCTCTCTTGTTTCATGGCCATTACAATTTTAATTACATAATTCCCTAAGGATCCTCATTGGAAGGATTTACCACGGAATAAATTATGCTGTTGTCAGCGGATTTGCGGCTTAAAAATTTAGTAGCTCCGGAATTCATTGTTCTCGCTTCATTTGTCAGGCCCGAGAGTTTTCATTCTGAACTTCCAGGAGATTTTGTGTGGATTTCTTTAGCGCCAAAGTATTACTACCATGACGGCTTACGGATAATGGAAACACCAAAATAGTAATAAGCATTTCACAGCCAAATAATGAGGAAGGTAGGGATAGGAATCGTCCTGAAATGGAATGAAAGAAGGAATCTATTCAGGGGTGTTTATTGAAGTAATACCATTTTTACTTTTATGTATCTCGCAATATTTTGTAATAAATAATAAATGATGGTTAAGTAGTTAGTAATAATATATTATTGGCCAAGTGTAGTTAGTGTATAATATGTAAGGGGTGTAGTCAATAAGTTATAATGATAGTCTGTAGTAAATATATAACATGATGCCTTTTTTTTTTTTTAAAGATCGTATTTTGATTTTTTTCATGTTCGAACTTTTAAAAACTTCGAAGTTTTATGGGAATAATGACATAAGTTAAAGTCAAAGAAGTCTCAAGCTTTCAAAAATTGACTAATGACTAATAAAAGAATTTCAATCCCACCATTACAATAGGAATGCTTTGCTTTACCAATACCCACTTTTTAAAACTCTCACAGAACTTTTAAATACCTATATAGAAAACTTAGGTTTTTGAGTTATGACATTGTTGTCATGTCTTTATTGTATTTGTACCGACGATATAAGGCAATAAAAAGAGAAAATCTCTTCTATATGACTAATTGACTCTGCTTTGTAACGGCTGGTAACTTTCTGACTGTGAATTATTTCTTTTATTCCAAAACATTCAGGCTGAATGATCATTTATAGGGAAAATATTTTGTAAACATTCGATTGGTTTACGTTTTATTAATTCGCTAACTCTGAGTGAAGTTAAAAGCGAAGAGAGCTGAAAATGTTTGGCCTCGAGTATGATTCGTGAAAGTGGGTTCCTAATAAGCTCTTATCTTAATTAGAAGGGATCAATGGCGAGCTACCGCCGCGAGGATTTACGATTTACCATCTCATTCCCATTAAATGGCCTCTTTAGGTTTAAACTTCCCAGCCCTCTAAATAAAATATAAACCATTTTACCTCATATAAACCAATCCCCCACAACGAATACCTATATTCAAATGGAAATAGTTGATTGGATAATTCTAAGAATATAGTAAAATGGTTGTCATTAAACAACATAATATATACTTATTTTATTGTGCCTACGTTTAGACCTAAGATTTAGGACATCTTCAGAGCTCAGAACAAAAGAAACAGAAAAAAACTAAATAAAACATTGCAATACCGAAGAAGAATGGCAGTTTAGGTAAAAAAAAATGATAATGATGAAAAGAAATACAAACAGTAAAAGATAATTTATGAAATAACTGAGGAGGAGTAAGAATGGAAAGAAATCCAGAACAAGATAACAAATAGATAATGAAGATAATAAAAAATAAATAAATAACAAGAGAATGATTTAGTTATAAAATATAACGATTACCACAATATTAGTAAAATTACAAATAATTATATAATTAAAATTAAATTAAAATACTGACTATTTTACCATTCAAAATATATAACCTCGTTATCTATACGTTTTCCCCAATGTGCTATCAAATTTTCAATACCACAAAAAAAATGAAAACAAATCAGGAATTTTGTGATGAAATAAAGTCTGAAAATGCGATTTTGACTTATTAATCATTTTCAAAAACCATATCCTTAAGGAAGTATTTGTAATTTCTGAGCAATGCAAATTTCTAGGCGATAAGTCTGGCAAATAAGGTGGGTGTTGGAGAACTTCGTAACCCAGATCAATTACTTTCTTCACTGCCTGCCTGTCGTTAAACCTCTAGATCTCTTTGAGTAGGTAACATATATAATGTACATAAAGTTGAATAAGCCATGATATAAAGTAGAGTTAGTTAGTTGTTTATTTAACGCCACTTTATGCTGCTCTGGCTAATCGGACGATACTACAGTGGGAGCTCTAAATTTTGCCTATCCAGGTTTAATTAGGATCAGGATTTTTAACGTGTACCTGACATCGTACAGTACAAGCTCGGGACCCCCATTTAACGTTCCTTCCGAATGACGGCGTAACTAAGGATTTTTCACTCCCTTAAAAAAATCCTAGGGCCACCTGCCGGGCTACGAACCCGCCTTCTTGGGCTTAGTAGTTTGTTACGCTAACCACTAGACCACAGGTGACCGTGATATAAAGTAGATATAAACATGAAATCAGATAAAAACCTTCCAATTAATGACTTCAGGTTGGTTTTTGATAAGTGTATGTTATATTATATATATTTCCCTCCAGTAAGATGTGGAACATCAACTCACAAAATTTCTCAAACCAAAGCGAATGATCTGTTCGCTTCAACACCCTTCCCCGACGCAGTGGTAATTGTTTCTCACAGCTTGGGAGGCCAAGTGTCCAATTTAAACTCTAAAAAAACTTTTAAAAAACTAAAAAAATTACACAAAAATCACCTATTTCCATGTTCATATTGGCGCAGTTTGTTCAATTGTAGTGGCAGTAAATATTATCAAAAAAGAGAGAATTAATAGCTGCTGATCATAATATGTTAACATAAATATAGTAAATAAGCACACTGACTCCACTTTCTATTTTAGAAATAATGAAAACTATAGAAATAAGTATATATACTGGTGTATGAATATATTTACTTATATATGAATAAATACAAAATATTTTTTTGTTTTGAGAATCGTGGCCCCTTCATCAAACTAGAAGCCCCTAGGGTAATTTTTTGTGGCCCGGGACGAAATGAAATGAAAACAGGATATTATGTTAGCGAGGAAATACCTCCTGAAGGATATGGGCACAATTTCACCAGTACTCAAATAAATAAATAACCAATACGTCCGAAGCATTTTAAGGATACTTGAATATTTAAGAAATCTAGAGGATAGTCGAGAATAATAAATGATTTTATAAAGGCAGAAGATTGTTTAGTTAAGCTGAAATCTTAAGATTGTTAAGTTGCTTTAAGATGGAGCAGTGTCAAAAGGAAGGCGTAAATTAAATCAAGTTAAAATTGAGACATGTTTTTCTATAACTTCTGCTATGGCCAATCAAACGATCCTAGGAGGGAGTCCTAAACATCACCTTTCCAATTATAATTAGGCCAGGAATCTTAAACGAGTACTTGACACCGCACAGGCTCGGGTACTTGGCACACCATTTTACGATCCTTCCGAAGGACTGAATAACCAAGGATTTTTCCTACCTTAAAAAATCCTAAAGATGCGAATAACCGATCTTGGGCATAGAAATGTGTTATGCACTTGTGCACATATGTTTTTAAAATCATTACTTCACTCTCTATTTATTTGTGTATAGCTTTAACTTTCAGTAAATAAATTAATAAAAATACATATTTCGGATTGTATAATAAATTAAAAATATATTTACTGGATCCCGACTATGTATATCTTCATTAATTTGCTTTCATTGACATTAGAGTTTAAAACAGTGGTTCCCAACCTGGGAAGGAGGCATGAAGACAATTCAGAGGTGGTCGAAGACCAGTAGAAAATTAAAAAATTTCAGTTTTGGTTATTGTTATAATGATGTATCTTGTGATAGTAAAACTAATTTTTTTGTTTTTAATGCAATACTTATTATGTTTCTTCATATTACCATACAAATTTTGTGCAAGGGGGGGGGTTCAAAAAAGGTTGGGAACCGCTAGTTTAAAACTTCCAAACATAGAGCCTCAAGTCTCGTAAACGAGAACAAGAACTCTTTCAGGACACAAAGAGAATACTAGCAAAGGAAAAAAATAAATTAAGCAGATCCGAGCCTCAAACTGCAGCACAACACCAACCAGAGGAAACATCCCACCACCACCTAAATCCAAATCCAATTACTGAATAACAGCTGATAAAAATAAATAACAATTATAAAATACAATAATACATTATTTTATTTTACTAAATATCCCTTTTTTTCAATTCCCTTGGAAACCCACCTTGGCAGTGTTAGCCTCTCTATGGCCCGCCGGTACTACGTTCGTGCTCATGGAGCAAGGTGGCTATCAACTGCCAGTCGTCAGGAAACTTCACAGGTTCAATCAATATTCAAAACATGAGAAAGGTCTAGCATGCTCAATTACCATCTGCTATTTCACTCTGATAAGGAGTAAAAAATGTTAAATGTCGCTATATCATTAAAACATAAATCTTTTAAGAAATAGATCTTATTTACATAAATCTGTATCAACATGCACGACAGTTACATTTCTGTAAACAGCTCTGATTAGCCAAACGAATAAGAGAACAAAACAAAAAACTAGTGTTGATAAAAATAACAATAATAACTTATATCGTTTTACTGAACCATTTTGAACCAAACACGATGAAGTAACTAATCATAAGAATAACAAAAAGAGTACTAAAAAAAAAAAAAGTGGTAATACAGATAATCAATAAAGTAAATTTATATCGTCAAATCTCTGGATTACAGTTCTCTTATCGGGAGAGGGGTAGCAGAGTGCAGAATTTCTGTGTTGAAGGTTCGTATAAGACTGTAGGAGATAAATCCGTAAACAGCCAAGGATGGTGTCCTAGAGGGATCATCACACTCTCCTGGAGCTCACTCAGTAAACCTGGTGATGGATAGTGATCTTGACAAAATCACCTCCCTACATAACCGTTGACTTAGAAATAATACAGTAGAAACAATCTACGGCTATTGACAGAATAATAATATATCTGCATAGTCGTATTTGAACTTACCT
This sequence comes from Troilus luridus, assembly GCA_964056705.1. Lineage (NCBI taxonomy): Eukaryota > Metazoa > Arthropoda > Insecta > Hemiptera > Pentatomidae > Troilus > Troilus luridus. Next base: position 95,479,107 of record OZ057415.1, on the reverse strand, counting down.
ACGTAAAACGAAATGAATACCCACTTGTTAGAAGCTAGATGAGCATCAGGAAGTTCTCCGATACTAGATTACATATTAGAGATTATACATTTGAAACGGACCCAAACCCATATTCGAATCAGAGCAATAGTATGTTTGTTTTTTTTTTGTCGAAACACTAATAATTTATGAATAATCAGACATCTTATTGTTATTAAGTAAGCAAACGCTAACAATAATTAAAATTTAAAACAAAATTACTATACCAGGGATAAAATTGCATACGTTTCAATTTTTAGGAAAATTATTATTAAAATTCCATGATACGGAGTTGAGCTTTGGGGCTCAATAAACCATCCAATTCATCTCGTATCCAATCCTTACAATCCAAAATCCTTCGTAAAATCCTCAATGCTCCTTAATATGTCACAAACAAACTCATCCATCATGATCTTAATCTCCCATATGTTACTGATTTGGCCCAAACTAGATACCTATCCTTCAATGACAAGCTCCATACACACTTGAATCCGCTAGTCTCTTAACTTGCTTCCCATACTATTCCTGATAAACCTCCGAGGCGTCTGTAAAGAAGATGGCCTCGAGACCATCTACTATAGAACTTTATTGGAGTGCTACCGATGGGTAGTTTCTCCACAAGTGTTTTTCATGTCATAATGTACATATCAGCAGCTTTACTTGTTATAATAATATTATAATTGTAAAAATCAATAAATTAAATTTTAAAAAAATATATATATTTCATGAACTATATAAAAGCTTCACTTATCTCGGCACAGTAATAAACAGGACTGGGAAGCTGGACGCGGAAATATCCAATAGGATTAATAAGTCTACTACCAGATTTGTAATACTGTTGTAGGAAAGGGGGAGGTAGGAAGGAACGTCAAATTCCACATCTTCAGTCAACCGGTCGATACTGCTGTATGGAGCTGAAGGCTGGGTATTACCGGAGAGACAAGAAAGCAGAGTTACCGCGTCGGAAATGAGGTACTTGCGAAGAGTGGCGGAAAAGACGAGAAGAGACTGTGTTCGCAACGAGAGAATTCGTCAGGAACTGCAGATTGCCCCGCTAAAAGAGCTCCTGGGAATCCGACAACTGAAATGGTTCGGCCACGTGGTCAGGATGAATGATCACTGGGGCCCTCTCAAGACGATGGACTACATGCCGGATGGAAAAATACCTCGAGGACGCCCAAGGATGTCTTATCTCGAGCACATCGAACGCCTCAGCAGAAACCCAGCAAGAGACCGGGATAGATTCGCTCCTGGCTGGACGTTCCCCTACGCTGGAAGGCACTATAGGGGCAAGCGAAAAAAGAACTTAATAAAAGTTAATTGAATCGGTATTGTCAGATTTTTTTTTTAATTTTAGTAACATGTAATAAAATTTGTATTAATTATTATTTAAATTAGTATCTACCTTCTTTCTTTTTATAATATTATGGATAATTCATTGCGTTCCTATACCATTCACAATCCCATGAAGTGTATTGGGTCAAACACATGGTAGAGCCTGTACTGTTTCTAGAACAACTTTTGCGCAGGGAGGTCACTTCAATTCCACATGCTGGATTTGAAACCGGGACTTTCGGCACAGTAACTCCAGGCTCCACCACTGAACTAACCAACAACCTGGATAATTCAACCTGTACCACTACAACCCGTGAATGAGTTTAGGGTTCAGTACATGGTAGAGACTGTACTATTTCATGGACACCGGTTCTACAAGCAGGTGACTTGTCCTAGGCCACACTCAAACGCCAGATCCCCCCCCCTATTTTGGGTACACTATTTTTATAATATTTTATAGAGGCTCGGTGTGCCCCAGGAGGGTCCTAGATCCTATATGATCCATCTCCGGCTACCAACAGACTAAATAAAAGTCTTGTCCGCAGCGGGATTTGAACCAGGATTTCCGGCATTGCAACTCAGTGCTCTACCACTGACCCACTCCGCTCCCTCTGGATAATTCAATACTTATCTATATAGAAATATTTTATAATGTTTATACTAGAATGTCGATTAATTCGAGTAAATTCAATGCTCCAGTCGTAATGAAACGCCTAACAATTTGTGACATTCAGTATTATATATATTTCGGTGAAAATAAATCATATGGATTAATTTTTTTTAAATATATGAGGAATATGTCACTCACCTAAATAATTTCCCTATCATTTGGCATAAACTATAAGTCATGAATGAAATTCCCGTAATTCATATCATCAGGAATATTTAATCAGGAAGAAATTATCGCGGGAAGTTCAAATGAAAAGGGTAAATTAATCTTCTTGAAATTAATTAACATTTTATTTAGCCCGGGAAAGTTTCGGGGCCGGCGAGGACCAAACTCAATCATACGTTAATGAAGAGAACTTGCTAGATTTATGTTTTAATGATATTTCTCATAAGGAGCAAGTTTATAAGAAACTTTTCGACAAGTTGGAGTTCACGTCGTCAATAGCATTAGCTCCTTACTTGTTGACAGGGTCAAATCGAATTCGAATTTTAGATTTTTTTTTGCTTAAAAATTCACGAATACCAACGAAGTATCAATGTACGAAATCTCAAGCAATAGTGGTTAAAATATTAACATAAATAAAAATTAAAAAAAACTACTGATTTTAAGTTTCCCCCTCTCTTTTTAGCTCATAATATTTTGCCATAATCATTAAAATATTTGCTTGAAAAAATAAAGAAAAATGTATTTATTTAATTTACAATTGTATGATAATAATACATCAGGTAAATATAATGGAAGATATATAATGTCGTAAGATAAAGGCAAGTTGAGGAACTACCTACTGGCTACATTCGATTAACAAATTCAACTTAACAGGTTGCGGGCCTAACTTCTTTTCAGACGTCTCGAAGAATTATCAAGAATCGAAGAGGTTGCCAGGTTTTAAAATAGCGGGTTTGAGTGTTAATAAAGTTTCTCACGATGGACTGATATTGGGTTCACGGCAAATCAGTGACCGTTACAAAGTAAGGAGCATTGAGGATTTTGGATTGTAAGGATTAGATTCGAGAGGACTTCGATGGTTTAGTCGAGCCCCAAACCTCTACACCATTAATCCAAAGACTTATGTCCAAATAGGTTTTATAATAGTCATATATAATGATTCTTTAGTAATTAATTGGGAGCTTAGAGCTTTTGTCTAGTTAGTCAATGTTATGTTATGTTGGTCAAAACGTAGTCCGTGGGACGATGCTTATATTTTTAGAACAAACTGTAGAATTGACCTTCAACTTTCACATTAAATAAGGTACTAGCAAGATAGGGTGCTACTGTATCATACGGGAATTTCCCAAAATCGGTAGGGTGGGAAATACCAGAAAATAGGAACCCAGGGACCATGTCTCATTACTTGATGGTTAAGGTCCAATATGCATGACTAATTAATTATTTGTAAAAATACTGATCTAAAAATAAGGAGCGCTGTACCTCAGTGGGTGAGCGCCAAAGGTTCAAATTCGGCTGTGACATATAAATTATTTAACCTGCTAACAACCAGGGATGGACTAAGAGGGATCAAGAGTCCCTTCTGGTGCTCACCCAGCCTCATAAGGTGGGTACCCTTGGTTGGGAGAGAACCAGGAGGCTGAGCTTGCTATCAGACCAATCATCTCCTCACGCGCTCCGTTGTTCTAGCAACAGAACAGTCTCTATCACCTGCTGAAGCCAAGACCCTTTTTTTAAAGTTAATATTATATTAGCGTGTATTAATAATTAATACGATTAGTGCCAATTGAACGGATGAAACTTATTTTTATCGTTTTGTTTCTTCAAAAATTTATTTATAAATATGAAAAAAAAATATGAATATAAATTATTAATAGAGTATTATTTTAATCTAAGACGGAGCTATTTTAAATTATATTTTTTAGTTATAAATCGGGCTGAGCCTGAAATAGATAGGATTCTGTTGAAGGGGGGCGCTAGGTTATTTTAAAGTAACTCCCCCCGGGATGAGATCCAATTCCAGAGAATAATTCCTAACTTCCAAACCCTGGAATCTCCAAGTTGCACATAGTTCCCGCGCCCTTCCAGACGTGACCGGTACCTCAAGCTATGTAACAGTGTGCACATCAATCCTTCGCGGTTGGATCAAATTTCTGAGTTATCTCTAAGCTATCATACATTTTAACATGTGTATTGTATGTATTTGAATAAATATATCGCTCCTTCAAAAGAACAATGTCATAAATCAAAACCTAATTTTGCAAAAGAGACATTTGAAAGTTTTATGCGAGTTTAAAAAAAAATAAAAATATGGTTATTGGTTAAGCAAAAAAGCATTAAAACTGTAAAAATATTATTGAAATTCTTTTTTTAACCATTAGACATTTTTTTTAAAACGAAACTTTTTTGTTCTAACTAATGTCATTATTCCCATAAAATTTCCAACATGATACAACAGCAAATATGGTTCTATTACAAACAAAAAGAAATGTTGGAAATGAAATATCAGATATGTGGTTCTTGAACTTTCTTAAGGAATTATATTATTAACCTTCAAGTAGCTGTGGGAAAGTAACTAACGTGACAATATTTTTGAAAATTACCCAAATATTTAAAATAATGAGCAACTGTCCTATACGTTTTTTTTTTTATTCATTTGAGTGAAGATGCCTCTTTCGAAAGTTTGCACATTTTATTTACTTATTTTTTATTATTTTATTTATTTATTTTATTTACTATTCACTTTTTTAATAGATTACATTTGCATCTACGTAGCATTCCATTCATCGAATATTATGACAGTGATTTTTCTCCTCGATTTGCTGTTGTTTTTGTTTTTTGTTTTTTTTATCTAATAGAAAATACAGGTAAATAGGCAAGAGAAAAGAGAAAAAACATGAGGTTAAGGTATTTGTACGTGACGAGTGAAATATGGCGTAACTATCGTCAATAAGCAATAAGTCATTTTTCAATCGAAATGTAAATGTTGGTAAGTATAGTGTAAATCGAAACAAACAAAGGAGAAATAACAATTTTTCTATGAATTTTGTGTTGTTTTGTTTGTATATTGTGTATATTGCTGCAAGACGTGTTTTGCTGATCTCCGAAGATATGTTCCATACATCTATATACGTATTTGTACAGTAGTACGAGTATATATCAGTTCTTGGTTTTTTGAAATTTAGTATGTACGTTCTATGTAAGACTTTATTATTTAGACTTTTTTTTTTGAAATTTATTTATTGATATTTACAACTGTATTACAATAATACATCAAGTAAATAGGCTATGTGATACATAATGACATGAGTTAATGGCAAGTAGAGAAACTACCCACTGGCAGTACTCAAATCACTAGTTCAACAAAGAAGGTCACGTGGCCATCTTCTTTTCAGACCCCTCGGAGGATTATCGGGAATCGAAGAGGAAGCTAGGTTTGAAACTAGAGGGTTTGAGTGGGAATGAAGTTTGTTATGAAAGGGTAGATACGGGGTTCGGGCCAAATCAGCAACAAATTGGACATTAAGGTCGTTATGGATGACTTTATTCTTAACAAAATAAGGAGCGTTGAGGATTTTACGAAGGATTTTGGATTGTAGGGATTGGATACGAGAGGAATTCGATGGCTTAGTGGAACCCCAAAGCTCTGCTCCGTGAGTCCAAATAGGTCGTATGATGGTCATGTAGATGAGTCTTTTGTTGTTAATTGGGAGGTTAGAGCTTTTGTCTAGTAAGTGTTGAAGTAGCCTGAAACGTCGAGCGGTTTCTTGTCTTTTCAGTCTAGTATGAGGATTCCAGGTTAATCGTTTATCGAGGTGCAACCCTAAGTATCGGATCTGTTCTACAGGCATAAGTGGGATATTATTAAAGGATACTGAAGGGCAGGAAGTCATTGGTTTACAACGTAAGGTAAAAGTGATTTGATGCGATTTTTGAGAATTTATTTTAATTCTCCAGTTTTGACATCATTCTTCAAGATCAGTGATATGGGATTGGAGGCTTTGGGATGCAATAACTGGATTGGTGTTGACTGATAATACACGTGTACCATCAGCATACGTGGTAAGGATAGTATTAGGATGTCAGCTGTATAAACTGTTTAAAGGATTGGGCCAAGGGTACTACCTTGAGGAATATTTAGACTTTAAATATATTATTACAAGTATTTATGGACCTAGATAAGGTATATAGTATTTGATTTTTTTAAGTTTTATACTGATTAATAACAATAACTATAATAAAACCGTGAAACCGAATATTCAATGGTAATTTATAGTACCAATATATTATTTATAATAGCAATATAATTACTAGCACTATGCGGGAGTGGAATAGCTCATTACATAAAGTGCTGAATTACTAATCTCTAGATCCCTAGATCCAGACCGTCTGTGGCAGATTAATTATTGATGCTTATGTAAGCCGTAGATGAACCCTGTGGGATCTGTAAACTCTCCTGTGCCTCATCCATCCACTTTAATGTAGGTACTCTTAATTGAGGAAAAACCTGGCATTTGAGCTCGATATCAGTCAAATCAAATTCACGACCATTGCCTTAAAACGGGTAATTCCTTAATAATGCTGAAGTCATTATCTTGCATTTACTGCAGTGTTTTATTTTTCGTATGTAACGGTATATATATATATTCATTTAATTTTGTTCATCTCTGTTATTCTAAAGTGACCTGGTCCCAGAATAAAATTATTTTTCTATATATTAATTTTTTTCAATTTAATTTAATTCAAATTATATAATGAGAACTATTAAAGATCACGAGGCAATTTCAACTGTTCACTACGTTCCTTCCAATATTTTTTCATCCTCAGACTGTGCCTTCTATCGGCCCTCGGATTATTTTTGTCCAATGCCTTCGTTGTTGTTCATTCATTTAACAATCTAATTCATCTAATCGAATGATACTACAGTGGGAGCCATAAAATTTGCCTATCCTACTAAGGATCTACCACGTCAACCTGACGAAGCTATAGGCCCCCATTTTACGTACCTTCTGAACGACAGCATAACCAAGGATTTTTTACTCCCTTAAAAATTCTAAGGTCATCTGCCGGGCTGCGAACTCATGATCTTGGGCATTGTAGATGTCCGACCACTATGTCCTGTTGGTAGGCAATACATAGGACTAGATCACAGTCAACCGCCAGATTTTCTTCCTTATTTTGGGTACCCACTTTATAGTGGCAGGATGAGCTACAGGATGGTCCAAGATCCCGTAGGATCCGTTTGCAGACTAAATAAAGTCCAGGGAGCGGGATTTGAACTTGGGCCTTCGGCATGGCAACTCTCTACTTTATGGCAACGCTCTACCTCTGAGCTACTCCGTTCCCCTATTTCTTCATAACCTTTTATGATTTGATTTTCTTTTTTTTATGATAGTTAACAAAAAAGTAGCTGCACTAGTGTATGCTCGAAGGTTTATAATTTAACGTTTCCAAGTTATTAATAAAAATAACCTTCCCTTAGCTTCGGTATTTACGTGGGGCTCTGTGTATCTTCATAGATAGGCTCTTTTTTCTGTATTTTTTCATCTTCTGGCTAATATGGTCTTTTGTATCTGTAATTTTGAGACTTAACGTCTCGAATTTATAATTCTATCCACAGGCCATCCTGATATATTTTTATCCACAGGCCAATGAATACTATATTTATATTAATATAACCTGTAACGATTGACACGACAGAAGTGATATATTGAAAGTATTAGAGAGGAAGATAAAACTGGAAGTCGCGGTAACTGCTCAGGTTGGACAGAGTATCGGATAAGCAGTAGTTAGGAAACTTGTATAATCTCGCCTTACAGGAGATCCTCCTTGAACTTTTAATTACTTTTCATAAGATGAGGAGGCAGATTTAATGAGGCAAGCAACTCCCTTTAAAGTCTGCTTTAGCGAAGTCCGGATTTTTTTTTAAGTCTGTTACAACACCAAAGGGATATTACGCTAAACTGTATATGGTACCTGTATGATGGTATCATTTCAATAAAAAAAAGAAAGGAAAAATTTGTATTTTTTAATTACTAAAAGCTATGAAGTGTTATCGACAATAAAATAATTCAAGAAAGTACTAAACACTTTGTCAACATTAACAAAATTCAACTGCAAGCATTTATAACATGATAATGCATGTTGTAAAGATTTGTTTTTTAATTTTCAGGGATGAAAAATTAACGGGTTCAAATCCGGCTGTGGTCGATACATTCTTTAATCTGATAAAGACACGGATGGACCCTGCAAGATTTAAAGACCCTCTAGAGTTGGGAGATGGTAAAAACTTGGTGGTTGGGGGATGATCTCGAACAAATCACTTTCCTATACAACCGCCCAGAAACATATGTCCCAGAAACAGTACGGTCTCTAATATTTACTGAACCCAAGATGTTTCACGGGTTGCAATGTTACAGGTTTTTTTTAGTTAATATTATATTATTTTGTGTTATGACTGAATACGACTTGTACAAATAAAACGTGTGAAACTTAGTTTTAATTTACTTACTTACAACTTACCAAGACCCTTTATATGTTATAGTGACACAGGTTGTTTTAACTGTAACACACTATCGAAAATAAAATAATTCAATTAAAAACCACCTTAAAACATTAATAAAATGCAACTCCTTAATCATAAAATCCAAAATCTTTTGTAAAATCCTCAATGTTGCTTACTTTGATACGAATAAAGTCATCTATAATTATCTCGATGTCCCATTAGTTACTGATTCGACCCGAACCCGATAGCATTCCTTTCATGTCAAACCCTATTTCCACTCAAACCAACAAGTTTCAAACATAGTGCCTTCTTCAATTTCCGATAATAATCCGAGTATTCTAAAAAGAAGACGACCTCGTGATCTTGTAAGATGAATTTGTTGTTTGAGTACTACCACTGCGAACTTTCTCTATTTCTCTGCTTGTGTTTATCTCATGCTATTACGTATCATTCATAATACTTCAACTAAATAAATAAATTTTAAAAAAATAAATACTGCATTTTATTTGCCTATTCTGATGTAAAAACAAAGCCTCATAGTAAATACCGCTCCTATTACGCAGGGCAGAGTTAAGAGGTGCCAGGGGAGATGTGGGGTAAGGGATCTTTTATAGCTTAACTGAATAAATTAGGCACTCAGTCCACGTTTTTATTTTTTTATTAAACTATAGATCGCAAGTAATCTTAATTTATGGCTAAATTGAAGTTTATTAGCTGAGAAAACAAGAAACAAAATAATTCTGACAAACAGTATCACAGATCCTGTAAATGTTTTGCAGTTACAACGGGCAAATAATAAAAAAAACGATAAATGTGGGGTTATGTACATAAAATAATATAAAATAGTAGTTAGCAGTTTCTTTTTTTAAATTCTTTAATTACACTAGAGCTGGATATTTCACTTTGGTTACTGTGATAAATGTAATAACTTTTAATTATAAAAGTCTATTTTGATTTTAAAAAATGGTTTATTATTGTAAATGGTATTAACGATTATTATTGTAAAAAAACATTTAAAAGGTGAATATGGTTAAAAATATCACTCTGTGCCATGTGATAAAAACATTTGCTTTAAAGAAATTCAAATGGAAACCTTAAGAAATCGCATATATGAAAAAATGGACTTTCAGAAATTCATTTAATCGCTTTGTTTATTCGTTTAAAGTTACTTTATGCTGCAACGGCTAATCGGACGACGCTACAGTGGGATTTTTTACTTCCTTAAAGAATCCTAAGACCACCTGGGAGGCTGCGAACCCGTGATCATGGCTATAGTAGGTTGATATGTCACTACACCATAACAATAAACCAAATATACCCCATTTTTAATCTGTAAACAGGAATTGATCAACCCGATGGAATTTACAAAACCCTCATGAGGCTCACAACATCAGAAAACTGGGTACCCTTAACCAGGAGGAAAACCTGGTGATTGAGCTTGAATATCTGCACGACCGTTGTCTTAGAAACAGTTTAGTCTCTGACAGGTATTGTGAATATATTTCAAGGGAGGATATAGCCACATAAGTGACACAATATTAAAGAAATATTTAAGTCAGAGTAAAAAAAAATTTATATTATTTTATTTTTGGGGTGAGAGAGAAGGGGGTTTATGTCATGTATAATCTATTATATATCCTGTATAATATACTTTCCTAAAGTGTTGAAACAAATAGTTATTCATACAGGTTATCAATCTATTTTAACCAGATTCATTCCATGGGTACCAAATAAATTTAAATCAACCATTAAAGTTTTTAATGTAAACGCTTTATAGTCTATGGGCACTGTTTTAACTATTTTAAAATCTCTTTTAATTAAATGTAAATGTAGCAGGTTCTGTTTGAGAAGTGACAAACTTATAACACGTTTTAACAAATAAGAACCAACGCCGGCTAAATGCTTTTGTTTAGTGGCGTCTACAAAATTGTTTCCTAAAACTTTCTTTTTCCATTTATATACAACCACGGTCTCTGATAAATGTTGCAATAAATACGTAAATGTGGTGTGAAATAGGATAAATATATTCCTCCAGAAAAATTCTCACGAAAACTAAGACAAATGCGGAGCTGGTAGAAAAACAAATTCAAATGACTGCGCCATGACAATGCGGCAAGGAAGTTTAGTTACCAATGACACGATAGAAAGGAATTTCCCTAACATATGTAAAGAAATTGTAGGAGATAATATTTTATTAAGAAACTTATTTATTATAAGTCGGCGTGAGATAAACGTATATAATGATAAACTATAGAATAAGTCATTCTAAAATATCTTTAAAAATTCTAAATTTTTGGTATTTTTTTCTAATAGAAAAATCCTGAAAAACAGGCTATTGTACCCTATATTTATAGTATAGTCGCCCAATATTATTTAATTTATTTATTAATGACATTCCAAAAATCAGTAATGTAGATATCGCATTGTTCGCCGATGATACAGCATTACTATCATCATCGTACAAGATAACCACAATAATTAAAAGGCTACAGGAAGCATTTTGCAAGACTAACAAATATCTGAAAAAATGGGGACTGAATTTAAATACTGACAAAACCGAAGCTATAATTTTCACAAAACGAAGACTTAAAGTCCCCTCTACCATACTTCTTAACAATACCTCAATACCTATATCTAACCAAATTAAATAATTAGGAATCTCTTTAGACCGCAAACTAATATTCAACCATCATATAAACAATAAACTAAATAATGCCCGTAGAATATTATATAAAATGTACCCCTACTTCAACAAAAAATCAAAACTATCGGAAAAAAATAAGAAAATATTATATAAGGGAGTCATTAGGCCCATGGTAACTTACACATGCCCAGTCTGGAGTTTAGCTAGCAAAACACACATTAAAAAAATACAGACCTTCCAAAACAAATGTCTAAGAATCATAAAAAACTATCCAATATATACTCAAATCACCACAATGCACAATGAACTAGATATCCCAACAATACATGAATTTACACACCCTCAGATTCTTCACCTCATGCCAACTATCAGACAACATACTCATTCAAGAAATAGGAAATTATACAAAAACAATAATACCAAAATACAGACACAAACGAACAAAACACATTCTACTATAAATAATATATATTTTGAAATGAGTTCTTCTTTAAATTAATGTTCTTATATGCTATATAATGTAGTATATAATAATAATGATGTATATAAAAATGTTTTGAATGTACTCTTATAAATGTATATCTTTTGTATAAAATCCTATGTACTTCTTTTTTCTGTTGGGTTTTTTAAATGTTTACCAACAACAAAAACTTATTAACCAAACAACCATGTATGCAAAATCATTCTCACTGTAAGGGATTATCCCACCAATGTTTAAAATGTATGTATATAATTTAAAATTAAAATCTCAAATCAAAAAAAATAATAGTATAGTCTTTATATGAGGAAGAATATGGCCCGGATAGAGGTAAAAAAAAAAGTAAGGAGATATGTTTATTGGACTCCCAACGTTTCGACCCACATTCCTCAGAACTTATATTATTTGTCAGTTAGCCTCAACACTCGACCCCGTTTTAAGCCCTAAAGAAGACGTTCAGTAAACGTTGGCGCTCCAAAAATCGATTCTCTTAATTTAAGAGAAATTTTTTTACCTACACCCAGACCATCTTCTTCCTCTTAAAACACCCAACGTTCATTATTGTTTATTATTAACTGTTTATTGGAAAGCCAACGTTTCGACCCACATTGCACGTCTTCTTCAGGGATGGTAGGATCAGGGGTTGACACTAGACTCAGACTTTTTATAAACATTTCTCCCTATTTAAGAGAATTTTAAGTCCACCCGGACCATTTTCTTCCTCATATATATAAGGTCAACTGATATGATTCAAAATAGTATTTTCACGAATAATTTCTTGGGTAAATTTGTCAATTACGACTTTATCAGCATTATTATTCATTGAAAGTAATTAAATAATACTAATAAAAAAAGGGTTAGCCGATCCCACCAACCTCTACTTACTACCGTCCACGAACCACTAAACAAACCCAAATCAGCCAGATCACTCTAAACGTAATCCTCCCACCTACGCCTCGGTCTACCCCTCAGACTATATAGCTTAAAATATAGCTGTAAAAGTATTTAAATAAATAAAATAAAACCATTTAACTCAAAAAAACGGATACTCTATAGTGTCTACTTGAGTATACAGGAAAGATAGCCTGGGAATCGCGTCTTATCAAAGAAGGATGCTACCTTGTTTACAGTTCAGTGTTATCTTTTATCTATTCCATGTATTTGTATTTATAGGTCGGTGTAAACTTATTAACGCTATGACTTCATTGATAGTTTAAGCGTTATTAAATACTTTTAAACGTTTAAATCTATCTTTTCCTTATTGTAATAATGCATTTTATGGTGAAAAAAGTAAATAAAATAATATGTACAAGGCTCATTGTCAGAAATTCAAACAGTAATTCTCGTCCATTTTAACTGCCTGTGTGAGCTCCAGTGAAAAAATAAGAAGCTTTACACTCCATTTACTGGAATGAATGCTATACAACCAAAGAATAAAAAAAAAAACCTGTAACCACTACGACCCGTGAACGAGTCTGAGGTTTAGTACATGGTAGAGACTGTGCTGTCTCATGGACAACGGTTCTACAAGGAGGTGACTTCTCCTAGGTCACGCTCAACCGCCAGGTTTTTCCCCCTTATTTTGGGTACCCTATTTTTATAATATTTTATAGAGGCTGGGTGAGCCCCAGGAGGGTCCTAGATCCCATATGATCCATCTCCCGCCGCAAACAGACTAAATAAAAGTAACTGCCTGCAGCGGGATTTGAACCAGGATTTCCGGAATGGCTAATCAGTGCTCTACCACTGAGTCACTCCGATCCCTAACCAAAGAATATGTATATGCGAAACAAAAAAAACTGTACCACTAAAACCCATAAAAAGTCTTGGATTCAGTACATGGTAGAGACTGTATTGTTTCTTGTACAACGGTTGTGCAGGAAGGTGATTTGTCCGAGATCGCGCTCAACTTCCAGGTTTTTCCCCAATTTAGGGTACCCACTTTATAGAGGTGAGCGCCAAGATCCCACAGGGCCCAACCTCGACTTTAAGCACGGGGAATGCTTTATCTTCCGCAGCTGTATTTGAACCCGTAATCTTCATCATAACAACCCAGCACCCTGCCCACTCAGCTACCCCGCACCATTAAGTAGTAAATACAAAATTAAATTCGATCAGTCATTCTGAAAGCACTCCTAGACCCGCACTCCTACCATCCAATTGAAAACCAGAAAATCATATCCGCATTTCTCTCTTAAAATGCCCTTCTAATCTATTACTACTAAACATGATTATAATAAAAAAATAAAAACCTAAGGGCTAGGGAAAAAAAGGCATATATATATGTTTGTAAGCAGTATCACAAATTAACGATTCACATACCCTAGCATGTTAATTAGATGTTTAACAAATCACTAATTCGTTGGCCGTTATTTTAATTTACGTCGTACAAATAATTAATTACTATTGCCTCCTGATTTGGCGAATTGGACTGGTAAATGATTTAGAGGGCATTGGGATCTGACTTGTTGATTGCAGTTCACAATCAGTTAACTCCGTTCGGTTAACCATCAATAAATTACAATCCGGTCTTTTTCCTTTTTTTATGGATGTAATATTTAATTTATTGTTTAGTCATTTGAGGGGAATGTAAATAATACTCCTCTAGTGTTCATTATTTATTTTAAATATACTCGGTAGATATTGCATTGTCATTGCTTTAATGAGTTAATAGTTAGTTAGGTTTGATGGAGAACAAGTAATAAATTTAATTAATCTTGAACGGACAAGTAGACACCTGAGGAACACGCCAAATCTTAGGAGGGAGTAAAGTTAGTTTTAAAGTCATTTTAACAATTTTCAGGCCTTGTAGCTTTATTTCATTTTAATGATATTGAAACTGTAAAGTGGCTCGCAAGAATGCGCAAGGTTTTAGTCAAACATGAAATTATCTACAACTGCTTTTAAGGAATTAAAATTAAATATAATATACAATGCATCTGCAGGTTATTAAGCGGACATAAGATATTGGGAACAGTTTAGTCGTCGATGATTGGTATATCGTTAGTATTAGATGAGAAAAAATAATAATATTTTGAGATAGTTAAAATGTTCTGCTCATAAGATTATTCGATTTAACATGTAAAAGCCAAATTAATCTATTGTAAATTGTGGATTCTTGCTTTGTGACATTTCGAGGCAAGATTGTTTCACCCAAGTCATAATTGCCTAAAAACATCTTAAGGCGAAATTGTCAAAAAACTAAAAATCACCAATAAACTAAAGCACTTTTCCATTAAACCCACCGCTGCGCAATTTTCCAATTACACATACATACATAGATGGCTCAACATTCCAAACGGGGACAAGGTTTCTCGCAACATCAACCGCAAATCATCCCTGTTCATTGTTGCTGCTCTCCAGTTACGGAGTAGTAAGATGGTCCGAGCGTCCGCAGCCACACCATCCGCCCATCGGAGCATCTAGAACCTCGGTCTTTCTAACCCTTATGGTTCTATGCACTTTTTTTTTTAGGGACTTGATTTGTTCCCATAAGTGCAATAAGTCCTGCCCATCGTTGCCTTTTTACTTTTATAACCGTAATAATGCCGGCATCTTTATATGGTCTTATTATTTTTAAGTTCAACCGTTGCCAACACAAGTTATTGTGAAATACTGCTCCAATGATTCTCGGTGATATTTTTCACTCATCCCTCATGACAGCGAGCTCTTGTGCTTTTGCGATAGTCCAACATTCTGAAGCAAATGCTAGAACGGACTTTATCAGGGTTTTATTTATTCTTATCTTTGTGGTCCGGCCATTACTTCTGAGGTGCTTTTGCAGCCCAAAGAAACATCTATTTCCCGCCATTATTCTTCTTTGGATTTATGGTTGAATTTCATTGTTGGCATTTATCTGAGTACCAAGATATAGAAATTCGTTAACGCTCTGGAAGGTGTAGTTTCCTACTTTGATGACTATTTTTAAATTAGAATTATAAAACATTTTTAGTGATTTATAAATTACAATGACTTATGACACTTTTGTCGGAAACCAGAGATATGTTTATACAAACTTAAGGTATATATTTTTTAATTTAATTTATTGATATTTACAACTATAATGCTATTATAACAAGTAAATGTGCTAATATGTACAATACGACATGAAAACACTTGTTGAGAAACTACCCATCGGTAGCAATCCAATAAAGTTCTATAGTAGATGGTCTCGAGGCCATCTTCTTTTCAGACCCCTCGGAGGGTTATCAGGAATAGTATGGGAAGCAAGTTGAGAGACTAGCTGATTAAAGTGTGTATGGAGCTTGTCATGGAAGGAAAGGAATCTAGTTTAGGCCAAATCAGTAACATATGGGATATTAAGATCATGATGGATGAGTTTGTTTGTGACATAATAGGGAGCATTGAGGATTTTATGAAGGATTTTGGATTGTAAGGACTGGATACGAGATGAATTGGATGGTTTAGTAGACCCCCAAAGCTGAACTCCCTATGTCCAAATAGGTCTGATTATTGTCATGTAAATGTGTCTTTTGTAATTAATTGGGAGCTTAGTAGGTATATAAAATAGAAATTTAAGAGTTTTTATTTGTTTTAATGGTTTTACAGTTATTACAAATGACACCTAATGGGAAGTTCAAACAGGGTAATGTAGAACAAGGAAGGAAATTCCGAAGAGTACTTTAGATCTACTTTTTCCGATCGTCTTAGAATGGTTCGAGATCCGCTGAAACTTTAGGACTTAGACCTACTTTTATGCGTTTCCTACTTTATTCATCCCTCGCTTTTAGAACTGGAAGATTTTCCGGTTATAAAACTTTGCAAGTCAGGGTGAAGAGGAATAAGCTCCTAAATTTAGCTGACTTTAAGAGTACTTAGGCTTGAAGTCATTACATTAATAATATGAAGTAATTAAGGAGTTTTCTTCAGAAAAATCGTTGGATATTCTGGTTCGCCTTGTTGTTTAACACCTCGAAATCCAATAAATAAAACACTTGCGCTTCGAGATAACATTGTTCGGAGAAATTCTTACGATTTAAACTTACTTTGAAATGATAAGAAAATTAAATCATACCTAGTTTTCAATCGACAAACTTTATTTTCCTTATTTGAATTTTTTATGTACATTTTGGGCGTTTTTTTTCTTTTATATATCTCTGGATAAGTACTGAGTTTATTAATATTTTGTTCTCTTAGTATTGTCCTATCACTTTTGCCACTTTAGAAGTACATTAGATTAAAACCCGAAATTGAGAGATAATGGCTGAAACGATGTTTGGCTGAAACGATGTTAATGGTCCCAATTAAAAATAGTAGATCACGCTAATTGAAAAAGAGAAGATATTTTTGGTTTCCTGTTTCATATTTCATTATGAATGTAACATAAATGTAAGGAGGAGTAAGGTAGCTCAGAGTTACTTAGCTGAATACCCAAGGTTCACATCTAACTGTGACAGATAAATTAATTTGCAATGAATGGACCCTCTTAACACTCCCGGGGCTCACTTAGTCTCTATAAAGTGGGTTAAAACCCGGTTAAGCGTGATCTCGGCAAATTACCTACAACCTTTCTTAGAGTCGGCCCATCTAGTCTCTACCATGTACTGTACCCAATACCCTTTAAGTGGTACAAGTGTACCCCAAGAGCTATGAAAGAAATTAAGACGGCTATCCTGACAGTGCTTCAATGAAGTGGAACAATATAATTTTTCTGCGTAGTTTTATAATCTACATTTATATACATTATACAAGATTTATATAAATACAAACTTTATGAAAAATGGAAGAATGAAACCTATATTACTTGTAATATTTTGTATAAATCGGTACCAAAAAAAAGATTTACTGTTGTGAGACATACATATTAGAGTACAAAAAAAGATCAAGATTTTTCAAGGCGAAAAGAAAAATATAATATCGGATCAAAGTGTAATGCAGATTTATTTAAATGTTCCTGGGAGAGGAAGGAAGACGTCTCGGAAGATATTACGGTAAGATATCTGACATCGGATGACAGAGGGAGGCAGCGCTGACAGGGATCACTGGCTGGGATGGGATCACTGTGAAGGGGAGTGCCACGCTAAGGAGTAATAATTTTACCATATTATTTAAATATTTCTTCTTTAAACTAGAATAATTAATCGTATAAAAAAATTAAATATTTTCCTGTATAGAAAAAACAATTCTAAAAATCAGAATTTATAAAACCATCGTCCTTCCAAATCTTCTTTACGGATGTGAAACGTGGTCGGTAACGTTCAAAGACGAACAACGTCTTGAGGTATTCGAAAATAAGGTATTGAAAAGAATATTCGGCCTAAAAAAGGATGAGATCACTCAATTTAAATTACTCAACCCAGAATTGCGAAGCTGACACCCGGTTACCATTATTCAAGTCATAGCGTCACGAAGATAAAGATGGGCTTATAAAGTTGCTAGTCTAAGTAACAAACGAATTTCTAAAAAGTTAATAACCGGTTAATGTTTTTAGCGATGATGATTTGAGCAGCGCTCGAGTGCGGTCGGCATACCCTAAAGCACCAACTCGAGTGCTGCTCGCAGGTTTCGATATGTTCCTATTACATACGGCAAAATAAAAAAGTATAAATAAACAGTGACAAATAAAAAAATATATAAACTTTTTTAATACAATATAAAAAAAACTGATCTTTTTGGTTACATTTTTGTGGTAAAAACACCGAGCTTAAAGGGGTAAATGCTGTGCCGACTGGGAAGCCTCTGAAGGGTACCGAGAAGTAGGTGGGAGAATTACGTTAAGGGTGGTCTGGGTAGTAGTCCGTGGACAGAGTTTGGTGCTACCGGCATCGAATCTACGGGTTCGCAAAGCCTAATTATTATGATATAATTATGAAAAATAAAATTAAATAGGCCTAAAAGAAGATGGTCTCGTGACCATTTAAGTTCAATTTTGTAGTTTGAGTGCTACCTTTATCACCTTTACCTAGGGTAATTTCTCTACTTGCTTTCAAAATTCAATTACCTCCTAAATTACCTAGTGTAGCCATAATTTCTGCTCAGGCAGAACTAGAGAAATTTTAAACGTTTTCGTGGAAATTCCATTTAAGTTCAATGGCTTCCATTAAATAATATAAAAGCAGAAAATTAATAACTACAAAAAAAAATGATTGAGTTTATTTTTCACCGCATTGGCTTTTACCGTCCTGCATTTGATATATTACTATTTTGTAAATATTTAATTAGTATATTATTCGTTTATATTGTAGCTCAAATTTTCTAAAATTTGATTTTAATATAGATTTATATACACATTACCCATAATTACACTCATTTTCCATACTAAAACACAATTAATTTTACTTTCGAGAATATTAAAAATAAAATCTGTAGTGACTTAACTCGAAGCGACAACCTGCGGATGTGATACCAAAGAATATAGAACATTGTATACTAGTGTTTGTAAAATGTAAATGTCGATATACCAAGTTACGCCGTTCCACCATATAAATAACATATTTATTTGAAACGAATATAAATATTCAGGTATTGCTTGGAATTCTCATCCCTTATCATTGAAAAGCAGATTTAGTCTGAAGAGTCTATATTTTCCTGAGGAGAAGCTATAAAATATTAAACTGCTTTGTTCCCTAGGCTTTAAGTTAAGTCCTTAACATTTTGCAATATCAAACAATCCGGTTAAGTACCAACTCATGCGGAATAATTAAGTTATTTCTAAAGCCAACGAGGTACATTGCATTAATAATATCCCTACGGTGAGAATTATATATGAGGGAGAAATAAGCAGGGGATTATAAATGCTGATTTAATAATTTTATAGAAACGAGTTTTTAAAAATGTATGAAATATCCAAGTTTAAAACCACAGAACTAATTAATTGATATAATTAATTGACATAGCTGTATATCAGGCCGAAAAACTAAATCATATGATATTTACTGTAAAGTAATAAAAAACTAAAAAAATATCAAAAAGTTTTTTTGTTTTTTTTTAAAATTTATTTATTGATATTTACAACGGTATTTAAATAATACATCAAGTAAATGGGCTAAGGATACATAATGACATGTGAAAATGACAAGTAGAGAAACTACCCACTGGTAGTACTCAAATCACAAGTTCAACTAAGAAGTCACGGGGCCATCTTCTTTTCATACGCCTCGGAGGATTATCGGGAATTGAAGAGGAAGCTAGTTTTGAAACTAGAGGGTTTGAGTGGAAATGAAGTTTGTTATTAAAGGATAGATAGCGGGTTCGGGCCAAATCAGCAACAAATGGGACATTAATTAAGGATTTTGGATTGTAGGGATTGGATACGAGAGGAATTCGATGGCTTAGTGGAGCCCCAAAGCTCTACTCCGTAATATCAAAAAGTAAGTTCTGGTAATTAAAACAAATAAAACAAGAAGAAATAAGCTTTAATGAAAGCATAATATATAAACGAAAAAGGACAGAGGACTTGGAAAAACTGTGAGCAAAGTGCCACTAGGTTTCAACGGGCACGTGGTCAGGATGCATCCTACAAGGTCGAATAAAAATATATTCAATAATGATGATATTCAACCAGAAAAGCCAGATAGGTGCTTTTAAGAAGAATTTAAAAGATTTGAAATTACTGATGATGACTGCCTGGACAGAAAGAGATTTAGGACTCGACTCAAAAAGCATCTGGGCTCTTGTGGAAGAGATAATGAAGCAGGGGCATGGGGCATTGGAGATGGGCGGAGGAAAGGAGAAGGCATTATTGAGAAAAAATGGAGAATTATTGGAGAACCTGAGAAAAGGAGCGAAAAACATGATTCTAGGGAGATTAAAAATAAAAAATTAAATATATAAAAAAAAACTTATAAGGGATGAAAAATAGCAATAAGTAATTTGTTACTTTTAATATATATGGGCTAATAATTATATTTTAGTTCAAATATATAATACAAGATTGACACCCTTAAACTGGTCGTACTATTGAAAAACCTTAACATAGAAAATATAAAATCTATATAATTAAGAAAGGTAAAGGATTCAGTTTTTAATCCAACGATTGGGCAGTGAGTTAATGCTAATCCGTTAGGTTATCCACTAATTAATTTACCCAGTTTATGGAGACTGGGTGAGCCTCAGGTGGGTATCCAGATACCACATATCCGTATCAGAGATATTACTATAATTATTCGCCATTTTATATTTCATTGCAATAGTGAAAATTTTAAGTTACATCAGCCATCATAATTCATAACCAACGTACTCTGTTACACATATAAAATAAATACGACACATTGGATTACGAACAACAACATATGTGTTAAAAGGAAAACCTGTACAATTACAATCCCTGAAGGGTCTTGTGTTAAGTGATGAGACATTTGCAGGAAGGCGATTTGTCCTAAATCACGCTCAACCAGACTTCCCCCTATTTTGATTACCGATTTTATACAGGCTTGGTGAGCCCCAGAAGGGACTAGATCCCATATCATCCATATCCGGCGCATATATTGAACCAGAACCTTCGGCACGGCAACTCAGTGCTCTACCAATGAGCCACTTCGCTCCCAATATACTCGTATATTATAGTTACTTTTCTGTTACTAAACCCCAAACCTTTTCTGTAATTGATATTTTGTATAGCTTATAAACATTTTATCTTTATCTGAGTCCGAGACGCACACGAACTTGCTCCGTACACGAATACCCCAGCAGGTCGGTAGGTGATTAGAATGTTATTGCTATTCGAGATACGTGGCTCATCACGGCAATCCGTGGCACCGTCTCATTCATTATTCAGATGATTACTCTCGACCGACTGTAGGACAGGGGAACCCGAGCAATCCTTCGATACCTTGCGGAACAGTTTATAACATAAAGATGATCGGTGTCATCAACCATAAACTAACATGATTATTCATTTATTTATTTAAGTTTTATAATTAATGATCCTCAATGCTCCTTACTTTGTTACGAACAAAGTAATCCATAATGTCACAGTTGTTGCTGATCTGCCCCGAATCCGATGTCAATCTTTTCATGACAGACTCCTAAAACTCCTAAAAACCTCTTCAATTCCTGATAATCCTCCGAGGCCTCTGAAAAGAAGATGGCCTCGTGATCTTCTAAGTTGAACTTGCTATTTGAGTACTGCCACTGGGTAGTTTCTCTACTTGTCATTTCATGTCATTGTATACATTCATTCTATTTAATTGATGTATTAATATAATACAGATGTAAATTACATTGAATAAATTATAAAAAAAGTTTTATAATTACTTTAATGTCTTTCCGCTGATTTTATTTCAAAATACGAAAATACTGTAATTTATATCTGCAGCCCTGGTGAATAACTGGCTAAGTCGATAGTTTTTTCCAGAGAGTGTTAACTATATTAAAGGAAGGCGGGACGTGGTACCAATATTATAAGCATTTATGGGAGCGGAATAGATCAGTTATAGAGCTATCAGCTGCAGTGCCGAAGATTCCGGGCTGTAGCGGATAAATTATCATTCTGTTAACAACCGAGGATGGACTCGTTTTGTTCTGGAGACCCTCTTGGTGATCACCCAGCCTGTGTAAAGAGGATACGCTTAATTGGAGGAAAAGCGTGGCTGTTGGGCATGATCCAGGACCAATCACTTTTCACCCGTTGTCCTTGAAACAGTACGATCTCTACCATGTACTGAACTGAATTTATGGATTGTTAAGGTAAAAGTTTTTTTTTTCATTGGCATAAATAAAATTGTATGTGATACAAAAATTCATTAAGGCATATGAACAATATGTGCTCAATTTCTATCGATTAATTATTGATATATAATTTCATTATCGAGAATCGGAAATAACTGAAATAGTAGACGGTGAGTTTTGGCGTGCGTTGGGAGAGGTCAGGGGACGTGTAAAATTAGCTGGACCTCCACAGCGTCTTGTCTTCTGTCGTCTCTTAGGATCCTCTCTTATTCCTGGATAACCGCAGGTATTCGAGCAGGAAAAAACAGATAGTATAATAAACCATCATGTAAAGAAGATAATAATTGAGCACTTGGAATCATAGATGTGCCTGAGAACGATGATGTATTCAAAACGGGAACACACTACCGAAATAAGGTCAAGAATTTAAGAAGCAAGAACACCATTTAATATCTTGATGATACTTCTCACTTGTAATGACTTGGTTATTCCACTGAAGGTAAGACTGATGATATACAGGATTTCAGTATTCCCTGTAGTACTGTATAGCGCGGAAGCGTGGACAATAATGGAAACACTCATGAAGAAAATACATCGCTCCAGCTGTTATAGTTATAGTATAATATTAACTGGTCCGAAACGGATAGGGCACAGGAAGAGTAAAGATAAAGCAGGTATAAATTTTAACGTAAAAGATGAAAAACCGGCTTAGTTTTTAAGAAGCACAACAATAAAAAATTAACAAAAATATCACTAAATCATAAAAGTTATACAGGTGATATTATTAAATGACCTTTGTTCAATCTTTATTATAACGTTCAGGAAAGGATGACATCCTCTAAACCTCCAGTGAGCAGGTGAGCCCCAGGAGATCTCCAGAACCACTGGGCACGACTGCTAACTGAATAAATATTTATTCTGCCACAACCAATCTCTACCCAAGGAACGTTAGGACAGTTCTTAGAAATAATTGTAAGAAAATAAAACGGACAAACATAAGAGAAAGCAGAATTTCCTATCTGACTACAAGGGATATATTTTCTCAGTTTCAAAAAAAAACTTCAAGAATAAGAGTTGCAATATAAATGAATGATGTACTATTTGGGAAGTTGAATGTTTCAGAAAAATTGATATACAACATGCAGGACCGTGAAAAGTAAAGCATTTTGAAGAAAAATAACTTGATCGTTTTTTGCAGTTATTAATTGTATACGCTTTATTGGTTTGAGGAAAATGTTGAATCACAGACTCTCACTTCAGAGAAGTGATTTAAAAATAATCACCATCAAAATAACAATTTATAAAAATAAATAACTGTAATTACAAAAACAATCCTGTTGCTAAAGATAAACAAATTGTTAATATTTGAATAATTGCAAAGTAAGTATGAAAATAAGACTGGCAGCTTCATCTTTACTTCAGATTGACCAATACAATTTCCAGGGAGGGCAGGAACAAACCTTTGAATATGGTATTTTGAAATGAAATTTAAAACGATTGAAAAAAAGTTGCATATCATTTTTAAAAAAAGATCATTTTTTAATAATGTATGCCTTAAAGAAATTATTTGAACTACTAATTTTTTATACGTTTTGTTAATTGTTTTAATTTTTAAATATTTTTCTTTGAAGAGAAAAGATTAGGGGTTGGCTGGGATTCGAACCCGGGTCGTTCGCCTCCCCGTGGCAGCGCTTAATCCGAAGAGAACGGATTTGTCCTGACTGAGAGACGACCCCTGGTAGCTCAAATGGTAAGAGCGCTGCCACGGAGAGGCGGGCGACCCGGGTTCGAATCCCGGCCAGGGCTAAATCTTTTCTCTTCAAAATAAAAATATTTGAACTAATTTTTGAGAAGAATATAAATCTATTATTCAAATGAATCCCTTAAAAAAAAAAAATCTTAGCTAAAATCCAACCATAGCTCTAATACTGTGGTTATGGTTTTATTCCTGTACCGTAATAATTCAAGATTATCACATTATAAGATTAAAATTGGAGTAATTTTTACTGTACAACTACCATAATTCAGTCAAAGATTATCATACCTTTCCAATCTATTATTCTCGAAATTATGTAGGATTTAAACATAATTGAGTGAAATAATAACAATAATAGTTCTACCTAAAGAATAAAAAATTGTGCTTCAATTGACCAATACAGGATAAAACTTAGAGAATATAAATTTAAAAAGGATGGAGTAAAAAAGTAAAAAAAAAACAACTAAAATTTGATCCTCCTTAACACGGACTGCATATTATATTCTATATAATTCTCTAAGTTATATAATGCAATGTGCTATATAATATGCTATATAAGGTCGAACAGGGAAAACCCGGTACCCGAGCAGTCCCCCGACGGTAGTGGATACAACACACGACCCGAGGGAAATTCTTGTCGAATTCCTCTCTCCTGGCCACAGCCGAAATATGAAAGGCCTAAATTCCCTATCCGATATAACCACACAGTCCGGGGAATAACAATCTCTACTGGGCTTCAAGATGCGTTAGTAATGCAGACCACAAGCAGATTGCGCAGTTGTCGAAAAAGAAAAAAAATTTTTATGAAAATTGAAACTATACAATCAATGGTAGGTACAAATAGTTTAAGAAAAAAATGAATAGGCAGATAGGGACTTCCTAATTCTGAGTGCCGACAGAAGTGAAAACTCAAAACTTTGAAAGAATTTGAATAATCTAGTCTATAATTAATTTAGAAATTCAAAAATGACTAAGCTATTCCAAATTCGTAAATTTAAATTATTAACATTAGCCTGGTTTTCAAATTTACTGGCACTCCGAACAATAATTATATACATTTTCAAGTAGTTTATTTATTAACCAAAAGATATGATTTATTTAATTGAATTTTATCAATATCAAAATTTAATTGAAATAACAATTAGCGTATAGTGTATTGTTTATACCTTTTCAGTATATAGTTACTTTATTTATACCTTGTATTTGTATTTACATATATTACGTAGTTATTTTCATTAACTATGTTCATTATCATGTACAACAATGCTTAGATCATTAGTACTTTCAATAATTTCATAAAACCAATTATTTAAATATGCCAAATATAAGCTTTTAAGTGGGTATCAATAGCACAAACATTAAACGACCTTTTAGTCAACTATAATGATTCATATGTTATTGGAATTCTAAACTTTAAACTAAGTTTATTAAAAACAAATTGTATGCACGCTGTTCATGTTGGGGACGCGAACTCCTTAAGTTTTTACTTTACCAAAAGTCGCTAAACGTGGTTAAACAAGTTTCCACTTAAAAAAACTTAGTAGCCATTTTTATCGCTAGTTTCTGTCTACTCAATCGTTTAACTTAAAAAAAAAATAGAAAAAGGCCATCAATGATGAGTATTACAAATCACAATCAGTAATTATTCTTTACAAACTTGAACTGAATAACCGATATTACTTTTTTCCCAACCAACAATAAATAATATTTAAATGGTTAGAATTTATTGATGATTGACACTATTTGGTCACAATCTATTTAAAGAGTTGGCCATTTCAATTGAACGTCTGAGAGGCCCTGGCATGCCAACAAGGCTATTACGTAATTTGGCTTTTATTGAATAGTTATCTGTCTGCAACCGAATAGCAATCTAGACTCTTCTTTGTGAATAAAAATTGTTTTGGCAATAATCAATTTATTGTTATTTATAAAAAACAATTTATTCTTTCCTTAATTAAAAATGCTAGGATAACAGGATACTCACTCTTATAAATATAAATAATTTTTCGCAATACCATACGGTTTAAATGTCTTAGGTAACTATTTACATGTATGTATGTGTTTTAATATATCTACAGCCCTGGTGAATAAGTGGTTATGTCAGGTCCGGTCCAGAGAGAGTTAACTGCTTTCAGATAACCAGAATCGTATCATTCTCGTAGTTTTTGCCTTTAAATGGAGTTGTAATTTAGACAATAACTCCTTTTCAAGCCAATGCCTTACTTAGCCCCTTATTCCCTACGAAAATAACTCGATTCCGCTTACTTAAGTACAAGAAACTCATTTTGGAGAAAATCCGACTTGACCGCTCATCCATCTGGGCTGTAGTTATATACACGGTATGATTGTAAGAACAAGGATAACCGTGAATAATTCAAAAAATATTCATATTTTTATTATTTTCTTGACGATAAAATAGTAAATAAAGAAAATAAACTAAAAACAGAAGAAAATTACAAACACTCATTGAAAATGCGGATACAAAAAAAAAAGGGTTTAACTGATTCTGCAAAAATAAATAAATAAGATAATAATAATGAATAAAAAATGCTGTTAATTAAAGTGGTCCTATCAGAGGATGAAGGATTGGTTCAACTGAAAAGATTAGTTAAAGCAGGTTAGGAGTGGTGTTTTTTTTTAAAATTAATTGTTATTAATTTTAAAATAATATTCAAAAGTATTATAACGATATTAAATTATTGCATAATATTGTTTTTAATTATTCAAAAGATTATATCCAAACCGATATTTAGACTGTGCTCATTAGTAGTAACTGATTTTTTTTTAGGAAGAGGAAATTTTTTAATGAATATTTTCCTTTGATATACATAATTCTTTTTAAAAAAACTAAAAAAAAAAAAAAACTGCATCACTACAACCCGTGAACGGGTCTGGGGTTCAATACATGGTAGAGACTGTACTGCTTCATGGACAACGGTTGAATTTTTTTTTAATTCTATAAAAACGTCGTTACAGATTTTTATTAAAATTAAGGTTTTTAAATGTCCAAACATTTTCTGAAATATTCAAAATACCTTGATCAGTAAGTTATTACGACTAAAATCTCTTAAATAAAATAACTTAATGGTATATTACGTTTCCTCGTAATGGAGGTATATTAAAGTTGTGGTATTTGAATGCTTTTTCTACTTAACCTATGAAAGATAGAAAAAAATGATACATACATTTTTTCCACGTTTTGTATTGTACATTTCAGAAAAATGAAAATAAATGGGGTTCAAGAGGAAACTAGATGTTTTGAAGGTGGATATTGACCATTTAAGGGAAAAAACTAAAAATGCTTTTCTGAATTTTGTTTCGTTTAAAAGTTAAAAACGTTTGATCCACTTGAAATGGGACAACCTGTATATTATGCCGATTTATATAATGCCGAAAATTGTAATTGTCTTAAAATATAATAAAATATTTACATTCATTAAGTAATATAAAATGGATTTTAAAATAAAAGTTATAAAAAAAAGATATTTTTTGAAGTAAAGAGGGGTAGTTTTATTCCATGATTGTTTTTATATTAAAAATGATTTACTTATTTATTTATACCCCTAGCCGTTGCATAAATAAATAATAATGCATAAATAATAAATATCATTTATAAATAATTCACTTTACTTTTCAACCTTTAAACCTTTTTAACTGTTTTTTCCTTCTTTTTTTTTCTAGAGTTCATTCTTACTCTTTTAAATTTAATCGTTGAAAATTGCACAGGCTCAAAAGTAAATCATTTAATTTGTTAAACTAAAAGAGAAAATCCATATCAGCCACAACGTCTCTCACTTTCCTACTTAATTAAATACTGGCCAATATCAATAAAATAAACATGCTAAAATTATAAAGTACAATTTTTTTTTCTCGGTTTTGACTATACATCATTATATAAAGATTAAGAGAGAAACGTATTTTTTTTTTGTTTAAAGAGAAAAAATGTATTTAAGAAATGAGGATAAAGTTAATTTCTAAAAGACTTAGACTGAGATAAGCCTGTAACTTAGAGGGTGGAGATAGAGGCTAGGAAATATAACGGAATATATTCCCTAATCACGCCTTCCCAGCCCGGCATAAATTTCATTCTCTCTAACGGGAAACCTTTTGGAGGATGCTCTAACAGCGATTCAGATTTCAAGAAAAAACAATCTAGAATACTTCAATCAATTCCAACAGAAATTTATAATAAAATATATTTGCAAAAACTCCTAGGATTAATGACTTAGTGATCCTATTTCCATAAATAAATAATAAGGATCAAAATGTCACAAGGCAAATATTAAACTTTTTTTTTTAAATTTATTTATTGATATTTACAACTGTATTAAAAAAAAAAATACATCGAGTAAATAGGCTATGTGATACAAAATGACATGAGTAATGGCAAGTTGAGAAACTACCCACTGGTAGTACTCAAATCACTAGTTCAACTAAGAAGGTCACGTGGCCATCTTCTCGGCCTCGGAGGATTATCGGGAATCGAAGAGGAAGCTAGGTTTGAAACTAGAGGGTTTGAGTGGGAATGAAGTTTTTTATGAAAGGGTGGATACCGGTTTGGGCCAAATCAGCAACAAATGGGACATTAAGGTCGTTATGGATGACTTTATTCTTAACAAAATAAGGAGCGTTGAGGATTTTACGAAGGATTTTGGATTGTAGGGATTGGATACGAGAGGAATTCGATGGCTTAGTGGAGCCCCAAAGCTCTCCTCCGTAAGTCCAAATAGGTCGTATGATGGTATGTAGATGAGTCTTTTGTAGTTAATTGGGAGGTTAGAGCGTTTGTCTAGTAAGTGTTGAAGTAGCCTGAAACGTTGAGCGGTTTCTTGTCTTTTCAGTCTAGTATGAGGATTCCAGAAATATTAAACTAAAAATGTAATCATGTAAACATTCTTCCAAATCATCTACTGTCAATAATGATTATAAGTTTTGGACTTAGAGAATAACGTGTCAGATGCTAAACGTAACCAAAAATAAGTAAAACTGTGCATGAATATTTCTAAACTTATGTCTGAGGAGGAAGATCAAAAAGTAAAAAAAAAAAAAAAAAAAAAATTATATAATTTTTTTTTAAATTTCAGAATGTCAGCTGTTTGCTTGACAAATAAAATTCGGAATTGCATAAACCCGAAGGAAAACAGATTGGGTGGTTCAAGGAATGTGAGATGGGTCATAAATAAAATTGATATTCCGGAGGACAAAATCATGAACAGATGAATTTCGACGAATGATGGAAAACTGATGTGACAGTTGGGAGAGGAACTCAAAAGAAGAAAGGAGGCCTGCCAGAAAAACGAAAGAAGGTTGTGAGTCTGGGCCCCAGAGATATTGGGAAAACATCGAAGCTGGTTGGGGGGTACAAGTATATGCCTAAGGCATTAAACAGTAAAGTTAATTCCCCTGATACAGTAAATAACTAAATGTTTACATACACATGATCATAAATACTACAGTCTTAATAAGATAATCAATAGCAACAATATAAGAATAAAACTGATATCATAATATAACGGAAAAACCTTACCTTTTTTTCGAGATCAGGTCCGTTCATGGTGGCATACATGATGGCATCCGAGATGGAAGTGTTGAAGGAGAGAAGGAGATGGTTGATGACCGATGTCTTGGGAGCACTGTCGTTGATGTGCCTCACTAAGGTCTCGACTTCCAGCAAGAAGTTGGACCACGGGAGGTCAAGTTCCGTTGTCCTTTGCTGCGTGAGGCAACCCCTCATCACGTTGAGGCAGTAGCCATTGCAGGGCTTGATCCTGCCGGGTAGTCCGAGGCATTTCGGGCAGTAATAAAGGCGGAGGAGCGCCTCCCTGCAGGACTCGGTGTTCTCGGGGGTGGCGGACATCACCTGGTCCGTCACGTTGAGGACCTCGATGCCCAAGGACAGGGCCTGCAGGAGGACCTTGGTGGTCTCGTAGGCCTTGGCCACCTGCCCGGACATCTCTTCGGGGAACAGGCCGAACGGCCGTATGTAGCTCGTCGAGTTGCTGAGGCACTCGGCGTACTCCGGGGATATAGTAGTGTTCTTACTGTTGAGGTAATGAACGGTCTTCTGGTAGACCAAGGGGAAGAGCTTCTCGAAGAAGCGGAACACGATGGACCTGAGGACGTTGGCGTCCTCGCTGGGGATGGCCTGGGGGAGATTGGTGGGGATCTTGAGTCCTGCCTTGAGGTACTCCTTGAGGGAGGAGTACAGCTCCCTGGTCGGTTCCATCGCACTTGACACCATGTCTTTGTAGACGGAGGAGAACATCTCCAGCGTCTTCACTTCACTGAAGTTGCTCAACCGATCCACTTCTCCTGAAACAAAAATCAAAAACTAGTTAATTTTATATAATAGTTAAAGGATCATTGGATTGGGTTGATGCCCTAAGGTTATTGCGAATACTGGTGGGCTCTAACCCCTAACTTGTGAAATATATCCCTTTTTGTCAGCAATGTAACTTCCTTGATCTTCCCTCCTTTTTTTATATGTATATATCAGGAATATATAAGGAAAAGAAAATGGGAGAGTAAAGAGTAGGGAGGAGATGGTATGGTTAGATTATATAGTGACTATGTAAGTATGTAATATGAATAGTCATTAAGTTAGATCTAGAGTAGTCAATAATGTTAAATAATGATAATTAATGTTAATCAATAATCAATAAGTCTACTTAGTAAATTCAAATAAGAAAGTCTCATGTATTGTTAGATCTGTTCTATATCACAAGAAAGCTTTCTTTCTAACAAGTCGTACACCGTTTGTTAACTTTATGACTCGATACTTATTTTTTATTAAAATAACCTATTAATTTTTAACAATCAATGAGAAAAAAACTTTTTAAAAAGTCAAAACAAACATCAATTCCATGCACATACAATGATGTCTTCAACACCAATATTATCCAAATTTAAATAAGACATACCTCGTAGTAGTAAGCTCAATCTGTATTGACTATTTCAATTGTTCAATTGATAATTGTTTAATTGTTACAAAATTAATATATAATTTTCTTATTTATATGGTTATATGATTATATGGTTGGAATGTGGATAATAGTATTATTTGGTTTTATAAAATTTAATTTAACTATTTAGAAAATCATAGAAATAGTAATTTTAAATGGAAATGGAAACTTTGTGTTAAGAAACAGTTTTAATAAAAATCTGTATAGAACATTTATTTTTTTAAATATGTTTGAGCTATCTTAATTTTGATCCTTCCTTTAATCCTTGGTGGAGGTTTTCACAAGAAGACTACACATACAATATGTTTCAAATGGCATTTGTATGATTTTTAAAATAAATATTTATTATTATCTTAATAAAAGGTTTAGTAAATTGTAATGAAGACAATAATTGCATATTAAGTCCGATTTTCTTCTGTTTTATTAGATTCTAAGATTATATTTTATTTTTTATTCGGGAAGCCAAGGAATACAATTGTTTTGTAAATTATTCCTCATGTAGCGTTATTAAGTTTTATTATCCTTATAGTTCCACTCCACTTATTAATTTTTTTGTGAGTTAGTTTTTAATTTAACTTTTTTTCTTTTCAATCCTTTCCGTATTTATAATTTCTCTTCGTATTCTTAGCACTTTGACCACGCCCCTGTCCATTTTATTACCTTATATATTTTTTCTTAATATTTTCATTTCAAAAACTTAAGAAATGGCTGTTAAACTTTTATAATAAATCTAGAACTTTATTTCAAACAAGACTTGGGACTTATATTGTGAAAATCTTTTGTTAAAAGTGTGCCTTCTAAACAATTAATATCCCAACTTTTTATACAAAGTTTAAAGCCTAAACTGGAAAGTATTGAAATTCATAAGGCATTGTCAAGAAAGGAATATTCAAATGATTACCTTGTCAGTTTTTATAAATAAAATATTTGAAACTTTAGGAAGTTGGGTAATTTAGTGGGTAGAGTGCTGGGTTGCTTTACTGAAGGTTCCATGTGTAGGCGGATAAATTATTTAATATATATTTAAAATAGCTCATAAATGGGTAGGCTATGCAGGAGTAATAATGTAGCCTACACCTACTAGTGAAGTGCAAGCTTTCTGTAACATGTGTTTTTTTTTATATTTAGTCTTTTGTTTCATTATTTCAATTGTCACATTATTACATTCCTAGAGTTTAAAGAAGCATCATTAATTCAGGTATTTTTCTAAATGTATTTTTGAAATAATTTTTGTTATTTTTTACTGGCTTTTTGTTTTGTGATCTCGGACAAATAATAAACCTGCACAACCGTTGAAAGTACTATAAAATAGCAAAGAATGAAATATGCAAAAGTATTATATCTAAAGCACCGGTGAATAAGTGGTCAAGTTTAATTTTCTCCAAAATGAGTTTTTTGTACTTAAGTAAGCGGAATCGAGTTATTTTCGAAGTGAATAAGCCGCTAAGTAAGGCATTGGCTCAGTGTTAGAGCGCTGAGTTGTCATGCCAAATGCCCTCGGTTCAAATCCCGCTGCTGGCAAGATATTTATTTAAACTGCTAGCAGCCGGAGATGGATCCAATGGAAGCTTGACCCTCCTGGGGCTCATCCAGCCTCAACAAAGTGGGTACCCAAAATAAGGGTGAAAATCTGGCGATTGAGCGTGATCTCGGACAAATAATAAACCTGCAAAACCGTTCTCTATGAAACAGTACCTTTCTACCATGTTCTAAAGCCCTTCATCAGTTGTAGTGTTACAGGTTTCCTTTTTATTTGCAACACTAAATAGAAAAAATATACGCTGTTTTTTTCATATTTTTGTTTAGAATTGTTTTCAACCCACGAAGAAACTGAAAGGTTGTAAACAAGGCTAGTTTATATAAATATTTTTCTTTATCATTGAATACGAGCCATATTACATTTTTCAATACCTTTGTTCAATATCATCTCTCATTCTCAGGAGGAAACAACTCCAGGTTTCAGGCTATAAAATAAGGCGTAAGATATTCCTGAATTGAGAAGATGCCTTCTTCAGTGGAATAGAGCTTAGTCCAGTTAATGCAAGAATTAAACCGTGTAAATACATAAGACTTTAAATCAGGAGGGTTTCCAATCCCTTGCAAATTGAAGTAGGTTCCTGAATCAATGAATAAATTAATCTTAACTTAAAACAGTATTTTTAGAATAAGAGGTGCTATAACCTATAGGAAATAGCCAAACGTATTATATCTACAGTCCCGGTGAATAAGTGGTTAAGTGTAATTTTCTTCAAAATAGGTTTCTTGTACTTAAATAAGCGGAATCGAGTTATTTTCGTAGTGAATAAGGGGCTAAACAACGCATTGGCTTGAAAAGGAGTTATTGTTTATATTACAACTCCATTTCAAGCCAAAAACTACGAGAATGATACGATTCCGGTTATCAGTTAACTCTCTCTGGAGAAAATTCGATTTAACCACTTTTTCACCGGGGCTGTAGATATATCGTATGTATCTGCATGTGTAAACGATATGTTTTTCTACATACTATACGCTAATTATATTGAAAATATATATTTATAGAAATAAACATATAAACTATAGAAGTTCGTTTCCTAAACAATATACGAATTAGGCAGACACAAATAAAAAAATTAAGAAAAGGACAAAGATCATATAGAATAGAAAAGAATAGAATAGAAAAACAAACGTTATTCTGGGACCAGTTCCTTTAGAATAACAATCATGAACAAAAAAATATATACAATAATTCTTCTGAGATGTAACAAAATACGGTATATTCGATAATTATATAAGATAAATAGGATTACTTCAATTTACCTGCCCGATAAACAATTATTAATTAACTTACCAACAAAATTATACCATTCCGGTTATTTGAAAGCAATTTCATTTCTCAGGACAAAATCCGACACGACCACTTATTCACCGGGACTGGAGATATATAGCATAAAACATCGTATGTAATTGGCACACCAGCAAATACTATATTAAATTTCTTTTCTTTTAATGTTACTTAATTTTTTCTTTTATTTCCTGATATTGAATACAGACTGAAAAATATTGAGGAATGGTTTGAAAGTTTAGAACCAGCTATAGAAGGTCAGTAAGACACAAGATACGTATCACCTCAAGAAAACGCATCATCATCATTCTTGGAGGTTGAGTCATCATATTCACTACTTTTTTCCTTAACATATGGTGGTGACGATTTTATATCTGGCTAACTTGGATGTTTTAATGGTTTGTTAATTATATCAACTAAATATGATAATTTTTTTAATTGAAATTTAAGAATTCATAATCAAAAAAGAGAGGACAGTTCAAGGATGTGTCGGTGTGTACCCCATATTCATTTCTCTAACCCTAGCTTTCAATGATGTTTACAAAAATTGTATTTCTTAAAGTATTTTTATAAACTTATAAGTTTATTAATAATCAGTGTTTTAATCTCAGACTTTTCTTGGAAAAGTCTATTAAAAGGCCAGAACAGCTAGATCGCTGTAAAGTACCCTAACTCTAAAAATCATAGAATAGTAGAGAAAAAAAACTTTATTCTGGGACCTCAAGAAGATATATGAAAAATGATAGCTGAAGTAACATGAATGAGAAGAAATCTAAAACTGCAAATAAAAACTAATGACTTATAATTAATTTTTCCCTTATAAGATTAATATTTCATTAGGTTTTCTATATGAGAACAGGCCAATAATGAATCACAAAGATATCATGTTTTAGCTCTTTTCCTCTTCTCCTCCAATAATCCTTCATTCTCTTCGAATGTTTCCTTCTTCTCCCCTTCCATCCCCATGCCCATGCTTCGTTCTCTCTTCCACAAGAACACTGATGTTTTTTAGTCGACTCCTAAATCTCACTCTGTCCAGACAGTTATCATCAGTAATCCTGAAAGTTCTTTCATCTGCTCAGTATAACAATTTCAGGTCGTATATCGTTGTACAGTCAATATCATGCATTGAACCCTAGTCCCTTCATGAGTTATAGTGTTAGAGAGAGACGCATTGATTTAAATCGCAGGATCCTACTAGAGGTTGCAAGCTGCATCCCTACATTATTTGATGTCGTTAATCACAGTTAATGCACTTTTTTTTTTTATTTGATACCGTTCGCTATAACAACCGACTGGTTGTGCAATAGCTTTCCATTACTAGCTTACTACGACCCCATTCACCAGGCCACTATAGTAATTAGTAGTAACTAATGCCTATGGTAGAGTGATACTAATGAAGTAATATTACAGAGATACTAATAGAGAGGAAGTGGCCGAATTTGTAACTAACTGCCCTAAAGGTATCCCCTGGCCGCTAATAAGCGCTCTGTATTCATGGCTTCGTCGGCAATATCCAGTCTCGATTGTATCATTTCCCTCCATTCATCTGCTATATAGTCCGTGTCCCTTCCCGACAATCGTCGTCCACAACATCCCGTTTATAATATATATATATATATATATATATATATATATATATATATATATATATATATATATATATATATATATATATATAGAGAGAGAGAGAGAGAGAGAGAGAGAGAGAGAGAGTGAGAGAGAGAGAGAGAGTAGAGACTCCATAATCAAAAGAGTGGATAATCGTAGCCAAAAAGTCACCACCTATGTATAAAAGAAAAGCCTAGTTAAAAATGTACATATGCGTAAGCTAAGAACATAAACGTCAATTATGTAAATACAAATATTAAAACTCCTTTGCATAACATTTTAATATTATTTTTATTATAAAAATCTATAATATTTATAAGAAATTATACTACATTAAATATTAATTTAGATATTAATATATAATAATATAAATGCTAAGTAAAGTATACTCCAGAATTCATTTTCGAGGAGTATATTTTAGTTTGATTTTAAAATTGAAAACATATAGAAATTTATGAAAAAGAATTTTTCTTATATAAATATATTTATTTTGAAAGATTATATAACTGATACTGACAGGAAATCGATTTTCTTGATACTGCTATTCACACAGATAAATTTAAAAAAATGAAATCTGCAAAAACACACATTTTATTATTTTTGATACTTTTTACTTCACTGTCATTCAATGATACCCTTCTTTAGTTTTCAAGAATTTTTTGTTTATCTAGTCACTTATGGTAGAATGAAACTGACAATCGATTAAAAAAAATCGCATCAAGGAAATCTGAAGAAAGTGTCAGACACTCCAAGTAAGCCCTCAAGGAGATCAATCTGTCAAGGAAAATATTCCTTAAAGCTCAGAGCTCCGAGCAAACATCGAGGATGTGTGAACGATACGGGGGGGGGGGGAGGTGTCAGAATTTCTCTCTATTTTTTTCATATTATTCAATTATTTTTTACCCGGTTCTTTCGATTAATTTCATTTAACTTGTACACTTTTTTTGGAAAAATCTGAGAACATTCGGTTATTTCTATGAAAATAACTTTCCATCAAAACATTTGTCTGCGACTTAAATTTTTGTATAAAATTGTACAATGGCGAGATCTATAATTCAAGTAAATTCCATACTGAATTAAAAACATGCAAAAAAAAAAAAGAAAATTTAGTTCATATACAAACAAGTTAATAATAACAGATAGAGTAAAACCCTTTACTTTAAAAACCTTTAATTCAGAACAAAAAACGATTTGGGTTATAACCTACGTACAATTGTATCCAAATTGGCTGTGTCGATTCAGACTTCTTGGAAAACCTTGAGGTCATAGGATCTATAGGATGAAATACTATCGTCTTTACCATACTCACATGTTTCCAAACTATACTTGCAAACTGATCATCCCACTCATAAATATATATTTAAACCCAAGTTTACTTCTGCCTTCCATAATAAACCGAACTCGGCCCTCCCTCTCCCAGAAAGAATCTCATTTGCAATCGCAACCGACAATATAGTAATAATTTCCGATTCAATTAGCGCCCTCCAGGGATTGAACAATTTGTACTCACACAACCCCATAGTCCAACGCATTCACGAATATCTAATAACGCTAAGCCACTTAAGCAAACAAATATTCTTCATCTGGGCCTCGGGACATGTGGGTATTGTCGGGAATGAGATGGCTGACAAAGCTACTCGAGCAGCTCTAACCCTCCCAGGTAGAGGCACAGCTATTCTAACCGCACAAGAACTTTCTCGCCCCCTTAAAGAATGTATAGATAAAAGATGGCAAGCAATGTGGGATGCAAGTCCAGCCAGTAAATTGAAATATATAAAAAGGGAAGTAAAGCCTTGGGCTACATCTAATCGCAGTAAACGCCATGAAGAGGTGACTATTGCTCGCCTTAGAATTGGACACACCCGGCTTACCCAAGCACATCTCATTACAAGGGATGCACTTCCGATACGCCCCAAGTGTGATAAAAATCTTTGTAACAGACATATATTTGAGGAATGCTACTCCTATAAAAAAATACTAAATCAGCTCAAAATACCGCCCGATGTTAGGGAAGCACTTGGATACAACAAATCTGAAATCAACAAAGTTGTGAAATTTATTACAAATTGTAAATTAATAACCAATATTTGACCATCCATTGCCCATGCTATAAATGCATTTGTTGTTTTT
Source organism: Troilus luridus (assembly GCA_964056705.1). NCBI lineage: Eukaryota > Metazoa > Arthropoda > Insecta > Hemiptera > Pentatomidae > Troilus > Troilus luridus. Next base: position 95,441,599 of record OZ057415.1, on the reverse strand, counting down.
TCCGATTGTTTTATTTCCTTATTATAGATATATTATTTGTTAGTAATATATATATATATATATATATATATATATATATATATATATATTTTTTTTTTTTTTTATTATTTTTTTTTTTAAAATAAATAATTATGAAAATCAAAAATCTACAGGCATTGATGACCATACTCACATAAGGCCGCGTACACACTAAGGCGATATATCTTAAGCGATATACGATAAGCATAGACAGTTACATGAAATCTACAGGGAGACGCTAAAAAAAGTTCCATACCCGCGCGATAAAGCAGCATATCGCAAGTGATATCTCTGGAAGAACCCCAGGTAGGTCTCCTAAGCGATTAGTACCCTCTGATATTCCGGCCTGTCTTATGACTGGAAGAAGAGAAGATAATTCGGTAATTACTATCATTAATCTAAAGAAAACACCCGAGCCCATCTGTAATTATTCCATTGCCACCGATCCTTAAAAAACTGAGAGGATTGTAAAGTTAGTAACCTCCGCCATTTAGAAGTTGTAAATATGAAAACCCTGAGAAATATTTACAACTACAATTTAAAATATTTACGAAATAATTTTTAAAATACGTCACATATTATTAATTTTTTTTTTATACAATCCTTTAAATATTTTCGGCTATTTCTGTTCTACATTTTATTATGATAGATCATACTCTATTTTGATAAGTAACCTAAACGTTATTGAATGTACCTACTGTTATCAGTAAGGAGAATTCTGTACCTGCATTTTAGTATCTTCTTCTACTGTAACGCCTCGGAAAAAATAGGGGACAAGAAGATAGTAGAATCCCGTTAAAGATAGTGGGGAATCTCGATAAATACTTTCCTCACTGAAGGGAAGCCTAATAGAAAATTGATAAGGGCCGCTCTAAGCGAAGTCGTTGGCAACACTTTTTACAGCGTACACTAAAAGAGCGAGGGAACGCTCTGAGAGGCTATAATCAAATATTTCAGAGATCTCACGGGTTTGAATATATGGCGAATTGGGTTGTTTCTTTTTTCTAGTCTTTATTAAACTAAAACAGCGATAACTTAATTCAAGAACACAAAGAAGGAACACGAATAGCGCACAAACGAAGAAAAAGAGATGATTTCGTTTCTTACTTTTGTATTTGTGATTCTTTACTGTGTACTCTACTTTAAAAAAAAAACAAAGATTAAAAAGAAGAAGTGATTCAATAAAAATCTTGAAAGCAAATCAGGTTCTTTATACGTAATGAAATAGTTATTTATCCACCTAGGGACTAAAGAAGATCATTATTCCCTCAGTTGTAAGTTTGTACCCTAGCGAATGCGAGGGAACAATCGAGTTTATTCCCGAGCGAATTTTTTTATTTTCAAACCTCATTTGAGGAAATGAGAAGCAAAAAATTTACGAAAGGGAATTCAATAAATTTTTTATGTAAAAACATTTTAATAAAGCCTACTTCATCAAATTTTAGTGCAATTAAAAAAAACAAAGCCTTAAGCCTGTAACATACAAAAGAAAATTGAACAGTCAATTTTACCAGGACACACTCCAAAAAATTCACAATGAATATCAAATCAAATCACCTCACATCAACAGTCCAAAAAGAGTCATGAATCAGAGACCGAAACCAGACTTCAATTCGTTCAATCAAATTCTGTAAATGCGAGATCTACTGCATTTGATATTCGTTTAATTGATTTTTTTTTTGTACAATGATGTCTGAATTAGTGAAACGTTAATTTTTTTAGTCATTTTTTTTCAGTGTTTTAGAGAATTAAAACTTTTATTATTTTTGATTTTTCTAATTATATCTTTCAAGTTAGTAACATTCTTATTATTTATTGTAATCTCATGGAGTATTGAGCTTCTGTTAAATAGTTAATACAACATTACTATACTCGTAGCTAAAGACATATTTTGAAATAAAATACATAAACCTCTTGAGATCAAACCCATCTTCAATAATTGAAATATAAAAGGTAAAATTTATTTAAAAGATATCGTTCAATTTTGGACAGAGAAATTAAAAAAATATTAAAATGAAAATAAATGAAAGCTAAAAATTGATATTAATATAAATAAAAGTTGGAAGTGGAAGTGAAAACTTCTTAAATTGCCTTTTTCGAGAGCAGTTATTTAAAAAATTCTATTTCATTCGGATATATTAATTTTATAAAATATAATAGCTCGATCGTATATAAATAAAAACTCAATATTAAAAAAAAACAAAAACAAATAATGGGTATGAGATCAAAAAATTAAATAAATAAAATCCAACAGTTACATCATTTTTTAATTATAAACCCCTCACTTTAAAAAAAAATACTAATCCAAAGGGAAATACGGACGAATCGGGCATGTTACCCAATTTCCCCTTGGATGTATCCATTAATATTCAGGCGATCGACAAGATTAATTAAATTTGAATCGGAAAACAATGTCATACTGTCAATATATAATAAAGTAAATTAAATAAAAAATTCAATAAATGTAATCTAATGAGAAATTAAAAACAATGCAATTACACATTAAAATTAAATGACAATTGATGGGTAAACAAAAAGATATATAAATCGATTCAGTGTGAATAAATATATTTAATATTAATGTGGAAACGATCGACAGGATATATCTTAGAAAACTGTGAAATGGCGTGGGGTTCTAGTCAACAAACTTTACACAAGAAAAGTATAACTTATTTTATTAGTCCTAACGTTTCGGCCTATTTAAGAAAATAGAATAGGTTATATAAACAGAAATGATGGGAACGACAAGAAGAAATACAAAGAAAAAAAGTCGAATTATAAAATAATTGATGAGAAATAACAAGGCCGAAAAGAAATAAAGAAAGATAAAACATAGTAACGTAGTAATTATATTTTGTAATAAAATCTATTTTATTTTATTTTACTACGTTATAGTAATAATAATAATAAAGTCTTTATTTATTCTGGGACAAGTCCCTTTAGAATAACAATACAGGTTTCTATACAGGGTAACATTATGTCTTAGAGTATAATGGTGTTACATTTAATTAACTGATACAATTAAATTGACAAATGACAAAAAAATTGCGAATAACATTTAAAGAATAAAAACTAAACAAAAACAGAGTACAAGAAACAAAAAATAACATAGAAATAAGATTACACTAATTATAGAGAGAGATAATTACATATGTATGCTAATTACAATGTCAAGTAGAAACAAACAAAGCAGATAGTGAAACAAAAATATAAAAAATATCAACTAAGATAACTTGTTTTTAAAAATATCAAACTGGATGAGTGAACCGTCAATGATATATACTTATATCATTAATAAATATCATTAAATAAAAATTCATTTATTTATATATAAATATTATCAATTATTTTTTATCATTCATTTATCAGTTAGAAAATTTCAAACTGAAAACTGAGTATATTAATTCCGATTTGTTGGGGATCGTAAGGATAAAAGGTGAATACATACGGGAATTATAGGTAGAAAGATTATCGGAACGACGAATGGAAGAAGGTATAGAGGAGGATCGGATAAGGAAAGCTCTGTCAAAGCTAAAACGTTTTGTTTAATCTTCTAGATTTAATTTCACAATTGTTATTTCTCGTCAATTGTTACATGATTTAACTTTTGTTCTTTGTATTTCTTTCTTGTCATTCCTATCATTTCTCTTTTTATAACCTTTCCATTGGTATTTCACAGTTTATACTTATAATTTTATTCTGTTTTGTTTTATTCTCAGCCCTGATGATGGCCAAGGAATTAGTTCGAAACGTTGCCATAAATAGAATAAGTTAAACTTATTTTGTGTAAAATTTCTTAACCCCGACCATTTCACTACTTTTTAAAATAAAATATTAACTTTATCGAAATAATTTTAAATAAATTATTAATACATTTTATCCCACTCCTCAGTATTCTCTACTAATATTTCTTTTATTTCTGTTAAACCGATCCAATACCTAGGACACTACTTCGGTAATACTCCTCTCGAACTTGACTGACATAGACTCAAACAACACAAAGCGGCTAGTTGAATTACAAATAGCACAATATTAACTTGACAAACCTCGTCGAATTGATCATAATCACGAACTTTTAGCTTTAGCAGAACTTGAAGGATCCTACAGCCGAGGAATATCTCTGGAATCGAATCATTGATCATAATCTAATCCTAATGAAAAATCTTGAAAATCTTATATGATTATATAAAAAATAATTGTCTTTAGTAGTATTACCAATTTTATTTGATATACCATAAGAGCCAGAAACTATTTTTGAATTATGTGGAAACGATCGACAGGATATATCTTAGAAAACTGTGAAAAGGCGTGGGGTTCTAGTCAAAAAATTTTACATAAGAAAAGTATAATTTATTTTATTAGTCCTAACGTTTCGGCCTACTTTAGAAAATAGAATAGGTTATATAAAAATAAATGATATTTATATATATACATATACATATAAATATATATATATATATATATATATATATATATATATATATATATATATATATATATATATGTGTGTGTGTGTGTGTGAGTGGGAATCGTTGTAATTGGCATTTTGAAAATGAAATCTAATATATAATAACAGCCTCTGCCTAGTAGTTAGTGACACAGCGACGAAGCTATACCAGCCCCCCTGCCCCCCCCTCCTCGACTGCCCTGAAGAAGACCTGCAATGTGGGTCGAAACGTTGGATATTTTAGAGAAGGGAGGAAAGCTATTGCCATGCTCAATTCTGTACTGTGGAGTAAAACCATCCTAAACGGCTATAAAGTTATACGGGTGTGAAACATGAAAATTGGGAAAGGGAAGCCAAGAGAAACTTCTAGTTGCGGAAAAGGATTTCTGGAGAGGGGGAGCCGGAATTTCTAGACGAGAAAGGATTCCCAATTCAGTAGTGAGAGATATAATGGGTGCTCAGAATACCATACTCGAAAAAATCACAATAAAGCGATTAGAGTGGTTTGGACCCGTACTGAGGATGGATAATAATAGAATACCCAAAATGACAATGAACTGGTGTCCTGAAGGAAGAAGAAGAGGACGACCGCGAACTTCTTGGATGAACCAAGTCCAGGAAGACATGGCAGGATATGGCCTTAATGAAGAGGACAGGAAAACCTGGAAAAAATGTTACCCTAAAATTTGGTTGGAGTAACAATCCTCAACTTTGGGGAAACTCTCAATAAATGTATAAAAAAATTGTAATATATATGATATTAGCTATGAGCCAATGAGATGGCATTCTGCTTCATTGATGGAAGGCTATAATACCATAAAAGTTTCACTAACAACACTATTGCTACTGCAGCCACATATTATATTACAGGTGAGCTCAATAAAATGTCAATGTTTACGTAGCATTGAATGATCACGCAATAATTGATATTTTTGAAACAGCCTTCCATGTACTACAAAACAGACATAACGAAATTGTAGTGCTTATTCCACGATGTCCTTTAGTTCAACACTCAGCCTCTCAGCGGATTCAATTTAAAGATTTAAAGAAGAAGACGAAGTTATATTTTAAATAATAGACGCACGAAAGGAAGTCCGCTAAGGAAACCAATGAAGTCATCACTTAAGAAGCGACTTTTCAATCTGAAGAGACGTCACAAGACGGCAGCGGGAATGGAAACGAATGACGCCCATTAAAATTCATTGTGCCTGAGCTCGTTCGCGATCGCCCTAGAACTTGAGGATGGAGAGGAGTCGCCGGAAGAAGGTCATTATCGGATCCTCCTGGATGACTTCCGGTGATGGCTAAGATAAAGAAGTATTGTTCCAGCGATTCAGAGCGAGGAGGCATTGATGAGCATGGCCTGTGTCCCAGTATCCTCTTCAAGTCCTGGTGATCAAGAGATGGTGTAAGCTAATCTCCAGAACAGGCGGGGAGTTAGGAGATTGACATCTAATCTACATCAAGTAGAGCAGTTAATACGGTTTATTATAGAATGAATAAGCGGGCTCGGACATTATCACGGCCAAATCACATCCTTGCTATACCGTTGGTTTGTATACAGAACAGTCCCTAACCTGTAATGAAAGCAATGTCCTTTATGGTCTGTTCAGTTCATGTATTGGTTAATATGGGGAGCGGGGGAGCTGAGTAGTAGAGCTGTGAGTTCCTGTGCTTAGGTCCCGCGTTTAAATCCGGCTGTAGCAGATAAATTATTCATTCTGTTAACAGCCGAAGATGGACCATTTGGGATCTACTGACCTTCCCAGAACGTGGCTTGTCTAGCCTCTGTACAGTGGGTACCACCTGGCGGTTGAGGGTATCCTGGACGAATCACCTCCCTGTACAACCATCGGCCTAGGTAAAGTTCAGTCGATACCATGTACTGACCCTTCAAGGGTTGTAGGGGTACAGGTTATACTAATTAATATATATGTTTTCAAGTTGAACCCTACATCGATCTAAAAAGGTTAGAATCCTGCAATGTCTCCTAACCTATCGTTTTGTATATCCGTTCAACTACTTCCTAATAAAATTCCTTTCTTTCCCGACTGTCTTGGTCAGGAATCCCTCGCTAATATTAATAGATAATGCATGCAACATTTAAACCATACATACAGATTTAATTCATGATACTCCTTCGAGGCGTCTAAAAAGAGGACGGTCACGCGATCTAAGTTATATTTGTCATTTGAGTACCTCCACCGGTTAGTTTGCCTTTATCTCACGAAAGAAGATATCTATTTACTTGTAATATTACAAAACAGATGAAAATTTCAATAAATAAATTTTTTTAATACTTAATTCCTCATTATTCAGCCAGACAAATATGTTTTATTGTTCTTAGTACCACATAATGAAGTGAAATTTCTCATGTAATTTCATTTTGATGAAATACATATTAATATACGTATTTCTTTATACCTAATGAAGGAAATTTTGTTTATATACCAACATACATGAATAGAAAGACAGGTATATAAACAAGCCCAGACTGACCCGGTGTAGATAATAGTGGCATTGTCAACATTCCGATTGATTTGGTATTCAGTTCGCGTAGCCTTCGACCACGAACCATGGACCACAAGGCTCACCTGTACATGCAAATCGCTACAAAACACTGTTTTAATTCCACTAATCCATTCGATTAGTTGAAATGTTTAGTAATTAAGTTCTAGACCGGTAGCAATACAATTTATTACAAACATAAAAAAAAAGCTAAAATGAATAGAGAATATTAATTTTATATAATTTATATTCAATCATACTAACTAGAATCCCATGATTTAAATCATAACACTTAGTAATTAATTAGTTACCAACCTACCTCCTACAAACCCTAACCTATTATTTTGTAAAACCCTTTTCGACCGGTAGCAATAAACAATTTTAAATATATAAAAAATATCTGGATTATTAATTGAGAATATTAATTTTCTATCAATTATATTCAATAATACTGACCCGGATTCCAAGATTTAAACCATAAGACAGTATGATTCTTAGGAAGTGAGCAATTTAAGTCAAAGGTGAATAAAATAGTCATATTTGAAAAATGAATTTTAAAAATTAATATAAGTAACATTAAGAGAAATAGAGAAAATATTTATGGATGTTTGTGATTTGAAATATTTAATTGACAATGTAATCTTAACTGAAAACTATATTAGCTATACAATTTTCAGGTTTAGAATCTTGTTTTAAGATTAATGGATATGTTAGCTTTCGATAGAAATCTCTTCAATTATATATTTAGCGTATTGTCTAACATAGAGATAAACTTATATATTTTACTTTGTATACGAATTTAGATTTCGCTACTGATTCTAAAGATAGGACAATTGCCAAGACGTTTTCTTTAGTAGAAAAAATAAATAGGCAAGAAAATGGTCCAGGTGGAAGTCAAAGAATAAATTCCCTTAAACGGTGATAAACTATTTATTGGACACAAAAAAAATAAAAAATAATCAGCGGATTTCATTCGAGACCCTACAACCTTTTTTTTTCTATTTTATTTTGTAAATTCAATCAATAATATTAAGCGACATTTCTGCTAAGTCTTAATTTTCTGTAAACACTAAAAAGGTATGAATTTCTATATGATATCAGGAAATGATATTTATTATTCTTTTTATATTTTTTTTAATTTATCAATAGAAAATGATCGAGGAAAACCCACGAAATGTACCGTAGAGATTTTTGATTGATCCAGAATAATGTTCATACATTTCTAGGATTGTTGAGATATTTATTATAGCTGGCATATACAGCCAATTCAATAGTTGAAAACAGAATGTTTATGGATTAAAAAAATCGACATTATATATAAAATTATAAAATAAAAATATAGTTATAAATATTTGATATGCCGAGCCTTGAGACATTTTACTGACTAGAAAAAAATGCATGAAATAATCATTAAATAAAACAATTTATTAATTTTTTTCTAGCAAATTAAATAAATTATAACTTAAAAAATAATCGAATAATAGTACCCACTATTAACGTTGTAAAATGAGTACTATCAAGTGGGTAGGTTCTCTACTGGCCTTTATCCATGCCATTATGTATCATTGACTATATTTGGTATAATACAGCTGTTAATTTCAATGAATAAATTAGGAAAAATCTTTGTTAATAACGATTTTAATTAATTAATGATTTTCATTATTTTCGCAGGTGCAGGGGAAAGAGAATTAGAGATAGAGGATTATTTTATTATTATCTTTAAACGTAATTATTTTAATTAATTAAAATTATACCAAAATCATTATTAAAGTAATTATACTCGACATATGTAACCATTCATACTCTTGTATAAAAAAAAATATAAACATAAAAAGATTTCTGCTTCATATGGTGAATACCTAAATGATATATTTCTTGTCTAATTCTATGTATTCTACACCAAATTCATACGTCTGAATAATAAAAAGGATAGGGAATAAGCCTTGAATAAAACAAATATGCTGCATAAACATGAACATAAATCTTCTCCTTGCATATATACCTCGGCCATAACTCAACCAGGCCGAACTCAGTCCCTGTCATAGCCTTCCATACATTCGTCTTCGTTCTTAATGTCATTATCAACATGAGACATGTATGGCAGGTACTGCTTCTTAACAGAAATTGCAGGTATACTTAGAGGTAATCTTTGAAATTTAAAAAATTATTAGTGACAACCATCTGAAGTTTAATGGAGGTGGAAATAGTTGGGGGGTGCAGTAAAAATAAACACCAAATAAGTGAATACTTATTATTTATTTATGCCGAGATTTCGACCTACTATGTAGCTCATCTTCAAGGAAAATAGAAGGAGACGCGGCTGGGTGAGCCGTGTAACTCAAGCTTGAGTTATTCTATTTGCCCTGAAGATGACCTACAAAGTAGGCCGAAACGTCGGCACAAATAAAAAATAAGTCTTCACTTTTTTGGTGTTTATTTTCTCCAACTATTTCCATCCTCCATTAGATCTTCCAGTCATCTATTTTCCTCTCTAACATCTGAAGTTTATTTACTTATTTTAAAAACAAAAGGACACCTACTGTCCGCCTGACGACGCAACATTCCAGATTTTACAAATTAAACAACTGCTCGTTTAAATGCAATGCTGAAAGTATTTAACGTTTTAATATAGATATTATTCTAGAAATCGAAATTCAGTTCAGCGCTTATATTTTTACTTGTACACCCCCCTTACTAAGCCAAGTAAAATATGAGTACCCCAATAAGTTTGTTTTGAGATACTGACTGTTTTGCATTAAATATAATAATTGCATTAAGTATAATAATAAATTTATAGTTTATAAGGAATATGTCTTAATCTCATTTCACTGCATTCTCTGTACTGAAACAGCAGATCAAAAAAAGAAATATTAGAATAGTAGGTGTAGATGTAGGTTTTTTATTTTTTAAATCCATGTATTCCATTAAATTTTAAAACAGTGACTCTTAAGTATAACCAAAGAGGCTTTTAAACAACTAAAAAATAAAATGTCACTATCAACTTTGCACACGGCTTGCTTAAACTTATGGGTATCTATAAGAGGGTGTCCTGTGGTGTAGTGATAAGAATAACAATGTACTCTGCCCAAGAACGCGGTTTCACAGCACAGCAGGTGCCCATAGAATTTTTTAAAAAGGGGTAAATAATACTTGGTTATGCCCTTCTTCGGAATGGTCTAACCAAGGTTATAAGGTTCTTCGTTAAAGCCCCTATCCAAATTATACATGGATAGGAAAAATTTAAGACTTCCACTATAGCCTTGTCTGGTCAACCATAACTATTTATTATAATTTTTTTTTTTTTATTTTAAATAGTTGATGATGCATAGCTTTATTTTTGTTTAAAAGATAAGAATCGAAAGCTGCCTTGCACCGACTCGGTCCAATATAAGTAACACCTGGGAAACCAGGTGCGATATTGATCGCTAATAAAAAGTGGTAGAGGAGTCTTTATACAGTTGGAACGGTTATCCAGTTGGAGCGGTTATCCAGTTGGAGCGGTTATCCAGTTGGAACAGGACTAAAACTGTCGCTAAATATAGAAGACCCAGGACCTCTTTGTGGGGTCTTTGGCAAGGGCTAAGGACATTGCACTCTCGCATTCTTGTCCAATGTCGATGCAGTCTCCCAGTCCTCCCTCTGTCTATCCTCTCGCGATCTTGCTGGATTCTTCTCTCGTCACTACTTAGCTATTCGAGTATAAGTTTGTCCACTCTAACTAATGTTGTTAAAAATAATTTTATAACTGCGAAAAAAATGATAAATAAATAGGTAGTCATGAGAACTGCCGACAGAAGTAAAACTAAACACTATCTCCTTTTTTTTATTTCAAAATCAATTATTTAAGTGATAATGTCTGAATGATTAAAATTCAAACTTGTAAATTTGATTAACCTTAGTCTGGCTTTCACACATCGCTGCTTCAAAACATCGTCATTACTCAAAAAAACTAATTTTTCAATAGAGGTATCTGAAAGTTCCATGTGAGTTAAAAAATAAAAATCTGGATGGTATTAAAATTCTTTTACTAAGCCTTAGGAAAGTTTAAAAGCTGAAAACTTTTTTTATTTTAACTTATGTCATTATTTCCAGAAAACTTAAGTTCAAACATTATACAACTCAAAGCATGGCTTTAATGTAAAAAAAAGAAACTTATTTGAAATGGAATACTAGATATGTCGTTCCTGAATTTAAAACATCGACCAATATAATTGCGACTGTAGGCTATACTTACAAATTTCAATTTTTAAATTTGTCGTTTTTGAAGCAGCGATATACTTGGATTCCGAACAATAATTATAATATTCATTTTCAAGTAGATTATTTATTAATCAAAACATATGATAGAATCTTCAAGCTCTATACAATTTGTAAAACCTGTAATCACTACGACCCGTGAACGAGTCTGGGGTTCAGTACATCGTAGATACTGTACTGTTTCAGGGACGACGGTTCTACAAGGAGGTGACTTGTCCTAGGTTACACTCAACCGCCAGATTTTCCCCCTTATTTTGGCTACCCTATTTTTATAGTACTTTATAGAGGCTGTGTGAGCCCCAGGAGGGTCCTAGATCCTATATGACCCATCTCCCGCCGCAAACAGACTAAATAAAAGTAACTGCCTATAGCAGGATTTTAACCAGGATTTCCGGCATAGCTACTCAGTGCTCTACCACTGAGCAATACAATTTGTATATAGATATATAATATATATAACGGGAGCGGAGTGGCTCAGTGGTAGATCACTGAGTTGCCTTGCCGGAAATCCTGGTTGAATCCTACAGCAGGCAAGACTTTCATTTAATCTGTTTGCAGCCGGATCTTATGGTATCCAGGACCCTCCTGGGGCTCAGCCAACAACATTTCAGTTAAATATAATTATTCTTATATCTATGTAATTCATGCAAAGACCGCTAGGTCTCGTAAATCGCCAATACGTCACGAGCATGTCGCTCAAGTCGGTGACGCGAACGTATAAGTTTACTCCCTACCAAAAGTCGCGGCTAAAGAAGTGTTCACATCAAAAATACTCCCTCCAAACAACAAAGGCTAATGTAACGCGAGTAGAAACGTACTCAAACCACTGCAGCGGCTGATCCTAATTTGCAAGAGGTAGTTAGAGGAGAGAGGAAACAAGGTAGCAGTTCAAAGGCTAGCTGAGACTAGACCTCAAATTAGCTCAGGGGAACCGCGCCCTAATGGAATATCCTCCCAATTATCTTCCTTGGGATCATATCATCTCGAAACAGGAATCTCAAAAACACGGAACTCAAATTTCTGACCTCAGGATGAGAAATAGTGGGGGAAAAATATACTAAAAAATTTTTTTCTACGGTCTACCGTCATAAAAAAAAAAAAAACCGTACCACAACAACCCGTGATCAGGTCTGGGGTTCAATACATGGTAGAGACTGTACTGTTTAATTGGCAACGGTTCTTCAGGTAGGTGATTTGGCCTAGATAGGCTCGACCGCCAGATTCCCCACCTATTTTTATTATATATTATAGAGGCTGTGTGAGCTACCGGAGGCTCCTAGATCCTTAATGATCTAACGTCATAACTAATAAGAAATGGCTATTTGTAAGCAACGGTTAAGACAAAAAATCAGTTAAAGAAGAGGATAACTAAAATATATAATAAGGATACTTATAGAAAAAATAATGCAATAAGCATGAGTAAAATAATGAATTACCATTAATCGACCGAACCAATATTTCATGAAATTGTTTAAATTCCAAACATCATCATTATCTAATTTCCCTTCAATTTAGTTCATTTTCATTTATTTAGCTTTTTTAATTTGAATTGGTTTAACGTCAGTTCGTCCGATGGGGCCATCACCAACGATTGCTCTTCTTAAACTTCTCTAATTAATTTTGTAACTTTAAAATACATCAGCGGCTTCTATATTTCATTATTTCATTTGAACGGTAGACATGTTTCGATATTCTAATTTATACCGTTTGGATTCAAATACTTAATACTCATTTACACAAATACTCATTTATTACTATTTAGATAACTTAAACTTATTTTATGAGTTACTTGCATTATATGTTTTGACACAACAGTAAGTCAATAAGAGACACAATAGTAAAATAGAAACAATAAAAATAGTTATCAGTAAAATGTTTTTTTTCCACAATAAAATTTAGACACTTTTCGAACGCTTAAAATATTTGCTCTATTGATTCATTTAATTGGGACATGAAATAGTCTTTAATAATAATACTCATAAAATAATTAAGTTGAATGGAATTAAGGGAGTTGAAGTGAAAAATTAATTCTAGGCTCATGTTTCACCAGGGGCATCTCCTGTTAGCTGGAGAGTTGAGTTATAGCTAGCTCTCAGGTAATTTTGACTCGAGCAAGCCATCTTTTCTCCTCCATATCTTTTACCTCATAATTCCTCTTAATAACTAATATCAGGTGCTTTTCTCTCTTCTTGGGATTGCTAATTGAATTAATCAAAAGCCAAAAGATGTATTAATACATTAAGTATTCTGTGAGTGAAACAATATGCAGGTCAGAAAAAATTCTCCTTAGTAAGGAGAACTGTTTATTTAAAAGCCTACGGTTTGACCCACGTTTCTAAATGTACAATATACATATAAATTAAAATAATACATAATAAAGAATAAAAAAATATATAGGCATCTAGAGACTATGGCCGATGGAAAGAAAATAGATATGGGGAATCCTTTAGGTAGATATAAAAAAAGGGAATAGTTATAGAGAATTATCGAATAAGTAATAAAGAATAATATGACATAAAGGCGTTATTCATTATTTAAGATAAATTATAGAGAATTTACAAGAGAAGTAATTGAATTATATAACAATAAAAGTGCCTTATATATCTATGTACCACTAAAACCCTTGAATGGGTGTGGGGTTCAGTACAAGGTTGTGCAGGGAGGTGATTTGTCCTAGATCACCCTCAAACACCAAATTTTCCCCATTATTTTGGGTACCCTCTTTATAGAAGCTGGGTGAACCCCAGGAGGATCCTAGATCCCATATGGTCTATCTCCGGCTGCTAACATACTACACAACTTTCGGCATGGCAACACAGTGCTCTCCCTTTGAGCCACCCCGCTCCAGATATATATATATTTATTGCCGTATATAAGCTCAACTAACAAGAAAGGTGAATATTCTATATTTAACAAGCAACTACTCAAAAGACCGCATCTGATTACGAATTTTTTAACGAACATCAATAATATATTAAGGAGGAGAAAATGATACGGGTGAAGGCCAAGAATAAATGATTAAATGTTGAAATACTGTTTAAAAATTTATTTTTGACACGGACCATCCCATTTATTCTTCTCCAAACTATTTATAAGGTCAACAAATGAATATTTAAGATAAAATGTATTAACTAAATAATAAGGTAGGGGGTTGAGTTGCCGTGACGAAGTTCCTGGGTTCAAATCCCGCTGCTGGCAGATTATTATTTAAATTTGTTAGCAGCCGGAGATGGATCCTGCGGGATCGACGGACCCTCCTGGTCTCACCCAGCCTCTATAAAGTGGATACCAAAATAGGGGGGGGGAATCTGGGGGTTAAGCGTGATCTAGAACACCTCCCTGCACACCCATCGTCAAAGAAACAGAACAGTATGTACAAAGTACTGAACTTATATATAGTACTATATATTTTTACATTATATATTCTTAATCGTATACATATCATACGTATGTAATATATTTATTTCTATACAATATAGGTACATTACATTAAAAATATGAATTGCGCTAACTATAGGCGGTGATGTCCTGACGATTTTACGACCAGAAAAAAAAAACAGAGCATACAAAATTTGTCCAAGGTATAAAAAAATACAATACGATGTATAATATAAATAGGAATAATTACAATTAATTGTTAATAAAACATATTAATTACGTAACTAACCAAATGAGAAGTAGAAGTACTTATATTTATCCACTTGTCGAAACATGTTTGGTGGACCGAACTGCGAGCAGTGTTATTAATTTGAACTAACTACCATTTGCTTCGGTAAAAGCTTTGATACAAAATGTGCAAACGAATATCAGTAAAATTAAATCCAAATCCCTCATGCGAAAAACCAGGTGTTTGCTGTTTGTTCAAGCTTTAGCTCGTTTGTTTAACCTCATGTTCCGCCCCAGTCCCTTCGTAAACTTTCCTTTCCGTCCTATATGTTTTTAGCAATTAGTATAATAATATTTATTGTTGACGAAATAGTAACACGTAGGTTAATTTTGTTACTATTACATAAAATATAAACAACAAATAGGTACAAAATAATATATGTTTCATACTAGAGTTGTTTTCATTGGCAATTTTATTTACTTACAAAACCAACTTAGTATGCTAGTGATAATCATGTATGGTCCAGGGCTTAGTATAGGGTAGAGACTGTAATGTGAAAGAGAACATGGCACTTGTGTATTAAATCCACCACCTGAAAAGGCCAATGTTGTACGCATGCGCACCCAGTTACATTTTATAACAGCTATATTTCTAACAGTAACAGTTACATTGTTTACAGATTCATTGTTCTTTGTTTCTTCGTGGGTTCTAGAGTTGTTGTTGTATCCTCATTTTTGTTTATTGCTGATTTGTTGTTTGTTTCGTGGTTAGGGGTGGTTTTCATTTTAAATTGTTGATGATATATTCCATTATTTATATATGTTATAAATTCAATATATTATCTATATATGTCATATATTCAATTATAGTATTATTAGTTCTATTTATTTATTTCCATTATTATTATATTGCACGTTATGTTATGCAAATTCTAACGCCAATAAAAATATTTAAAAAGGTTATCCAAGGTAACTGTTAGAAATATAACTGTTATAAGACGTAACTGTTTGTGCATTAGCCTTTGGTGGATTTAATACACAAGTACTGAGAACATTTGTGAAGGAATCTGCTTTAACTGAGATCACTTTGAACCGTCATGTCTTTCCCTCAATTAAGGGTACCAACTTTGTAGAGGCTAGGTGAGGCCATATATGCGTATTCTACAGGATCGTACGCTGATTGTTAACAGATTAAATAATTCATCTGTTACAGCCAGATTCAAACCCTAAGCCTAAAACCTAGCCAAATATATCTTTGCTATATTTACTACATTACTTCGATAAACTTTTTAATATTATTTGATTTCCTTTATTAAGCAATACACATTTCCCTTTGACCTGGATAATATTATTCCTAAAAAAAAAAAAAAGGAAGCTCATCAAGGAAGCAAAAAATAATTAAGAATTGGTAAAGCATGGAAAAACTTTATAAAAAACAAAAAAAAAAAAGGTATATACATAATTGATAAAAAAATTACAATAAAAGTACCATTAATACAAAAGTTCATTCTAGTTGAGGTTAAAAGAACAATGTTTCTAAAAAAATACCTTCTTATAATTTTAATTAATATAATATTTTAATTTATTTACATTTCGAATTCAGAATTTTTATCTCGCGGGATAGCTTAATCTCAGTTTTATTATTAATTCATATACATGCATGAATTCACTTTTTATATTAAGCATGCATATATAAGCTGACGCATATTAAATCAATCTAGATCATTACAAACCGTCAATTTATTTAAATCAGATATTCAGAATTTATATCACTGTATTGTTATTATTGTTATTTGATTCTTACTATTTATTTTTTTTTAGTTTCACCTAAATTTAAGGTACTTAAGATACTTTTCATGTTCCGCGACTTTCTCTCAGCCCAGGATTTTTTTATCGTTTCTGATCTCCTAATTCTTTCTACTTCGAAGACTTTGATCGTTCGCGTAGTTCTCGTCTCAAATCTAATTGCTAAGCGAACATCAAGGGTCGATGCCGATTAAAAAAATCTCTACTTACAAACTTCTGTCCAGAGGCTACAACTCCCAACTATGCCTCGGTCTACCCCCCCCCCCTCTACCTGTCTGATCAGGGCTTAATAACTAATAAGGAATTCATTCGTAAGTCCAACAACTTAACATTCTCGAAATTATCGCTTCAAACTCACATTCTTCCTTCTTTTCTCCGTGTATTTTTTTCTCTCCTCTGTCCATTTTGTTCCTGAATTCTATGAACATGAAGACGTATATATAAGGAGGATCTAGGGGCCTCCTTGAGCTCACCCTATAAACGACGTACCCGAAATAGGAGGGAAACTTATACAAATCACCTCCCTTTGCAACTGTTGTCCAAGAAAAAGTATAGTCTCTACCATGTACTGAACCTAAAACTCTTCCTGGGCTGTATTAGTACAGAGTTTTTTTATTTATATGTATACGGTATATATACATATTTAAAATAAAGGATATATTTTTTCTCTTCGAGGATTGAAGAGACAGCTCGTAAATAGCAGTAGAAGAACAGTAAATAACAGTGAGGAAGGGCTGAGTGAAGTGGAAGCGGTGAAGGGGCTATTAGCGGCCCGACAGAATGGGACCCTAACCATGACAACCATAATAAACAAAGGGGGGATTACAAGGGAGAGTTTTCTGGGGGGTTGGAAAATAGTCACTAATAACCCTACGCTTCGGGTAACTCATTTCTCTTGAGAGGAAATATCACGCGAGTCTCAGGGGGCATGTGGGTTACATAGTAGAGTATTATGTACAATAATATTATACTAAATCATACATAAATATATATAAGTATACATGTGTGCATATATAACATATGTCATATGTATAGAAACGTATTAGGATTGATAAGTAACTTCATTCTGTGACTATGTTAAAATAACAAGCATGAAGGCTACATAAAATAAATTATAAAGTATTTATAAATGAGCCACAAAAGTAAAAACTAAATGAAAGGTACGATTAGTGAAAAACTTAAGAGAGTAAATAAATAACAACAAAAACATGAGCTTGGATGTATTAGTTCTTTACATCATGTATACCTTCGTCATAATAAAAAATATATTAACAAACAAAATCTACTATTTAATACTGAATCAATTTAGAAAAAAAATTAACCTACTCAGAGAGCATCTTTTAGAGAAGTGAGGAGATGTTGGAAAAGCAAGGATTTAAATGAGGATAGGGAAGAAGCATGACTGATAATAGGAGGAATTGAGTTCCAAATAATGGACGAGAAAGGACCGCTCGTATGTTTTGCTTCTGTAAGAACGAGTATGGAGATCGTAAAGGCGAATCTTGTTTTATGGATTTGAATTGATTGGGCTAGACGTATAATAGACTAGTCACTAGTCTGTGCGATGTTCGGTACTAGTTAAAAATCCGTAGCCTAATTATACCTGGATGGAAAAATTTGTTACTCCCGCTGTAGCATCGTCCGATTAGCCATAGCAGCATAAAGTAGCGTTAAATGAATAAACAAAACCCAAACATTGATCTCTGTTTGAAATCCGTACTTAAATATCATCACTGAATGCTGCATAACACATAATTCTTCATAATAAAAACCTTAAATGTTTTTTAATAGAATAGAAAATAAAATAAATACATACAGGAACTTACTATTTGTAAACAAAATATGTGCAGAAAAAACAACATAAAATGCATCATGTCAAAAGGCAATGAAGTAAAATTTAGTTGGTATCTCCAACAGCTTTAAAAAATGGGATATATATTAGGCACTTTGATATCACGGAAGTTTTAATTATTAAAAAAATAGATGAATGTTTATCCATGTATCTACAGCCCCGGCGAATAAGTGGTTAAGTCTAATTTTCTCCAAAATTAGTTTCTAGTACTTAAGTAAGCGGAATCGAGTTATTTTCGTAGTGAATAAGGGGCTAAGTAAGCCATTCGGTAAGGAGTTATTGTTTATATCACAACTCCATTTCAATTTAAAAACTACGAGAATGATACGATTCCGGTTATCTGAAAGCAGTTAGCTCTCTCTGGACAAAATCCGACTTAACCACTTATTCCCCGAGGGTGTAGATATATGTTACGGACAAACTAATAAAATATTTATAACAAACAAAATTAATCTAAAAAATGAATAAATGACGGGGTTTTTTTTTTAATTTCTCTATGATCATAGCTATATTTTATTTCTAAATAATTAAACCAAGAAGAATGGATTACACTTTTCAATGAATTCATCAAGTTTGAACTCAACCATCAATGTTTTAATGAAAAAAAATTTTGGGTTTTGTTATTTTAGAATTTTAATAAAAATTTTCATTTAATAAAATTGTTTTTCTTTTCTTTTAAATAATTTCTGGAACACCATTAATTTTATAAAGTTTAAATTGAAACATCATAATTTAGTTTATTATTTTAAATCATGGTTTACCTTTTATTCAATATTTCTCTTCGTAATTACAAACTCTTACAAATCATGACAAACTCAGCTACAATCGATTCCAGAACAATTTACCCGCCTCGGACGGAGAATATAACAGAACGGAACGAAAAGGGGTTGATTGAGAGACCTTCCGTATTGACACAAAATTTTAATTACAGGCCTCAATAAAGGTGCCCTATCTAGCACATCTCACACCAGATATTTTTGTTTTAATCTTCTATGCAATTGGAAATGTCTGTATGTTACTTATTGGATAGGTTTCAATAAAACAGAGGATAGAGGTTTGGAATTGTCAAGTACACGACCGTCTCAATTTAACCTGAAAGCATGAAGTTAATAGGAAAATATTTCGTCGAACGCTTGTCCTGATCGATTTTGACAACTTTCTCATTCCACAGCCATTGTGTGATACATGTCGGGTACAATATCCGACTTCGGGGTAACCATTGTTTGGAAATGTTTCATTAGAAATGAGTTCGCTAAAATCACACTCACGTTCAAACGGGTTGTTAATAACAAGCATGCACTGGATGCTATATACTCATATCCATATGCAGTCCTTATTAGGGATTATGAAACAATATTGATAAATCGATATCTATAAAAAAAATCATCTATCTTAATTAAAATTTAAATTATTAATTACAATATAAAAACAGATATTTATTTAAATAAAAAAAAAATGAGTGTATATCAGTGTAACTATCTATAGTGAATGTGTTAAGTCTGCCATGTTAACAGATCTAATAGGCAGGTAAATAGGATAAACACAAATATATAATACATATATTACATAAATTTAAAAAATATATTTTAAAAATTTATGAGATAGTTTTATCCGACCAATTTTGATACTGAATTGAAATCACACTATCGACAACCGATACCTCTTCTTAAATAAACAAAGTTACAAAGAACGATGTATATTTACATCTTGGAAAGAACAATAAAAAAACGGATTTTATGTTTAATTAAAAAAAATAATAATCTAAATTAAATCGTTTTAGATTTGCAAATACAATTATAATAAAAATTAACTATCAATTAATAGGTTTTAAAAAATTGTTATCTATTAAAATTTATTAACAAATAATGACATAATAGGAACTAGATAAAGAGGTTACGAATTTCTTAAAAATTAAATAAAAATAATACGAAGACATAAAAACAATATTGAATGGATTACTTAAACTACAATAAAAATACACTAAAACTAATAATTATAGAAATTACTAAATTGGACGAATAAGAAAAAAAAATCTAAATAAATTAATAAACAGGGTTGTTTAGTCATTTTACGTCCCCTCCGAAAGACGGTATGCCCAAGGCTTTCATTCCTTTTAAAAATCCTCGGACAACCTGCCGGGCTGCGAACCCAAGAGGTTAGGCATAAAAGGTCGTTATGCTAACCACTAAACCACAGGTGACCCTAAAAACTCAGCTGAGCTTAAATTAATAATTTATTTTTATTTATTGTTCTTTTGATTATTTTTTAATATTTTTATTTTGAAGAGAAAAGTTCCAATAGAATGGATTTGTCTGACTTGGATACGACCCCCTGGTAGCTCAGTGGTTAGAGCACTGCACTAGAGATGCAGACGACTCGGGTTCGAATCCCGGCCAGGACAAATATTTTCTCTTCAAAATAAAAATATTTAAAAGTAAATTAATAATGCCTGAAGCCTAAAAAACTTAAGATTATGTAAAAATTATTTATTTTATTATTTTTTAAAATTATTATAAAAAATTACTTAGAATTTTAATCGATATTATTACGAGTACTCGTACACATTGATTTTAATGAACAAAAATGAATATACAAAATACTTCAGTGGTATATTCTGGTTTAAACCGTGTCGCTAACTTTTTCGACAACGTTTCGCCAGACATGCTGCTAACTTCTTCAGGGCAGACAAGAGAATCAGCAGCATAGCATGTCTGGCGAACTTGGGTTACATGAGAGAAGAAAAATAAATATATATGTAGATCTCTTTTGACCAGTGATACTTTTGGAACATACTTGCATTCTTTAGATTTATGCATGACAAATCGAAATATATTCATTTCATTTCGATATATCGAACTTTAAACTGGTCGATTGTGAAATTTAAATGATAAAATGTAGAAATAAGAGATAATAAAATTTTTAAGTAAGAATGTTGGGTAAGCTTGTACTAGAAATAGCAGCTAGAGGGTAGCGTGGCTAAATAATGAGCTCCTTCCAAATCCTTTAGCGAGGGAAATAGCTTTGTCGTGTAAGAGCTTTTCTATCTCTAATGTTCTTGTAGATTGTTCACAATTGTATTACCACTATCACAAAACATGCACAATATAAAATCACAACTAATTTTTTTATATACCTAAATTATACAAAAAAATTAAGTTTAGAAAAATGAAATGATAATATTCTGTTATGAATTACATTTTTTTTTTAAATTTCGATTAAAACAAATGATTAAACAGTTGTAAGTAATTTCTACTATTATTTTTTTTATGGGTGATTATCAAAACAATAGGTCTAAAAAAAGGGAGTCAGAGTAATCTAGATATATTATTTTATGATATATCTCATGAGATTATTTTAGTGTAAGGTTATATATGGGCTGAAACATAACTTTGGGTCCTGTAATTTAAAATTCCCAATGATAATGGACTTTTTGTTGACTCGATAATAATGACTTAAGTAGGCTATGACAAACCCGTGAGATGAATTAATATTTCAAACCTGAAACATTCTACAAATTCGAAACTCTCCAAACTTCAAATTTAAGAAGTGATCATTTTTAGTTTTGACACGTTAACAAAACTAAACATCAAAAATAAAACACTCAAGTTTTAATTTCAATATTTTGAATATTTCTGTTTTTTTCTTCACCTACAGAAATAGCTTGAAGAAAATTGCTCACGTAGTTATTGGCATTGATAAGTAAAATAATATTAAGATTGGGTTATAGTAAGTTATATTAAAAAATATTTTTTTAATTTTTGACTTGCTTCAATATGGCATTTGAATGTATGTTCATTCTCTCCCATAATTCAGATTGGCTAACCTCAGAAAGTGAAATTAATTATTTGGGATTGGTGAAACATCTAGTTGTGCATCCCCCGGTTTGAGTTTGTAAAATTGGCACATAACTCGAACATCTTAACAAATTTTAATGAATAATAAAATCTATTTTAATTCGATTATTTCAATACAAATTTATATACCGGGTAATACCTGACTAGTGATTTTTTAAGATATAAACAAAGTTACAAGTAACACAGAAACGAAAACGTACTAACGTTTTTATTTGGAAAAATAATTTTAATTTTTTGTTTTTTATTCGGCATTCAGGTTCAAAATTAGTTTTTTTGTTGTTAATTGTGCGCAAATGCAGACAAATGTAATTACAATTGAAAAATTAAATAAAAACATATTATACCATATAGAAATAATTAAAGACCACAGCTATATAAATTTACAAATGTTATACAGTTAATGGACTATGTACGTAGAAATGTATTGTTCTACCCTTGACATCCTAGTATAATAACTACAGCAACATTTAAATGCAACAGATACGATTCAGGATCAAAAGCGGATAAAATTTCAAAAGTTCACTTAAAATATTTTTCACATTGAATATACCGGCTCAATTTCAAAATTAATCCTATTTCTGAATATAATGAATTCAGGCCAAAATTTATATTATAGCTCATGCTCAGACACTAGCCAATTCTTCCCTCATAATATTATAGAAATGTTTAATTTTGTCCTTTGCCTTCCATATATTTTGCAATAGTAAATTACTCGTTTAAGTAAATTTTCTTCTTTTCTTTTCTAGCGGACTTGTATTGTCATTAATTATGTGAAATCTGGGTGAGTACGATTTCATATTCGTGTTCAGTTAAAACCTGTGATAGTTTGTAATGTTTGGATTTTATGATATTTAGTTGTAATCAGTTGTTTTTATTGTACCACTACAACCCATGATGGTTTCCTGGGTAAAGTACGGCGTAGAGACTGTAATTCTTGGACAACGGTTTTGTAGGGGAGTGATAGTCTTAGAATAAACTTATAAAATTTATATTTCTACCTTAGTAAATATTTGATTCGCTACATTTTCCTCTGTCAGACAGATTAACGCAGACTAAAGAAACGGGAATGGCTAAAGAAAGGGAATGAAGGAGGATGAGTCGAGGAATGTAAAGAGACAAGATCGTAAAGATCACATTCCAAGCTCACTTCGTCAGTGGATGCAAGACTACAACATATCTCAAGTATATGGCTCTGTCTCTCTCTCAGTGTCCGAATATCTGCATTTAGTGTCAGCTCTATTTTAAACATCACATCTCCAGGCGTTTTATATGAATTCGTAAATCACTGAGGCTTAAATATATAAACTGAGGAATATATCACTACGAAACAGGATATTTAAAAGAAAATTAATGCTCGTAAAAGGTTTTATTTTGTTATATAGCTGAACTGAAAATATTCATATTCAAAATATTCAACCTTAAGTTTCTCTGTTACGAGTATATTTATATTGTTATTATTTGAATGAAAAAAATATATATTTGTTCTCATAACAAGGACTTTGCTTTTTAAAAAAAATCTCTTTGTAAAAGTTTTTAAAAACCATTTTAGTTTGTTTTTTTACATCCTCCAAAAATTAATTTGTACATAATTATTTATAAACAATTACAAATGCATATGAAATTTTAACATATGAATACGCGAACTATCTCCGGCCAAAAACAGACAGTGCACTGCTTACTCTACATTAAGAACACATATAACTCCTGACAGCTGGTTTAATTAGAATCACAAAAGTACAACTCAAATTCGTGGTAACTAACAGCTTTGTATTCTAGTAAGCCCAAGATCGCGGGTTCGTAACCCGACAGGTGACCCTAGGATTTTTTTAAGGGAGAACAAAATCCTTAGTTACGCCGTACTTCGGAAGGAACGTTAAACGGGGGTACCGAGCCTGTACGATGTCAGGTACTCGTTAAAAATCCCTATCCTAATTAAATCTGGATAGGCAAAATTCAGAGTTCCCACTGTAGCATCACCCGATTAGCCACAGCAGCATAAAGTGACGTTAAATGAACAAACAACAGCTTTGTATTCTACTTATACATATTGAATATTACTTTAAATTCATATTCATTGACATTATTAACGTTATTACTGCTTTAAGTTGATATTATATATTATACCATTATTTATAACACATTAAATTTTAGGCAAATAAAATGAGACCTTCTTCTTTGCATTATAAATATATGGATACAACCCCAGGGTGACACAAATAAATAAAATATAAATTAAATAAGTACTAAAAAAATATTTATTCCTATAAGTACATATGAAGGACCAAGAGATTCTGATTATGATATTACGAGTATGATTAAGAGGTAAAGAGAAATGTAATATCTGCCATGTGTGACAGATAATTCGCCCATCCACTATTTTAAAAAGAGAAATTTATTAATTTAAAAGTATCAGAATGGTCAAATCTTTAAAAAATATGGTTCTAATAATTTTAATTATTAAAATTTACACCAATTAGAGTGTTTCTAATTCTCAGAACTGAAAAATAATTACATATGCATCGGCATTAAATTCCCAGCCTCTGCCAAGTCTCCTGGCGGACCACGGCATTGTATATTAGATTGCACAAGAAGGATTGCAATAGAAAGCCCTAACACACTGCTCCACCTCATGACAGGCCTAAGACCTAGAGCTTAAACGATTTCTAATCAGAGGAGAAGGATTCTATTGCTCGCAATCCCCAACAGCTAATAAAGTGAATTGAAGTAAGCCCTAGGGCAATAGGGCCGGTTGGGGGTTGACGTCTGTATACTCAATTTAATGGAACTCTAAATAGTCTACTCTCTCTTAGCTCTATAGGCATTTAGTAGAGATTACTTCTTGCTATTCTTAGCTAGAGTACTAGAGTATAGTTTGAATTATCGACAGGTATAGAGATATAGATACTCTATATCTCTACACCTTTAATAAAGCCATATCATTACTCTTATACATTTCTGCACCTATCTACGAAATAGCCGTTTACATCTGTGACCCCAGTGAATAAGTGGTAAAATAGAATTTTGTCCAGGGAGAGTTAATTGCATTTAGGGAAGCGGAATCGTGAAATTCTCGTAGTTTTGAGCTTCAAATGGATTTATATATTTTTTTCTTAGCCCCTAGGGTTTTATTATTTTTTTATAATAACATATTAATAGCATATATATGGGATCTCTTTTACTGCACCAGGTGGATTTTAAGAGAGGATTGTGCATTCAATTATCTTGAGATTAATTAGATGGTAGGAGTGGGGGGTCTAGTGATGGGGCTCACTAGTTCTTTCTGATTGCAGTTAGATAGTAGTTTACCCAGTCCATGTTGAGTGTCTGTACATGTGTTTGCCATCGCTGAGGTCGGCCTGTCGGTGTAAATGTGTTGAATAGTGGGTCCGTACAGTGTTGGAGGCTATCAAAGATCTTGATATCCCATCTTGTGACGAAGTGTATTATGTTGGATTTATTGTATGAACAATAACTCCTTTTCAGTTCAATTGCTGACTTATTCACAACGAGAATGACATGATTCTGCTTCCCAAGTACAAGAACCACTTATTCACCGCAGGTGTAGATATCATCATCATAGTCCATCCTTTCTACCGCTCAGTGTGAGGTATGGCTGTAGATATAGTACACTAAATAGAAAATAAACCAAACTGTACTGATATATCTTATGAATGGTATTGGATTCAGTACATGTTAGAGTTTGTACAGTTTCAAGGCCAAAGGTTAAAACAGTTGTGCAATGATTTTACTTAACTAAGACTACGCTCAACCGTCAAGTTTTACCCTAATTAAGAGTAACCACTTTATACAGACTGGATGGGCCTCCAGCAGGGTCTAGTATTTATGCCAGTCAGGTTTTGTTTTGAAGAGAAAAAGATTTGCCCTGGTCGGGATTCGAACCCGGGTCGTCTCTGCTTCTACGTAGCAGTGCTCTAAGCCACTGATTTATGGTAATAATTTTTAAATATATTTTTCGAAGAGAAAAGATTTGCCCTGGTCGGGATTTGAACCTCCGAAAACTTCAAAACAAAGATATTTAAAAATAATTACCATAAAATCAGTTGCTTAGAACACAGCTACGGAGAAGCAGACGACCCGGGTTTGAATCCCGGCCAGTGCAAATTCTTCAAAACAAAAATATTTAAAAATAATTACCATAAAAATAACAATTAATAAAAAAAAATTATTTATCTTCAACAGACCAATTCGAACCCAGGACTCCCAGTTCATCAAATTAGCACTCTAAAATCTATAAAATTAGAGCTTTGCCTACCTTAACGAATAATATAATGGAAACGAAATAGTTTTGTATTCCAGCCCCTACAGTATTTTTTAAATAAAAAAAATGATAATAGTTCATAAAAATATAATAGAATATGTAATGGTATTAAAATACATTTAAAAAAATAGACTACTATTGAATATAATAGGTTAGATAGTGCAGTTTCTAGACTGATTGTTTACGAAATGAACTCAAAATAAATGCTTACCTACAATGTTTGCACTACAATCTGCTTGGAGGAGAAAATTGCCTTCTGAGAGACTGGGCGTGCCCAGAAAAAGTATTAATAGGAGCTGTCATAGAATATTAACATATTTTATTACCATTTATTAGGAATGGGGGAGGTGTATTTGATAAAAATAATAGAAAGCGAACTAAAAACAATACGCAAACTTACTCATACGGTGGCCGAGAAAGTGGAAACAATGAATACTTTGAAAAAATCCGTATGTACAGGATGATAAGTGACTGCATTATAAAAATATAGGAGCGTAGCGAAAGCACAATGCCGTTCAGAATAACAGTTATTGAGAACGATGCGAAGAAAGATATTCATACCAGAAAGAACCGTTCTAAATTCAGGGAGGTCGGTTAAAAGTGGGACGGAAAAGGAACGCTTACGATCGGAAGAAACGAAGCCAAAGGCTAAAATGATAAAGGAGATAGAGGCGTGAAGGAGACCTGACTATTCAAGGAACGCCTACTTGATTACGGGTCACTCCGGAGGGGGTTCTCATACCCGGAAGCCATTGAAGCGATTCAGGAAACGGAGTAACGGAACATCCTCTGCCCAACATATAATACGGCAAATAATAATGGACTTGTTCTTATGAATAATGGATCGGGGTATAAACAATATCCAGGGAGGAGATGGAAATACAAGCGAGTTACGGCACGACATCCAGGGGCCGATATCGCTACACGAGTCTACTACGAGGGGACAATAGGGATAGCGAATTATACTGTTGTTACCTTCTATGTAGTAATAATATACATAATTGTTACTAAAAATATTTTTTTTGTAAATGTTAATTGTTTTTATTTTTATGTAAAGTAATATTCTAGCTACTAGCTACTGAATTGGACCAGTGGAGGAGTGCTGCCAAGCTGTCCCGGCGAGAAACGGCTAATGCCGAAATCAACGAAACGTCCTCCAAAATTAGAAAAACAGAAGTATAGAGAAAAAGAGATAGGAATGGTATCGTCATCTCAGAAGAATGGAGGAGGAAAGATTACCTAATTTAATTTTCAATTTTCGTTCTGAAGGGAGGAAGATGTACTAGATAGAAGAAAATGGAAAAACAAATTAAAAGAAATTTTTTGTTAAAGGAAACCTCAATCCGAGGAAACTCTAAGGAAAAAAGAGTAACATTATAAAAAATAAATATAAATCTCTTGACCCGGTTTTAAGTAATTTTCTATCTTCTTAAAACTTGAAAAACTGCAATAATAACACTAAAAGGCTTTAAGAAGACGAAAGCACCATGTACATCGATCCGTCCTCGGATACCATTCAAAACCAAATCTGTAACACCACCCTTATGCAATCCTCCCATCTACGCCTCAGACTATTCATCAAATATCTGCTAGTCGCCTCAGCGCTTGTAAATTTATAACCTTTTATGAGGGATATAGGTAGTCTCGGGGTGCAGTCAAAAAAACACTAAATAAGACAAACTTATTTCACTTATTTTTGTACATTTTGACTGCACCCCCCCAACAATTTCAATCCTCCATTATATCCGTCTAGTTGTTTATGTCCATAGTTTAAACCTCATAATTAAAAAAAATTAATATAAAATACTTACAAATTAATCAATTATTTACTATTATTATATGCGATGTGGCACCTTGAAATATTCGTAAGAAGTAAATAAATCGAGTACTTCTCTCGATATTAAAAACATAAATAACCATTCCTCTCCTGATGACTCTAAAACTAAGAAATAAGAGGACGACTTCATCACAGACTTTTTCATTAAAAAAGTGAGAAAAAAGATGTGAATCCCGCTAGGATGATGTCACAAATGCAGAAGCCACTGATTTCAGCAGCTACCAGTCCTCGGCTTTTATAATAAAGGACTCTGTCAAAAAGAAAAGAAGAAAAATAAATAATAAAAAGTAAGAAAGAAAGAGTCTTTTCGAATGTTGATTATCCGCAAACGAAATAGTAGAAAAGTTTGCTCGTTTGGAGGAGAGACACTGGAGACACTGGAGAAGTAGCGGATAAAGCCAGGTCATTAGAAGACTCCAGAAGTCATTTATCTTCATCCTGTCTTCCGAGTGAGGAGTGAGGACTGTGTATAACAACCTTATCATTATTTCTACCTCCTTATCAGCTCATGAGGATGGAGCACTACAACTTCAAACTATTTACCTTTCATCTTATTATCAGATAATTTTTTTATCAATAAATGTTTTAGAAGAATTATCCACAACACACTTCCTTATGTTTATATCAATATATCAAGTGAATATCCATATATTGATATTGGATCTTTTATCTTTGTAAAAAAAATATTTTTGGCATCACCACCGTTCTGTACATTTTCTCTGTAATTTTTTTATTCATATATATCCCTCACTTTTGTTCTAAATTTCTACCTCTCTACATATATATATTTTTTCTCATTTATCATATACTTAGCCTGCAATGTTTTTTTATAGTTCTGTTATTTTGTCTGTTTTTCTTTCTTAGCCCTGAAGATGACCCACAAACTGGGTCGAAACGTCGGCACATAATTAAATAAGTAACCACTTATTTAGTGTTTTTATTTGACTGCCCCCCCCCAACTATTTCCTTCCTTACGAATATCCATATAGTCTATTCACTTGATATTTTAAGCAAATATGGCTAATCGGACGATGCTGCAGTAGATGTCCTAATTATTTTCCTTTCCAGGTATAATTACAATAGGGATCTTCAACGAGTACCTGACACTTATATACAACCAATAATAAATATGGTCTACATCAAGTTCCAACGACATTTCACAAGATTTTCCACATTATAGTAGAGTCATATTTAAAAAAAGAAGTCATTTTCCACATATTACGGTAAAGTAACTCTTTTTTTCTTTTTTTTTAGCGATTTCTTTCTTTAATTTCTGATTATACAAATGTCATTCTACACTTAAAAATTTTTAAGACTGGGAGTAAGCTAGCCTCAAAAGTTCACACAACAGCTAATTACCCAACGACAGCAAGATTAACCTCAAGTATAATGACATTTTTTTTTTGGAATAGATGAGACATAGAATAAAAATAATATGAGTAATTATTTTTGATAGTGGTATAAGTCTATTAAGATTAAAAAATCGTTAATTTTTTTAAATTATTTTAATGATTATTATATCATAATAAAATTTAAAAGGTGTATAGGGTTTAAAACGTCGCTCTTTGCCGAATGGTAAGTGATAAAAACATTTCCCGTTTGACAGCATTTTTTAAATAACTCAAATGGAAACCATTTAGTTATCGAAAACCTGAAAAAAATGGACTTATACCAATTTGAAAAATAACAGCCCGTTTGTTTTTAAATAATATTCCAAGGAAACAACTACACGTATCTAAAATTTTAAAATTATAATAGAGTTGGAACAACTATGCCCGCAATTTAATTGAATCAGTGTTGCAACGGGATTAGTAACTAATTGGACAAATCTATGGGCAAATGTTATCCCGAAGAATTCCAATGTCTTGTAAAACTAAATACTAAACTGTCCCCTTAGTTACTGCCCCATAGGTAACACCAGGCACAACTATGACATCAGCTTCTCCAACCATCTTAGGGGAATCTGAACACAAATAATACTTATGCCTCAGGTTTGTAATTTATTCACCGAGTTAAGTTATTTGGAAATAAGCACTGTTAACGAAGCATTGAAGGTGACTAAGTAAGGGGCAGTGAAAGTGACAATTATTTTTTAAATTACCCCATGTGCTTATTTATTTTACATCACTGCGTGCTAATATGGCGAATTTTACGTTATTACCTTGATAGTCCTAAATTTTTTCCATGGAGGTATAATTAGGTTAAGGATCTGTAACGAGTTCATGACACCGCAAAGACCCTCGGCGCCCATTTTAAGTACCTTCCTAAGTTCGGTATAAAAGGATTTTATAATGGATATTTTTATTTACTATAAAAAAGCCTATGAACTATCGGGGTGTGAACTTGGGCATAGTAGGTCGTTATGCTAAATACTTTTGGATAATTATATCACAATTTGAAACAAACCTTTTTACGAAATTTCAGGTTGCTATCCTAAACGAAGTGTTTAAATAATTCAAGAGAATATTTTCAAACATAGGGGTTGAAAGAATCGCATAAGCCTGTATTACGTTCGAGTTTATTGATCCGAGAATAAGATAGCATTAACATAGCATTCTACAGCCTTGTCCCTTATCACTTTGCCTACCCATCTACATGAACATAGCACACGCTGAGACCGGTACATTGGTGTAACTGCCTCAGGACAGGTTCGAGAACTGGTGTTACGTCCAGCTGCTTGCTATCGGATAGGACAATACGGCCAGGTGTTGCCAATATAGCAAGGTTTCTTATCGAATCGATAGCTTTGCAGACAAAACACTTGGCCGTTTTTTTAAATATCGAAAAAGAAAAAGTTTGGGGATCCAGATAGGACCAAAATCAACATCTCATTCCTTTTAATACAAGATATTTATTTAAACTTCCTTGGGAAAAAGGATTGGCAGGAGAACGAACGTTTTTGAATATTGAATACAGGTGATATAATTAAAAACTTTTAGAAGTAGGCGGCGTTGCGTAGGGAGCTGGGTGGCTCAGTTGTGGTGAAACCCAGCTAGAGGTGATCAATTATGTAATCTGTTATCAGCAACAAATCCTAGTGATATCTGCAGACCCTCCTGGAGCTTACCCGGCCTCTATAAAGAGGTTACCCTTGATGGGTGGGGGGGGAACCAGGCAGTCTCTCGGACAAATCACCTCATTATTTTATGAATAGGCTCAACACAAACTTTGTTTTTAGAAATTCGTTTCCAACAACCTTACCAAATCTACGTTTCATGATATAGCTGTGATATATCAGACGATTGTTCGATTTGGGAGCGGATTGGCTCAGCGGTAGAGCAGTGAGTTGCCATGCTGGAAATCCTGGTTCAAATCCCGCTGCTGGCAAGACTTTTATTTAGTCTGTTTGCAGCCGGAGATCGGTCATATAGGATCTAGGACCCTCCTTGGGCTAACCCAGCCTATATAAAATATTATAAAAATAGGGTACCCTAAAAAATAACAAAAAACTGTACCACTACAACCCGTGAACGGGTCTTGGGTTTAGTACATGGTAGAGACTGTACTGCTTCACGGACAACGGTTCTGCAAGGTGACTTATCCTAGGTCACGCTCAACCGCCAGATTCCCCCCCCCCCTTATATTAGGTAACCTACTTTTATATTATTTTATAGAGGCTGGGTGAGCCCCTAGGGGGTCCTAGATCCCATATGATCCATCTCCCGCCTCAAAAAGACTAAATAACAGACGTAGGACAAGTAACCTCCCGTAGGAGAACGAAACAGTACAGTCTCTACCTTGTACTCAACCCCGGATCCGTTCACGGGTTGTGGTAGCACAGGGTTTTGTTTTTTTTTATTGTCGATTTCTTATTTTTCTTATGATAACTCATTTCCTTTTCTGAATGTTTTCTATATCTCTCTTCCTGTTAAAAACCAGTCTCTCTGATCTATAGAGGCATTCTGGTTTTATGACGGTGTCGTAATGTCCTAGTTTTGAGTGATTAGCCACAAATTTATTGTAATCAATATCTAGAGGTTGGTCGATATGCAGTGTCCATTCTTTGGCACCTAATTTCGTTGGGTTTTGCTTATATTCTATTCTCCTGAATTTAACCAAATAATATTTAAACAAAGTTTTATTATAAATAACGAGTTAAGGTCAAATTAATTTTTTTAATGCAAAAAATGACATCAAATATGTGTAGTTTAAGGTGAAACGTCAGATGAAGTATTCGGTCTTATTCCAAGTGTAGGCACTGTTCATTTAGGCACTTCAAATCACAGTATCTAGTTATATATAATATAATATTGTTATTGTTCTACATATATTTTTATTAGTTGATATTGTTCATATTTTTGTTTCATTTTCTGCTTTCTTTGTTTGTTGTAATTTGCATACATATGTAATTATCTATTGTTTCTCTCTATATAATTATTGTAATCTTATTTCTCTTATTTTTTATTTCTTGTACTCTGTTTTATTTTTATTTTTTAAATGTTATCACTGGAGGTAATTCAAAACTTTTTTTTCTCATTAATTCTTTCTCATTTAATAAGACATAACAATACCCTCCATAGAAACCTGCATTGATATTCTAAAGGGAATTGTACCAGAATAAATAAAGAATTTATTATTTATTTATTATTATTATTATTAAATATGTATTCCCATGGTTTAGTAATAATATTTATTGAGAAGGAGATGGAGTTCTAAAATATTCTTAAATCAAAGTACAATAAATTTGCCCCAACGTGGAGAAAAATATGTCGGAGGACCGAACCAAACCTGCAAACTTGTTTCTGAAACCGGTCCGTGCATGTTGCAGTTGGTCAGAAGATCAGTTACGAATTCCACATTACTTTCAATTTCTTTTTGGCATATCTTTCTTGTAATTTATTCCTTCTAAATTTAGATTCCTCCTGAAAGTCCCTTAAGAAGTAATGAAGTCGATTTAGCATTCGACTTTTTTCCTCTCTTGACTTGGGACCTCAGAAAGCCTGTTAATAAATTAAAGCTATTATCAAAGTATACGACTTACTGACTTGACAAGCTTAACTACTCGAAGCGCGGGTACGGAATAAATTTTCTTTAAATAGCGCGATACAGCTTGCTTATGTAAAGGAATGTTAATTATATAGAGTCGGCATAGGCCTTTCTATTTATTAGTTAGTAAATCTACAAATGGATTAAATGCTAAGAACAAATTTCATGCACCATAATAATATGATATGTCGTAATGAAAAAAAACAATTAACAAAAAAATATAATTAAATAAAATAATAAACAAAACGTGTATCATCACAATCTACGAAACCTATCTTCGGTTCAGTACACGGTAGAGAGGATATATCTAATCTGCTCTACTATAGCTAAGACAACGGTTGTGCAGTGAAATAACCAAAAGCACGCTCAACTATTGAGATTGGGTGAGCCCAGGTGGGTCTGCGGTAGCACAGGATCGATACATGGCTGTTAACAAAATTAATAATTTATATGTCACCGCCTGATTAGATCCTGGGATCTTCAGCATAGCAACTAAGCACTCTGCTACTCAGCTACTCAGCTCCGTAATTTAAAAAAACATTTATCTTTATTTTTGCATGAATAAAGACAAGTAGAGGAGCTACCCAGTGGTAGTACTCAAATAACAAGTTCAACTTGAAAGGTCACGAGGCCATCTTCTTTTCAGACATCACAGAGGATTGTCAGGAATCGAAGAGGTAGTAGCTAGGTTTGTAACTAGTGGGTTTCAATGGAAAAAAAGTTTGTCATGAAAGCATTGATATCGGATTCGGGCCAAATCAGCAACAAATCAGAGGATTTTATGAAGGATTTTGGATTGCAAGGATAGAATTCGAGAAGAATTTGATGGTTCAGTGGAGTCCCAAAGCTCTACTCCGTTAATCCAAATGGGTCTTATAATAGTCCTGTATATAAGTCATTTGTAATTAATTGGGAACTTAAAGTGTTTGTCTAGTAAGTGTTGAAGTAGCCTGCAACGAAGGTTCCATAAATAAAATAATAAAAATAATTGATTCAAGTAAAGCTATTTCGCTTGGTATTAAACCCAATTTAAGGGAAAATACGCTTCAGACATATTTTCTGGGCATTTCTAAATCGATCCCTTCTTGTATTTTTTCCCCTAATCCAGTTCAGATACTCTACGCTCTACTATTTATAATATTGATACATTAAAGTTTTTCCAACACCACAAATCAAAACTGGTTGGTACAGTAAGGCTCGATCGAGTTATATCACGTCTTATTTATGCAAACCACGATCGCATTCCGTATATAAATATGGGAGGATTAAAAGCCAAGATCCTCCAGGCAAATTAATCATTGAAATAAACAGGACAAAAAAAAAAGTAAGCGATACTCCACATTACCATAACTTGTCCTGAATGAGAATAATCCGGGATTTTCTTGTTCAACAGCCGATCACTTTTCTTCTCTCGACGAACTTAATACATATCATTGGAGGAGGAAAAACAAAAGAAAAAAAAGAAAATAAGAGAAAATGAAATGAAATAAATAACTGCAGGAGTGTCCTTAAGGGGCCTACGAAGCAACAAGAATGCCAACCAGACCACTTAGAAAAAAAAACTCACTTGAGGTACCTTACCAAACACAGAATCCTTTTAAGGATTCAGGATTAATTATGTTTTTATTCAGTTATAATTAGTTTTAATGATAATGTTTGATTTTGTGAGGTTGTTACGAAATTACGGAGGATAAATATAAACAAATTATGATTAATTGATGGCTGCAAAGTTGTCGATTAATCTTCTTTTTTTTTTTAATAATATGCCCAAATTTAGTCCCAATTAGTTCTTAATTTCTGTGTAATCGTATTGCTAAATACAAGATATGTTAATTTTCTCCAAAAAAAAGTAGCAATATAACAGATGCTTAGGATTATATAATCTAAAGAGGGTGTAAAATAATAATCATTTACAAATAATTTTAACTACATTCTAGTGGAGTCATATTCGTGTAGTATAAGTGTAGTATAATT
This sequence comes from Troilus luridus, assembly GCA_964056705.1. NCBI lineage: Eukaryota > Metazoa > Arthropoda > Insecta > Hemiptera > Pentatomidae > Troilus > Troilus luridus. Next base: position 95,406,175 of record OZ057415.1, on the reverse strand, counting down.
TCCTGCCTAACATCGCGGTTCGAAAGGAGTAATAATTACTTGGTTACCCCGTCTTTCGGTAGGGACTTACAATTTCAATATTGAGGCTGTATTGTACTCGCTGAAGATCCATATCGTAATTAAGAATTTTGTTTTTTTGTTGGTTGGCCAAAATTTTGGTCTACCACTGTAACATCCTCCTATTAGCATTAGCAGCGTAAAATGACGTCAAATGAATAAAGACATATAAGCAAACTACCTTCTAGTCAATACATAGAAATGATAAATATTTTGAAGATTCAAGTGTTGGTTAATGGTTATGAGCCTAACACACATTTGAACTCAGTTATTTAAAAAACACAAAACATGTATTTACTGTTAATAAATACATTAATTATTAACCAAATCTTATTCATATTAACAAACATAAAGCTGTACAAGTTTCTGAAGAGTGGGTTAAGGAAAGAACTTTGAATTTTCCTGTTCACTCAACAACTAAGGTTATAAGAATTAAAGTGGAGAAACTAAACTCAACATTCCCAATAAAATCAGTGATAGCTTGCTACCGTATGTGCACTATGAGACGGGATGGCCCCTTAGAGCACTATAGTATCTTAGAGATACTATCTTAAGAAGTGAAGAAGAGGAAGAAGCCGTGGATACAAGAAGTCAGAGAAGAAATGGCAGCTAGAAGTCTGAGGAGACTTCTAGATATTGGAGGGAAGGTGTACTAGATACCGAGATGGGAGAAAAAAGAGCCAATAAGAAACAAAAATTCTTGATCGCTTATTCCAGCATTGATAACGTTCGGATGTTATTTTTAACAGATTTATATTTATTTTCCTATTATTAATTCATCGGGAGTGGGATGGACGGGCGGGACACTGCCACTTAAGATCAGAATGGAATGACGGATTATATATTTATTATTTATATGTAATTAGGATCGATCCTCTGGGCCAGAAGTCCCTCTTGAGGCTCACTCAATTCTGCTAAATTAATAATTGCAACTCGGAAAGATTAATTCAAATCATTAGAGACAATTTGTTTCATCAAAGTGTTTTTTTATCATCTTGGCCAAATTACTTGCTTGCGCAACCGTAGCCTTAGAAACAGCAATGTCTTCACCATGTACTGAATCCAAGACTCTTCTCAAGTTGTAGTGGTACATATTTTTTCTGTAGGCATCTCGAAATTCAATTTCTTAAAAATTATTTTCGACGTTTCAGGCTACTTCAACATTTACTAGACAAACGCTCCTAATTAATTATAAAGACTCATATACATGACAATCATTAGACCCATCTGGACTTAAGGAGTAGAGCTTTATGGCTCCACTAAATCATCCCATTCTTCTCGTATTAAATCCTTACAATTCATAATCCTTCGTAAAATCCTCAATGCTCTTACGCACGACTTAATCCATAATGACCTTAATGTCCCATTTGTTCCTGATTTGGCCCGAATCCGATATTAATCTTTTCATGACAAACTTCATTCGCCCACAAACCCTCTAGTTACCTCTTCAATTCCTGATAAGCCTCTGGGGCGTCTGAAGATGGCCTCGTGACCTCTTAAGTTGAACTCGTTTCTCAACACTATCACTGGTTAGTTTCTCTACTTGTCTTTATTCATGCCAATATGTACCTTCCCAGTTATTTACTTATTGTATTGTTATAATACAGTTGTAAATTTCAATGAATAAGTTATACAAAATAAAAAAATCATCATGGTTACAACCAAACTTCCTATGATTTATTTAAGGGCGTAACAAGAGTTATCAATGCCAGGCAACTTATATACCACGACCGACACCCTACAAAACAATGCATGTAAGAAAATTCTGGGACAAGGGATGTTAATTAAGACATTTATTCCGCCTCTATAAGACACAATCGCGGCCATTAACCGGGACGAGAACGAGGACAATTCTTCCTCCCCCCCCCCCTCAATCTACAGAGTAGTTAAAGGCTAGAAGAACAGAGAGGCCGGAGACAAATATAGGAGGAAATACGAGCGCTAAATCTCCCAGTCATGTTAGTTTTATTGGTCCGCTTTAAGGACTTCGTCTCCACTTGTACCAACTGTTCGAAAAATAAAATCCCTCGCCAGATGGCATTTCTCCCAGCAACACGGAAATCTTAGTTGGTGTTTGCTTATTTATTTGACGTCACTTTTATGCTGCTATGGCTAATCGAACGATGCTACAGCGGGAGGTCTAAATTTTGCCTATCCATGTTTAATTAGGATAGGGAATTTTATCGAGTACCTGACATCGTAAAGGCTCGGGACTACCGTTTAAAGTCCCTTCCGAAGGACGACATAACTGAGGATTTCTTACTCCCTTTAAAAAATCCTAGGGCAACCTGCCTGGCTATGAGCCCAAAAGAATTCTTTGTACAACAGGTTTCTTACATGTAAGAAATTATGCATTGAAAAAAATATTATTTTTCAATATTTGATTCGTATTCTTCTATATCCCTTACATATAGAAGGGAGCTAGTTAAAGCTAACTTAAAGCTAGTCCGTGGACACGAGATCAACTTGTATTTGAATTTGATAATGGATTACGAAGTCCTCCCACACCCAGTTTTTTTGCCAGTCTTATCTCCAACATTCCATCTGTTTAGAAATTTGGACAATTTCCTTAACGCTTAAAATTTTATCAAATGATCCTAAACTCAAAAAAAAATTTTCAGACTTTATTTCATCGTAAAACCCTAAATTTTTCAGTTCTGGGATTAAAAATTTGATAAGATGTTGGTAAAGATATATACAAAATGAGGCTAAATATCGCTTTTGGTTGAAGCTTTTTAGTTCAAGAACGACATATCTGATATTCCATTTTGAGTTGTATCATGTTTTATTAATAATGATAAAAGTTAAAATAAAAAAAGGTTCAAGCTTTTAGAAATTTTCTAATGATTAATAAAAGAATTTCAATACTGTTACGGGCTACTGAGTGTAAAATTAATTAAACTATTACTCAATTCAAGATACTAAAATTTATTAACAAATTAAAAATACTACAAGGAAATTATTAAAAGCATTTAAATTATTAAACTAATATCAATTTACACTAACAATATTCTACAGATTATAACCTAGGCTTAACTGTTATCTAATTACTAAAATAATATACAAATACTATAAGATATTATTAATACTAAATAAATTAACTATTTAAATAAATTTCTACAAATACAATAAGATTACACTATAGTTTATAATTACAAATTAACACTTACAGTTCGCTAATTAAAGTCCACTGACCGTAATACTCTCCGAATATGACAAACTGTTTATTACACTCACTAATCACTTATCACACTGCCACTGGCTGACACTAACTGTCACTGTCACTCACATGTTCTGTCACAACTTTACTACTACTTTACTACTGACTGACTCGGCCGAAACAGCTGGCCTTTTAAATAGGCCAGGTTGGTCGGGGTGGGGGAGTCTCGGCCATTCCACGCCCATCGCGAAGTTTCTAGACTATGCTTTAATCCCTTTCGGCTTATCTTAATCCCTTCAACCGGTCCCTCTGTCCCTCTGATCGTAACAATACCATCATTACAACAGATGCCTTACCAATAACCAAATTCTTATTTTTTTAGCTCACATGGAAATTTCACATACCTCTAATTTAATTAGGTTTTTTTGAGTTATGGCATTGTTCTTTTGAAGGAGCGATATGTTCAGTAATAATGTTTTTATTTCATCAAGTTGTTTTACGGAGAAAGAAAAGGTCAGTCAGATCTTTTGATCTGCATAATATTTAAGTAATACAATTTGACTGAGCAGGAGTTGGTTATTAAATAAAGATCCTTTTTAATTTAATTAAATAACAATATATTTATTGTGTGCTTATCATAGTTACAAGATAAAAGATAAATCTGCTTACGAATAGTGAAAGAGGGACAAGAGGGAGCCTACATGTTGAGTTGATCCGCTCCTTGGCTACAACTGCCCTCTGTCCCTTTAGAGTAAAGGTACCGAGCCCTAAGGGACACTTAAGACTACCTCAAGGTACCTCAATGCTCCTTATCCTATTTATCTAGGTATTCCTAATGTATAGTGTCCCATATAGCAAACCTTTACTATGAAAACTGGCCTTTCATATGAAATCAACCCATTAATTTCAAATATTCTTAAAACATTTTTTTAAATAGGCTTGATTTGGTCTATTGTTATATAATTCTTTTCAATATTTTCACGGTTCTGCGCCATACAAGAATCCATTCATTTAAAATATTAGGAATATGCTTGGGGACACGAAATGAATACTGAAAGATATCTGGAGAATGGATTCTGGAAGAAGGATTGCTGAGACTAAAAAAATGTATTTTTCCAGGCCGGAAGAGGAATAGGACACTTTTTTCATTCATTAAGCTCCCAGTCATGATTGATCGCGGGTTCATTTCCCAAGGGGGCGTCTTTTAACGCGAAGGGTTCCCTTGCGATTGAAAATGGAAGATACGAATTAAAAAAGAAAATGAATAATTCATTTAACTTTACTTTTTTTTTTATAACAGAGTAATTACGAATCGTATATTATTTCATTATAAATAAAAAATATTAATGTACAGACTATATACTTACAAAAAAGTACTTGATCGTAATTAATAACCAATGATTTATTCATTACCTGTAAAAGAAAATGTAAATTACTATCCTTTTCATTATTACTAAATATAAATATTCTAACAATGCAATTAATTTAAACATATTATTATTTTGATTACTTCACAATTGTGTATAATACAAATAATGATTTATCATATATCAAATAAAATAAATTACTTTTAAAAATATTGTATTGTTTTTATAATATATAATTATTTTTGAAAGTGGTGCAAGTACAGTTTTTCATATCTAAGTGTATCCATTTGAATTATTTTAAAAATATGGGCAAACGGAGAAATGTTTTTATCACTTAGCACTTGGCAAATAGTAATGTTTAAAACCTTATACACCTTGTAAATTTTATACAGAAATAATATTCGCTAAAATCTTTTAAAAGAATAAACGAATTAATTTAGTTCCCAATAGAATAATAACACTTTAAAAAATAGCTTAATTATTTACAAAAATAAAAAATTTATTTTAAAAATATTAATATTAATTCATTTTTTTAAATTAATATTAATATCTTTATTTTTATATTAATATAATATTGTATACAGCATAGTATACAAGGAAAGGCAATGATTAATTACCACTTTAATTTAATAACGCAATCCGTAATTAAAAAAAAGCTTAAACCATTCACTCAGCTAAAATAAAAATAAAAACAGCCAACAATTGGTTTAATTTATACTTAATATTAAAAAAAGTATTTTTAAAAATTAAAATCAAGTTTTTATCACAATTCGAAAAGATTATATAAGATAAGAATTGTTTTTTAAAGTGGTATAATTCCATTTTTTCATATTTGATAGATCTAAAGGTTTCCATTTGCAATACTTTAATATTATCAAAGATTGATGTTTAAAAGATTTTAAACCTTTTAAATTTTATAAATATAATAAACGTAGAATATAACAGCTTTTAAATCTTTTATAACCCTTAATAGAATAAACGGTTTTATGAGATCCAAATGGACTTAATGGTCTTTCAAAAATAACAGCTCAATTCACATATGAAACTTCAGAGATACGATTCTTAATAATGTAATTTAAATAAAACATTTTTATTACTTTCCTAAATCCTATAAAATAAAATTTATGCAAAAAACACAAATAAAATAAGTAAAAAGAACATTAAAAAGGATAAAAATGTTGATAATTAAATACAGCCATATCAATAAATCAACGGCTCTAAACCACAAAGAGGACTAGAGAGAATATTATATTTAACAAAGTTCATTCCACCTACGAGTTTCTGAGCCAATTATTATTATATATTCTAAAAGAGTGGAGTTAAATTTAATCCCTGCAATAAAAGTAGCAATAAAGATGGAAATTTAAATTGTTGAATAAATTTTAAATTCGTTAATTAATAACTACCTTCATTAGAAGGGATTCGGGTCTAATTGGACACCTAAACCCTGGTTTAGGTTTAGGTTCAGGAAGGCTTGTAGTGAACCCTATCCTAGGCCCTTAAAACTGGATTATCATTCAATACAATTGCGATTATCCTTAATAAATCGGCAAGTCTAAACGATTTATAGTTCCTATTTAAATTAAATTGTATCATTATAATGTGTAGAACTACATCATTGCTTCCAGATGCACTGGTATTGAAACCCCACATTTATTTAGGTAGATAACTTTATATATTAAATTAGACATACACAAAAAAAGAAAAATCACATAAAAGATGACAAAGTGCAGCACATCTCACACCAACAGTCCGAACAGACTCATCAAATAGAGAGAGCAAAGTAGCTCCAAGAGGTTACACAAACAACTGGGCGCCCCAATGAAATAGTGGTTAAGTCGAAATTTCTCCAAAATTAGTATCTTGTACTTTGAGAAGCGGAATCGTGTTACTACCGTAGTAAATAAGGGACTAAGTCAGTCATTTTGTTGAAAACAAGCCCATTTCAAGCAAAAAACCTCGAGAATGGCACGATTTCACTTCCCTCAGTAGAGTTAACAGCTAACTTTGGAAAAAATTCGACTTAACCACTTATTCACCAGGGCTGTTGATATATGTCTATATATATATATATATATATATATATTTATCTTCAGCCTAATGTTTTCCTACTATAATTAAAGAAGAATTTTTAATTTACTGGCCCAAGTGTGTACATTCCTGTGGATAAATACATGTATGTACATATATACACACGAATATATATATAGTTTTTTTTTAATTAGTAATCTTGTTTATAAATAAATAAGATTCAAATCCGTAAACGTTTTAAAATGAAACTTTTCTTATAAAAATACTTTAGAAATGATATTTCAAGGAAATAAAAGCTTTTTTTAAGGACAATAAGGAAAAATATTTTATCCCGGGAGAAAGGAAGCGGGAAAAGAGGACATTGTTTCATGAAGACAATCCGCAGTTAAACTCCACGATCCTCCCCTTTCAAAAATAATCCTTGATAAGCAATACTACCGTTTTCCTTTTCAATAAAAGCAATAATAATTTGTCTTTTCGTAATAATAAAATAGATTTATTTACCAATTTAAAAATTGTAAAATCTTCCTTTCACATTTAGTAGTAGGTCTGCATACTTCCAACTTAAGTGTAGGAGCCTCAAGGCAAGGTTGTATTATAGTGGGTAATTATATAAAAAGAAAACCACTGGGTCACATGTGGGGTAGTTGTTAGTATAACAGCCTTCTATGCCAAAGAACGTGGGTTCGAAGCATGGAACGTAAAATGGTGATCCGTCAGGTACTCAATAAAGATCCTTATCCTAATTGTACCTGGATAGGCATGATTTAGGATTCCCACAATAGCATCCTCCGATTAGCCATAGCAGCGTTAAAATTGTCCCATAAACCGCGAAGGGTCCTGGATTCAGTACAAAGTATGGACTATACTGTTTCTGCGACAAAGGTTGTGAAGGGAGGTAATTTGGCTGAAATTACTCTTAAGCATCATGTTTTTCTCCAATTCGAAGGTCCCACTTCATAGAGCTCATGAAGGTGCCCAATTTATTAGGATTCATATAATTTGGAAAAAAATTAGATATGATGAATTATTTGATTTTTCAAAAGCCAAGAACATAAATGTAACAATGCTGTAATACATAATCAGCACACCCACCTAAAAACATATATATGAATACATATTCAGAACTTCTCTAGAACTTTCCACCCCCTGTCCGGTCGCCAGTTTACTGGACCTAATATAAATCAGACCAAATGTTGTAAATCAAGTCTTGCAGATTAACAACCTGCTATTGTTTTTAAATTATACGCGTCACATGTGGCTGACAGGGCGGCTTTGTTTCCAGTTTACAAATATCAATTAATTTTTTTAATTATCAGTTGTAGTTCTTAAAAGTTATATAAGAACCCTCTATTTATAAAATAAATGCAATTTTGAAGCCTTATATTCATCATCATCATTATCTGGAACCAGGGTACGAGAATTATTATTTTTTTTAAATTGTGTGTTTCAAGAAAATCGACAAGCCTATAGGAGTAGTGTTATTATTAGGAGTAGTATGACGAATGAATATAAAAAATATCGGCTACTGGACATGTTGGCTATTTATGGAATAATGTTTATGTAGATTATTACATAAACTTATACTAATTACCATTTCCTGGCTAAGAAAAATGTTTGTTATTGTCATATTCGATTTTAGAGTGATGGAAGCAAAAATGAAAATGAGTTTGAATTTAAAAATGAGCCAATACAGGACAGGGACACCTGGGTCAACCTCAACAGGTCTCACACTGCATAAGCGGTAGGTGAGAATGGATGATGATGATGATTTTATATATTCTGAATGATATCCACTTAATTTGAAAGGACAATATAAAAAGATAGTTGAAAATAAAGTATCTTCAGCCCAAAGAATAATAAAGAATATTCAGTCCAAAAAAAGTTGAGTCCACTGGAAAATATAGAAGGTTACGCAACGCAAAATTGCAGAGTACGCTCCAGTGAATATAATTGAAGAGATTGCATGGCCAAGATTAAGATGAGCTTGTAATGTTATTGAGCTGAATAACGAATAAATTCCTAAGAAGAAAATCGTAACAGAGCCGACTGGTAAACGCCCGATGGGTAGCCCAGACGTAGGTGTGAGGATTTAAAGGGAAATAATTGTTTTTTTTGGCAATCGGTAATGATATCGGGCCTTCGGGTTCGCTAAGCTGTTTGTCATTGTTGTAAGCTGAAAATGCGGTCCAGCAATAAAAATTGTAGTTCATCCAATTAACATAATTTTATGCTGCAGTGGCTAATCGGACGATGCTGCAGTGGAAGTCCTAAATTTTGCATATCCAGGTATAATTAGGATAAGGATATTTAATGAGTTTCTAGTACATCACAGGGTAGGGACTTTAGATCTCTTCCAAAGGACGGCATAACTTAGGATTTTTTACTACCCTTAAAAAAAATCCTAATGCCATCTCTTGGGCTGCGAACCCGCGATCTAGAGCATAGTTGGATGATATGTTAGTCACTACAGAACAGCATAATAATTGAGAAGAAGCTATTCCTCACAGATTGGGTTATATCTAATGAACAATACCTTGAGGTATTCGGCCTTCGACAGGGTGATTAATAAAAGACGAAGAACGTGAAGAACCCCAGACAGTTCAGGAACCGATTCCACTAAAACTATAAAGCGACCGGCTATCTTTGGTCATGATGCCTTCGATCGAGCTGACTAAATTGTTAAAGAGGCGATGGTCACTGATCCCTTCACTTAGGTCACCAGATCGATCTGTAGCACTTTGCTCTCTGTAGTCACCATAGCCTGGCATTATTTATTATTAATCAGGAAATCGGTCGTATAGGATTCGAATATGTTCGTTAACTTTTAATTCATATTAAATAGCCTTATTTGAACAATAATCTTCATATTAAATCATGTAATAATGTAACAGTAAACATAGTTATAGTTACAAAAACTTTTGTTACTGAAACATTTAGTACTATCAGCATTCAAAAGTTTACGTATGCCTGTCATTTTGTCTCTTCCCTGTTTTTTCTTTAACGCGTATGACCAACTGTATTTTGAGTAAGTGAGTATATGTGGGCAATATCTGTCAAGGCTTCAATTTTAAACATTTGAATAATATTTTTAATGCTAGATTTAGTCTTATTTGTGCGTGTCCTTGGTTTGTGTTGAGGGCCAAAAATCATGAATTATCCAATCAATAAAATTTATAGAATTGTTTCTGTAGCAATGGTATATATTTAGGGATCTATTCACGAATATTGAGGGGGGTAGTCGAATTTTCATTCAGAATATTATTGAAATAATTAAAGATACATTTTTAAAAAGTGGGTTATAAGGAATTATTATTAAAGATATTTAAGAAGCCCAGATATATAATTTTTCTCGAATTTAAGCAAATAAATCATAACCAGATTACGAGTAAAAACAAGAATTGAAATGAAAAAAAAAATGAGGACAGTAATCCTGTAGAAAAGTGACTTAAGAAAAGTGGGAGAGAAAAATATGAGAACTGTCAGGAGATATCAGGATCGAACATCAGTAGCGAAGATCCCACCTGTAACTCCTTTATGAAATATTACATCAAGCCAACAATGGAAGAATCAACTCCTTTGTACTAAATTACTTACACGACAGTTGAATAACTATGATAAATTTCATGCCAAATAAATATTATCAACTGCTTTGATCATTCAAGTGGGTAATTATTTCAACTAATACAACATGCCTTCACCGGCTAACATTTGTAATAACTTATTTAGGTTTTTAAAATTCTCAAACGAAGGAATATTATTAATCCTAGTAGGAAAAAAAACTTACTTAAAAACTCAACTACTATTATTACTAGATTATTTTGTTATTCACTTTAAAGATCGCGGGTTCGTAGCAAAGCAAGTGGCCCTAGGATTTTTTAAAGGGAGTAAAAAATCCTTGGTTATGCCGTCCTTTGGAAGGGACGTTAAAAGTAGGTCCCGAGCTTGTATGATGTCAGTTACGCGTTAAAAATCCATATCCTAATAAAACCTGGATAGTCAATATTTAGAGCTGCCTCTGTAGCATCGTCCGATTAGCCATAGCAGCATAAAGTGACGTTAAACGAACAAACAACTTTAAAGAAGCTTACTTCTTTTTCCTTTTCTAATACTTTTGCAATTCACAACATATCATCATCCACTAATACCTTTGATTCTATCCACTAAACACTTTTTGTTTTATTTTTATGTTTTAATAGAATCGTTTAATATGCTACCTAATAGCTACTATAAAATATAAAAAAAAGTGGACACTATTATCTAAGTATGTTTTTATTGATGCATTATTACTTTTTTAGAGTATTTTTAGAACAAAAATTTCGCCTCGATTCCAGTATCGTACTCGTTTCCGATCCTTTGTATCTTTACCAAAATAAAGTTAGACATTTCCTTTATGCTACAGAAACTTCAGGTTCAGAACTTAAAACAATGAGTTATGAGGTAGCAAAGTGTCATGTAAGACAAAATTTCTTAATGTAACTTGTGAAAAATAAGAATTAACCAAGTGTAGATTTTGCAGTTATCCGCTTTAGATGAACTCCTAATATCATAATAAAAATGATAAAATTAAAATTATCTTATAATTTAAAAACGTTTACAAAGACAGTAGGTTAAATTTATTTTATCTCCAGCCGGTACAAAGAAAATGTTTTTGGCTCAACTAATTAGGACTAAAGTATGTCATTTCTCCCTATCCGTTACAAACTATCCTAGAAAGGAGAAAAGAATCCCTAGGGAACTAACAACCAAATGACAACTCAACTGTCTAAAATATTTTAGTCCATCATGTAGAAGAGGTGATGATTAGGTTGGAGCGTCTGTCAACGTGTGCCGTTAAGTTCCGTTGTTTTGGTTATGACTAATATAGAGATTGCTATACAATAGAATATCTACAGAGTGAATATCTACGTTTGTGCTATTCCAATTTTTGTTCTGAAATTACATTTTTTATTTCTGTAAGTACGTTTGAGTTAATTTAAATTTTTTCAAATTAAAAATATAGTTTATCTTCTTATATCCCATCTGGTGATACTTGTATTATCTCTAAATAATCCTTAATAATTCTTTGAATTGATAGAAAAATTGTTTGTTTTTTTGGCTTTTTTATTCCTGTATTTGTTGAAAATAATAATTACAGATTACTAGGCTAATTTTTTTATAGAATACTATTCATATACAACATCGTTTCTAGAGATAGTATTTATTAATACAAGTTAAATGGGAATTACTGCTTCAGGAAAAATAATATAATAATATTTAAAAGAAATTGTAACTATAATAATAGGATAATATAACAAGAGGATAGGAGAATGTTGACGTGAAGCTGTTAACCGCTAACAATGGCTAAGGGGAGCAGAGCCATGACCATTGAGTAATGATTTTCCATGGCTTCAAGAAAACCCGGGGGAGGGAAATCACCTCTCATTCCCTCTTTCAATATTCAAGTGCCCCTAAGCAATCTCGTTACCTATACAATTCTCCCACTCGTTACACAAAATAAATATAATAGTGCTCAATAATTCCAATAAAATATCATTTTTATTTCCTCAACACCCAAAGAGAAATTAAGGACGATAATGGAATATATGAATAAGTTTTTTAAGGTTCTATAGGATCAGTTATTCAATAAATAAAACTGTCTTTTGGCGACATTTCGAGATTTTATTGTTCTCGAATTCATGCCATATTAATGTCTAAATTTTCCTACGTCAAGTACTATTTTTGTATGTACTTATTAACTCAACTGATATATAATTTTTTCATATAAAGTTCTTGAAGTTCATTCAATAAATAAATATAACTTTTTGCAACGTTTCAAACATTTATTATTCTCTTTAAATATTTTTGTTTTGAAGAGAAAAAATTTGCCCTGGCCGGGATTCGAACCCGGGTCGTCTCCTTCTCCGTAGTGCCCAAAGCCACTGAGCTACCAGTGATACACGAGGAGGAATGTTCATTGAGCATTATTTTAATTAGGATCTTTTTGGAATACTCCAATATATTATTTGCGATTTATTTTTATTAATTGTTATTATTATGATAATTATTTTTAAATATTTTTGTTTTGAAGAGGAAGGCCACTGAGCTACCAGGGGTCGTATCCATGTCAGACAAATCCAAGGTCTCTTCACCTTAGAGCACTGCTACGGAGAAGCAGATTACCCGGGTTCCAATCCCTGCCAGGGCAAATCTATTCTCTTCAAAACAAAAATATTTAAAAATAATTTATTATTCCCAAATTCAGGCCTAATTGATGTATAAGTTTTTCTACATAAATAACACTATTGATAGACTGATCCTCAAGAACTTAGTCGAACTCAGTCGAGAAAAATGCATAAACATATATACATATAATATCATGTAAGAAGACTAAATTAATTTTTAAAATCGGGTAGGAAACGGAAAACAATTGCTACCTTAATAACATAATTGTATATTTATTGTTATTATAATATACCATTATATTTTTAATATGCTACTTAAATTTTTATTTCATACCTGTTCAATCAAAACCACACTTGTTATCAAAGAAATAGTTTTTTTTAAAATAATTTATTCAACTGTATTATAACAATACAACAAGTAAATTGGAGGAATGGTACATATTGCCATGAATAAAGACAAGTAGAGAAACTACCCAGTGGCAGTACTCAAATAACAAGTTCAACTTAGAAGGGCACGAGGCCACCTTCTTTTGAGACGTCTCGGTGGTGTATCAGGAATTGAAGACGATGCTGGGTTTAAAACTAGTGGGTTTGAGTGGGAATAAAGTTTGTCATGAAAAGATTGATTTCAGATTCGGGCCAAATCAGCAACAAATGGGACTTTAAAGTCATTATGGATTACTTTGTTTGAAACAAGATTTTACGATGGGTATTGGATTGTAAGGATCCAGCAATTCGATGGTTTAGTGGAGCCCCAAAGCTTAAGTTCATATGAGTTTAATGGTTGTCATGTAACTATTTGGGAACTCTGAGCGTTTGTATAGTACAATGAAATGTTCAAAATGGAAAATATAAAGAGATAGCCTGGTATCATGGAGGCTTACCCAGCCTCTGTGAAGTAGGCACCTAACTTAACTTTCATGCATGACTTCAGCTTCATACAGCTTTTCGTTTCTCAACTAGGCTGTTCACATACACGCGGATCGTGATTATTTACTAAACGATGGTAACGGACACGTAGGGAAGGAATAGGTAAAGCAAGGAATGACAAAGGCAGTGCAATAAGAACACGATGGGGACTGACCTACATTGGATCCGATTCGGTACGACGTGATTCTATCACATACGATGCTGGGGTGTATACATTATACATATTTTACCATACATTATAGTAAAATGTAAATGTATTAAAAATAATTAATAAATGGATCCAATGTAGGTGTAGCCTAAAGAAGTGTGAGACCATGAGGAGAAGGCGACTGGGGACACGTGTCCTTGGCTACTGAGTCTCTCTGTATCTACTAACATTACTTTATCTATCGGCTGTAGCAAATGGATAATTAAATCAGCTTACAGCCATGGCTGGATCCTGCGGGACTTACACACCCTCCTGTGGCTCACCCAGACTCTATTAAGTTGGTACCCTTCATTGGGAGATAACCTGGCGTTCAGTAAGAATTTACTGATTTCATCTATATACTGAGTCTAAGACTGTTCATGGATGCAGTGGTGTAGTTTTTTTTCTGATATAATGTATATGTATAAATAAAAAAAATTTATATATATACACATACAACTTATTTTCAACTTCTTTGGGTGCAGATTTGCAGAGATTCTGAGGACAGTCATTGAAAGACAGGGATTGTTCCAAGAACTTGGACTGACTGGTTGATGATGGGGTAATTCCGGGCTATATCCCCCTTGAAGGCGGTTATCGACCTTATAAATGTAAAGACGAGGAGTCAACGGGACATACTCTCCAAGTTAGGCCATAGAGGAAAAAGGTCTACTGGTACTACTATCTTAATACCAGGGGGTAGGTACTGACTGGATTGTAGATATATTATAATGTAAGTAGGTAAATAAGTGTTTAAGGAGATATATTGCAAAAATATAAGTTTATAAGGAGCAGACAAAATGTATTAATAACTAATTAATGAATAAATCAGCTAACTGTTCCAATTGTTATTGTTGCTGATGTCACAAGGAGTTTAGTCTAAAACTGATATTAGTCTCCCACCTACGGCATAGGTCTACTCCCTCAGACGCTTCTCAGTCGGTACCCGTTCGTTACCAAGCCTAACAACTTTACAAGTCCATCTTAATCTTCGTAACGCCATCACTTAAATAATACTAACCAGATGCAAAGTCTCCAGTGGTTTCATCCTTTTTTTGAACCGATAATACTCTACACAACACTTTAGTTTCGAATACCTTAAGACGTAGTTCATCCTTCAGCGTTAGCGGCCACGTTTCTCATACGTAAAGAAGAGTTGGAAGGATGGTGGTTTTTTAAATTCTGATATTTAGATTTTGGGACAAAAGACGCAAGCTAAGTAATGTGGCGAGCGAATAATAACAATATTCCCTGCATTTAATCGTGCCTTTATTTCCTCTTGAATTTTATTTTTTCTAGTTACCATAGACCCTAAATATTTTAACTCCTCTACATGTTCAAATTATTCCCTCCTAAAACCATATCCTCAAAATCTCTCCTTTTTCTTCTGCAAACCATATACTTAGTCTTATCCGAATTTGCGTAAGGGTATATGCGTAAGATATATGCAAAAAAAGAGGTAGTAGAAGAGAGTGATCCTGGTTGCTATCGATACCTTAGAGCCACATATCGATTACTGATGCATCGAGGACATCGATAGCTATCGCAGACTCGGCCTAAAAACTGGCAGCTGCCGTCCTCCATGCACCGCCTTCCCCCTCCCCCCATGCAACAAGGTCGTCTCTCGCTGCGAGGTCATCAGGATCTTGTACTCCAACCTCCGGGTCTCCATAATATGTGTGTGCGTGTGTGTGTGAGAGCGCGTGCGCGTACATGTATGTAGAGAGAAAGAGCGTGAGAGAGAGAGAACCTTCCTTACGACAACCGCGTCAATTTTTATAGAGATATTGTTGCCTGAATAAATATTTTCTATAATATCCACAACCCGTGATATATAGTGAATAAGTCGTTAACCACTATTTTCTCCAAAATTAGTTTCTTTATTTAGGAAATCGTGTTATTTTCGTAGTGCATAAGTACTTGTAGCTAAGAAAGTCCTTGGTTTAAACAGGATTTTTGATTATATTAAAACTCCATTCCAAGCCAAAAACTACGACAATGACACGATTCTACTTCCCTAAGAACAAGTAATTCAGATTGGACAAAATTCGACTTAACCACTTATTCGCCGTGGCTGCAGATATGATTGACATGTAAATGTGTCCGGGGTCTCCGGTGAACAGTACATAAAAGATGATAATAGTAAAAATGTAAAAGTAATGACTTAAGTTTAATAAGTTTAAATAAACCTACCAATCAGGACGCGAGGTAAGCAGTGACCCCCATGAATTAAACGAGTTAAATATTTTAAGAATCTGTACCACAACAACCCATGAAAGGTAATGGGTTCAGTACGTCATAAGTACTATTTCCAAGACAAGGGATGTGCAATGAGTTGATATGGCCGATATATATCTCAACAATAAGATTTTCACCCGGTAAAACTTGCAAAAAGACTGAGTGACCCCCGGAGGATCTCCGAATTCCAAAGAGCCAATTTACAGCTTATAACAGAACAAATTACTTATTTGAAAAACCCGGTCTAGAACTCAAGATCTATATCATAATAACCTAAACTGCTTATAACATTTTTATAAACCTGTTTTATAAACCTGTATTGTAGGTACCGCAACTAATGAAGAATCTAGGGTTCAATCCGTTGTAGAGACTTCACTGTTTCTTGGACAAAGGTTCTACAAGAATGAGATCACGGTCAACAGCCAGAAACCCCCCCCCATGTAATGGCTACCCACTTTATAGAGGTTGGATGAGCCCAGGATAGTCTACCAGATCCCGGCGGTCTACCACTGATCCACTATAAAATTTTTATTTCTAATCATTAAAAATATTTATATTATATTTTTTTAAAATCTAAATGAAGCTGAATACAGAAAAAAAACTTTAATCGACAAGTGGTTCAGATCGTTATCAATAAAGGAATCCTATTTAATTAATAATTAATAGAAACAATGCTGTTATTAGGAAGTCTTGGTCGGAATAAATGACTCAAACTGGAGAGAGTCAGACGTTCATTTGTGGACACACTTATCGACTGTCCGGGGAATTCCGCCAACTGGAGAACTAGTGATTTATTTAGGGCTTATTGATCTAATGAATGGAGTGCTCAACTACTCACAAAATGGCCAAGCAATACACTCAGTGAATAAATTTATTATAAACAATTTAGGTTTAATAAAATACCAGAGAGGGTAGGGAACTCCAGCCTTGGTTGTAATCACAAAAAAAGTAACAATACAATCCATAAAGGATCAGTTGTTTGAAAGGACTGTGCTATATCTAAGCAGATATTTGGTCGAGATCAAGCTCAACCGCAAAGTTTTTCCCATGATTAAAAGGGTCTCCATAATCCCATAGGGTGGATTCACACTGATAATAGAATAAATAAATAATTCAGCAAAGCTGTTTTCGAAGACGGAAACATTGGTTCGGGCACTACCCTCCTCCCTGTAAATACAAAAGAAATATTTCTTTTTTCTCTTTGTATTTTCATCCACACCAAATACAAATAATTGACAATCAGTAAATACAGAATGAAGAAGAACAATCAGTACCCAGCGGTAGCTCTCGCTTGGCTTGATTCTATTTTCTATTGTAACAGATCCCTCATCCACGTTCTCTTTAATCTCCTCCTAGTGTCCTCTGAAATGAGAGTAGTGGCAATTCGTACGATTAAGGTTTGGATGTCCGTGTAGTTTTCCTTGAAAACGTTGTAGTATGTTCGTAGGTGTCCGTCAACCGTTTGTATTTTTAAGTCCGTATGCTAAGGTTTGTTATTGACATACCATGGTGCTTTGGTGATAAGTCTAAGAACTTTTGATTAGAACGTTTGTAGTCGTTTTCTGTGAGCTTAGCGATGCAGTAAATTTGTAATGCATATGTCCAAATTGGTTTTAGCAAGTAAGTGTATGTCAAAAGAAATATATAATTATAAATTAAAAAATGTGTTTAATTATTAGATTTAATTTAGTTATGTTTACTACAATGTAGTTTCATTTTATGAATATAAAATATATGCTAAGAATGAAGTATTTATAAAATTTCTACTTATACAACAGATATACAAAAGGGGCATGTAAACTAAATCCGCAATACTGAACCATTGTGAGGGTCTTATGGGCCTGGTATCTCTAAAATACGAACACGGTCGGACACACTAAAGTTTTATTTTACAGAAGAAATAGATTCATACTATGTTCGTCCTTTCTATGATCATAAATATCATTTTTATGAATATATTTGTTTATTTATGTATATAAATATGGTTGTTTATTAAAATTAACTAATAAAAATGAATTTATAAATATTTTTATTTGAAAATAGAGTCCCGGTCCTAGACATATCTTTTCTTTTCAAATACAAAAAATGAATTTAGTTTCAGAATCTCAAATGATAATTTCTATGTCTTTACTAATCACATTAAATAATTGAAATCTCTACAATTAAAAAAAAAATTACCACTAAAACCTCTGAAGGATCTTGAGGTCAGTACATGGTAGGGGCTGTTTTTAGGACAACGGTTGTGCAGAAAGGTGATTTTCTTCCCATTAATTATGTTCCCCATGTTATCCAGGCCGGGTGAGCCCCAGGAGCACTGCCAGATTCCACCGGGTCCAACCGCGGCTGTCAACAGATTATGTTCAATCTAAAGCCTCTCCTTTTCCTATTTTACCTGATCTACCTCCTTGTATCAGAGTCAGTGCCCTCTATAGATTAATTGGTCAACAACTAGTGAGACAAAATGGCCATCCAGTACTGTACAGGGCAGGACAGGCAGTAGAGTCGTAGGCAAGGAACAGCTAGCATAGGTGACATGTGCTCCAGATAGCAGCTCATAATGGAGTAAATCACAAGCAGGTTGCCAGCAGGATAAGGAGAAACACGCAACCACTCAAGGAACAAATGGTCAATGCAGTAATTAAATTATATTAATTATGTCATAATCTTTCATTCATTGTACTATGTACTACTATGATGTCTTTTATTTCATCTATAACATCTTCATAATATACAGTCCACTAACACCAAAAGGTGTTCCTATCACAACAAAGAAAAATTATCTCCTAACTTAAACAGATTAAATAATTTATCCGCTACGGCAGGACTTGAACCCGGAACCTACAGCTTAGCAACTCAATCCTGTACACAATGAACCGCGCCCGCTTCTTACAATTTCGCTAGATACAATTTATTGTATTAATTTCTGGAAGAAAAGTACGAACTATAGTCTATTTGAATTGTTAAGAGGTCGGGGTAGCTAAATGTGAAAGCCCTGTGTTACTGATCTGAAGGTCCAGGGTTCGAAACCGGATGAGACAGATAAATTATTATAAGTTTTATCTGAAAATCGCACCTGTGGGATGTTCAAACCCGTTCGGGGCCCAACCACCCTCAATAGAGAGGGTACCCTTATTGTTAATTGAGTTTATAATCTTTATTTTTTGTATACACTTTATTAGAATATTATTACAATCTGCCACTTGTAAGCAATAATTAATAGCGCCAAGAAGCTATAAAATCTTACAATAAAAACCAAAACAATAAATAAATAAAATAAAGTAATTAAAAAAATATATATACATGCGGATAATACAAACAAAATAAATACTTGGGAAAATGATAATAAAAATAAAATAATTGCTCACATTCATACCACCATTACAATATTTACAATTTGCCTGAGGTCCCCGAACTAAGCTTCTTCCCCAGGAATGAGGGCAAAGCAGGAGTCTGGGAGCCCCCTGCCCCCTTTCCTAGCCGTGTCGCTGACATTGAGCTGGTGAGGTAATAAAATTCAAACCTGATATTGCAATGAAATCTTTTTTTTCATTAATTTAGGGACAATAGTTATCTTAGAATATAAAACGAACCTTCCATATTTAATTGTTTACTTCGTCTACTTCAATAATAAAAATAAATAAATTATTTATTATTTTATTTTATTAAAACTAGTGTTGGCAGGAATTAAAATAACAAACAATATAATACTTTAGAATTATCATATACTATCTTTTTCAGAACGGGAGATGAGAAACTAACAAAACAAAGATATGAATGTTGGTTTTAAAAGTTTAAAAAAAGACACAGACTACAAACAGTCAATATCATGACGATTTCCCGGAACGCAGAGGTAAATAATACAAGACGGATATTCCCATGAAAATAGGCAATCTCTGAATAAAAGAGTTAAATAAAATAAAAACTGAGGGATTTCATTGAAAAGGAAAATATTCCGAACCATGGTATCCCATTTCGTGACATTTCCCCAAGCTACTCTAATGACAATTTGATACAGAAAAAAAATTCTTATCTGTCAGCTGGGAGAGTTGTTGAGGGTTAGACCAGTCGGTTATTCCGGATGGTATTAGAGAAAAAACAATAATATATCTTAAACTGGCGTATTTGTTAAAACCAAAGGAACAATAATAAATATAGAAAAGCTAAAGATCAAAAGAAGCATAAAATAGAAATTAACAAATGAAAAAAAAAAGAGAGACTTAAGTATCTCCTAAGTAAGTAAAAGTAAGTATTAGGCAATTTGTCAGTAATTGCTCTCTCGTGTATTCTATATCCTCTCATGCCTTAGCGGTATACATTTCCCCAATTAAGGGTACCCCCTTTTTACAGAGTAGTTGAGCCGCAGAAGGCTCTATCCTACAAGGATCATCCCTGGCTGTTAACATATTGTATAATTTATCTCCCACAGCGGAATTCGAACCCGAAACCTTCAGCATTGTGCTGCAATTTCTTTATATTTATTTTTTTCTTTGAATAAAATATATTAAATTAAATATTTAGTTTATGTACATATTCAGGAGATTTTAGTAAAAAACGTTTTAACAAAGTTTTTAATGATCTTTAATTGATTATAAAAAACTTTAAATAAATAATCAGGATTGTAAAATATTAGCTTTTTGTTAATTTTCACCTGTATGGTACTATATTATGTATAGATTTTAAATAGTAAAGTTTATAATCAAAATAAAAACTTCTTTAATTATTAACAATAGGTCAGTTCTAATCACACGCACTTTACGCAGCGTTTTTATTATATTATATTTTAATTATATTTGTTTATTTTTATCTTAAATCTAATATTTATATTTTATTTTTATGGTAATTATTTTTAAATATTTTTGTTTTGAAGAGAAAAGATTTGCACTGGCCGGGATTCGAACCCGGGTCGTCTGCTACTCCGTAGCAGTGTTCTAAACCTCCTGTTCTCGCAATTTTGCGATGTATACACTGGGAAAAATGTTCATTTAATTAGGATCTAGTTGACATACAGGAGCGGAGTGGCTCAATGGTAGAGCACTGAGTTGCCATGCCGGAAATCCTGGCTCAAATCCCGCTGCAGGCCATGACTTTTATTTAGTCTGTTTGAAGCGGAAGATGGATCATATAGGATCTAGGACCCTCCTGGGGCCCACCCAGCCACTATAAAATATTATAAAGATAGGATACCGAAAAGGGGGAAATATCTGGCGGTTGAGCGTGACCTAGGACAAGTCAACTTCTTGCAGAACCGTTGTCCATGAATCAGTACAGTTTCTACCATGAACTGAACCCCAGACCCGTTCTCGGGTTGTAGTGGTACAAGTTTTTTGTTGGGTTTTTATAGTTGACATACGTCAATATGTTATTTATAATTTATGTTTATTAATTGTTATTTTTATGGTTATTATTTTTTTATTTTGAAGAAAAAGTTTTATATATTTTATATATCACTATACACATTTAAGATAAATTAGCGAGAACATATAGAAAAAATTGTTATAAAATATTTAAATTTCATTTCATTTCAGCCCTTTTAATATTTAAATTTCATTGTAATATTTGTTATTCAGAGTTCATTACAATTTCTTGTCTTTTCGAATCGTAAAATGGTAATTAAGTAACAACAAGTTCTAACATTTCATTCGTTTTCTTTTTTATACACATATTTCATCTATACTTACGAATGTTAGTTGAAAGGTTTATTTCTTGATAAAATGATTATCGAAATATACATGTTTCCCATAACTACAATTTTTTTTTAATTCTAAAATTCACGGTTATTTTTATTTTCAAGAATATTAAAAATGAAACGAATGAACATTTAAAACGTGCTGTGAATCTTGTATATTCTTGTAAGTGCAATCATACTCATACAAAGCACTTAATGGAGAAAAAATATTCCATTTTGTTTTTAATTCACAGAATTGTAAAATATTAGCTTTTTATTAATCTTCACTTGAATGTTACTCTACTTAGTTATCCGTTGCTCGTAGAAGATTCCGCTACAGTTGATCAATTCTGATTATACTTACGTTTTTGTTTTTAAATATATAATATAATACGATGTACTCGGCTGGCAGAGGAAACTAAGAACTCGAGTTATATCTGTAGAGCAAGGCCGAGATGCAGCCTTGCAGTCTGCCTAGAGCTGAGAAACCTTTTTATAGACACTGTTGACTGCAGCACACCAACGCCTCACCGACATATTCAGTAAACAGTGTATTTATAAGGAGCCGTAAACACGCACTGAAAGAGAGTAGATAACATGAAACCGGCGATGGTTTCCCCTCGGTTCACTCCAAACGGAATGACACCAAACCGCCATTCCGTTCCGAATATGATCCAACACAACCCTCAGTTGATTATCTTAATGCTTAACGGTTGGAAAACTAAAAAGAGGCAGGATTTACGGGACTCGTGAAAAAAATAAACTTGTTCATACTAGTTAATTTCTATTCACATGGTTACAAGGTATACAAATTCCAAAAACGTAAATAAAGAAACCACAAAACTGTCGTTTTTCCTTTACGGGGAATAAAATAGTGCGGATGGAGGTTTGTAATGAAGGTCACAGGTAAGAAATTGCTTCCATACTGGGTTCTTTCATAGTTGAGACCTTCATAAAAAGCTCTGAAGAGGACCTGCAATGAGGATCTAAACATTGGTTTGTCAATATTTAAGGAATGAATTAATTGACCTCCGGCCGAACCATTTTCTTTTCGACTTTTAAAAGGGGAATTATTATTATTTAAGTATTTTCTTTCATTCTATATATTTGCTTTATATTTTCTTTTCTTGCATTCTTTATATGTTATTTAGAAGAAAGAACCGCTCCTTAAGTTGTTTGATGAATATTATTTATAATTTTCGGGCAAAGAGAAAATGAATCTAGGGGTCAGCTAGAAATAGAGGAGTATTTGAAATTTAAATTTAATTTATAGTTTAGGTAAGGGTGTCGTGTACACCTTCCCGTGGTCCACCCAGCCTCTGTGAGTACCTATAATTGTGGAAACTTTAGCAGTTGTTGCTGTTCTTTGCCTTGAACAAATGTTGTTGTTCCGAAAAGAGTACGGTTCCTGGCATGTACTTAACGCAAGAACCTTCATGGGTTGTGGAGGTTTAAAATTTGTTATCTGATATCCCTATCTTTTAAAAATTATATTATGGAGGGTTTTTTAACTCCCTTTAAAATACTAAATATTTCGTTTCCATGACCTTTTGTCAAGAAACAGTAAGACCCTTAATAAATACTGACCACCGTACAAGATGAAAACATCAATGATCCATAATGTGTGTTATAATGGTGTAGTTTTTATAATTGAAAATACATTAGCCGTAGTGCAGGGTGTTTAGCCGGTGTGCAGAGCACAAACATTGGCCTAGAAAAAGTACGGTTCCTAAGAAATGATGAACGCAAGACCCTTCTTGGGTCTTGTAAGTGTAGGTTTTCCTTGCCTCTCACATTTCATTACGATGTTGAAATAATTTAATAGAGTTATTGCCTTTATATAAGGAAAACGTCTTGCGGTGTAGTATAACAATGTAGGAAAACTCGGAGATTTATTTATATCTATAATTATGTCAAGGAAGGTTTTATTATACCTATTATAAATAGAAAATATCGTGGTTGTTGTGCAGGAAAACCCTGTGAGGAAAACCAAGCTATATATATTTTAAATCACCTCCTTGCAAAATCTTTGATACAGACGCAATAATGATCCAAGGAAATACTAAACGTATAACTCTTCCCATACTTTTTTCTTTTTTTTTTCTTCCACCTTTATACGGTTTGATTACTTTGTTTATAATGGGTTCAGCGTGATTTGTGTTCCTTATAAAAGTGAAATAATAAATTTAATAATTCAAGGTTGACTATTTTATCTAAAATGAATTATTAAACATAAGGGATATAGATAGTCTTGGGGTGCAGTCAAAATAACACTAAAAAAGACAAACTTATTTATTATAAGTCCCGATGTTTCGGCCTACCTTGTAGGCCATCTTCAGGGCTAATAGAAGGCGGAGCCACTCTATCAGATAGTGGCTCCGCCTTCTGTCAGCCCCAAAGTTGGCGTACAACGTAGGTCGAAAGTCGGCACTTATTAAAAATAAGTTTTTCTTATTTAGTGTTTTTTTTACTGGACCCCCAGACTATCTATATCCCACATTAGATCTTCCAGTCAACTATTTTCCTCTCAATTATTAAACACGAAATTAACATCTACTAATAATAACTTAATTGTTTTGTATTTTTGCGAACAAAGAACCTCGCCAATTTAATTTATTTAACTCATTCTTTTTTTCCTCCAATAATCCCTCATTCCCTCTTAATATCGGAGGACCAGGCAGTCCTCATCTGTACTTCCAAATCTTTTAAGTTCTTTTTTTATCTGCTTAGCATTACATGGCTTTTCAAGTTCTATATCTTATAAAATATTTGTCAAAATATATATTTTGAGATCCATTCCACGTTCTCGTAGAAACTTCTTTTCCTCAGAGTTGTTCCCAAGCCCTCTGTCCTTAAGATTATTTTTAATTTCTAATTATAATAATAAGACTTAGCGAATCCGAGGGCTCGATGCCGATAAAATCAACTTCTCCACACTAACTCCCATCCACGGAACAGTACCTAAACTCAAATCCGTAGGATCACTCTTAACGCAATCCTCCCACTTATTTCTCGGTCTAGAACTGGGAAGTTTACAAATCGGGTTCACCGCTTATTTATTTAATATCTAAACACCACTATTTTGTTTTCTTTGCCTTACGATGTGTAGTATCTTTCGCCATTATTTTTAGCATTACTTTAATAGATTTCTGATCCAGCTGTTTATATGTCTTTATTCTATCTCGATCTGGAGTTCTGTTGCAATCTAAAGCCATAAAACCTTAATATTGAATTATATTTATTTTTTTCCTATTGATCACTTCGGATCATGTTACAACTTAAATTTAATTATTTATTATTACATTAAAAATATTTATTATTACCATTAACCATTAAATTTAGTAAACATTATAAAAAGGGTATACGAGAATCGCTGCCGACATCCAGACCATCCTACAGTACTACCATCCTATACTATACTCCCGGACATGTCCGGAAATATCGGTCTAAGTATGGAATGCGGGGGGAATTGTAAGCCGTCCGTAATTTCTACAATTCAGGTAAAGAAATAAAGAAAAAAATCAAATAAACTCAAGATTTTTATTAAAAATCAATTTTACAGGGGAAAAACCATTACCCAGTCTGTATATATTCTTAATTTATTAAAATTATTAAACGTTTCAACAAATTTATGTCATTTTCAATCTTTCTAAAAAAATTCTTCTGCATCAATTATCAATCATATATAACTTAAAAAGTCACAAATCTGTAAAATTTTACAATTATAATGGGAAAAAATACATAGTTCTAAACAACATGCCCCAACAATCGGTAAAATAATATAATGCACTTTTAATGTCGAAATTTTTTTATATATATATGTTTTCTTGAGGATTAGCTATCCTCCATGGTGAATTGTTAATATTAAAATGTTAATATTCTTCGAGATAATACTAGATTTAGCTTCGTTTTCTCATAAAATGACATTAACATTATATTTAAAAGAATGTCCAGAATTTTTTTCAAAAAGCGGAATTTTCATTTTTTGATCTGGTAACCCTAATCCTACTATCCTCTAGGATGATCAGGTTCCCAATTTTTAAAGAAGTCAGCCGCCGAAGAGTCTACTGAACCCGAGTCAAATCACGCATGATAGAAAAAACAATTTTTTTGCTACAACAGGGCTCGAACCTGTTCCCACGAATTAGGAGCCCACTGTCTAGATAACACCAGGTAGCTCCTCAGGTATTTTTTAAAACTTGGAGGGAAACAACCTGTTATGATTTATTCTGAAAGAATATATAGTTATTTTAAAGCAAATTTATTATGTAATCTATATTTTATATTATACAGTTGTCAAGTTTAACAGAACTTCTCAAAGGAATACAAATAAATATATACTTGTATTTAAATACAAAAAGGTTTTAAATGCAAAAGTAAATATGGAACACAAACAGGCTATAGAAGCTAAATTCGTTGAAGTAGCTGACTTAAAAGCTTACAGTGGTAAAATCACTCTTAACGCAATCCTCCCACCTAAACATTAGACTTCTACAAGTCGTTTATTAATTTAATATCAAAGCATCATCATCATTTTTTCTTATTGCCTTACGAAGTGTACCATCTTTCGCAATCTTTCTAACATAACTTTAATAGATTCCCGATGTAGCGATATCCAATAGCCAATATGCAATAAACCATGTAAGCGATCTACGACAATATATTTCTTTCCGCCGGAACTCGGTGAGTTAAGTATGCCAGGAGGGGGGCGAGGAAGTGCGTGATAAAAATGGCCAAAGCGACCGGCACAAGCCAGTTCCTTCCGCGATTTTAAAATATAGGCCGAAAACACTAATTTTGATGTGGAATGGCCCGGAACGGAGTTCCCATTTGCATACCGACGCTATAAAAATGGAATAACGAGGCGAGTTTAAATCATAGTTTAAAGTTACAACTCGTCTACCGTTTATTAATCCTTTCAACTTAACAAGTATTAAAATATTATAAAATATCTCTCACTACACTAAAAAGTTTGTTATTTTATTATTCAATGACATTTACAACTGTACTATACTAACCTGTACCACTACAACAGTAAAGGGTCTGTACTGTTTCATGGACAGCGGTTCTGCAAGGAGGTGACTTGTCCTAGGTCACGCTCAACCGCCAGATTGTTTTCCACTTATTTTGGGTACCCTATTTTTATAATATTATATAGTGGCTGGGTGGACCCTAAGAGAGTCCTAGATCCTATATTATCCATCTCCCGCTGCAAACAGACTAAATAAAAGTCATAGCCTGCAGCGGGATTTGAACCAGGATTTCCGGCATGGCAACTCAGTGCTCTACCACTGAGCCACTCTGCTCCCTGTATTATACTAATACTAGTACTAATACAAGTAAAAAGCATGAATGGTACATATTGTCATGTATAAAGACAATTAGAGAAACTACCCAGTGGTAGTACTCAAATTAAAAGGTCTCAAAACCCATCGCAATTTTACAGTGGAATATAATGGAAACGGATCCTAACAAGTGAAGATGACACGAATAATATCTATTATTAATAATACCCTTCGCCTAAGATATCAAGTTATAACGAAGAGCCGGAGAAGGGCGACTCCTAGGAGATTAGAGAGATGAGCGTCGAACCTTTGGGCCCGAGAGCTGTCATTACTATTAGCATATCTTCCTAGCTCATCTCACGATCCTTCACCCGAAGCCTCACACATCATGTCCTCTGTCAGCCGAGCTTTTTGTACCATCCTCCTCAACCTCACCGAGCAAGGTTCCATAAGAGAAAATCATTGAAAAATATTATAGAAAATAAAAAGCTGTTAGCGTGCGCGAATCCCATAAACTTTACGTAACTATAAGATATAAATCTTCTCCAGTTTTCAATAATTAAAAAAAATTATTGAAAAAACTAAGGCACTACTACCCACGAAGGATCTTGGGTTCAGTACACGATAGAGACTGTACTATTTCTAGCAATGTCGAGCTAGAGGAACTATATGGTGAGCCAGATATCATCACAGTTATTAATAAGAGCAGAATCAGACGGCTGGGTCATGATGAGATTGGCAAAAATTATGCTGAGTGGTACACCAGGAGGCAAAATAAAGAGAGCGAGACCCGGGAACCGATGGATCGGTGATTTGGAGGAGGACTTGAGAGTGATGGGGATCAGAAATTGGAAGAGTCTGGTGGCAGAGGCCCAGGTCCTACAAGGACTGTATCGCCCATTAGTAAGTAAGTAAGTAATCAAAAAAATGTTTAATGATAATAATTTAAAATGGTTAGTAATAACAGGTTCAAAATGGAAGAATCATGACAAACCAAAAACAAATGGTAGTAATGGGACAAGAAAAAACAAAAACAAATAAAGCCTGTACCATAACTTTATAATTCATAATAGAGAGAAAAATGGTTGACTGGTAGATCGTAATGAAGGATACAATTTGTCTTGCGGTGCAGCACTAAATAAGGTTAACTTATTTACTAAAAGTCCTGACGTTTCGGCAATCCAGGCCTCAAGTTTACAATACATGAAGCTTAAGTATATAACTATTTAGGAACTGGACTAAGTAAACCGTTCTAGGAGGTGATTTTTCAGGAAAACGCTCAACCGCCAGGCTTATCCCAATTAAGAGTAAATTATGTTTACAACAGCTGTTGTCAAGATAAATAAAAAACCTGTACCACTACAAATCATGAATGAGGGTAAATACAGAACACGGATTTAAGCCATCAGAAGTGGGATAGCTGAGGTGTGAAGAGTGCTGGCCAAGTTGTTATGACAAAGGTCCCGGGTTCAAACCCGGTTTTGGCATATACAAATTTATTCAATCTGTTAACTGTGGATAGACCCTAAGGCTCGATAAATGGAGTCCCTTGATTAGGGGAAAAAACCTATCGGTTGAACTTATTCTAGGACCAATGATCTCCCTGCACAACCGTTATTATAGAAAAAGTACAGTACCTACCTTTTGCTGAACCCAGTACCCTTCACGGCTTGTTGTGGTACAGTTTTTTGGGGGGTTTTAAATTCGTGCAAGCCTCCATGATTTTCTCCCAATTAAAGAAGCTTATTTTAGAACAGATAAACATCAGGACCTCATAATGTGAATTACTGAAATAAATGGAATACAAATAATAATAATAAAAATATCAGTTAGCTGCGAGGATCCGGATCAACCTCAGACCAGGAACCCTATCCTGAGCAGCCCTTAAGAAAATCTGCGTCATTTTTCTAAATCTCTCCAAAAATATATAAGTTGTTGTACTACAATTCCTTGTGGATGAAAATGTAAAATAATTTATCAATTAAATTTTTATTTCGAAAATTCATTCAATGCGAGTTACCATTTGTATCCAATCAATTCTAAATAGTAATATTAGTCTGTAAATTAAAATATTTGTTGGTTGTAATAATTATTTATTTTTATCGGCCGGTATACAAAGCAAGAATGGCGTGAAATGAGCCTGTTGGAGCGCCCAAATTCTTCATAACTTCAAGCACTCCACTAACCCCAATTCATCGTACCTTAGTTCCATTTGGAGTGGTCGCCTTACAGAATGAGGATAAAAGTTTTCAAGGCACTCCATTCCAAAACACTACAAGACCCATCAAACTCCACCACTCTTTAAAATTAGATATCTTTTAAATTATTTAGCCGGGGATTTCACCAAGTGCCTTTAAAGAGTTTTAGAGATGTATTTTTTTCTTCTTTGCTTTTTGAGTTTGTTACAGCCGGGGGTTAGATAATGAGTTTAAAAATCAACAAAACAGTTTAAGAACTTTTTAAATACTCAGCCCTTTTACAGCTTCATTGATGTTTATTATTCCTGATTATCAACACTTAATTACATAAATTATGAGTTTAATTGGGTTAATATCGACGTAGGGTATTTGTGGAGGGAAGTTATGACAAGGCTATGGGCGATTAATTCATTAACTT
The DNA here is from genome assembly GCA_964056705.1 of Troilus luridus. NCBI lineage: Eukaryota > Metazoa > Arthropoda > Insecta > Hemiptera > Pentatomidae > Troilus > Troilus luridus. The sequence continues at coordinate 95,376,475 of OZ057415.1, read as the reverse complement.
CAATAAATAACCAGATAAAGTTAAAAAAGGACTTCTTTTTTCCAGCTATATGGAATTAATAATAAAGTTAACATGCAAATTGATTTTTAATTATAGTATAAATACATAACTATAGAAGTTTCTGACATTCATCTAATACCATTTTTAAAAAATTAAGTTTATGTTACTTATATTAAATTGAGGGGAGCGGAGTGGCTCAAAAGTAGAGCGCTCAGTTGCTGTGCCGAAGGACCTAGGATTAAACCCGGCTGTGGCAGCTATTATTTAATCTGTTAGCAGCCTGGGAGAGCTCCTTTGGGATAAGGGACTCTCCTGGGGATCACACAACCTACATAAAGTGGGTACCCAAAATAGGAGGAAAAACCTGGCGGTTGAACGCAATCTACGACAACAAATCACCTTCCTACGCAGCCCTTTTCCAAGAAACAGTACAATCTCTGCCACGTACTGAATCCAAGAACCTCTTCCTTCTTAGTTTGTAGTGCTGTAGGTTTATTTTATTTTTAATTGATTGAGAGTTTCTCCAGGCATTGAAATTTTGTTTAAAATTTCATGATAATATTTCTTTCCAGGGCTTCCAGTCTAGAGCAACTTCTAAACCTTAACCGCATCACGGCGTCTTCCTGGACTTGTTTAGTGGATTTCCAATTTCTTCAGAGCACCAGTACAGGATCATTTTGTGATACTTCCATCAAAAACCCTCCTTAGACATCCAAACCACTTTAATTGATCTCAAAGTTTTCTAGAAGGTTATTTCGAGCATCTATTATCTATTTTATTACTTTATTAAGTATCCAATCACGCCTAGATAGTTCGGCTGCCCTTCTCCGGACTATGACTTTCAAGTTAGGTACCAATAATCTTGTAAACACCAAAAAGGGTGGCAGGACAGTTAAATGTGGTAAAAGATTAAACCTCGAATACAAAATATCAGCTTCTGCGACTAACCAAGATATTAGCATAGCAACCTTTTATGCCCAACATTGCGGGTTTGCAACCTAGATTTTTTTAAAAGAGGTGCAAAATATATGTTTATGCTACTATTCAGAGGGAAAATACTCGTTAAAGATCTATCTACAGCCCGGGAGAATAAGTGGTTACGTCCAATTTTCTCAAAAATGAGTTTCTTGTACTTAAGTAAGCGTAATCGAGTTATTTTCGTAGTGATTAAGGTGCTAACTAAGGCATTGACTTGAAAAGGAGTTCTAGCTTTTATTACAAGTCCATTTCAAGTAAAAAACTACAAGAATTATTCGATTCCGGTTATCTGAAAGCAGTAAAAATCCGACTTAATCACTTATTCACCGTGGCTGTAGCCCTGTCCTAATTATTATAATAGGCAAAATTTAGGGTACCCACTGAAGCATCGTCCGATTAGCCATAGCAGCACATCACTTCGAAAATAGTACATGTAGATGTAAATAGTTATTCATCTTAGTTTTACAAAGAAGTAAACATGATGTATGAAAATGATTTTTATAGCAAACACAAAACGCATCTTGAAAAACAAATTACTTCCTGGTACTTAATATTTAATAGATTCCTGTTACATGAATAACTGCTGGGGGGGCGACCTGTGGTCTAGTGGTTAGCGTAACAACCTACTAAGCCAAAGATCGCGGGTTCGTAGCCCGGCAGGTGGCCCTAGGATTTTTTAAAGGGAGTAAAAAATCCTTAGTTACGCCGTCTGAACATTAAACGTGGGTACCGAGCCTGTACGATGTCAGGTACTCGTTAAAAATCCCTATCCTAATTAAACCTGGAGAGGCAAAATTTAGAGCTCCCACTGTAGCATCGTCCGATTAGCCATAGTAGCATAAAGTGACGTTAAATGGACAGACAACAACAACTGCTAGTAAATAAAACAAAACAATGCAGAAAAAAAATCCTCCCAGATTCCTTCTCATTCGATGACTATTCACAATGTTTTCCATCATTAATCATATCCCTTAAGCCGGTGAAAAATTAGTTGTAAAAAAATGCAAATAAATACTGAGCCTTAAAAAAATCCTGAAATATATATATATGTATATAATATATAGATAGGGAGCTTGAGGCCTACCTGAACAGACTTGTTGCTACCTGAGCAGAAGAGAAGAAATAACTAATAGCTTGTGCTGTCCACTTGGAATCCTGCCACGTCCGGCCAGATCTCTTCAGCTTATTCAATTAATTTCAATTGCCACTTACCTTTCTTCTTATAGAACTTAGTAGCCTCATTACTTAGGCCATTTACTTGTTATATACTCTACTTATATAAATATTATAGTATAAATATTATACTTCTACATGTTATCAAAGTTTATTTTATAATTTTTATCCCGTATTGTTAGTAGGCTACTTTATTTCAACATCTCTTAGCCTTGGTATCAGTGCATCTTCATACATTACCGGTGTTTCTTCTTTCTTTGTTCCGCCCATTTCTTTCCCGTCTTCAGCTTTGGTTTTTCCTGAAAACCCAGGGGGGAATTTAGCTCCATCCTGAGACAGTTGCATTCTAAAACATCCTCACAAGTAATCTCCATCTCTTGCATGTCTACCTCTTCGAAACAGGCTGTTTTGGTCTTCTTTTATTTCAAATAGGTAACAATCCGGTTTGTCAATCGTATGAGTTTCATTCTTAGCAAGTTGCCATAAAAGGAAATTCCCCTTTTCTTCATAACATCAGTTATTTTTTGAACATGAGTACACAGTTACTGTTATGATGTCGCCTATATTAACCGCGGTCTACATGACATATTTTTCTAATAAACTGACAAAATCAACTCGCATTATAATTTTTATAAGTAATATAAAAAGTATATGCAGTAATAAGAATAAGGTAAGAATATCTTTTTTTTTCTTTTTTCTTTTTTTGGCCACGTTTGGGCTTTGCTTTTAGAGCATCATAAAACCGGAGGAATATAGAAACTAGGAGCAATTCTACTTAATATAATCATTATAATAACCAATATAAGAAAAAAAAATTATTATTCAAGAATAACATAAAATATATGTTTGTTTGCATGTGCATATATGTATATATGTATATACACTCGCATACTTTATCAAAAATTTCCCATCTCCTCAGATCTAATCCACAATCGAAGTAAGTATAAAGATTAATCATCATACATAAATGTATAAAACGCCAAAAATTGATTCAAAGTTATAATGAATGAAAAATATTTTATCATAAACTTTATTTTATTCGACAACATGAAACCATTGTTAATCTTCCCATTAAAAATATTAACCAGTTTTGTACATTTCAATGAAATGTAAGATTCGCAATAGTTTTTATAAGCTTCAGTTTTCTATTGAAGACACCTGAATCAAATAATATTTTCTTTCTATTGAAATGGTAAATAATAGCCCAATTAAAAACATCTCCGAATCACTTTGGATATATTTTCCTCTTTTTTAAAAATAGTCCATACGATTTTATCGATGTTTTTCCTTATCAAATAGTTTTATTCAATGAAAACCCTTTTCTAAATAACCTCTCTTTTCCTTATCAAATATCTATATTTAATGATAAGAGAGCTAGATCAGTGGTAGAGCGCAATGCTCAAGACCCCGGGTACAAGCCCGGCTGTGACAAACAAATTATTAAATCTGTAAAAAGCCATGTCTGGAAATGGGCCCGCAGACCCTTCTGAAGCTCACTCAGCCTCTATAAATAGGGAGAAACGTGGCTATACATGTACATGGTAGAGACTACCATGTATAAAGACCCTTTATGGGTTTACAGTGGTACAGTTTTTTTGTTTTTTTTTCTAAAGAAATATTCCTATATATACGTCACATCATATCCAAAAGTTTACCTTTTGGATATATTTTATGATAGAAAGTACCTCAAAAAAGTGTGAGGAATTAAAAAAAAATATGAATAAAATTGTTAATTAAAAGAAAATACAAAATATAAGGCTTAAAATAAAAGCAACTTTGCTTCGAAAAACAGCTTCTATTGATTAGCAAATAAAAAATAAATGAATAAAAACCAACTCAAAGACTTGAAAAGCACTGAATGACTTTGAGCTTGTCTGGAATGGTGGATGGCGGAAATTGTGTAATTGATGCTGTCGGATTATCTCCCATCCTTTCAAAACACTTTTGTTTAATTTTTTTTTAATCCTGGAGTTAAAAAACGACAGAAAAGAAAGAACAATCAACTTAATTGAGGGGAGACTGAGCTCTAACACGACACGTTTTAAGACTTCTATGAAACGGACCCATAATGTCAAAGATTTCAACGACCGATATAATGTCAACTCTACAGAGAACAACAGAGTTGATAGAAACAATAAAATTAAAAACAATGATGTTTTGTTTTATATTCTGCACCCGTATCTTCTTTTAACCTAGCACTGAAAAGGTATTTCAACAAACAAATCTAAAGCGATTTCAGTCTGTACGAGAAAATATCAAACCTTTTATATTCTGTTTAATATTTACTTTAGTTTTATGGCCTAAATTAATTAATGATAGCACTAGTTTGTGTAAAAAAAAAATCTGTACCACTAAAATTCATGCCTTGTGTTCAGTACGTGGTATAGACTGTACTGATTCTTGGAAAACTCAAGCTCAACCTCCAGGTTTTCCCCGACTTAAGGGATTCCGCTATATAGCGGTTGGGTAAGCCCCATGAGGGTCCCAGGAACCACCCCCGGTCAGAGATTAAATAAAATATACCACAGGATTTGAACATGGGACCTTCGGCACAGCAACTCAGTGGTCTACCACTGCGCCACTCGCTCCAATAGATAAATATATATTTTATTAATATATAATGAAGGAGAATTTACTATAATCACTAAACATCCTAGTAATAAATTCTTTGTGTATAAACATATAAAAATAAACAAGGATTTAATAATAAAAATAAAACTCATTTGTTTATTCTTACTGATCTAACAATGAAAATGATACACCTTTGTTTTTCCCAATATTCGTTTACCTTAAAACATTTTCTTTTAGTAAAACTCTTATGCCGAAAGGGTTCGGTTGTTTTCAAAGTCAGTGCCACAAAGTCTACCGCATATTGAAACTTTTTCAGTAATGGTAGTACACGCAAAGTTCAAAGAAGGTGAATTTGTCATTCAACATGTTAATGATAGGAAACCTCTGAATCAAGTAGTCGAAATCATTTTAAAAAGCTGTTTAACTGTTCAGCATGGAATGGAGAGATTCGAAAAGGAAAAAAACAACCAGCAAAAAAGTTAAAAGTGTATGAAAACTGGTAGGGGTGAGATTTGAACCGTCAGAGAAATAAAACATAACTAAATTAATGTTTAACGAACTAAATTAATAGTTAAAAAATAAAAAGTTTATAAGCTAATATTATCAGAATCTATATCGTTTTGACTGTGAGGTGAAATTATTTATTCAATTTTTTGTTCGCTAATATTTTTAAATAATCTGTTCTGTTTTTACCCTGTAACCACTTAAATTTTTCTTCTTATTACAGGGTGTCAATCAATTTCACTGCGAGCCACTGTACGAACCTCCGCCTCTCCTGTATCTCACCCAGCCTGTATGTAGCGGGTAACTTTAATTGGGGGAAAACTTGGTAGTTGAGGATGATCTGGGACGAATCACGTCCCTACACAACCGTCTCTACTATGTACTGAAACCAAGTTGGGTTGTAGTGGAAATGAAATTTATAAAAGGGTGGAGAAAGGTGGTAGGCCCAACGCACTCAAACTTGCACAGTCATCTGACATCGGAAAGCCACTATCCGCTAAAGAAGAAAGATATGGAAGGATTCTTGGGGACCAAGATGGATAAATTTTACTGACGTCATGGTCAGTATCTACAGTACCTCACCTCTGCAGAAAGCAGGGATAGTAGCAATTATAAGTAGGTCAATACAAAATGAATTAAAAAAGACTAGAGGCATTAAATATATTCTTCACAGGTTCATCGCAAAAAGAAAAACTAAATTGGATGTGAAAATCAAAGCAATTTAAATTCTTTGTAGAGTGATTCTTAGCGAGTTAAGCTTAGAGCTGGAGATACTGAGCTTAAGGAGCAAGTTAAACGGGAATTTGTTGGAAAGAGAAGGAGTTAACAGTCGGCAGCTGACTCTGTCTCAGCTTTCTCTAATCGTTTTAGCTGCTACATTGTCATCTCAAATAGGTTCTCAGATACAGTTCATTGTCCGGTAGTCGTTTTAACTCCTTTATCAGGGGTTTACTAAATAAAAAAATAAAGACCATTTTACAATTTAGGGCTTTTAAACGGCTAACGTGGAATTTATACAACAGAAAACAGCTAAGAAAAAATTAAAGTACTGAAAGACATAAATATTTTAGGATGATATTTATGTAACATATCGTCGCTGTCAAAACAATACTATCTACTACTTTTTATGAAAATGAGTTAGTAACGGTAACGCATTTTACAGGTTGAATTACACACTAAGGAGTGCACATATTAACGTCAGCAACGTGACAGAGTACAATTTTTTTATACTTCTCTTCAATAGTTCTGAAAAAAAAATTTTCTCTCCTGTAAAATCGCCCGAAGTGTACATAGGCGGGCGGTATTGGTTTGGCAGCGGCAATATGTAGGATATCAAAGCAGAAAAATATATAAAAGAAACGGTTTATATGTTTAATATAAATAATAACAAAGTACCAAAGAAATATATGGAAGCAAAACCAACAAGTCGAAGACCTAGAGGCTGTCTTAGAAGAAATGTTCGAAGCATATCCAACGATTTGATCAGAAAATATGAAAAACCTTAGCCATGGAAGTTCATCAAGAGGTAATGGGTAAAATGGGTGAAGGGTCCGCCGTGCTAAAAGGGGAAGAGGAAGACATCGAAAATAAACGAATTTTAAGAATTCTTATCGGGAAAATAGAACGCAAAGGTTTTTAGAATAGAAATGTAATAGAAAAATAACTTAATTCTAGGACTGAGTCCCTTTAGAATAACAAACATGGACAGAAAAAATATATGAAAGAAATTAAAAATCGAAAAAATTAAATTTAAAGAAAAATACTATAAGTACAATATAATAATTATTATTCATGACCATGGAAAAAAAACAATTTCCAAGTTTTTTATATAAGTTTTTAATTTTTTAACTTTGAAAGAATGATTTGACCTTAAGTAATCATTTGGAATTATGATTTTAATGAAGTTGTATGAGGGTGAATATTGCTGAAATTGAGAATGACAAATAAATGTCGAAACGTTTTTTAATGTAAGGTTTAAAAAAACAAAAAATTAGTCATATTTTAAATAAATTTAGTTATAATAACATTAAAAAATTATTTTAAAAAATTATAAAAATTAACAAGAATAATTTAGAATCAATATATCAGTAAGACTAAACAGGAAAAGCAGGAATTCCACAGTTATTTAATTTGTCTGCTACATTCAACAATATACACGCAATGGAATGATTTATTAAAAAAAAAAGCTGTTTAATTTTTTCCTTTATATTATCGCTAGATCCTTGACAAATTGCTTTTAAAAAATTCCGTCACAATCATGTTAAAAAGGAGATAGAAAGGAAAAATAATTGAATAAAGTAAGGCAAAGGAGAAGAAAATTAAACTCCTTGTCATGAGATTGCTTTGGCCCCACAAAATGGACAGTCGGGGAACGGGAATGTTTCTACAATTTATTGAGAGACCCGCACGATCCATCTTTTCTTAACGAAATATTTTTTCTGATAAAAGAAAATATTATAGTTTTTCAGCTAAAAGTTTATTGGTTTTAGTATTAAATTTTATTAACTCTTCCAGCATAAAGTTTTAGAATAATTTTCGTAGTTGGAAGTTCGAAACCTTATTTAATACCGTAAGTATATTATTATAGGGCTCACACCTCCCCTGATTCATAGCTGGTATTATACTTTTATGCTGATAATACATTTATTATATTGGAATTTTAAGATGAGATCAATTATTCTTAAGCCTTGTAGGTAATTTTAACGAATATTTTTAGGCTAAGAAAAGTTGTAGCTTAATCACATGGGAGGAAGAAGAAGGGATTTCTCCTTCCAAAATAATTAAAAAGTCTTATTTATTTATTTGGTTCACCCTCCCTTTATAGCTAACAGGGGTTTTGGTGGGGTAAGCAGTCATAACGAGTTAAGCTACCTCTGCCAAGAACTTCTCAATGTCTTCCACCGGCCTAGTCCTAGAGCAGAAAAGGTGGACAGTATTTCCGCTTTAACCTACTAAAACATATACCATCGGACTTAGGCGGGAGGAACTTCCTAAAATAGTTTACCTACCCTTCACCCATCCGCTCGCTCCTCGATCCTCTATACTCTTATCAGAGCGAGGATAGTTTTTATCATTACAAATAAAACGTATTAATTTTAAATAGCTGTATTCTTTTTTTAAGCAAGACGAAAAGCGAAAACATACTGATATGATTAATAGATTAATGTGCTGGGCTCATGGCTTCATGCTTACTGAGGCATCTTGACTATCCTTTATGTAAGAGGACAAGACAAGACGATCACTATAATCCCACTTTCCATCATAAAAACAACCTGGAAATCTAGAAAGGGTTTTTAAATATATCGAATAAAAGGATCCCCTCCATGAGCCATATTTAAATAAGCAATATTTGTTGCAAATAAACTATACATAAACATAATGAAAGTGTTATGTTCATGCATCACTACATGGATAATTAAATAAAATAAAAATTTGTATTTGAAAAGAAAAGATATGTCCAGGACCGGGACTCGAACCCGGGTCGTCCAGATCGCTAGTCTGAAACTCTACCATTTGATAGATTGGTAGTAGATGCTATACTGGCCTAATTTTATTTTATTTTCAAATTAAAAAATTAATAACAAATAAAATACAATAAATAAAATAAAAATATGTTTAGGGCTTATACGACAAGCATGTTTGAAGTCAACAAATATTTGGTACATAATGGCACTTTATTATGTTAGTTTGCGTATATTCCATCAGATGGGTTTTATTAGTCCGAGGAATAATAAAATAAAAAGCTATAGTAAAACATTAAAAAAAGTTGTAATAAAGATAAAAAGTAGCGTTTTGTTAAAAATATTTACCCACAATTGAACTGCGATTTGTAGCACTAAAAAATATATTTGTTTTTTTTGAGAATTTCTAATTTCCAAGATGGTCATTCTCCCGGACAATGTTGTCAGCTACATTGTAAATACATGAGAAACAGAACATCTGGGGATGACAGAAAACTAATTATAATAACAGAACCCCAGAGGAAATTAATATTTGTTGTCGTATATGGAACAATCCTCTATTTATTTATACTTGTGTGTGTCTTTAAGCTTCTATTTTATATATGTTTATATATCCTTTCTAAATAATATATATATATATATATATATATATATATATATATATATATATATATATATGTATATATATATATATACATATATTATGAAGTGATATACTAATATTATAAACCATATAAAATTAATTATAATAAAAGACTCTTAGAATAAATGAATAATTTTTTGTTGATAGAATACAACAAGTTATATGTAAATGCACGACCTAATATTACCAAATAATATGAGGCGATGTATTCTTATGATGCATCCATATTTTAACATATACTTCATACAACACTCTCCATATAAAATCCAGCTCTCAAAGTTGTAATCGATATACAAATTAATGGTCCAATGGTTATATTTACTCTGTTGAATTTCGGTGACCTCATCGGGCTCACACAAACTCTATAATAATGTAGATTTATTTTTTAAACTGATACTTCACAATTGAAGGATTAAGAATGTAAAAGAGAAAAAAAAATTTCGAAAAAGCATCAACATCCATCATACACCCCTGGTTTGAACCCCCATTACAGGGGAATTAGAAGCATGAATGATGAACCATCAGCTATTATACGTCTCTTATTGTATTTTCAAAGGATTGCCCAGGATGCGGGCGTCCCAGTGTCCTTCGTGTTCGTTAACAAGAAAAAATCCCATCGGTTCCCATGGAAACCATCAACCTTCAATAGTCATTTGTTGTTCATTCATTTACGTCACTTTATGCTGCTAAGGCTAATCGAACGATGCTACAGTGGGAGCTCTAAATTTTACCTATTCAGGTATAATCAGGATAAGGGCCTTTAGCGAATACCTGACATCGTAAAGGGCTGGGACTCCCATTTTACGTCCCTTCCGAAGGATGGCATAACCAATTTACCCCTTTTAAAAAATTATAGTCCACGTGCATGGCTGCGAACCCGCGATCATGGGCACAGTAGGTTGTTATGCGAGCCACCAGATCACAGGTGACCTCTAATAGTCATTTAGACTCGTCTTCCTGTTAGTGATATTAATACAGCGACTGGAATAAGTGAGTGAAATTATACGTTAAAAAATCGATAAATATATTATATGAGAGTAAGGTCACATACGAGTATAGTGCTTTCGTTCATGCGAATGTTGGATAAAGTTCTCGTGGTTTTCCACCACACCGATTAACCCAATAATTTTATAATTTTGGTCATTATTAGACACAGAAACACTATATACTGTGGTAGATAGTCTCAGGATTGACAATATTTATTTGATCACAGTATATATTTTTTTCAATTGATTGCATAATTAAGGAAAAAATAATGAAAAATCCAATTTTCGGTCGCATTTTCTATTGAAGCAGAGATAGCAACTAGCTTAAAATATTCACTGAAATGATTAATCGAGAAATGCCAGTTACTAGAATTATTATATAATTAAAGCTGATAGTTGTTGAACTAATATACAATTAAGATTGGAAAACATTGGGCAATGTATGTATAGAATTATATACATACATAATATATTATATATATATATATATATATATATATATATATATATATATATATATATATATATAATGAGGAGAGAAGAGAAGAATGTTAAAGGAGAGAGGTTAGCCAAGGTCAGTGGAGTCTCCTGCATTCCTTCTGTCTGCCTTCTCACCTTCCTAAATATATATATACCAATCCTCATCCATATCTACCTAATGCGACATAAATCAAATAAAAATTACAATAACATAAGTTATATCTTGTTAATGGTTCAAACAGTATAACGAAAGACAAAAATGACCTTATAAAACGAAGAAAAGTTGATTAATCGATTTATATTATAGTGGTGTATTTTAATAATTAAATTATTTTAAAGTTTAAAACATTATAGCAACCTTTTTTTATATTGAGATCTGTCCTAGCAGAGCGCCAGACTAAATGTAATAAAATCGGTATAAGATTGTTGGTAATAAAATCCGTTAACTTTCTTCCTGTGTATAGCTAGAAAAACCAAAACGTGGACACTGAACATAACTTGTTTAATTTATTAATCTTAAATGAATAAAATCGATCTAAGCCAAATATTAGGAAAATTAAGAATAATTATCTTTACCTTATAAATATTATGGAGAAGAAAATGGTCCGTGGGAGATAAAAAATAAAACCATAAATAGTAAACCAGTTATCCGAAAATAAAAACCGTATATCGTAGAAACTATACTATTACTTGTACAACGGTTGCGCATGGAGGTAACTTGTTAGAAATTTGCTTTACTGTCAGGTTTTTCCTCGATTAAGGGTACCCCTTTTATAGAGTATTGGTGAGCCCCATGAGAGTCTATAAATCCCAAATGTTTGCTTGTAAATGGGTTAAATATTTCTGGTTTAGCTTTATTTGAAATCAGCATAGCTAAAATTAAATGATAAACCAATAATACAAAATTTTAATAATTTAAATATAACTGACAAAAAATAAAAAGATATTTTATCAAGTACCATTTCGTTAAAACCTTATAATAGTTTTTCATACGAGATAGAATTCAAGAAACGGGTACCCAATATTAAGAATAACCAGCTAGTAAGAGAAAAGTAGATTTTGTTTTAAAATTAGATAAATAATTTTTTTAAATTAATTACTCGCTTCGGCATATAATGCTTTAACATAAAAGATATTCGTTTTATATATTTCAAAATGGCATTTCCGCGATTTTTATTTTGCTGACACAGTGATACGTTGGTATTATTGCAAATTTCAAAGCTTAAAATAAATATATAATACAAATAAATGAAATATATAAAAATAAAGAGTGTGAGAAAGTATAGATTTATTAGAGACAGGTATCCGAAGGCTTCCCACGGAGCAGGCCTGCCCGCTGTCTTCTTATTGTGATCCTTGTGAACTGGTGTCGGCGTCTTAGCGCCTAGTCTGTCTCAAAGGAATACCATCAATACCTAATGTCATCTCTTACTAACTCGTTGTAATAATAACAATAATGAATTACTAATAATATTCATTGATATGATATTTATTAAACAGAGTTCGTACATACCAACTGATGAATCAATTCGCCAAAAGAAGAAAATCGATTACCTAGAAAACGAAAAAAATACTTTAATTATGAACTCAAATAAGATTTATTTAATGAAATGATTTACAGAATATTTTTTGTTAATCGTTAATCAGGTGAAAAGTAATAGTAGTGAAAGCTAAAACTTATAAAACAAAAACCTCAGATATTTTTGTTTTGAAGAGGAAAGATTTGCCCTGGCCGGGATTCGAACCCGAGTCGTCTGCGTCTGTAATTATTTTTAATTTTTTTATCTTCAAAACAAAAATATTTAAAAATGATTACCATGAAAATAACAATTAATAAAAATAAAAAATCTCAGAAGTTGGACTAGTTATCTTTCTGCAGATAGCAATTCATCTAAGTTCCATAATATCCTCACCCAAATATGAAAAGTAATGCAAGTTTTTTGATAAGCAGTTGGGACTTTTCTTGTCAGTTTATTAAGTTCGTCAAGAATATTGTATCGTATAATAATCGTAATATTGTATCAAAGCATGTGAAACCAATCAAGAAATGGCCGAATATTCAACACGAGGCATATGCAATTGGAAAAATCAAATAAATAAAGCCTTAAAAAACTGATTATACAATGTTTCGCTGATTATCGGAACATAAACTCAAATTAAAATTAATACCAATGAAGATCAAATGCACCACGTTTCACACCGACAATCCGGAATCAATCACATACAGTAACCTCACACTGAGACGCTAAAAAATAAGTCTTTCCTCAATTATTTAGGAAGCTACTTTTTTTTAAAATTCATTTTAATAACATTTGTATGTAGAGCCTACTTATGTGTACATAATTCTGTACGTTTTGTTAGTAGTGCAGTGTAATTTGCATTTGTATTTTTAAAAGTCATATTGATAAAAAAACGCCTGAACCACTAAAACTGTACTGTTTCTTGAACAGACATCGGCTGTGCAGAGAGTTGATTTGCTCGAGATCAAGCTCAACCGCCAGATTTTCTTCCAATAAAGCGTACCCACTTCATAGAAGCTGGATGAGCCCCAGGAGGGTCCTAGATCCATGGTTCCACTAAAACAGATTAAATAAAAGTCTTGCAAGCAGAGGGATTTGAACCCAGGACATTCTCCACGGCAACTTAGCGCTGTACCACTTAGCCACTCCGCTCCCATATCGGTGACTTCTAACAGATTAAATACTTTATCTACCACAGCCGGATTTGAACACGGAACCTTCAACATAGCAGCTGAGTTCTCTACACACTAAGCTAGTCAGCTCTTTATTGATAAAATAATACATTTTTCGAATTGCAGATAGACTTTATGGATAGCCTTATATTTGATAGATTCATTATAATGTATACTACTGATGTTCATGGTTAAATTTTGCAAATGATTTTCTTTATTACTATTACTAAGACTATTCCAGATACTGAAACAGTAGCCAGTAACCTAGCACTCGTACTAAAGAGACGGGAGACGAGGCCGAGTGAAACTAACTGCGAGAGCACTAACAATCCAATCGGAACAAATCGTAGCAGCCGGTAGTAACATTACTTCAATTACTACCTTCTTCAGTTCTCTCCTCTTGTACCTGCCCATAATGGTCTACTTAGCTTCAACATCTCTCTGTCCGAACGGTCCTAACCTAGTATAGGAAATTGTCTCTCCTTCAAGTTTCTAGCAACTCAACTTGCTACAAATGTTTTATTCTTTTCTCTTTATAAATACAATGTGAGAACCCGTGTCCGCCAAACGGAGGACCAACCCCATTATACAAATTATAAAACTGTAAATTTAATTGATTATAGTAGGTGATGACCGTTTTAGTAGATTTACCCCAATATTATTGTAGAAATCGAAGTTCAGTTCAGTTCTTATTTTCCTATACACTAAACCAGGTATTCTGGTATTATGAAAAATTTAGACAACGGCTATGATACTTTAAATATGAGTTTCCAAAGATAACAAAAACAAAGTGGTTAGAGAGAATATCAACAGCTCTTTGAAGAACTGAAGCAACCCACCCGCCTTAAAGGTTTAAGGAATGTATTTTTTATTTCCAGCAAATAGAGGAGATAATTTAAGCCTGCCAAAATATTTGTCAAAAAAAAAAATTTCATCGTCAAAAAGTTATTTGCTTACTTAAAAGTTGCCATTTTTCCACAGAGGTCTAGATTAAGATAAATTTAATAGATTTCTTAAAGAGGTAATTGTTGACACACTTTAGACCCCAGCTCATTATGTCAAGAAGTCTCTAACGATTCATAAACAGCGGGTAGCAAATAGTCTTGTCAACGAGCTGTCTCCATACGTCTGTCTCTTTACATGTTGCTTAGTGTATTCACATGCATGAACATTTTGATTAAAAAAGAAACTACTTTTTATGAGTAATTAACAGCAACGATTTTGTATGAACTTTAATTAACTGTCTTTTTTTTTTGTATCAGAAACTAAACTAAACAAGTAAATAAACATTTATAATATTTTTAAAAATAGCCATTTATAAATATTCGGGATTAGAATGAGTGTATATGAATGAAGTAAGTGAAAAGAGGGCTTGAAGTGTACTGGAGCCATGGTTGAAGAAGGAATGGAATTCAATAGAGGCGAGGATCAGATAAGGAATGATCTGGTAAAAGCTGCAGGTCAATGGGACGTTGCATACAGATCTGAAAGCCGAGACTAGGTTACCGCGGAGGGAGTGGTCAGAGGATTCAAAATCTTATTAACAGATCATTAACTAAAATAATATAAGTAACGGATTAAAACCATTTACATATACAATTATATATTTATTTATCGTAAATACTGGTAGCCCTTGTAAAAATCTTCCAATAATCACTAATTCAGGGCAGGTAATAATTACGTAGGAGTAGTTGCGTGCTTTTCCTTTCATAAAACATGCATAAACTTGTTACGGGAAATGGTAAATATGGGGATAATAATATGGCAATGGGGATAGACAGGGAAAACGGTATCCCGTGGTATATACCTGAGGGTTGATATACCATGGTATATGCCTGAGGGTTGGTATACCATGGTATATAGCTCACGGTCGGTATACCATGGAATATACCATATGGTTGGTATACCAGAGACTAATCAGTCAAGCCACTTGTCCACTCAGCTCTTCGGTTCCGCCGGGCCTTTCCATATATCTCTCTCCTTTATTTATCACCACCAACCTTTTTTGTTGTCATTTTTCAACATCTCTTTCGTTTTAGCAAGATTTATGGTAAGCTGGGGGTCCCCCCGCTGCGGAGAATTTAATATTTCCGTCCTTTGCCATTTAGCGGGGGAACCGGGAATCGTGCTAAATGGATATGGGCTGAAGGGTGCGAAATATTCATATTGCGTTTCTCGTCAGCCCACTCCATCATTTTTTTTCTTATTTTTAATTCATAAATGTCAAATAAATAATGAGCATTAGAAATATTTGAGTTATTAGGCGTGAATCCTAAATGTATTAATAATCAATTGTAGTAAAAAATTATAGTCTTTTAAAGACAGGTATGGGAAAATTCCTGAGATGAAGCTTAAGCCTCTAAACTAAAAACAGGAAAGAAAAATACATGTCAATATTTATCTTAAGTCATATTCAGGTCTGACCTGATTCAGGTCAAAATAAAGCATGGCATAGGAAACAATCCAACTTTATGGATTTTTTTAGCTATTGCTCAAGTATATTAACAAATAAAGTCTCTTCAACTAATGAACGCTTTTTGAACACATGTATCAACAAAAAAGCTTTGGGCTCCACTAAGCCATCGAATTCCTCCCGTATCCAATCTTTACAGTCCTTCCTGAAATCCTCAATGCTCCTTACTTTGTTACGAACGAAGTAATCCATAATGACCACAATGTCCCATTCGTTGCTGATTTGGCCCAAATCCGATATAAATCTTTTCATGACAATCTTTATTCCTACTCACGCAGTTCCAAACCTCTTCTATTCCTGATAATCCTCCGAGGCGCCTGAAAAGAGAATTGCCTCGTGACCATTTAAGTTGAATTTGCTATTCGAGAACCACCAGTGGGTAATTTCCCTAATTATATATTATATCATGCCATTTATATTTTTCAATCTATTTACTTGCTTTATTATTGTATAGATGTAAATTTCAATAATAATAGTATATCAGTGATCAGGTACCTAGATACTTTCTAAATTGTTAATTACTCGCCTTTACAATCGATATAATGCATGAATACATAATAAATGTAAGTAGTAAGAACATATATAGTTTAGTTACAGATATAAATTATGTAAACCCAAGTTTTGAAATTGTAAGAAACGCCCTAATGTTTTCATTGCGCTACTCGTCACTTTATGGAAATGAATATATCCTAACAGATAAAAAATGAAGACCCGTTACACAGCAAATAGCTGTTTCTTATCATGTAACGGTTACAGCTACTTTTAACTGTTATTCAAATTAGCGACTATACGACTTATCTCGACTAGGTACAGCAATAAACAAAGCTGGGATATCATAAGAGCCAACAGGTATCAATAAGAATAGGCAGTAATGCAGTAGGTTGAAGGAAAACGGTTGGGAACAAAGAGAAGGAGACGCAGGGAGGAACAAAGGAAAGCGTCAGACAAGAGATCCGAGAGTGGAAAAATCTCACTACAAAAGAGGCAGGTAAAGAGCGAAGATATTCTAAAGAGGATAGTGCAAAACCCTTTCTTTGCACCCTTTTAACTTTCTTTGAGGATTTTATTCAAACTAATGCCGACTAGTTTTGACCTTAAAAATGATTATTATTTTTTTGTTTTTTTTCCTCACGAATGCCAATATCATAATTCTAATGCTTCTTCTTCATCTGTTTCCTCTATTCCTATATGTCCTTCATGAGCTTTGAGGGCCAAGTTTTCTTTCCTCAGACCACGCAAGACCCTTTTCGAGGCGCATTTTTCCCACAAGAACCTTTATTCCCTTGAGCGTCCTTCTGAATTCATCTCTGTCAAAACAATCTTGGACTGTCAACCCCAATTGGTCCTTATCATCCTTAAGTTGTTTTAAATATCCTGTTGAATTTTTGTGACAGTGGATTCGGTGAAAAATGTTATGGTTTAGTCTTTCAGGATTCATCCTCATCATTAGTCCATAGAGCCTTAGCCTTCCCGCCCTAACGTCAGTTTTTAAGTCTTTTGTTTCCTTATAGATTCCTCTTGATTCGATCTCAACCTGTAATTTACTAGTTAGTGTAATACCGACAAAAAAAAAAAAAAAGCCAAGAAGAGTCTTTGGTCTGGACATGGTCGAGACTTTATTATTTAAAAGACAACGGTTGTGGGTGGATTTGTCCCAGATCTCGCTAAACAACGTCTCCCAAATTAAGGGTACCCACTTTACAGGTGATTTATATAGCCACAGTTTGGTCGCAAGATCCTTAGGGAACAACCACAGTTGGTTCATCTGCCACAGCCGGATTTGGTACAAGTACAAAAAGTACATATTCCTATTTCATAGACAAAAATCTAAACCATTTTAACACAGAATTCAGTAAATGATAGATACTGAACTGTTTCAAAGCCATCGGATCTGGAGGAACTTTTTTTTTTGTAAATTAAATTGTAGGCAAATAAGTCTATAAATTTACCACTAATTGATCAGTAAATCGTATTTTTCACATAAAATTTAAGTTCTTTCAATCAGGTTTCCAGCCTGTTCCTAAGCCTCATCATTTAATAAGAATTCTACAAAAACGTTCAGCTGTTGGTTTATAGTAAACAGAATTTACGGTACTAAATTATGCTTCGTTATCATGATACATTAATTCGTTGAGCATAGTAAAAATTTATAATTCATGAACAGTTGAACAATGCGTGGAAAATAATCAAACTTAAAATTACATTAATTAAGCCATAATTTGTTATCTATAGGAATCTGGGCCGAAACGTCGGTTTCCAAATAAACAGTTCTCCCTATATAAGAGAATTTGTTTACCTATACCACAACCATGTTCTTCCTCATATATAAGGTCAATTAATATTATTCAACAAATATAATATAATATACCGTAATTTACATGAATATCGAAGTTCAGGCTGTATAATTTTTTTAAGTATAATTTAAGGCAGCAAAAAAAAAAATTCAATTCTATCCTTATTTCACATTTTTCTTAACTCTTCAGGATATAAGTTTTCAAGTATCCTCTACTTAAACAAAATCTGTACTCATCTATTCTTTACAATTTCATACACCTTTCGCTAAATACATTCTTCATCAGTTTAACTCAATTTTTTACAACTCATAATTTTTCTTTTTCCATGTTATACGTACAATAAAATATTCTTGCCCGATGTACATAATAGTAACGGATCCCTTACACGGTTCTCGATATGGACCCCTGAGGTCTAGAACAATGGCTACAGAACAGAAACCTGGTGCCCTAAACCTTAAAGCTTTTTTTTTTAGCAGCTCCATTGATCACAAGCGGCCTAGGGTCGCTAGCTGTTCGTCCAACCTCTTTTGTCTGTCACTACTCAGCTCTTTGTATGAGCTACCAGGACAAATAGTCCAGCAGTCAATGAATAAACAACAACAAGCAGGGCTTTAAAAAACAAACAATAATCTAGGCCACACGATTCACCGACAAGGGCGGATTATTGAAAAATTATAAATATATTGAGATATTTTTTAAATGTACCGGTAATCTTTTTCAGATCTGATAAGTCGTAAAATCGATATGAAAATCTGATTAACCCTGAAAAGAACAGCGGTGTATAATAACATTTAAACATAAAATTACAGTTGTCCATGCCTGCGTTACTTGATAAATTATTTATGTATGTATATATTTCAAACCGTTAAAACCATTAACGGCCATCTTTTGTTTTGGTTAAAGAATTAAAAATAATATCGATATACAGAATAGTTCTGGGAGTATATTGAATTTAAGTGAAGAAAAGCCTGTACCACTACAACCCACGAAAGTCCTAGCTTAAGTACATTCTTTAGGATATACTATAATTTGGAAGGAGCGTAAAATGGTGGTCCCCAGCATGTATCAGTTACTAAGGCCTCTGTGGTAATTAAACCTGGATAGCTAAAATTAGGACATCCACTATAGCATCATCTAATTAGCCATAGCAATAAAAGTGACGTTAAATGAAACAAACAAACAAAGAAGAATGTTAAAGTTGAATAAACTTATATAACAAATGGGTGGTAAACAACTCTTCCTAAATGTTGATTCAAATGTCAACGTCAAGATACCAGTAGATACCCCTTTTTTATGTTACATAAATGTACGTTTTGATTTTTTTCCTTTTGTGAGTTCTTTTTCCTTCTGTCAAGAAATATTAAAATATAATATGCATAAAATTGGTAGAAAATTGATAAACAATCTTAATGAAAACAAAAGACTGTACTGTTAGCTAAAAAGTAGTTTTTGCAATACATTAGAGCGTTGATTAACAGAAATAATGGCGTCGGATTTGGTTTGGATAATCGAAAGACACATACAAAAACAAAAATGTCAAAAAATGAGGAGGTTTGTACAAAATAAAATAAAATTTAAAAATTTATTTTATATTGTAGTAATAATCGGCATCGAGACTTCGGGTTCGCTTGTTGTCATAAACTTTATTGCCACTCAAACCCACTAGTTTCAAACCTAGCAACCTCTTCAATTCCCTATAATCCTCCGAGGGGACATTCAAAGTTGAATTTGTTATTTGAGTAATACCACTGGGTAGTTTCTCTACTTGTATTTCTTTATCTTATAATATTTTTTATCTTTCATTATATTTACTTGTTGTTTCTATATGTTACAATTGTAAATTTCAATAATTTCTTTTTTTTTAAATCACATACCTAAATACCTTATTAAAGGTACCTAATTACCTAAATAAACCAAGTTTGTATAATTCAACGTTCAGATAATTGACGTTCGGATAATCCACTCTCTAGAAAACTAAGAAATAAATTTTAGTTATTTAATTGTTAAAATATTTTTTGCAAAAAGGAAATAGCGTCTAGGATATTTGTACTTACAACCAGCTTTAACGAATGTTTTTTATTCTCTCATTTTTTTAGTTGTATACAGCAGCTTGATGTCACAAGCAGATGATGATCCAATTTAGTAGCATAATAGAGGTAAAAATATTTTTTTTAAAGAAGTGCTACAAATAACGATACGAGGCAACAAAAAAAAAAGAGGAACGAATGGAACAAAGAAAACTCGACTTGTCCTGACATTGGATTGTTCATCGGAGAAAATTACCAAGGACAAGCTCCCAGACGGCATCATAACATCAAACGGAGGAGAACGAAAGAGGATGAAGAAGAAGTGAAAGTGTGAAAAGAAAAATAAAGCTTATTAAAGTGTCAAAGCGGAAACGAGACTATTTTCCAATGGGCGAATATCATGAAAGGGAACAAAAAAGTCTTAACAGAACTACAATCGAAAGGGAAGAACTTGAAGAACAAAGTAAGAAGGATAAAAATAAATATAATAAATTAATTATATTAAGCAAGATATATTAATTGTATGCGGGGGAATCTGGTGAACTTGAGTTCTTTCCTGCATAAAAGCGTTAGTTCGTTAGTTAGATTATGCAATCAGAGCTCCATCTTAATTAAAATAGGTGTAATTAATTTACACAAGAAAATTTTCCCTTCTATGCCAAGTTATTTTTCCTTATCCCTATGAAGGACTCAATCAAGTTCACTTCAGGTTCATTTCGAATCAAGTACTTTCGTTATATTTTGTATTCGATATTTTTTACAGTATTTTCATGCAAAACTGATAAACATTGTTTAATTCATCTATTCATGGTAATATAGATAAAAATCAGTTCACAATAAAATTAACAAAAGAAAAAATTCTAATTATGGAATAATAATAAGGCTTAGCGAATCTCTGCTTACAAACTTCCGTCCACGGATCACAAACAGAAGTCAAATCCGCCAGGTCACTTAGTGAAATCTTCCCACCTACGTCTCGGTCTACCCCTTAGACGCTTCCAGGTCGACACAGCGTTCATCAACTTTTCAGGAATAAATAATGGAATAATAGCATTGCTGATATGAAGTGAACTCTTTATCAGTTGTACAAACATTTAAATCATGTAAATTACAATTTCCAACTGTCTCGAACTCGAGATATGCAGATCCCAGGAGATCCCAGGAGCCTACTCTATTAAATTCTTCTGGAATCTTCGATACATACAATAGCAGTTCTCTCTTTAAGCGGAAAAAGAATCTTTTATTCAAATAAATGAAACTGTTTAATAAAAACATTGTTAGCCGCTTTTAGCAGCTTGCTCGTGACGTATTGCATGAATGCCGCCTTCTAGCGAGTTATACAATTTGTTTTAACTAACTTTCCGATGTAGGTGAGAATTCAATTGATATACTGATAATTATATTTATCTAAAAGATCGTTTAATAGTAGTACAATTGATTAATAACTTAAAACACCAATAACTAGTTGAAATTGTCGTTTCCCATAAAATATTTTATTATTCGTTATTATTATTATTAACGATTATTTCATATAAACAAGATCGAAGTACAAATGTTTCTAGCATTGTTGAACTAAACGATGATAATACTAAAAGTGAAAATAAATTTCATTAACATCTATGCAAATACAAATAAAAAGTATAAGTAATATAACTATATTATCATTTATTATTATTCTGGTTGGACGGTCCTGCAAGAACCCCCGGCCCTCCACCACCACAGCCATCTAATCTCTGCGATCTTGCGTTGTTTCTTCCAATCCTATAACCCAGCAGCTTTAAGTTCAACCCAACATCATCTAGCCCTCTAATCCGGTTCTAATTATTATTTCAATAAAATTATTGATATTTTTCATTGAATGAGCAGCCCATTATATGTTTTGATTAATAAATAAACAGCTTGAAAGTGTATAGAGGGTGACTGGTAATTAGTGGCGGAGCCGTTAAGGAGTATGGGGTAATTCCAGTCGATATTACTATGAGACCTACTGTCCTAAAGTTAACCCTTTCCAAGATATTCCTACTTAAAGGTTATTACAAAAAATCCTAAAACAGCTATAAATCCTAAAGATTGTTCTTTCAGGCCCATTTTTTTTGTTTTGCAACAAAGATATTCTAAATAAGGAATGTTAATTGTCAAATCTTCGTAAATGTTGGTATATTACACGAAAATCATTAAACAAAAACATAAAATGGAAAAAAAAATACGATGACTGCCTCTAAAACGTCTATTTACTCAAAAACGTTTTGGGGCAGTAGGTCTCATAGCAATATCGACTGTAATTGGCCCATACTATCACCCCTTAACGGCTCCGCCACTAATTACCAGTCACTCTGTATAATTATTGTTCGGATTTTAAATAATTTAAATTTACAAATGTGAAATTTAAAAAATTCAAATTGTAATCAATTTAAAAATTCAAAAGTTTTTAGTCCTCATAACTGCCTGTTTTAATTTTCTTTTCGCCTTGAATTTGACTACATTTCCTTATACAGAAAAGCTAGAATTGCTTTGTACAGGAGTTTGAATTACCGATGAATTGCTAAACCTTCAGATGTGGTTCTATAAAACGGGCACTATTGGCGAGTAGAGAAGAGAGGATATAGAGAGATACGTGTGTAAGCTGTTAGTGGACTCTAAACTGTGACTATTTGTCAAAGCCTAATTAGACAGTAGAGACAGAGAGCGGACGTTTTGTGCCAGCCCTTAGGGAAATTAGTAGCTTCAGGGCTAGCGAGCTCTAATTGTAAAGTATGTTCTCTGTGTCTCTACGCTCTACATTTTTAATTTCATCTCTTGCTCTCTAAATGGCCCCAATTGAATATAATATATTTAGTCGGCTTCCATTTGTCATGTACCTTTATTGTTTCATACGTCAGGTTTCCCGAAGAAGCCCCCTTTTTTAGATTTATCATCCAAACCTGAATCATGTCAGAATGGATGGTTTTCGACATCTATGAATAGAGTAACTATAGTGTGTTCGGTGAAAAACCGCAACTAGTGCTAGAAAGGATACTCCGACCTGATACTACAAACGCAACTACATCAACTTAACTGTTATACTTCTCACACAAATCAACACCCTTGGAATGCCTCTCCAAAATATGTTATGAAATCACCAGTTGAAAATTTGGTACTAGTATCAGACATTCAGTGCTTAAAAAGCCATAAATCGCATTTACCCAGACCGACTTGGAATACAATGTATTTTAAACTGTTATATGATGTTGGAACTTCGATAAATTTTTATCTGGTCAATACAAAGGTATTACAGGTAATGAAATATCTGATAGGGAAGCAAAAGAAACTCTGACTCTTCCGGGTCGTGGTAAAGCTATCTTGACCCCATCTCAGCCAGCGTGACCACTAAGATACCACTAACCCATCAAGGTTATTGGGTGGAGTACATGATAGAGACTGTATAGTTTCTAAGCCAACGATGTTCCAAGGAGGTGATTCGACCTAGACCATTCTCAACGGCCAGATTTAAATTATCCACCTGCGTGATGGTAATACTAGGAGCGGAGTGGCTCAGTGGTAGAGCACTGAGTTGCCATGCCGGAATTCCTGGTTCAAATCCCGCTGCGGACAAGACTTTTGTTTAGTCTGTTTGCAGCCGGAGATGGATCACATAGGATCTAGGACCCTCCTGATGCTCACCCAGCCTCTATAAGATATTATAAAAATAGGGTACCCTAAATAAGAGGGAAAACCTGGCGGTTGGCCGTGACCTAGGACAAGTAACCTTCTTGCAGAACCGTTGTCAATGAAACAGTACAGTCTCTACCATGTACTGAACCCCAGACCCGTTCACGGGTTTTAGCGGTACAGGTTTTTTTTTTATTATTTTTTTAATAGCAATACTCGTTAGAATTTAATGCTAGTGTGGATTTTAAGATGATTTGAAGGTTTAGGAAGAAAAAAGTAATATGTTATATCTGCAAAAAAACTCCAATTCGAAATTTATTACATTACTATTATTTTTCATTGATGACTATAAGTGGATCATAAAACATCAGTAGTACTTGGAATGGTTGGGATTTCTATGATATATTTTTACACAAACTTGATGAAGGTGAGATGAAGACTCAACTCTGAGAGATATGGAGATTCTCCTTCGAACAGCTATAAAGCTTCACCAGCTTTTAGTCGGACGAAAAACTGGCGGTTGAGCAGCTTGGCAAGTTGTCTTACAACTTTTATAAGGAAGCAAAAATCCTTGGTAAAACCATACTTTGGAGGGGCGTAAGATGGCTGTACCCAGCCTGAACGGTGTCAGGTACTCGTTAAACATCTCTATCCAAATTATAACTGGATACTCCTACAGTAGCATAGTCAGCTATTCTGACGGCAGCATAAAATTAATGATAAATGAATACATAAATAAACAAGCAATAGTTATTTTTATGCAATTTACAAATTTTAACCATTTTTAAAGCCCCAATGATCAGAGTTTAAGTGTGCATACATCAGAACTAGCTTGCAATAAAAATTAAACAATGGGGTGCTATGATTACCATTGTCCCAAGTACTCCCTCCAGATGCCCCATCAACAGGAAAGTAGTGTAATAGCAATTTCAGACATAATGTATATACGCATTATATATATCTATCATATCTACTTTATTTTTTCCACGAACCTTCACACCATTCGAAACATTGATACTAGCATTGAATTAGAAGGTGCATTACCATTTCGTGAGCTGATAATTTATCCAGCGTTGGGAACAGATTCATTTACAAGTACTTAAGTGAGAGAAGTAATTTATGTGGCCGAAATGGACCACTAACAACTGGACTGTATCACCTGAACCCCGGCCCGAATAATTAAACATTTCATTATCATTAAATATTGAAATCAGCTCTTGTGCTAACTTAGGGCCCATTCTCTTAATACAAACAGCGAAATTAACATAGAACTATCCCCCAACTTAGGCCGTAATAAAATTACAGTATATATTGAATTGAAAAAATACAGTATTAACAGATTTAATTAGTAATAAACTATACTTTTTTACATACTATAATAATGGTTGTTTTTTCAATGATTTTTTACTAGAAAAATTATGGATTATATATCTAGCTAATGGAGACGAAAATGTCCTTTTGGAGGTCAAAAATAATCCCTTTAATAGTGAAACTATTTGCGAGAAACCGACGTTTGGGGGGAAACCTGGCGATGGGGCATGATCTATGAAATTGATCACCTCCTTGCCTAGTCGTTGTCCGAGAAACGGAACAGTCTCCACCACGCACTGAACTAAAGACCCTTTATGTGTTGTATTGCTAAAATGTACTGGATTTCCAACTAAAAAGTAATGTAATGACAAAAAAAAAAACCTGTACCGTGAACGAGTCTGGGAGTTCAGTACATGGTTGAGACTGTACTGTTTCATGGACAACGGTTCTGCAAGGAGGTGACTTGTCCTAGGTCACGCTCAACCACCAGGTTTTTCCCCCTTATTATGGGGGAATTACCCTTTTTTATTTTTATTTTTTAGAGGCTAGGTGAGCCACAGGAGGGTCCAAGATCCTATCTGATCCATCTCCGGCTCCAAACAGACTAAATAAAAGTAACTGCCCGCAGCGGGATTTGAACCAGGATTTCGGCCATGGCAACTCAGTGCTCAACCACTGAGCCACTCCGCTCCCTTAATGTAATGACAAATTTGGAATTTTAAAAATAATTTCTTACTCTTTATGTTTGTATCCTAACCTGTCAAATACAAGCAATTGACAATCAGCGGATTGGGTGTCAGTAAAATAACATGAGTAGCTTAAGTAAGAACAGTACCCAGCGGTACCTCTCCTGTGGCTTGATTTAATATTATTATGATAGCAGATCCATCATCCATGTTAAATATTTATTAAGTCGAGTATAATAATATATATTTTTTATTTGATGTTAAATATAACTAATTAATTACGGAAAATATGATTTTGTATTCGCTATTGTGGTTTGTAAATGTTAATTTAAGAGCCGCCTGGCTCTGGTTCGTGACGGGATGTTACATTAACCGAATGCTAGCGTGCCAATTCCCAAAATTGTCAGCAATTACCAGAAGGAGTCAGCTTATCCTCTCTATAAATAAATGGCCCAGGAATCTTTTGTTTAATATCTTTTCCGCCATTTTGTGATTCATCGCCAAATCTCCAATAAATGGCGCGCTTGCGCGTTCTATTATATTAGATAAGGTTATAACTGTTGAAGCTGGAGTCTAATGATCATTTCCTGTAAATACTTATCAAATTTAAATAAAGAAATGGACACAATGTTACGATGATAACATTCCATGGATGGATAACATGAGAATATTGTAAACGCATTTTGAAATCGAATTGCCCGAAATGTGAATATCAGTGTGGATACGGTGCGGAGGCGGCTTCATGAAGTTCACCTTCAATCAAGGGCCCCACCCAGGAGTTCAGCTCACCCCAGCACACCGGGCACCTCATCTTATGTCCACTCGTTTGCTCGGGAACACTCAGCGTGGACAGTAAACGACTGGGGTCTAGTACTGTTGTCAGAGAAATCGAGATTTTCACTATTTGCTTCAGATCATCGGGTTAGAGTGTGAAGAAGGCCAGGACTGCGATTTGCACCATGCAATATCTCCGAAAGGGTGCCTTACGGTGGTGGGTCTGTACTGGTTTGGGGTGGGATCACTGAGCAAACATCAGATGAGATGCCCGGTGTGCTGGGGTGAGCTAAAACTTCATGAAGCCGCCTCCGCACCGTATCCACACTGATATTCACATTTCGGGCAACTCAAAGCCTTTGATTGGTCTCCACGGCTGTCTGAAAGTGATTTCTGAACGTCTGCATCATAATAAATCTATCGTCAGCGGGAAGAGTCGCTCTGGGCCGACCTGAACCTGGCCTCCTGGTCAAGTTACCCGTCTCCCTGTACCTCTGGACTGCCCTGCGAACGCTGGTTTCTGGTACGGCATCGAACAGGAAAGTGTTGCCAGCCTAATCAGCAGCATGCCAACCAGAATCCAGGCTGTGATACAAGCAAGGGGAGGAATCACCCTTTATTAAAAAAATAATAACAGAAATTTAACGAAGAAAAATTGCCGAAGAATATTTTATTATTTTATACGAGTTTGGATTTTTTGTGAATAAAATTGTTTTTCTATTCAGATATTTCTTGATTTACAATCTGTTTCCATCTGTTATCTCATATGATGTATACTTTACTTGGGACAGGCAGAAAAAATAAATTATTTGAACTAGGAAGAAAAAAACGACAAAATTCCAGGTGCGCCGGTTTTTTTGCTGTTTAGTTTATTTCCGGATTCCAAAAATATTTTTTATGAATACTGAAACGTTGGAGAAAAAAAAATTATATTAATTTACATCTCCATGTTAATAAATTTATCCAATTCAATTAATACACCTATGGTGGACTGTAAAAAAAAATTGTAACAATTATTAAATGCTGGCTTGTAAATGAAACGTAAGGCAATAATAATAAGCTCGCTTAAATATTTGTAGCTGAAAACCGATTTGTGAAGTTGCACAGCTTATCATTTGCCTTTCTGAATTGCAGTCACTCTAAGAAACAGCGATGGTAATTGTCATAAAGTAAATACTCAACACCTATCCAAATAGTAAACGGTTTCGATAAAATTGATACTTCCTTAGTTATTGGAATTTACCAATTAATTATAAGCTACAGATTTGAACTCGGTAGCTGCAGCACAGTAACTCGGAGTTCTACCACTCAGCTATATAACTCATTTGCGCAGCTTTCTATAGTCCCTAGCTCTTTATCTTAAAAAGGGAGAAATGTTTATTGGAAAGCCAACGTTTCGACTCACGTTGTAGGTCTTCTTCAGGGCTTATCAAGGGTTTGACCCTATTAATAATGGTTATAAACAGTAAGTTGTTCCAGGTGGCGGTCGAACCAAGTTTACTGTTTATTCATTTAAGTTTGTGTTACCATGGCTGATCGAACGATCCTACAGTGGGAATACACAATTTTACAAATCCAGGTGAATTAGGATTATAAACGAGTAGCAGATAGCATTCAGTCTCAGGACCACCAATTTACGGCCCCTCCAAAGGATGGCATAACTAAGGATTTTTACTCTCTTGAAACAATCCAATGGCCAACTGTGGGGCTGTGAACCCGCTATCTTGGGAATAGAAGATAGCGATGCAAACTACTCCAGAGGTAATCCCTAGCAGCCATAAGCATCCTTTCCAATTTTGTTTCCATACAATCATGCCCAATCACTATTTTGTTCTTACTTATTCCCTCTATGCGTCGATAATACAGCAATATCATATCATGTAATGAACTGTTCTTCCCGAATATCTGTCGTTTAATTTCATTTTAACTCTACAAAGATTATATAGAAATAAATCCTTCATTTATAAAGTGTTTAAACAAAGAGCGAAGTAAATGCGTTGAGGGATGAGTTGCTATGGAAGGTACAGGGTTCGTATCCGGCTGTGCGAAAAACTATTTAATCTGTACGATGGATATTCAAGATCTGCAGATCTTTCCGGACCCAGTATTTATAAAGGTATTTTCCTGCCATGACCCAAGACCCTTTCTAGGTTGTAGTGATGCAGTTTTTTTTTTTTGTTAATAAAGTATGTAGGGCAATTTAACTTAAGGCACGTCTTCTTCATTGGGGCAAATGGGTTGCATTATTTATGAATTACGCAGAGGCGGGTTTATTCATTATCCCATGGGTTTCTTCACATCCCCTCCCACACCCTAACCAGGACCCTCCCTTTGTCGTAGAGGTTGGGAGTCACTTGGTACCCGACCCACGTAGCTCACCTATGCAATGCAAGCTTCCTTTGGAACGCCCTCAATTCAGGAGTAATCTCCAAGCCTGCCTTAGCTTGGTAGGAAAAACGACTACATTCCCACTCTTCTTCCGAAGACCGGACAAACTAAATGCTTCTAGGAAACATTTCCAACTCTTTTATTTATTTGTATCTCTACTTTTTGTCGTCATTGTTGGTAAAAGTCATGGCCAGGGAATAAACTTAAGAGTGTCCTTAATCCACCACAAAACACGTTTTTATGTATGCAATTAAAACACTATAAACAAACATTGTTGGGGATAAATAGAATTAAAAAGAAGTTTAAATTTTGCAACATCATAACCTAATATTTGAAAGATAGGACAGAAACTGGCAGGTACAGGGAATTAGTTATCTGGTGAAATCGCCCAAATAATAAGCAACTATTTATTAGAAACAACGTAACACTACAACCCAGAAGGGGCTAGGGTTAAGTACACAGTTGAGACAGTACCCTATCTAAGCTAACGGGTTTTTCTATTATAGAAGGTACCCATTTTACAGATTAAATAACTTATCTGCCACAGCCGGATTTGGTCGCTTAGCAACTAAGCTCTCTAAACACTCAACTAAACCAATCCTTTCAATAAAACTCCACATGAACTTCATTCATGTTTTTTATGAAATAATAGTTAAGCTACACACAATTGTACTTACTTTTCACTAAAAAAATTAAGTGGTTTTAGGAACAATTAATGTTTAATTTGGAGTGAAATAAATACGATATCAATACAACGACCTCCATCTTAGATTAGGATTAAAAAGTAAAAATCTTTACAGATAACTCGTATTTCCTACTTTAAAAGAATATTAATCTGCGATTATAATAAAGACATTTAGCATATAAATCTTACTGGAAAACAATATGCAAAATATTATTTTTAAATATTTTTATTTTGAAGAGAAAAGATTTGTCCTGGCCGAAATTCAAACGCGGGTCTTCCCCCCACACATCGCCATATCTACATCGCTAAAATTGCGAGTGCTGGGGATGTGGAATCGGTGAAGAGAATGGATTTGTCTGACCTGGTTACGAGCCCTGGTAGCTTAGTTGGTAGAGTGCCGCACTAGAGATGCGGAAGACCCGGGTTCGAATCCCGGCCAAGACAAATATTTTCTAATCAAAATAAAAATATTTAAAAATAATCACCATCAAAAGAACAATAAATAAAAAAAAAGATAATATTCCTTTAAAATAGTCGACAGTAAAATATGTCATAAACGCGTTATCAGCTCTGGAAAATTCTTGTTCTAATAAGTGCAGACGCATTGAACCAAAATAAGATAGATATCATTATCGCATTAATACGGCGTATTTCTGTTGCGCCTATAAGCTACAATTTATACATGTTTATATTTTTGTCAAGTCTAATATTTTTATTTATTAAAAATATTTGAGAGCATTTAAACAAATAGGTTTTTTAAATCAAATAAGAAGTTAATACATAATAATTTATTTCCTGATAAAATTGCTAAGTCGCAAGTTCCTCATTATCATTATAATCCTACTATAGTAAAATATTATATGATAACATTATGTTATCATTAAAGAACTGAATAAAAAATTTTAATTCGATTGCTTCAAGAAAGAGAGAATTTCGAAAAAGGTGCTAAAAATATAATTTTGAAAACAAGTCAGTAAATGATTTTCCCATACCACCACGAAATAATATAAAATATATATATCCTTGAATATTTTTGGTATAAATTATATGGATGAGTCAAGGAGTTTCTGTAAATCAAACTGGGTTCATCCATGCCTGTTATCAGGACAAATAATTTATCTGCAACAGTCAGATTTGAAGCCGGGCAAAGAACAGCAATTGAGTGCTCTACACAGTGAGCTTTCCAGCAACAAGTTATATAATGTAATACAAATAAATTATATAAAATAATATGAAAAAGTTGAAGTAGAGATGAAGCTAAATTAAATTTAATGAATTTGTAAAGTTAAAGCTTAAAAAAATGGTAGAGAAGTTGCAGTAAAAAATAATTTTATCCTCTATTGAAAAAATGTTACTAATTTTTTTTTTATGTTGTTAACTATCGAAACATCAACATACCACAAATACATAGGCTGGAAATACAGCTGAGATAGGATGGGCACTAAATATGGAAATTCTGGGAATGCGCGGCCTATTTAGGCTTGTAAAGGACCTGTCAGGAGCGAATTTGGACATGGTTCTGTCCGGCACAGCTTTGTGACACCAAACAGTACACAAAGCTTTCCGCAAACATTTACATCCACATTGAAACCCAATGATAGTTCGAGCCTTGAAAAGTCATATTAATCCCTTTTTATCAACATCATAAAACAAAACCGTGATTATATGTAATCAATATTGTCCTTACCACATCGTATTGAAATGACCCAATGATAATGGACAATCCGGAACACAAAATTGAATATAATTTTTTAAATAATATTTTATTCTTTTTAATGCTTTCACCGATGAACTATGAGCTACTTTCTAATCGTGTCCCAGTACAGTCTCTACCACGTACTATACCAAAAGATATCATAGCTAAGTATATAATAAATAAATGGGTTGTAGTAGACAGTTATTTTTATATTTAACATACTCCTATATTACTAATGCCTTTACCGATAAATTATGGTCTACTAGCTAATATTCCTCCCCCCCCCCTTAAAAGTCTATTTGCACCGGCCAATACCATTGTAACAAGCAAATGGATTAAATACAAGATTAAATTACCAGCATTTATTATTCTACAATTTACAACAAAAATTTCGCCATAGTCGTAATTTTTAGGCTTTTAAACTTCGAGAAAAACATTATTTTTTTATTGTTTATTAAATAGTTCCGGTTAAAATGAGAATCACTCATATAAAAATCACCCTCCCCAAAAAAAAAAATTACTTATTTTCCCAAATTTTCTATTGAGATCCATTTCAGGTACCGATTCTTTATGATCTCAAGTAGGCTGGACAAGAATTTAAATTTTTAAAATCTTCATAAAATTTGACATTTCTACGTCGATAGACTAAAGTTGACAAGCAGGTCTTAATAGGGAAGGTGTGAAGAACCTCACTCAAGGTCAAGGAGTTGTTAGAGTATCTTATTGAAGCCTTATCTTATCAGTCCTGTTCTCGGATAGCCTGTTGGAACGCTCCAGATCCTGCTGCTGATAAGAAAGATGGGCGTGTAAGTCGGTAACTCGAGCGCTAATCAAAGAACTAAGCGCTTCGTTAATGACAGGGCGCTGGTAAAAGTAAAATGGCGCAGAATAAAAAAGTTTGTGAATAATAATATTACTTTTAATAATAATAAAGTCTTTATTTATTCTGAGACAAGTCCCTTTACAATAACAATACAGGTTTCTATACAGGGTATTACTATGTCTTAAAGTATAATGGGATTACATTTAATTAATTGATACAATAAAATTAACAAATGAGAAAGAATTGGTATTGATTGAATTAGATTGATATTGCAAATTACCTCCAGTGATAACAGAGAGAGAAACAATAGATAATTACATATGCAAATTACAATGTCAAGTAGAAACAAACAAAGCAGAAAATGAAACAAAAATACAAACAATAGCAAATAAGGTAACTTATTTTAAAAAATGTCTTTTGGTATGGGTTCCGCAGGTAGTCACTTCGAGGTGAGTTAGAACAAGTTTTAACGGTATTCCAAAAATACAAGGTATCGTGAGCTTTAGTATGGAAAATATAATATAATTATGGGTAATGAGTAGATTTCGGTAATAATTTCATCAAGAGATAAAAGTTTCAACTAACATTTCCAAGTATAAAATATATAATTTATTTATATTAATTGTTATTTTGATAGTGATTATTTTTAAATATTTTTGTTTTGAAAAGAAAAGATTTGTCCTAGCTGGAATACGAACCCGGGTCGTCTGCATCTCCGGTGCAGTGCTCTAAACCACTGAGCTACCAGGGGTTGTATCCAAGTCAGACAAATCCGATCCTATATCCCCATTCGAAATCTTTTCTCTTCGAAACAAAAATATTTGGAACATAATTACAATCAAAATAACAATTAATATATATATATATTATATAAGTTAAAATTAGACTGAGATAATCAAATGAATTAACCTTTTATTTTTCATACAGCTCGTATCTATCATATCAAAACAAATCTATTTTTTTTTTAGAGAACAATAATCATATGCTTAACTCTTAACCTAAAACTAATACAATTAGTCTATACACACATAACTTTTATATATATATATATATATATATATATATATATATATATATATATATATATATATATATTAGTCAGACAAACCCGTTCTCTTCATCGATTCTATATCCCCATGTTCATCGAACATTACTTCAATTAGGATCTTGTTTATTATTTTTAACATATTTATTTTTAATATATTAGTTTATATATTATTTGAACAACCTTCTTCCCCGTGTATACATTGCAAATATTGCGATAACACGGCGATACGTGAAGAGAATGGATTTGTATGGCTTGGATACGACCCCTGGTAGCTCAGATGGTTAGAGAACTGCACCGGAGATGCAGACGACCCGGGCTCGAATCCCGGCCAGGTCAAATCTTTTCTCTTCAAAACAAAAATAATTAAAAATAATCACCATCAAAATAACAATTAATAAAAAGAAGTTATAAACAATACATTGACGTTAGTCAACAAAATCCTAATTAAATTAATGTTCAATGAATAGTCTTCCCCGTGTATATACCGCAAATCTTGTGAGAACACGAGGATATAGGATCGGTGAAGAGAACGGATTAATCTTACTTGGATACGACCCCTGGTAGCTCAGTGGTTTAGAGCACTGCACATGAGATGCAGACGACCCGGGTTCGAATTCCGGCTAGGACAAATGTTTTCTCTTCAAAACAATAATATTTAAATATAGATGATATATATTTGTTGATGTATCCATACATATCTCAGTCAGAGGAGGTATATCATGGTAATATCATTAAAAAATAAATAATATGATCTACAATACTTAGCCTGTACAACAATCCATGAAGGGTCTTGATCGCTTGGGAATTATATACCATTTTCAAGCCGATGGTTGAGCAAATTATTAAGAAATATAAATATAAAAGTGATTACTTATTTTTAATAAAATAAGTAGGTAATAACAATAAGGTAATATTTTCTCTAAAACACAAAATACAAAACTGAACCCTGATTTGCTCCTCAAGGAATAGTTATAAGCTTCATTATTTTTTTTTAAATAAGTTTAAATATATTTTAGTCATATACATTCCATTAATATTATATCAATGAATCCTATGTTTAATTTTACTAAATATACAATGAATCTAATGTTTAATCATGAAGCATTTATCCTCCCTGTGCGCAAGCAACAAAGACGCACATCCGTTTTAGACAATGTGCATCCTAATCAATTCGAGGAATATATTATTAATAATGCAATAATATAGTTGTTATGTGCGTAAACATAGTTATGTTCATATTCAAACATAAACTTCCGCCAACATAGATCGGCTGCAACTAAATTATCTAGGACAACAAAATTGTCCATGGTGCTTTTACATGTTAGTTTACGTTCTAATATATTTCAATTTAAATTAAATTGGATCATGAGAGTTAAAAATTATATGCCAGAGCTGCCTCAGTCTCTATAAAACGGTTAATCGAAATAAGGGGAAAACCTGGCGGTTAAGGTCGATCTTGGACAAATCTCCTGCCTGCACAATCGTAGTCCTAGAAAAAGCAGTCTATCTATCACGTACATAGTACCCTTCATGGGTTGTAGTGATTCAGTTGTTTTTTTGTTTTTTTTTAGTCTTAATAAATTATAATGATACAACTATAATAAAATAGTTGAATCTATGTTATTGAAATAACGTATACTTGAGAGTGGTAAGTAGTCCAAACAAATAAAAAAACTATAAAAAGTATAAACACTTGTACCATAGTTTGTAAGGACATGGTTTGTGACGATACAATTTTTTAAGAATCATCTCCCAAAAACTTAATTTTAAATATAGAATTTGATTATACTATCGATTGTACTATTGTATTATACTATCGAGTATTTAAGTTTTTAAAGAAGAATTACATAATTAATCAGTCTTAATATTAAATTAGACAATAGAATGATAACTTAGTTTCATTTCATTTTCATTAGAAAATAAAAAAATATGTAGTAAACTCACTGGAATAGTGTTTCGAGTTAAATTTTGAAGAACCTCAAAACATGTTAACTGACATAATTTCCCAATATATGCATCGTTTTGAGAGATGTCTCTTTTAAATCATCTCTGCATAATCGTTGGCCAAACATTGAGCCTATAACCCTGTATGAATTGTTCGAATTAACTATCTTTATAATCTAAATCGCTTAGTGCTTCACATGTGTGTGACTTTGGTGAAAATTTAATAATACTCAACATCAGTTAGTAGTGAAATATAAAAAATGTACACTCACATATTAATTTTTAACCATTTTTACAATAATTGTAAACCATGCTAGTATAGTGTCTCATTTAAATTTATTTGTATCAATAATTTGTCTTATATCGTATCTAATTCAAATTGAAAATAATTTCATTTTTAAATAACAATATGTGTTTTATACTCATATATTTTAATTTTTATTTAAATACATATATGTATACAAAAAAAACCTTAGAAAAAAAAACACCATATTGAAATATACAAATTTACGCCTTTATTTAATTATTATTATTATTATTGCTTTTATAATCCACAATTTAATATTACTACGATACTAAAGATAACACAATTAATTTGTTCTGGTTAAATTGACATGCGCATTGTTGAGTGCACTAAGACATCTATTTAAAATTTGGCTTCAATTCAACTTGGAACTAGACGAAATGGCTCTTAAAATATTTAACAGTTCTCAGAACACAAATGAGTCACCAGAATGGCCTTAGTATATCGACCAAGGCGCTAGGAAATTAATTTAAAATTTATTTTTAATTTCATTTTTTAAATTAAATCGATTTAATTTAGTAATTAATAAGCAAGTTGAAAGTTTCTCATGTCGGTGAGGAAAAAAATTCTAAAGCGCTAGAGCCCACGAGACATGAAAGTTTTGGGTTCAGTACAGAGAAGGGACCGTACCGTTTCAATGTAACGGTTGTTCAGGCAGGTTATTTGGCCAAGATCATGCACAACCGTCAGCATTTTCCAATTGCTGTGGTTCAGTTTAAATATTCCTTAAAATGGAGTAAAGACCTGCTTAGATGATTTTTTTATAATCTATTACATTATATTGCTATTAAACTTTTATGTAAAAAACCTGTGCCACTACAATTTAGACGCATTAGGTCCAATAAAATGAAGTTATTGGGCCAATGCTCAACCACCATATTTTTACAATTGCTTATACGCAGTGTACAGAGGCTGTATGAGCCCCAGATGTATCATCCTACCAGCTCTGCATATAAATTTATCCTCCTTCCAAAATTCATTTTTGTGTATGAACTAAAAAATTTCTAATATTACTTCTTGTAGTAAATATAAGACAGACAATCTGAAATGTCGAATCTAATAGTATCGTATCTGCGTCATTTAAAAAAAAATCACTCTCCACATGTTACGGGACCTAACGTGACTTTTTTTCGATTTCTGTTT
This sequence comes from Troilus luridus, assembly GCA_964056705.1. Classification (NCBI taxonomy): domain Eukaryota; kingdom Metazoa; phylum Arthropoda; class Insecta; order Hemiptera; family Pentatomidae; genus Troilus; species Troilus luridus. Next base: position 95,339,743 of record OZ057415.1, on the reverse strand, counting down.
TAATTTTTAAAAAATGTTAAGGTCTACTTGTGTGGACTGGGAGTAAGGAACCACACTAGTACAGTCAACTGGTAATCGCCAGCCCAACGACAACTTGGTTAGCCTCAAGGAAATTGAAAATGTTTATGGTAACATTTTAGACAAAGAATAAAAAAAAACTGATGTTATTTGTAAATGACTGAAATATAACGTTTTAAAGTATAATCCAAAGACAACTGCAAGCACCTGCTCACTTCAAAATCTCATATCATAAAATATATCTCATAGAATAATAGTGTAGGTGGAATGTTACACTAACTTGATGAGAGCACTTTTCCTCTCACTTCACTTCATCAGTGCAATCACGGATATAGTTACATCAATAACTAATACGATGTAACTGATCGGACAATTTTTTTTCTTACAAATGATATTCTCAACCTTGAAGTAGTATTCCCCTTTTAAAGTATCTCTAAATATTCCCAAGAAGAAATCATGACCAATAAAATTTATAAGAAAGTTATAAAGCACTAAACATCCCGTTAGTTACTGTCCCACAGCTACGGTAACTAACGGGACACAATTACATTACCTTTTCTCGCCCATTAGCTGAGAGCAATCTGAGCACATGGTATTTATGGCTCAGATATGTAGTTTATTCGGCAGGTTTAGTTAAATGAAAATAATCACTATCAGCTGTTACCGTATAAATGAAAGTGACAAAGTTAAGAACAGTGATTTTTTTTTTTTTTAAATTGCTCGTCTAATGGTTACAATTCACGTTTAAAAAAAAAAATTATTATTAGAACGAGGGCTTTCAATACGAAATTAAAGTCCGTATATAACGCATTTAATAAACAAATATTTAAATAATCATCAATGGAAGGTTGTATTGCTAAAACAATGGCCGAAACAAAATAAACCAAAGCGACATAAAAAGGACAAATATTAGTTATTGGAGTAGCGAGATCAGAGCAAACAATTTGGTCAAAGCCACAATTAATTGCCACCAGTCTGGGTTCGATCAGCTCAATAAGATATTATTCAGAAGGGGGCATTATATTGAAACGATTATATACAAATTCCAAAATTATTCCGTCCTAATTCTAACAATTTCCGATGTCCCACGCACGGACGAAAACGCATTTTCACACGCGTCGAACAAAAGAATAAATAAATTAAACGGAAATGAAATCAATTTAGTCCATACAAGTCAATTAAACATTAGGCAAAACAAAAAAAATTTCAATATATCAATTATTTCAATATAAATCAGCAGACCTGTACTTGTCAAATAAAGGCACCCTGAATAAAATTCAAATCTGCGACAACAGTATGAAGTTTGTGGTAACAGTATAAAAGTAACGGTTACTTTAGAAACTAGTAAACTTGTATTCAATAATAGTTAAAAGGAATGTATCAGTTGGAAATATGAATATCAGAAAAATTCACAGTTATAATACTTCCTTTACAACTGATAAATTGAGAAAAACCTGAATTACACTTTTATAATTACCTGTTTTTAATGTCTTGATTAATCTTTATACCTCTATAGTATAAAAATGTTTTTCGTGATGTAATGTATTATCCGCGTTGCTTAGCAACGGACCAAGGAACTACTTTTTGTCAAACTCAATTAGTTAAATTATAAATATTTAAAAACAAAATTAAATTAAAGCCACTGTTCCTGTCTTTATTTGTGAAGTGTCAATTTGACTCGAACACAAAACATGGACAGACACAAAAATCACCTTTAGGCTAATTTTTGATGGTTAAAATCAACACCAAGGTAGTCTCCCTCTTCTGGTTTTCGGTACTAACAATTTTTTCAAGATAATAGTCATATAAACTAACTTATTTCAACATATTATTGTTATTTTTATTTTGAATTTCTCGGCTAATGCCGGATAAATACTGAACCAACCCGTACCAAAGTCGAGGGTATGGTTCAATTTATAGTTAATTTGAATGTTGAGGAATTTTCTGACGATCCTGGCAGTTCCCAGCATAACCACTTTCTGCTTATTTCGAGTGCCTTCATAGATTTGATTGTTTCCTCAGGAATCAAACCATTGCGGGATACGACAATCGGTAGTACTTTAACTTCGACCAATCTGTAAAGATGACTTAATTCCTTGCACATTGGTATTTACGAATTTCTTCGCTTAACGTTTAAAAACATTATCATCAGCAGGCACCCCAACTTCGATGACGGTAGCTTTTTTGTTGTTTTGTTTATGAGCAGTAAATCAGGTCTGTTGTGGGGGATATTATGATCAGTCGTCATAGCTTGATCCCAGTAATTTTATGTCTGTTTTTTCTGATATTGGGTGTGGCTGATGTCTAGTTATTAACTTATATTTTTGAGCCAATGCCTGATCTACGATCTTTGCAGCATTATTGTGCTTCGTTAGGTATTCTTTACCTGCTAATGCCTGGCAGCCAGAGGTAACATGCTGAATCGATTCGTACGTGGTTTTACATAGGCGGTATTTGTCTTCAATTCCTTGATGGAGAATGTGCTTTCTGTAAGAATGTGTTGTCATGACCTGTTCCTGAATCGACAGAAGGAATCCCTCAGTCTCGGGGAACATTATCCTGTGGTCAACCAACGGAAAGAATTTATGCCCAGAGTATTCAAAGAATTCATGTAAAGCCTTCCATGGAGTGATTTACACTTCCATGATTCTGTAAGGCTCTCCTCTTATTTATTATACAATAACAATAATAATAATAATTATCATTATTGTTATTGTACAATTTAACATCGATATAAGATAATGGGTTATCGAGTAGTGGCCCGATAATGACTGAGACAAGTGCCCGATATTTATGAAATTATCATTTTCTCTTTTTACGACCACTGCAAGCCCTGAAGGAGACAAGCAATGTGGGTCGAAACGATCGTTTCAAATAAATCGTTCAACTGTATTTCAAGAAATTATTTCTCTGACCTCCACCTGGACCATTTATTTTCCCTTATAAAAGAATCCTGCAAACACTGACAGTAATAATAAAATTAGCAACAATATTTCATCTTAATCGACGAAAAAATATCGAATATTTTAGAAGCCTACGTGTTGTTTTAATACACCTTAGATAGTGCACACGAGTGGGGACACAGGCTTGAGTTATGTTGGCCTGAACTTGAACAGAGGGTGGCGAATGTACGCAGAACAAGGCGATTGGACAAAGCCATTCATATCCATCCTAAATCTATCTTCCTCATCAGGGCTTCCGCTATTGGTACCTCATCTGGGGGACAATCAATTCCTAACTGCCAATGTCATCAGCCTCCTCATCTCCATACCACTACTGTCTTCGGGGAGTTCAATAGGGACCATTGTGTCAGGGTATACCACTGATTAAGTATTATTAATAAAATAGACTAATAAAAAATATCTATAGCAATAAGTGAATCTCTTCTAGTAACACGTAACACTGTTGTAAAAACGGAAAGCATCTTTGCCTCTCGATGAACTGTAGTCCCAAAAAACGGGAAGTCCAGGAAAGAAGAAATTATTAAGAAAAAAGATTTTATACAAGTCACTAATAAGACCCGTTGTAGCATGCCGAAACGTGGTGCTTGTTCCAACATGTCTGTCGTAAATTAAAAGTATTTAAGAGGAAGGATATAAGACGAATATATGCTGCGCAAAAAAAAAAAAAAAATGTAAAACAAACAAAAAACTATGAGATTGACAAGTTATTAAAAATTGAAAATATAATAAACTTTATAAGAGCTAATAGGGTTAAATGGGCCGGCCATGTGGTTAGAATTAAAAAGGAAAGACCGTCAAAGAGACTGCTAGAAACAAATAAGTAGCTGGAGGGAAGAGAGGAAGACCACGAAGCAGATAAGAGGATGAAGTGTCCAAGGGCGCCTTGAAGTTAGATATCAGGAATCGGAAAAGGGAAGCAACGAATAGGGAATAAAAATACAACAGGCCATGGTCACTCAGATTTGTGGCGCCGAGAAGTCAGAAAAAGATGGAGGGTGAAGTTCAGACTGAAGACGGATGGAAATTTATGGAAGAAGAAGAAGAGAATTGCAAACTGGACTAAAGAATATAAGAAGGAAGATTTAGAGAAGTTCATCACACAACATCACAGAATCTCACATGTTAGAATGAAGTGAATTTAGGAGCAAAGGGAAAAATATGAAAGGGTTTCAGGGATTCAGGGATGGAGGAAACACCAGGGACTGTTGGAGAGAAGATAACAGTAAACATGTAAGTGTACGCATGAAAGAATATTGGAGACAGAGAAAACTTGAAGGTAAGAAAGTTGTTGCATGATCCTAAGGGGACGAAAAAATAAGTGATTCATTGATTAAGTAATTACATTTTTAATAAATTGCATTTAAGTGTATTTATGTGAAATAACAAAATACTTATGTTATTCATGTTTATGCATAATTAATTACATTGAATTTTTAAAAAATTGTCTTAAAAGATAACCCGCTACACACTTGGAACCAAACTTCTGTGTACTGACAACACTGTTCCCTGTCGTATTTTTCTAATTGCTATCCTCCGAGGCGTCTAAAAATAAAATGGCCTCATGACCTTCTAAGTTGAATTTGTTATACAAGTACTACCACTGGGTAATTTCTCTACTTGCCTTGATATAATGCCGTTATGTATTATTCATTCTATTTATATCCAAAGAAAATTGTTTGCCTATCTGTCGAAGTTAATATTGCTTACCTAAAATTAAAAGAGAGTTCAGGGTATGGTTATTTATAAGAGGCGTTTAGCATCTGTCGTAAAAGGGATTCAACTGCGTGCATTTATTTAAATAAATTAACGTGTATTGGTCTCTTCCAATAAGTAGACCATCTGCTATCTTTCCAACGACCTTTCTTTATTGTAATCTTGTTTGTTTCTTCTTTTGTCATGGTATGTATGTATAATATAATAGGCCAATAGTATATATATATACTAGCTGACTCGTCCACGCGTTGCTGTGGCTGTCATAATAGTTTTAAAAAATATTAGTTAAAATTTGAATTTTAAAGAAATTATGAATAAATGAAAAAATGAATATAATAGATTTTTTATTTCATATTTTATTCATCTTATATCAAACTATAGTATATAATAATTAATAATTAACTTAGGGGTATGAAAAATAGTTTACATCTTATTCTCAGAGCTACTGAATATACACAATCAATTTCATAAGAATCGTTCAAGTCGTTTCGGAGTTTTGTTACAAACACTGTGACACGACAATTTTATATATTAGATAGAGCTAAGATTCCGGTTAACAATTAGTATATTGGAACTTAACTGACGATCTGTTTGACCTACTGAGCTGCATTTTGGGTCAAATTGTAGAAAATTTAATCTACTTTAAAAAATATTACACAGGTTTGTTTTCCAAAAACGCACCGATTAGGAGATACAGGCCAAAAACTGAAAGAACTCCGAAAATTTCTAAGTTTTTCGGCCACCAAAAGTATTCCCGCCCGTGTTTTTGGTTGCGAATTTGGATTTACACTACTCAGACATGCACTTACAACATATCAGAAATGCAGGAGGTTAGAAAAAAGTATAATATTGCAAAAAAAATATCGCGGTCATTAATCGAAACAAAACATAGCCTATATTTTAAGTTGGACAATGTTACATATCTGTGCGGAATTTCATTAAAATCGGTCCAGTAGTTTCGGAGATTAGCCCGAACAAACATCGTGACAGGAGCAACTTATATATATATATATATAAGTTGCAGGTCTTCTTCAGGGCTGGAATAAGCATATTAAAAGGAAATAATTGGAATTATTTAATTTGTTTGCATCTTGCCTTTTCATCCCAGAAGAAGGCATGCAATAGCAATAATCAAGGATTATTTCTTTGAACTCCACCTGGAATATTTTCATCTCCATTTATATAATGTCAACTAATATTACTCAAGAAAAAAATCCTAATAAACATTAATATAACTACTAAAAAAAAATTAGAATTTTTAATAACTACTGCAATACATTAATAATAATCATAAATTGTTGATATGGAACATAGGATTACAAAGCATTCAATAGGTAACTTTACATAGGACTGCATCTTGACAAATGTTTAGTTTGTAGTCCTCTTACAAGTCTGAAAAGAAAAAAACTGCGTTCATTTGTGTTTGAGGCTACTGCAACACTTACTCGACAAACGCTCTAAGCTCTCAATTAATTACAAAAGACTCATGTACGTGACTATTATAAGACTTATTTGGACTTACCAAGTAGAGCTTTGGTGCTCCACTAAGCTATTGAACTCCTCCCGTATCCAATCCTTAGAATCAAAAGTCCTCCGTAAAATTCTCAACGCTCCTTACTTATTTACGAATAAAGTCATTCAAAATGACCTTAATGCCCCATTTATTACTGAGTCGGCCCGAACTCGATACCAGTCCTTTTATAACAAACTTTATTCCCTCTCAAATCTTCTAAATTCCCGATAATCCTCCAAGGGGTCTGAAAAGAAGACGGTCTCGTGACCTTTCAAGTTTAATTTGTTATTTGAGTTCTACCTTTGTTATTTCAGTTTCTCTACTTGCCTTTATCAATGTCATTATTCTTACTTGTTGCACTGTTACAAAACAGTTGTAAATGTCAATAAATAAGTTAACTTAAGACAAATTAAAAATAAGATCTTTTCCTATTCAAAAATACTTTCATCACTACTGGCTATATTAGAAAATATTATAAGTAATAGTTTGCCGAGGTTTAATTTTTAGATCAGACATTAGGTTTGGGCGCCTCTGTTGTCATTGATGTTTGAGAGAAAATAAATTTAAGTAAATTAAAAAAGGAAAATATAGATAAAAGAAGGGTGAAAAAAGATAAAGATGAAACTGGATGCAGTCAGAGGCTACACTAAAGCGGATAGGACAAGAAGACAAGATGAAGGAAAGGAACAGGAGGAAGCAGAGAACTGTAGTTAGCGAGATCACTATCATTAGTCTGCCGTGGACAGCTCCTCACTTCGGCCCATTCACTGGCCACCAATAGGTCATCAGCTTCTTATACAGCTACAACAGGTCGAGGTAGCGGGCACTGGGGACAGTCTAAGAAGGAGTCCTTTGAGGCAGTAAAATGGAAATTATCCAGGCAATTATCGCTATTTATAACGTTATTTGTGGTAGAAGATATAAAACAAAAGAGGAAGAGACAAACGCAGGATGCAGCAGTAGAAGAAAGGAAGCTTATAGGCAAATAGAGAAAGTCAGATGTATATATATATATATATATAGAGAGAGAGAGAGAGAGAGAGAAAGAGAGAAAGAGTAAAATGTAGTGACTTAAATCACTTTAGAAATACTAGTAAGATATTTTAAATGAAATATACATCATTAGATTTTAACTTAGATAAAACGTCGAAGAAGGATGTACAAAACAGAACAATGTATAATGTGTTAACACACACAATAAAACGTCAATATCAAAATATCAAAATTTCTTGCCCTGATTTTGTTTTGTATTTAATTTTCTTTCCATAGATGTAGATACTTATTTGAATAGTTGTTTACGTTTGCTAAAGTTTTTTATTATTTTTCTTAAAATACAATTTTGTTATTATTTAAGGGAAATAGCCTTAGATATAGATATAAAAAGAAAAAATTCGATTTTAATATTTTGTTTATAATATTCCATGTTTATATGATATCCAACTAGATTAATAAATTAAAATTTCATATTACTTTTTATCCTCACCATTTATAGAACTCACCTCAACGTACATTTTCCAATTGCATTGATTTTAATCATTAGTGTATTTGAATATTTATTTTTAATAGCCCTGGTAGCCTTGTAGATAATTGAATGCCTACTCAACTTCTGTCAAACTTCAATATTTCCTTAGCAATTAATTCACAGTATTCGGCTGAATGAATCCGCATAAAAGATTACTAATTGGATTCGATCACTGAAGAGTAATTCAATTTATCCAGTGGAAAATTTCATTAATTATATTTTAAGTTAGTTAAATCTTAGGTAATTAACTTGACTGGAATTTTTAAAAATGGAGAAGAAAATCCATCTCGATGTCAAAATAAATTCTCAAGTAGTGAGAAACTGTTTATCAGAAAACAAACGTTTCGACCAACATTGCAGGCCTTCTTCAGGGCTTTATAGTCACAAATGTGGAAGAGAGAGATAATCTTAATAATATTCCATCCACGGATTACCAACTAAATCCGAACCTGTAAGATAACCCTTACCGCAATCTTCCCAACTACGCTTTGGACGTTTAGTAGTAAATAAGGGCGCATTAGACATGTACCACTTCAACACATGAAGGGTTCAGTATGTAGTAGAGACTGTACTGTATCAAGGTTAAAGGTTGAGCAGGGCTGTGATCGGTCCTAGTCACAGACAACCACCAGGCTTTACCCCCCATTGAGGGTACTCACTTGATAGATCCTAGGTGAGTCCGAAGAGAGTCAGCAGAACCCAAAGGATCCATAGATGACTGTAAACAGAAAAAATAATTTATCTGCTACAGCCGGATTTGTACCCGTAACCTTCGGCACAGCAACTCAGCGCTCTACTGACTGAGATAACCAGATCCCCTCAGTGCTTTTTAAGCTTTTAGAAATCGCTTGGATACTAAGCGCTTCAAATTTACAAGCCCATCTCAACATGATGCACGGTCCGCTATTCCGCGTTGTGTAACCTCCTAAATTCTCCAGTTGATTTAATCTGTCTCGGAACGACAATTTTACAAAATTCCTCATTTTCGAATACCTCAATACGCAGTTTATCCTTCAACGTCAATAGTTGCAATGATTATAGTTTATAAATTTATTGACATAAGTCTTGAGCTAAACCATGACTGGCTTTTAGGACTTCTGATAAACTTAATTTTGAAATAATGTTTTGTTCTCTCTTTATATTTTTTCCCCTTCGAAGGACGGGATACCCCATTCCTCCCAAGACCCCGGAGATAGGAAGAAGCCGATCCGGGAGAGATAAAAGAGCGAAGATGACAGGAATAGATCAAGGAGGCCGAAATAGATGAAAGCTCCTGACAGGCTGATTGGTGTCCCGGTAGAGAGAACGACAATACCATTTCACGGACCTATTCATACCTTCCTAGCCGATCTGCTTCACTGGTTTCCACTCTGTTCCAAGGATTTTATGAAATCAGTAAGTAACAGGCAATAAGCCAAGTTATTATCCATAATTATTAAGTTACTAAAATATATATTAAGAAAAGAATGGAAAAAATCCGAAACAAAAAACATAAAATCTCTTTTAAAATCCATTTGATGCTTAAGGCTCTTTGCTTTTTTTGAAAATTTGATTTATTTTTCATTCATGTTTCTTTTGAACTTTCGTTTTTCTGTATTACTAAATTATATTGAAAAAAAAAAAAGCTGTACAACCAAAAGCGAAGGTCATTCGGTAGAGAACTTGGTACTGCATCTAAGCCAACGGTTATCTAGAGATGATTTGAACATGCTAAACCTCCATTTTTTTCCCAATAATGTAACAATACTTCATTCGAATACAAGTCATGTGGTCTTAAGATAATTAACTTTAATAGAATAACCAAACGGACAAAGTGCAATAAGTAGGATATATTATATTCGAAGAAAAATATAAATCTGATATTTAAATAAAAAACATGTACCACTACAACCATCAAGAGCCTTGGGTGCAGTACATAGTAGAGACTGTGCTTTTTTTTTTAAACAACGGTTGAGATGATTTGTCGGAGATCGCGTGAGGGTAACCACCTTATAGGAGCTGGGTGAGCCCTACCAGAGTCCCTAGGTCCCACAAGGTGTATCTTTGGCTGTTAACAGATTAAAAATTTATCTACATCAGCCGGATTCGATGCCGGAACCGTCAACATAGTAACCGAACACTTTCCTATGAATCTGGTATATTAAGAAAAAAATTGAGGACATTAAATCTGAGACTAATACCGTGACCGATGCTACAAGACTTTAACCTAAATTGTCCACACCCTACTTTGTCTAGTATCGTTAGAATATTGTACTAATAGACATTTTATAGTATTTTGTACTTACAACATTTTTATTCATTAATATTTCTACTTTATTACAAAAGAGGCAGGTGTTAAAGTAAATTCCAATTTTCTTTCTCTTTTATTTGTGTGTGTGTGTGTGTGTGTGTGTGTGTGTGTGTGTGTGAACAAGGAGTTACGATGCAAAATTCAAAAAAATATCTTATACAACTCTTTCAATTTTTAATTTGATTCTAGAACATTTTAGCTTATGTTTAAAACTGCAATAAAGGAAATTAATCACTAATCTGCGATTACAGCGATTTTAGTAGAATTAGTTAAAAAAAATAAAGCATACACATGTAATAAACAGTTGTGTATACATTTAGCTGCACTTAATGCTGCTATAGCTAATCGGACGTTACTAGGGATAGGGAGTCTTAATTTTGTATATCCAGGTTAATTATGAAAGGGGTTTTTAACGAATACCTAACACCAGGTAGGTTAGGTACCCTTGGTTTTTCGTCCCCTCCGAAGGACAGAACAACGAAGGATTTTTACACTCTTTATAAAAAAAACAACAACAATAACAGAACTTGCAAATAATATCCGTTTTGCTCGAACACAATTTCATATGGATAATCATTGTTGAGCCAGCTTGCTGTGAACTAACTAAAGTTTATTTTACGTTTCGGCAAAGCCCTGTAACACTAATGCATATTATTAACATATATATTAAATATATGTGCATAAGGTTATCATCAAGTTTAGCTACAGAGGCGGAACTGGGAACTGTCCAGCAGGACTCGCTTCATTACAGAGACCTTCAACGTTCAGTTTCCTCCTCGTGTCTCGAACAACAAGGATTTATTTTTCTCCTAATGAGTAATGTAACTGACGATATATCTTCTTCAATCTGTGATGGTAAAAATAAGCATCTGGCTGCATGTGCTGGTGTTAAAAATAATCATTTTGCAAACTGAAATGTAATTATTTATATGTTGAAAAATATTAGTTGACCTTATATGAAGAAAATGGTCCGGAGGAGGTCAAGAAAATTCTCTTATATAGGGAGCACTTTTTATTATTATTATTTTTTTTTCCTCCCCACGAATCGGCCAGCAAGGACCACGCGAATATCACTCAAATCTTATTCACACTATCCGCCTTCCGTCTACTCCAATACTCTCTCATCTTCCTGGACTGTTCCTCTCGCTCCTCCTTAGTCCATTTTCTCCCTCGTCTCTTCTTCCTTCCCGCAAGAACCCCAGCTTCTTTTAGTTTTTTCCCGAAAAGCTCTCTGTCCAAGCAGTCTTTATCCTTGATTTTTAGCCTGTCCAGTTACTCTTTTATTTGCCTCACATATCCACCTATACCCTTGTAGCTTAATACTTTATCGACGATTTTTTTGTTCAGCCTCCCAATGTTCATTCTTACCATGTGGCCGTAGAACCTCAGTCTCCTGGTCCTGATGACTGTTTCAAGATCTTCCAAATTTTTGTATATTTCATCATTGGATTTTCGCCTATTATTGGATTATTATTATTAAAAAAAGTTCTCCCTAAATACGAGAATTTTCTTGACCTGTACCCGGATCATTTTCTTCCTTGTAATTATTTATAGTGTTCAGCTAGCATATATAAGTAAACTATAAATTTTTTATCAATATTTATTTGTTTTATTATTTTCATTTTATTTATTTTTTATTTTCAATATATATCCGTTCAACATTTCCACATCAACCGTAATTATTTATAGAACTCAAAAAAACTTTTTTTTATTCTAGAAATTAAGTATATAAGTATTACTTATTATTAATTTTTGATAATCTATAATAATATTATAGATATTATTATACTTATATAATATCTATGTTATAGATATTTTAAATGGGGGTAAAAAATCCTTGGTTAAGCCAATTAAGATCCAATCTAAATATTTTTTTATATAAATGGTCTATCTTTTCCTAATTTGAGAATTTTCTTTAACTGTCATCTTATCTTTATATCTACACCCCCGATGACTAAGAGTTAACTGCTTTCAGATCAGAATCTTATCATTCTCGTAGGTTTTGGCTTGAAATGGAGTTGTAATATAAACAATAACTCCTTTTCAAGCGAGTGCCGTACTTTCGCAGAATAGAAAATTAGACTTAACCACTTATTCACCGAGGCTGTAAATATGTTGTAATAAATTGATATTAATAAAACAAATGTGTTGAGAAATATATATTTTAGCAATGTATAAATTAGAAATAACATCCATAATTTCTCCCAACTGGCGTTTATATATGCTGTTATAAATATTTATTATTTATTATGAGGATGAATTTAAAAGACACCAGGTGGGAAAGAAATTAATATTTTTTTTATACCGAAATTAGCATATGAATTCTTAGGCTGAGTAAACTTTGGTGATGTAGTCCGAGACGTAAGTGGGAGGATGGTGTGAGTCCTTGTAGATAATAATCGTTCGATGGAAGTATATATTTAGTCCATTTGGAGGTATCAGCATCGCAACATAAAAAGAACTACCTAATTTTTAATTTAATTAAAAGTATAATTTTCACCATCTCTACATATTTATCGGATAGGATAATTTTCTCGGGTAAGAAGTTTCTGAGTCATTGAATCGAATAATATTTTATACAAAATTAAAGACTATGAAGTGGCACTCACAAGTAATTACAATAATAATAAAAAAAATGGAACGAAACAATTACGATGCATTGAATATGGAAGCTGATAATACCGACAGAGTGCACTAATTTCAACAGCTTAATCATGTAGTGCGAAAACGCACGTAGAGATTGGTTCACGTATTTCGGTTGGTATAGGATTAATTACGTGATATGTAGAATCGAGGCATTTTAAATGTCAATATTGACGTATCGATACTCAATGATAAGTCAAACAGCTAATGGGATATCCGAAATTAATGATCTGAACAACAAGAATAAAATCGACTAATTATCGAGTTGAGAAATGGTAATAGGAGACTGACAAAATCGATAGGAGGAAAAATCTCGATTTTATTAAGACATAATATCTAATACATACACAACCGCTTCACAACTTACTTGCACAACCGCTGCAATAGTAACGGTACAGTCTCTATCATTATTAAACCTAGGACCCTTCATGGATTGTAGTTGTGCAAGTTATTATTTTTTATAATAACAAATTAATACCAAATAATTGTAATTGTAATATTTTACTGTATCTAGAAAAATTTAGTAATTTTCTAGAAGAAACTCTCTAATGGCTGCATCTATTGTGTCCAATTAATTACATTAAAAAACAGGTTATTTGCAAAAACTGATTTATTAATTTAACTATTCATTTGTATAAAAAGCAAATTTATACTTTCTACTTTTTCTTTTTGTTTTCTTTTTTGTGCAAGCATTTTAAAAAGCAGTTTTTAAGTTATTTATCCTCAATTTTTAAATAAATTATTAAAATCCGGCTGTGGCAGATTTTGTTTAATCTGTTAAACCAATGGAATCTGGAGACTCTCCTGGGGCTCACCCAGTCTCTATAAAATGAGTATCCTAATAAAAAGTTTAAAAAAAAAAAATACATCAGTTTTACATGGACTGTAATGATGATTTCTACAAGCCACTTTGTTTTGGAAGTAAAAATTTATTTTTCTGAATTTTTTAAGTCTATCTACAGAACAGAACAGAAACAAACTATTTGTAACCTATGTATTTACTATTTCTTATCTACAGACCCTCCTGGGGCTAACCCAACATCAATAAAGAAGATAATCTTAATTGGGGGAAAACCTGGCCTAGAGGTACAGCATGATACCGGACAAAACACCTTGTTAGCTATAATGCTAAAATAAAAAATTCTAAACCCAAGATATGCAGAACTTATTTTTTAAGTGTGCTAATATAGGCCATCTTCAGGACAAAGAGCGGATGTGATGGCTTGTCAAACTAACACTTGTCAATTCCGTTGAGTCAAGTAAGTTGACAAGTGTTGGTTTCATCATAGGCCGAAACGTTGGCACAATTAAAAATAAATACTGTTTATTTCATGTTATCTTTGACTGCACCCCCTGAACAAATCTATCTAGCATTAGAATTATCCAGTCAACTATTTTCCACTTAAAAAAATTCTAAAGTTGACTCAATCAAAATACATATATACATAAACATAAACATACATCAAATTTATAATATTTTATTAAATAAAAATACATAAAATTTAATTGCAATGTCCCTGTCAAGGATAGCAGGACAATAAAACAAATATAAAATGCAGCGCAGATATCATTATTAGGTATCGTAAACTGTTGATAAAAATAAAGATACTAATAGAGGAAGGAAAGGTGGATATAAATTGAAGACGAGATGAAGGAGTGGTAAGAAAAGTGTGGCCTTCAATAAGGTTCTTAACTCCTTTATTGCCCTCACAGCTGCCGCCTTTCTCCCACCTTGTCTCCATGTAATCCAACATATGTTACAGTCATCTTTATTTATATATGATGGGAATAATTTATAAAAAATAAATAAAACAATATTATCTAATAACTATAGGTAACTACGATAGTACTAACCGATTTCATCTTTCATCATTTTTTCAGTACAGCTGATCCTAATAAATCAAATAATACCTACACATTGATCACAACTCTTTGCAATATTTACATTACATGCAAGTTTTGGAAGGTATTTGACTGATTAGTATCTATTCTTCATCAATTTGTAAGTATCAATTACGTATTAACATCTTACACGTGTCAATTTATTTTTAGACTAGTGTGTTACTTAATGTATTCACAAAAAGCTCATTTTTTCACGGTTAGAAAATGAATATGAGACCAACCTAGTCTCGAAAGCCGCCAAAAAGAAGTTTAAAAAGTGACTGAAAATCGAGAACCACAAGCATAAATTATTTATAACAGTCAGGAAGAGTAGAAACCCATATATATATATATATATATATATATATATATATATATATATATATATATATATATATATATATATATATATATATACATAAATTTATAGAAAGGGTCAAAATAGTGACTGAGCTAGCTGAAAAATCTCCTTGGCAAGCTATACCACTGATAACAACTTCGGACGAGATAAAGATGAACATCGTCACCCGTATGATATGTTTACTATCCTTTTATTGATCTGGAGATATAGAGAATATATTAATATATATAAGTAAATTTGATAAATATAATATGTTGTACTGTGTGCCTGGAAATAACCTGTACCACAACAACTCATAACGGATTAGACTTTAGATAAATTAGGTTTTTCCTCAAGTTAAGGCTACTTTCTTTATAAAGGCTGGATGAGCCCCATGAGGATCTGAAGATCCAAAAGAGTTTATTTGAGTTATAATGGAAGGTATAATTTATTATATAAAAAGAAATACTTTAATTCCCCCAGTCTGAGGTCTTCGAGACCAGAGCCATAATAATAAATGACAAGGCTTGAATTAGAAATATGAAATTAGAAATAAACTTACAAAAAATAAAATAATGCCTTCTACTTCCCAGTTAATAAGCTATTGTTTTAATAGCTGTTATAGCTGCTATGTTGTTTGCGTTTGTGATCAAAAGCGCATGGCTCCAAAGTTTCAAAAATTTGCTTATTCATATTTTTCCATATCATTGTCAAGCCATTTTGTCTAACACGACACTTTTCCGCCTTTTCCCTCAAGGTTTTAGTCTGGTTCTGGACCTAAAGTTTCGGGAGCATAAAATTGCTCGACTAAACCAGCGAAAATCTGAAATTTTGCAGTTATCCGCTTTTCATACCCTTAAATGTCCGTAGACCTCGGGTATTTTAAAGGTTCCCCAGATACAGCGATAGCGACCTAAATATATATTGTTTTTAAATTTTTTGCCAAGGGGAAGGCAAAATATTTTTATTAAAATAGCTATTATGAATATGGTAATTAAAAAAAATTGATATTGATCACAAAGACCAAGAAAATGTCAAAAATAACTAATTTGGAACTACTTTAAAGCTTCACGAAATTCAAACTATTCGACCTAGTAAGGTTACAGGACAGGACCAAATCGTTGGAAAAGAGGATAATAGGCGCCTCTAGAGTATCGCAATAATTACTCGGATTAATTATGATGAATTTGAAAAAGCTGAGGGCTTGAAAAGAATAAACGAGACTTTCGAAAGTAAATGAAGGGATTGCAAGGATACCGTTATGGAGAACCAGCTGAACAAGTCTTTGGAATGGCGCCTCAGGATCTCATATATCTACCTCCGGATACAATACTTCGCTCCAGGCTTCACGGAAAGGTTTATTATACATATATAAGTAATAAATAATGAAAGAAAATTGTACCACTAAAATCCTTAAAGAATCTTAGGTACAGTACAGGATAGAGACTGTTCTGTTTCTAAGCCGATGGGTGTGTAGGAAGGTGATTTGGCCGAGGTCAAACTAAATCGCCACGTTTCCCCCAATTAAGGACACCAACTATATAGAGGTTGGGTGTGCAGAAACCACCAGAAACCTTCGATGGCTGTCAATAGATTAAATATTTTATCGGGCACAGTTGAATTCGAATACAGAACCCTCGGAACTGAGTCCCTGTACACTAAGCTAGCCTGCTCTCCAACAATTCAGACATCAATTAATTTAGAACACAGACAACTAGGTCCTTCCGATTTCATGAACTAGTTTGGCTTTTCTTCGAGCTTCTCTGTTTGCTTTATATTTTATTGTATTGTATATTTTATTGGTAGATGAATACTGGATGTGAATTTGGGTACGAACAGTATATGAGGTGATATTTTATATATCTATTAAATTATAGATATTATATATCTATATTTACATATTTATTTTTTTATCAATGTACTCATACAACTATGTTGGAAATATCACCTGTAGGATATATTACAGGTAATATTTCCAAGATAGTTGTAAGAGTACATTGATAAAAAAATAAATATGACTCCATATATTGGAGCTATTTATACAAATATACGATACTAAAATAAATGATGCTTCTCAGATTTTCGCTATAACAAGAAAATACTAAAACTTACATGGTAAGTCAAAAACAACAACGCGATGCACTGAGCTGTCTGTATTGGAAACGGGTATTGTTTTGTTTTTTTGTATAAGCAAACTCGGCTTATGTAAACAAAAAGATCTGCAAAGAAAAAAGTATGAGTAAAAATCTTATAAACAAGTACAATATGTTACTGTTTTTTCTGAAACTGCTGATTATTTAAATGATCAAAAAATGTATATTGTAGGGATAATAGGGATATTGGGGCGGGATCTCTTTTCTGTGCTATATTTTAGGAAATGTTAAACGAAAACATACTGCATTGCTCTTCTAGATTTGTCTGCGGTACCAGGAGACGGTCTGCTATGTCCCACCTTAATGTAGCTCTAACCTTCCATCCGAAGACAATATTCCCTTTAATATCTTTCAGGTTCTTTAAGACTCCAATCCATTAGCTCTTAACCCTCTTCCTACATCTCTAGTCTCCTAAAATTCAAGCCCTAAGTTTAATTCCAAGAAAAAAGATGTCGCCTTTCCGACCCTTACACCTGGTTCCCACAGAACCGGACTAACCCAGGCGTTCTTGCTCCAGTATCTGAAATTCATTCCCACCTAATATCCGCCATGCTTCATCCCTACCCTCTACAAATACATGCTTTGTTAACTTCTCATTCTTCATGTGGTCTCTTAATCAGTTATAATAACTGGGTTACATTGAACCGATGTAAATAGCGGATTTTCTTTTTGTTCATTGGCTTAACTTTATTGTCAGGTATTCTATTTCTACCCAACATAATTTATACTCCCAACTAAATCAGTCTAGCCGACTCACCTGATAGAGAGGAGGCGGTTGACTCCAACATGCCGTGGACAGAACGGAAGTTGTGGTAGAGAAGAGCGTGGAGGTCGTGGGCCACCGTCAACTTAAGTTGAGTTTCCATTTCCTCCGAGCAACAGCTGAGCTGGCTGCTGCACACACCACTACCTGGAATCATAATAATCAAACATTCACCATCAAATATATAACGAATATTTTATTTTTATAAATGTAAAAACAGATAAGGAAGGAAATAGTTGGAGGTGCAGTCAAATTAAACACTCAATATGTGGGTACTTATTTTTTATTTTGTGCCAACGTTTCCACCTACTTTGTAGGTCATCTTCAGGGCCAATGGAAGCTAAGGCTGGACTGGTCTAGTTTCCTTCCTTAGTCAGATATTCCAGTCAACTATCTCCTCGCTAACGTAAAAATAGATAGTTCATGAAAAGAAAGACATTTCAAATCAGAATCCAGAACTGACGTACAAATACTATTTTTTATTTTTTGAAATTAACAAATGTATTATAAAGATACAACAAATAAATATAATGAATCCTGCATGCGTACAATAAATCATTCCATTGAGGATAAGGGCGGTAGAGAAATTACCAATTGATAGTACTCAAATAACAAATTCGACTTGGAAGGTCACAAGCCAATCTTCTTTTCAAACGCCTCGGTGGGGTATCAGGAATTGAAGAGGATGCTAGGTTAGAAATGAGTGGGTTTGAGTGGAAATAGCGTTTGTCATGAAAGGATTGATATCGAGTTCGGGCCAAATCAGCAACAAATGGGACATTGATTACTTGGTTATTTGTCATTATGGATTACTTTGTTCGTAACAAAGTAAGGGGTATTAAGGATTTTACAATGATTTTGGATTAAAAGGATTGAATACGTGAAATATTCGAGAGATTAGTGGAGATTCAAAGCTCAACTCTGCAATTCCAAATGGATCTTATAATAGTCATGTATATGAGTATATTGTAACTAATCGGGAGCATAGAGAGTTTGAGTGCCTGAAACGGCAAGCAGATATTAATTTTTAAAGGATATATTTTTACATCACATGCAGAAAAAATAAGATTATATGATGAATATAAATGACTGAATATAAATCACTCAACTCTCATAATTGGTTAAGTAATGATTTTTTACACTCTTCTTTCTCACGATTTTGGGGAAAAAACGAAGAAATATTCAGAACTATTAATGATCATAATTGAAATATCAATAATAATGTTCTAGTTAATTATCTCTTCATGCAGTTATCACATAATTGACATTTATTTATGCCATATTCTATAAATAAATATTTGTTTTTGATATAGGTTCATCGATATTTACGATAGCAATGTTTCCAGTAGATACATTCTCTGAAGTACGAAACTGATGTCAGTTAAATTTAGCCAATGGCAACATTCGAAACAATAAATTAAGCATATTGTGAGGGTATTTCCGATCCTATATGACGAATGTATCTCTCCTCCTCGGCGTAATAAAATCCGATAAAATATAAATCCAGGACCTATTCGAAACGTCACCGGCCAATAAAGTGAAGTTTTATGACCTTCCATCGAAATCAGCCAATCCGGACTCCCAATATAGAGCACGACATATCATCCATAGCCTATGAAATCAGGAACTGAGGAAAATATCCAATCGCTTGTAACAATCGGTAGAAACGCAACCATACATAACAACGTGTTGACATTTATCTCTCTAGTATATATGGATCGATACATTAGTAATCACCAGTATGAATTAAATTAGTTCTTTGACGGTTTTAATTTTTATTATAAGTCATATGCTGTAACTTACATTAGGAGTAAAACATTTTTACCTAAAATCCTTTCTTAAAAGGTTGATTCAAGCTAGATCTTGTAGTCAAGATTCGCTAGAGATACTGCTAACTTCCTCTGGACTTAATCTGAGACTAAGAATATTAGCCGTGGCAAATTAAAAGTCTATTTTTAATTACTTTGCAGAAGAATATAATGCCTGAAAACTGTTGGTTAAGTATATAAATATAAGAATGTAAATGTCTGAAGTATTCAGGACAACTCCCTAGTTGGAAACCCTGGTTAGGAAACCCTGTCTGATACAAGGGGATGGACTCTCGTGCCTGTTATTCAATTTCGCACTTGAAAAGGTCATAAGAGACTCAGGATTACAAGCCACTGGTACGATTCTTACTAAGTCCATCCAAATAATGGCCTACGCGGATGATACAGATATAGTCGGAAGAACACAGAGGGATTTACAGCAAGCGTTTCTTGCTTTGGAGAAAGCTGGACGGCGAATGGGTCTTCAAGTGAATCAGGCAAAGACCAAATATATGCTTGCTAGCACTTAAAGGCAACCTTTTTAAAGAGAGTAAAAAATCCGTCGGAAGGGACGTTAAACGAGGGTCCCGAGCCTGTTCGATGCCAGGTACCCGTTAAAAATCCCTATCCTAATTAAACCTGGATGGACAAATTTTAGAGCTCCCAATGTAGCATTGTCCGATTAGCCATAGCAGCATAAAGTGAAGTTAAATGAACAAACAAATAAACGTTTAAGAAAGTAATAAAAAAGAACGAACTTATCTGTAAAGGAAACTCATCCCATTGTGAAATAAGTTACACTTTTAAAAGAGAGAGAATATTATTTTATTTTATTTTATCTGCAAGTATCCGATGTAAGAGATTATTGTGAAAGATTTTTATTACTACACAGGCCTTTTTCTTTTATAGGGCGAGGAAAATATCCAAAAAGGGCTTGTAAAGTAATAAAATGAACTCGGTCGAAAGTAACTAGGGCTTAAAATTCTTCTTCGTTTCCTTTCCATCTTTGAATTCCGATACAGCTGTTCCCCTTTCAGTTTCTTTTTTATAATATAAAATATATTTTACTTAAAATAAACTTTTTTATGAAGATTTTCATTATTCAATATCTACATATTTATTTTAGTGTACTTTTTTTTAATACAATATCTAAATGAACTGGAATGTAGTTGAATGCTAGATTGGTGTAGATATTTACAGTACTTTTATCGGTCCATTCTTCTTTAAGTAAAGTGCGATCTCAAAATTCTAAATCAATTTATTACCACCACAGCCTATGAACGTGGTTTCAGTACTTGGTAGAGACTGCTTTCATTAGGGTTGTCATGTTACCCCCATTAAGATAACCACTATAAAGGGTGTCCCATTCCAAGTGGATCAAACGTTTTTAACTTTTAAACGAAACAAAATTCAGAAAAACGATTCAGGTAAAAGTTGTAGTTATTCGGCCTAGTTTGAAGAAATAAAAACACATTTTTTGGTTTTTCACTTTAAATGGTCAATATCGACCTTCAAACAATGTAGTTTCCTCTTGACCCCCATTTATTTTTATTTTTCTGAAATGTAAAATACAAAACATTGACATTCATAAAATATTAACAGTAGCTGAAAAATGTAGAAATTTAACAAGTGTTTCTATAAAAACGTCGAAAGAGAAGGTTTTTAAATGTCCAGACAATTTCTGAATGATTAGTAAGTTATTATGACTAAAAACTCTTAAATAAAATAAATTAATGCTACATTACGTTTCCACGTAAAGGAGGTATACTAAAGTAGTGAAATTTGAATGATTTTTCTACTTAACCTATGAAGAATAGAAAAAATGTTACATACATGTTTTCCATGTTTTGTATTGTACATTTCAGAAAAATAAAAATAAATGGGAGTCAAGAGGAAACTACATTTTTTGAAGTTCGATATTGACCATTTAAAGTGAAAAAACAAAACATGTTTTCTTTTATTTCTTCAAACTAGGCCCGAATAGCTACAACTTTTAGCTGAATCGTTTTTCTGAATTTCGTTTTTTTTTTAGTTAAAAACGTTTGATCCACTTGAAATGGAACACCCTGTATAGAGCAGTGAGTCCCAAACCTTTTGTAACACGCCTCCTTTGTTCAAATAAATTTCATGCTACACCCTCCTTTGCAAAATAAATTGTAAGGGCATATGAAATAAACAACACAATAAGTATTATATTTAAAACAAAACATTTAGTTTTACCGTCACAAAATACATTATAAATTTCAATTTGAGGTAAAGAAGTACTGTTAAGAGAGAAATAACTAACGTTGGGAATCACTGATATAGAGGCTGGGTGAGCCCCAGAGTCTTAAGAGATTCTGCATGGTTCATCCGTGGTTGATTATATACTAAATAATTTATCTTCGACATGTGGTTTTAGCAGCTCGACCTTCAACACAGCAACTGTACGCTCTATGAACTGAGCTGTTCTGCTGCCAATGTATTAATTATTTTTGCAAAGAAATAATACAGAAGTAATAAATAGAAATTAAAAACGACATGGGATCCTGACACAAGGCCATCCCGCGAGAGCTATCCAGACGAGAGACAGAACAATTACGACTATCTCATCCCGAAGCCGGGCCAGGGACAGGTAAACTGACAGAGCATTTGCATGACAATTTAGCTGTATCATCACCTGCTATTACTAACATTAACAACTATTGTATGATAACCTGCGCGTGTACAATTACCTCGGCGCCAGGTTGAGGGGTTCATTCTTTTGTTTGTCATTCCTACCTCTGTCGTTTCCAAATGGCCCAGGACCTCAAATGAAATACGGAGTAGGTTAAGTAAAGCGACGATTGGTAAAGGTGGTTCACGTAGAAAAGTAATAGCGAATGGATGAATGAATCCTAGATATGGGTGAAAGTGCGGAATCGCTTGAACAGGAAGTACATGAGTTGAAGAGGCACGGAAGGAGGCTGGCGAGAGATGCTGGCGCAAGGGAATCCGAAGGCGGCCAGGCCGAAACCGTACCCGTAGGCATAACCTAGATGTGGCCCTCTTGTATTGTCTTAATGCATAAATTAAAATATAATATGAAAATTGTTATAATTTGGGTGTTCACACATCCAACTACATCTTTTTAAAAATAAGTTATAATATTTTGTATTTTTCTCTAATTGTTTTGTTGTTCTTTTGCTTCATAAAATTTGTATAAATGTAATTAATAACTGTTTTCACTCACTACAATTATTGTCATCTTATTTTTTTTCTTCTTTTAATCTGTTTTTATCTGATCTAACTCGTATTTTATTTTCTCTTTAATTTATTAATTAAATAATAATAATAAATTAAAAATAACTATATTCTACTCTAAAACATTATAGTTTATATGGTATTATTGTTATTGTTATTCTCAAGTGTGAATAAACAAATACTTTACAATCATTATTAAAAATTTATCTGTCAAGGCCGATTGGATTTTTATTTAACTATTAGGATAAGCATTAAACTAAATTATAAAATACAATATCTCAATAAAATTACTGAGAATATTGTCAAAATTTCATAAGAAGTATAGCCTAAAAGAAAAGACCAAAGACTGTTAGGTCACATTTTAATAATTACAGCTCAATCAAATGAAAGGGGTTATTGGGACAGCTTGGTTCTTAAATTAGCACAAATAGCATAATGATCCATTCGGAGAATTAACAACTTGTCTCGGGCCCAGCAATTGGTCCCTTGCTTTGCTAATTCCACCAATCAGATGAATCCGGGCTTTTCATTGGATGAAATCGTTTCCCGCGACCAGATCCAATCTCAAGACAACAGTTCTCGGAAGCTTCCAACTTTTGCAGACATGAAAAAAGAAAATTGTTCGATTCCGAGGATTAATTCCTTTGTGACGAATCCTACAAAGAATCGGTATCAGTCGATTTGTACGTTTTCATTAACTACAAAAATTCAGTAAAACTAAGTAGGTAATTGGTAAATACTTGAGTTTCGAAAATAAGAAATTCAAAAAAATGACCTCCATAATATTTCGATAATATAGTGACTAGTTGAATGAATACGTGATTCTCATAAACTGAAATTTAATTCTTTATATTCTTCTTCTTTTTTATAATGGAATAATTAATTTTGTAATTAATTTATTATGAAATAGTTTACACTTTCTATATTTTGTCTGTTAGAATATTATTAAGTTTAATGAGACATTTTCTGAAGTATTGTCTTATTATTGCCCATATTCATACTTCTATCGGTTTCAATTATTTATAATCTTTACGATTTATTACTTTTTATTTCATCCTTATTCTTTAAACATTGTTATATGGTAATGATAACAATAATAATAAAGCTTAGCGAACCCAAGGCTCGACGCCGACACCACCAATCTCTTCCATAACCCAAGCTCAAACCAACGCAATCCTCCCAACTAAGCCTCGGTCTATCACTCAGACGATTAAAAGTCGTATGTTAGATGGTAGTAAATATTATTGCATTTGCTGGATACATAAACAAATAATTTATTTCATTTTATTTTTTATTAATTGTTATAATTTTTAAATATTTTTATTCGAAAAGAAAATATATGACCGAGATGCGAGCCAGGTTAGCTCAGTTGTCAGAGCACCACGCTAGAGACGTGGAGGGACCGGGTTCGAGTCCCGGCTCTGGGCATATCTTTTCTTTTCAAATAAAAATTATAACAATTAACAAAAAACAAAATAAAATAATATATAATGACGTAAGTCAACAAGATCCTAATTAAAGTAATCTTCAATGAGCATTCTTCCTCTTGTATACATCACAAATTGTGAGAACCAAAGTGATATGGAGGAAGAACACAAGTGACAATATGGGATCAGTGAAAAGCAAGGCTATGCCTGACCGAGATGCGAGCCAGGTTAGCTCAGTTGGGAGAGCACCACGCTAGAGACGTGGGCAACCCGGGTTCCAGTCCCGGCCCATATCATTTCTTTTCAAATAAAAATATTTAAAAATAATAAAAAAATATTTTTAAAACAAACAAAAATTACAATGAGAGCAAGTAGTGATATAATTTTTACAATTTACTTATTTTTGCCCCATCCTAATCCATAACATGGATGGTTGTGTGATAGTATAAATATACTATTGCTGGTCTAGAGGAACTGAATATGTTCAAAGGAATCACTTAGCACTTTGGTATTTGGATCTTGATTGCCTTAGCTAGATTTATTTTCTAGCAGCAATGTCAAATCGCAGTTTGAATGCTTGATCGAATGATTTGAGTGGTTTCACGTACAGTACATAAAGTACCCTCGATCTGTATCTCCTACGAAATAGTAGTTCATACAGATATATAAGAGACAAATCCAGTATCTCTTAAGTGGGTACCCTCAATTTAGGGAACACATAATAATTAATAAAAAGGTCGCGTCGGTCGTGACCTCAGCTTCCTGTACAACCGTTGGCTTAGAAACCGTACAGTCCTTACCATGGACTGGACCAAATACTCTTCATGGTTTGTTGCGGTACAAAATTTGTTTCTTGAATTATGAAGTATTTTGGTTTCGATCTGATTCCGAATGTAATAAAGATAATTTTAAAAGTATTTAAAAACAAATTGTCAATGGGAATATTTTTGACGGTCTCTACAATTGTGAATTCAACTTATGAATTTTCTTTTTCAAAAAGTCTATAACAACCTGTTGTTGGGATTAAGTGTAATTATGAACTAGAGCAGTACAACTAATATATTATGTGTCATGTTTTTTACTTTATAATTGTATAGAAATATATAATTATTAAACGCATTCTTAAAATTCCTGAACTACAGCGAGTGGAATGATGAAGGTATCGCGGCTAATAATAGCACCAGAACGTCAACAGCGTGCTAACATATTGACACAAGAGTTCAAACCGTTCGCTGATAATTGTCAAATACTGATAAGATATTTTATTGTTAGGTAATCAGTTTTTTTCTTACGGAAATCGAATGTTATGTAGTTTACATGAGAATTCTCCTGCATTATGACTTTCGTTGGGCGAGAAATATATAGACTTAACGATATATTAAAGTCAGAACAATGAAAATGAAGCTATAATAATTATCATTAGGCCAGTTATTTATTTGTATATTTATTTATACTATTATTATTTGATACTAATTCGTTTAGTTAAATACTATAGTAAAAATGAATCTATAATACATGTCGTCGATACAACTGCCAAGTATCCAATAGAAATAAATTGTTTTCCTTGTTCGATCTATGGCGATTGCTGTTGAACTAAAGATTAATATAAAATTCATACACAGGCGTCTATAATATACATAAAAACAAATTTTTATCGACGATAAGATGCATCAGTTTTACAAACATTTTTTACTCGTTCTATTATTTATTTAATACTAGTTCACTTTAGATAAATAGGCACCTTAGTATAAATGGACATACAATAGATATGTTTAAGTCAGTGAATTATTTTTTAACTTGTATTTTTTTTATACGAATCGGCCAGCAAGGACCACGCGAATGTCACTTAACAATCTTCTTCACACTCTCCGCCTTCCATCTACTCCAATCCTCTCTCATCTTCCTGGACTGTTCCTCCCTCTCTTCCCTAGTCCATTTTCTCCCTCGACTCTCCTTCCTGCAAGAACCCCAACTTCTTTTAGTTTTTTCCCAAAAAGCTCTCTATCCAAGCAGTCCTTATCCTTGATGTTTAGCCTATCCAGCTCCGCTTTTATTTGTTTCACATATCCACCTATACTCTTATAGCTTAAGACTTTGTCGAAAATTTTTTGTTCAGCCTCTTATAGTTCATTCTGACCATGTGGCCGTAGAACCTCACTCTCCTGGTCCTGGATGACTGTTTCAAGATCTTCCAAATTTCTGTTTATTCCTTCGTTGTGTTACTTTGGGTCCATGAAAACTTCTCAGAATTTTTCTCTCAACCTTCAGGACTTTCTCCAAACTCGGAAGCTGACTGTTTCCATTCCATACAGTATTGCTGGTCTAACTACTGTACAGTAGTGCCTTATTTTAGCATCGGGGGGGCAAATTTTTCTTGCTGCCTACATGTTTCTAGTGGCAACATGTGCAGTCTAGTGGCAGTCATCCAGTTTGGCTATTCTTTCTTCTACGGATGCTCTATCTGTTACGTTGTTACATACTATTTTTAACTTGTATCATTATTTTATATATTTATATATTTTTTATAATTATTAATAATAATTCCCTTTTTTTATACAGTCTGTATAGTAAAAATGGGCGGATAACATATATGATTGCATCGGTATTTTATTCATTTATTTTATACATATTGGTTTTAATTATATAGCCGTGATAGTAGAAATGAACCTATAATACACATATGATTACGTCAGTGTTCTATTTATATATTTATTTTCTTGTACTATTATAAATTTTATAATCATTCACTTTAGTTTTACAGCCGGGATAGGAAAAATGATCGGACAGTAAAAATTATTTTCGTCGGTCTTTAATTTATTTATTGTATACTTTTAACATTATTTATTAAATACTAACTGGCTAAGATTGATAGCCAGTTAGTTCTAGGACCCTCCTGGAGCTCACCCAGCCTCTATAAAGTGGGCATCCAAAATAAAGTGGAAAATCTGGCAGTTGGACAAATCACATCCCTACAAAACCGTTGTTCAAGAAATGGTACAGTTTCTACCATCTACTGAACCCCAGACCTTTCATGTGTTGAAGTGGTACGGTTTTTTATTTATTAAATACTCATCTGCTTTAGTTACAAACCCTGCTATTTTATACAATAATATTAATACAATAATTTATTTCATCCACATTCAACTTAGTTATGTAGCTGGAAGCCATACATTTAATTACTCATCCTCATCAGCATGCAGCTCATAGAAGAATTCAAATTCCAAACAGAAATCCATTGATATGCTAAATGTTGTTTATTTTTTTCCTCTTTCCTTCTGGCCACTGTACGAGTGATGTTTAATTCTATTTTAGAATTCCCTCTGTTTCATTTGGAGCGGAATCACGTAGTAAAGGCTAACCGGGGAGCGATTGCTTTACTTGTTGTCGAGAGCAACTGCATTTGTTTAAAGGAATGACATTCCTTCTCTGGTATTTGGATCTTGATTGTCTTCGCCACGTTTATTTTCTAACAACAATGTCACATCGCAGTTAGAATATTTAATCGAAGGATTTGAGTGCTGTCACGTGCAGCACATAAAGTAACATCGATCTGCATCCTTACGAAATAGTAATGTAGAGATAATAAATAAATATATTTGTTGTGGCAATGTAGATGTATGTACAGCTAGTTAATTTTTTATCTTTATATTTCATTGTAACAAAAATATTATATATATTTTTTTATTAATAGTTATAATTTTTTTTAAATATTTTATTATAAAAGATTTGTCCAGGGCCGGGGTTCGAACCCGGGTCTTCCACGTACCCGTCGTGGTGCTCTCCCAACTGAGCTATCCTGGCTCGTACCACGATCAGACAAATCCATTCTCTTCACCGATCCCCGTTTCTCGTTCATCCCCGTGTTCTCGCAATTTTGCGATGGATACAAGGGGAAGAATGTTCATTTAATTAGGATCTTGTTGACTAACGTCATTGTATTATTTATAATTTTTTTTTATTAATTGTTATAATTTTTTTGCATAATGCTAGTGGATTGCCATTGTTTTATTATATATAGATAGTGAAATATTATTGACTGCTTATTAAGTGTTTAAAATTTGTTTAAATATTATTTTGATGCGTGCCTTAATCAATAAAAAATAAAAATGAATAATTTAATTAAATGATGTTCAGTTGTTTTTCTTTGTATATATTTATATATATATATTCTTCATATGTACATCACGAGGTTACTTTTTTTAAATTTCTTGCCAATGTTCCAAGTTACAAAATTTCTTTCCTCGTTTTAGATGTTCATTTATTTTCTTTTTCTTTATGTAGTGTAACGAGATATAAATATTTATTTTATTGATTAAATTTCTGTTGAAATGTTATTTTTTGGCGTATCTTTGATATTTTTACTAATAACGCTAGTACAGCGAATTTTCATTTATTAAATTTCATATAGAAGAGTTTTCTTGCTTAGTTCACATAACGCAGGAATATAATTAAATAGTTAAGGGTATTCATTATTGTATTGGTTGAAATTATTTACTAACTTTGCAATAATAGTTATACAATCTACAAAGGTATAGTATACTAACTTAACAATATTTTTTAATGTTTTTATTTTTAACAATAAACCATAGTAAAACAAGTTTAAAATTCTTCGAAAGAAATATATTATCAATAGATATTTACTCAGTACCAAATAGTTAAGATTCAAAAATTTCTCATTAAACGCATGTATATGTGTGCAGCTCTGGTGAATAAGTTGAATTTTGCCAAAAAGAGTTAATATTACTGAGAAAAGCAGAATCTTAGTTTTTGATTTGGGAGTGAAGTTGTAATATAAGCAATAGCTAATAATTCATAATAATAAATAATATTAATAAATAAGCCAAGTGACTAGGAAAAAAAAATTCATAATAAATAATTTCAAGACAAAGCCATAACAAAACTACCATTTTATTCAAACATATAAATATTGTATATATACTTTTAAAAATCATTTATTATTTTGGTTTTTGAAGCAATAACAGGAGCTGAATTCAAACAAAACTTTAAAAAATACTGTGAATTTTCCCCGGTATCTTACCTTATATATTTTTATTTTTTTTTACCATATCGGCCTGGTGGGCCTTTACATGGTTGTTATAATATTGATTTTTTTTATTTTTGATAACAATTGATTATGGGGGGTATAGTCTTCCCCGGTAATTATTTGCCTTTTCTATTTTTTTATTATGTCAAAATTTTACAAAGTGTTAATTTTTCTTTTGTCTTTTTTAAGATAAATATTTTATGAAGTGTTTAGATAAACTTTATATCACAAGAGCAAGTTGACACTTGATCAAACGCCCCTATTTTTAGACGTCCGTGTAAACATGATTAAACAGATACTGGAGTGTGCAATGAAACGTACTTCCTAAAGAATGACCGCTACAAAATATCACTCCATCCTAATGAAATTTTTTACAATTAATCGTAGTTACAATAAAACTGTAAATGTAAGAGGAATAGGTATAATTTATGGCATGAGAGATCATATTGAAAGAATATTGGAAAAAAAAAAACCTACAATTTTTCCATTGTATTTATTTGTACAAGTCTATACAAATAAATACAAATTTACTGACTTCTTCTTGTGGTTATAACTGGACATTATTGGGCAAATATCCTAGAAGCGAACTCCTAGGGAGTGTTGGAAAGAAATCTTTATAAATTCCAGACCTATTTATCGCAATTGATCCTCTTTTTCCTCTATACTTAGCAGTTGAAAACTTTTGGTCAAGGGCGGTTAGGTTCACGTCGACTAGGTCACTTCCAAGGTTGTATGCCTTGGAGAGAACCTGATGTTAGACTTCAGTAACATATTACATCATATTAAAACAAATGACGCAAACTATATTGTTATGCAGAGGATGAAAGCTAATGTAGCGATTACTAAAAGGAAACGCAAAATGCAATGCCTAGGGCACATAATATATGGAGATAAATACAGGATATATGCAACTGATAATGCAGGGGAAAATAAAACGTAGCAAGGAGACGACAATCCTGGCTTCGAAACTAAACTGAATGGTTCATGAACAGAGTAACTTTTCAGATCTCCCGGATCCAAAACACGAAAAGCTCTAATGATTGCCGACCTTCGGAACCAGAATTTTATTTCTCATATTTCTTCTCAATATCAATCCAAGAAGTGATATTGCTCTCTACTATCGACGGGTCTGTTAGGCTGTTGATGTAAAAGATATAATATTTGATCAATATAGATGTGAATTATTTGGCTATGTATTAGATTGATCACCATGGAGTGATGTTACTGTCTCTGTGAAATGTGCTATACATGATTTAAATTGGTGTGAATTTTTTAGTGAATGTTCTAATAATAATTGGCGAAGTGTTGATTGGTTAGTCATTTTCCGGTGTTTTAGAAAATTGAGGCTTTGTATTTTAAAATTTAAAATTTTAAAGATTTTGTATTCTAAAATAATTATTGGATTAATAACACTAATACTTGTAGGTGTAAGTGTAATGCAGTAACTTAAGTGAGGACGGCCTAGCTGAGAACAGGAGCAACTGCCGTTCATGGGCTACGGGAAAATCTTTTTTTTTTTCATTTCAGAAGAAGAAAAGAATCGACATGAGAAAAAAAAAGAACGTCCCACAGTAGGTAGTATTGTATAACACTTGAACAAAAGCATAGAAAACACTTTAAAACGAATTGAAAAAGAGAAGTTAAAAAAAATAGACTAGAAAATGAGAGAGACCGATAGTACGTATCTATGATCTACGTGTTTATAGGAGCTGATAGCTTTGTCGGAGAAAGTGTCTCACAACTGGATGGAGTTACGATCCTACGCTCCAAGGTCTCGGCTTCAACAAAGAATTTGCCAGGGAAACGTTGATATTTTTAAGCATACTCCATTTGAGATATAATTCAGCAATGATGGGTCCATTATAATTATACAAAGTAATAATAATTTACAAGAAATTAGGCATTTTAAATTATTAGACAAATTTGCTCGAACCTATGGCAAAATTTTAAAGGACTTAAAATTAGTTTTGGGAGCGGGGTATTTCAGTGGTAGAGCGCTGAGTTGCCGTTCCGAAGGTCCTGGGTGAGAACCGGCTGTTACTTAATTTATCTAATCTGTTCACACCCTGTGGGACCCGGAGATCCCCCGGAGAACACCCAATCTACATAAAGTAAGTACTCTTAATTTGGGAAAAACCTGGCGGTTGATCGTGTTCTAGGATTAATCACCCTGCACAAGCGTCGTCCAAGACACAGTACAGTCTCCACCACTTACTGAGCCTCAGATCCTTCATGAGTTATGATGATACTTTTATTTTTAACAAGTGGGGAATGATTGGGCTAAATAAAGATCGCTGATTGATATTAATAATATTACATTACGACAACGAGCTGAGCCGTGAGAGTTAATCTAGCCTTGAATTTAATCTGCTTCCTAACAATAATTCCTTTAAAAAAATAAATTTTGTAGAGTTTGGTTCCAATTGCTTTAATAAGTAAAAGAAAAATCTGTACCACTACAACCAATGAAGAGTCTTGGGTTCAGTATGTGGTAGAGACATTTTGTTCCTAAGACAAGTGGTGATTTTTGCGAGATCACGCTCAACCGCTAGGTTTTTTAACCTATTAAGGGGGAATTGATAGGCTAATCCCTTTTAAAGAGCCTAGGTTTGTCCAGATCTCACAGGGACCATCCTTCGCTGTAAAAATATTTAATGATATATCTGCCACAGCCGGATTTGGATCCGGGCCGCAACTCAGCGCTCTACCACTTAGATACTCCGTCCCCCTCATTATAATCATATAGATATATATTCCATAGTTATTACTCGTACTAATCTTCGAAGAATATGTTACGTATACAGTAATATGTCTAGCCATTCCAGGAATTACACGGAAATATGGATAAACTACACAAAGCAGTTAACATTTTACATAATTCTACGATATAATTAAACAAACTCTACTATACTGATCCAGCCTGCATTGTGAAAAACAGGAACAGCAGAGGCGTTAGGAATCGGAAGGAATCTGGACAAATCACAAGGCTCGGAGTGGAAGGTGGACTCCTGCCAGCCCCACTATTTCTGAACACTCTCATCATCGGCCCAACGCTGTCAGCTATCCCAGCAGCAGAGCTCCTGGGCCTGGGAGGATAGGAAGTGAGGGGGGAGGGCTAGGGGAAGGTGCAGTACGTAGTTGTAACTACTAGTACGGTGTCGGTCTTAACAGAACTAAAATAACTATAAGTAAAAAACATATAAACAATTATAAAAAAAAAACACTACAACTCATCAAGATTCTTGGGTTCAGCTTGTGGTAGAGGCTGTACTGTTTCTTAAACAACGATTTTGCAAGGCGGTGATTCGTACTAGATCACGCTCAAACACCTTCCTCCATATATTGGGTAAACACTTTACAGGTGCGGGGTAAGCCCAAGGGGGTCCTAGATCCCTACGGATCCATCCTCTGCTTTTAACAGGTTAAATAATATCCGCTACAGTCGAATTCGAACCCGGGACCTTGCAACTCAGCGCTCTACCACTGAGCCACTCCGATCCCATACAAAAAATAGATAAATAAATAAGGATAATTGTAAAACCGTTGTAAATAAATAAAATAAAAATTTTATTTTTCATCAGACGTAGCTTAATGGTTCGTGGCCATTTAGAAAATGGTCCGAATGGAGGTCAAAGAAACAATTCCTTAAATAGAGATACTATTTTTTAGATACCGACGTTCCTTGCCACATTGCAGGCCTTCTTCAGGCTAGATTGACAAGATACAATTTAAATGAAATAATTGAAATAGAAAAAAATATAAAAATTAAATAATATAAAAAAATGAAACAATTAATAGTAAACCAGATACTAAAGTAGGAATAATTTAAATTATAATAAATAAAATATTATAAATAAATAAAATAAGAGTTATTGGGGAGCGGAGAGGTTCAGTGGTAGAACTTGACGGAAATCCTGGTTCAGGACCCTCCTAGGGCTCACCCAGCCTCTATAAAATATTATAAAAATAGGCTACTCAAAATGAGGGGGGAAAATCTGGCGGTTAAGCGTGATCTAGGACAAGTCACCTCCTTGCAGAACCGTTATCCATTTAACACTACAGTCTCTACTATGTACTGAACCCCAGACCCGTTCACGAGTTGAAGTGGTACAGGTTAAGAGTTATTGGCAACTATGCTGGAAGCCCGGTATGTAATTCTTTTACTCATTTATTATTCTTTTGTGTTACTTTAACTTTAATGGTTTTTCTTCATGATTGTAACTCATATCCCCTAGTTTTACGTCAAAATTTAAAATAATACTTTTATTATATAATTTAAATTCTTCCTACTTTTGTTTCTGGTTTACTCTAATAGTTTGATTTGTATACATTGTTTTGTTTATCATTTCTGTCAAATATCTTTGTGTCCTGTCTATCGAGCCCTGAACAAGACGTGCAATGTTGGTTGAATTTCGATTTCTAATAAACATTTCTTTTACATCCACCCGGACCTTTTTCTTCTCCATACATATGAGGTAAATTAATAATTATTGAAGCTAAAATTAAATTTTATAAAAATAATGAATTTTGCCAAATAATAGATCGACCAGAGATGAGGAGTAACTGGAGGAATTGACATCTCAAGACTAATGTATTCAAAACATCACCCGCGAAAGGTCAATGCCATGAATAAACCATGAAAAAAAAAGACGAAGATATGTAAAGAAATTGTTAAAAAAAGTTCATTTCATCGCTTCTATGAGGATTATAAGTTGATATTTATAGCGTTTAATTTTAAAGGAAAGCAATGTTTAATAAATTTTTTCATCAGAGACATTAAAGGTCAAAATAGAATGGCATTTTTCATTAATCTTCAATAATTATTGGATGACCATAAATATAATTACATGAAGGAGAAAATAGACCGTTACAGTAGCGGTGATATAACTAGAAGTTAACAAAAAATAACAAGTTATTATAACTGCTCTAATGGTAGTTATTACCTGTAACACTACAGTCCTTGGAAAGGTCTGGGGCTGAGTAAATGTTAGAGACTGTACTGTTTCTTGGACGACAGTTGTGGAGGGAGGTGATTTTTCCTAGATCACTCTCAACTGCCAGATTTCCCTTCCTTACAGAGGCAGGGTGAGCCTCAAGAGGGTCCTGAGGAGATTGTCAAAAGTGTTTAAACGAAAAGGTACAAATTGACTAGGGAAGAAGAAAGGGTAAATACAAACGAATTGAAATAATAATAATTACTATTTCCATTTCGATAAAACGAATATAACTAGGCTTAATTTTAAAATTAGCTACTAATTAAAAAAGGGATATAAGTTATCAGGAAGAAAATGGTCCGGGCAAAAGTAAAAAAAAATCTTTAGTAAGGAGAATTGTTGATTTTAAAGCCAACGTTTCGACCCACATTGAAGGTCTTCTTCAGGTATAATGGGGTCCAGGCTTGACTTCATATTATATATATTATACCCGTACGAGTATATTAAATTATTATTATTTTTATGTTCTATAATATTTAAAAGGAAGCTAATGAAAAATTAAAATTTTTAGTTACTTAACTCGAAGCGACAATCAGCGAAACTCATACCTAATTTTTTTATTGCTCGTACTCTAAAAAAAATCTTCATAAAATAACTTAAAAATGACTATGCAAAGGAGCTGAGCAATTAGTAGCGATGTGGTGATTGACTTGTCATTATCAGGAGGCCGTGATAAGGCGACTCTAATCTTTTAATGGTTACTCCTGCTTACTAAAGCAGTTGCAGCAGCTGTGCTAGCTAGAATCTATCTTCTTCAGCAACTTTAATCTTCAAACTCTAAGATATAGTTAATATAACGTACACTGACAAGTATACATCTGTAAATCACATACTAAAAGAACATCATTATAGCCAATCAATAGCAAAACAAGGGGTGAATGATGTCATAAAAATTAATAATAATAACAAAGGAACATCGGATGTTATAAGAAATATGAGTATAGCATTTTACGGACACTTGCTAAGAATAAAACCCATACGATTGACGAACCGGATTTTTGCCTATTTTTTATAGAAAGCAAGACCGAAACAGCCTGTTTCGAAGAGTGGAAAAAGACTTACAGAAATAAGGATTACTAGAGAGGATATTGAAGAATACGACCTTCTTAGCATGGAGCCCGATCCCCAACAGGGTTTTCAGGAAAAATCAAAGCTGACAACGGGAAAGTAATGGACGGAGGAAAGAAAGAAGAAACAGCAGCGATTTATGAAGGAGCACATGGGAAAGATCAAGGCTAAGATAGGACAGTAGAAATGACCTGGTTCTTAGTAGGCCAATAAGGAAAATAAATAAATAACAAATAAAATAAGAGAAATCTAATAATACATCTCTAATAATAGTGGGATCGCACTGTAGTTAAAGAAGGAAGGATAAGTACGATACAATATTTACATAAATCTAACATTAAACAATATTCCAACTAATATTGGATGTAAATAGTTGGGGGTGCAGTCAAAAAAACATAGTTAATAAGCTGAAACTTCTTATATTATATATGTGCCGATGTTTCGACCTACTGTGTAGGTCATCTTCAGGGCTATGAGAAAACAGACAGAAAACAGAATAGACTGTAAAAATACATAAGATAGAGATACAGAAAACATAACATAATATAGAGATATAGAAAAATTGAGCGAACAAAGTGAAGGATATATTATGAAAGGATATATGAATAAAGATGATTACATGTAGATGTATAGAAAGGTGATAAAGCAAAACAAAATACACAGAGAGAAATGAAGTTAAACAGAAAAAATAAAATGGAAAAGATATAAATATAATGAGTATGGAAAACTTCGTATAATAAAAATAGAATTGTATTGTAGAGAAAAAAAAATAAAATAAAAAAAATGTATGAATGTATTATTTATAAATTACCTCAAAACAAAACAAATCCAATTAAACTGGTGGATAAAAATAAGCACATTTTTCTAAAATCTTAGTAAACAAACATTCTTTCTCGTACCTTCTCCTCCATATGAATTCGCATTAATATGAATCCAACATATTTCTACTCGTTCCACATTCTTTTTTATTTCTTCATTTGACTGAAGCCCAAATTGATCCCACTCTCTGGGTATGAGCACCTGTGGTTAAGTCAACGAAATATTTTGAATTGTTAACAACGTATTGTTTACACCGTATGCCTTCAAATGTGATTTATTTCCTTATAGGCCTTCCAGCAATCACAGTATATTGTTGTCCTAGATCGTATTGGAGCTTTAATGCAAGGAGTCAGCATTTTAGCTGTTCTACATGGGACAGAAGATATGAAACACTCCCTAGTTTCCTGCATACGCCTCCAAACACCCACTGCTGCGGGTATATGTTCGCAACATTATATTTCGTTTTGGAGAAGAAGGACTCATCGAATTCAACAATTTGCTTTATTCCCTTATAAGCCTCCCAGCAACAAATAAATTGTAGCCCCAGATCGTATTAGCATTTATAATTAGGTTACATGTTAAATTTCTCAAACATATGGAGTTATTTCACATAAGTAATCATAATTACCGAATATGTAATCTGCAAGCGTTTTCCGAAACAGACCGCCTACCTAATAAAAACAATAGTACTAATAAAAGCATATCAGTTTACGACTCAAAACCAAACCCGCAGGTCACCCTTAACGCAATCTTCCAACTTGCGCTTCGATCAAGCATCTATTCTACTTTATTTAATAAGTCCAATTCTGTTCTAGTATACTCTGTTCGAGCAATATATTATACAGTTCAGGCGGTAGATGAAATCATACTACTATATGATAGCAATATAGAAGATGAATTGGCTAGATGTATCCAAGTATTTGGCGGAAGAAACATTTTTAATGGATATGTGAATAGTTTGGTGTTATGCTTACGATTGAGCAACGAAGTTTATGCCATAGCTGAGTAGAGTCCTATTATGTTATAGGAGTTTATATATATTTAACTTATTTATAAGAGTAAATGCTAAACATGGTTACACGTGTAATATAGAGAAAACATTTAGCAGAACATTTACAACACTTTAAAAAGAAATCAATACTTCGAAATTTTTTATTCTAAAACTTACAATAAAATATTCTTATATTGCCGGGATTTAAAAACTCCATCTTTCAAATAAAAGCTGTTACCGAATATGTTTTATAGATGACGTTCTTGGAAAATTTAAATCATCCTTGGAGTCATTAATGATAAATAATTCGAAAATGTTTGAGGAATAGAGTCTTTATAATCGTAAATTTCGTATATGGGGCACAACTCCAGAATAGCCGCGTATTTATATGCGAAATTCGTATTTATAAAAACCTGTAACTCTACCATTCATGGAGTGAAGGCCTTTCAGACCATGGCGGGGACTGTACTGTTTCAAAGATAATAGTTGTGGTGGGGCATCTCGTCCGCGATCAAAATCAGCGTTTTTGAGCTAAGCCTTCAGAAGCGATTGTATTGGTTGAATGTTTTTAATTCAGGAACGACACACCTGCTATTATAGGAATGACATAAAGTTTCAAGCTTTTAAAAATTGTCTAATGGTTAATAAAATAATAGCAATACCATAATTACAATAGTAATGCTTTGCTTTATTTTAATTACAATAGCTAAATTTTTATTTTTTTAACTCATCTGGTTTAATTTTTAGAAGAAATGGAACTTTAAAATACATCTATTGAAAAATTAGTTTTTTTTTTATGACATTGTTCTTTTGAATGAGCAATCTGGCTGTTAACAGATTAAATCATTTATCTGTCACAGCCAGATTCGAACCCTGTATTTTTAGCACAGTATCATATACATAGAATCCTAATGAATAGGAATTTTAATCTCAATTCAAAACAGTTAGTTATATCAAATTCCGCAAGATAGCAGCAATAGTGTCAATATCGGGAGGTATACGTATATTAAAAACAAGAAATACTCCCCTAACATATTCCTCTGCGAATATCCTTTGTGGAAGATATACAGTTATTTTCTATATATTTTTCCTCCTTCAAATGTAATATCAATTTCAATTTTATGTTAGAATACAATGGTTGAATTCAAAACGGGGTCCCGCGACAGTTCTCAAAGGTGGATGATTAAGATGGCATGTGGATATTCTCGGCTAACTTCAGAGGAAATTCATACCTTCCTCATCCCACCAGTTAACAAACACGCTCTTTTATTATTTCCTTCTCGGAAAAGGTTCAATGGAAATTCACGTCTGGGAATAACATTCCGTGTTTACCATTCGCTAATTGGAATCGATTTTTGACGAAGGCATAAAACAGATCTAATCGTTTATGTTTGTTTTGTTTTTTGCAATATTGTGTTAAATATAATCTGAAAGCGAATTTTTATCTAATCATGCAGAAATAGTGTTATTTGGATCGCCTTATCATTTGAAAACGTTTTCGATATTAATGCTGAGAAAGAGTAATATATTCAAAGCTGGTTAACAAATTGGTAATATTACAATTCAATTAAATCTCTCCAATATATATAAAAAAGTTTTTAGTGGCGAAATATTTTGTCGGCGTTGCTTAGCAACTGATCTTTTCTTTGTCATTTGTCATTGAGTCATTTGTCGTGCTCGATCAGATCAGCCAACTTTCAATCATATTAATAAAAATTAGAAAATCTTAAACACACTGTTCCTTTCTTCTTTCAGCCGATACACAAAATATAGGATTGTTTTTGAACATAAATGGGTAATATGGAATGCTACATCTGATACTAATATTTGATTTCAAGACTCTTTTTTCAATACAAATAATGCAATGAAATAAGGTTAAGTCTTATTAACTAATATCAAGGGGGGAATTTTCTCATATTAATTATATTTTTGATATATAATACAAGTCTAACAGATCACTGAACTACTTTTTAAAATTCTTTTGTCATGCTCGATTAAGTTATAAATTTTGTAGTTATAACTATAAATTACATACCAGTTAGTTATATGTAAAATTATAAACTATAATTATTTATTGAAAAATATTAGTTGACCTTATCAAGAAAATTCTCTTATATAGGGAGAAATTTTTATTGGTTACCCAACGTTTCGACCCACATTGTAGGTCTTCTTCAGGGCTAGTTGATGGACAAGGGGTTACCATTAGACTATAGTCCTGATAATTCATAGTCTAGTGGTAACCCCATGCCCATCAACTAGCACTGAAGAAGACCAGCAATGTGGGTCGAAACGTTGGCTTACCAATAATAAATGTTCTCCCTATATAAGAGAATTTCCTGACCTCTATCCGGACCATTTTCTTCCTCATATAATTATAAACTATAATTGATTTATAATTATAAGCTATAAATTAGTCATAAATTTAGTTAAGTTTGCAATATTTTGAAAAATGGAAATTACAAAAGTGGTGTTTCTTTTTTTTTTAAGCCGTTACACAAAATATAGCACTGTTTTTAATTTAAATAAAATGCATTGATAATAAAAACACAACCTACATCTAAAGATAATGCAGAGAAACATGATAAGAATAACTATAATTTTGTTTTATCTACACAACAAACCTATAATAAAAACTTCAATATTTCATTTTATGGAAAATACTCTAAAAACATACTAAGTGAGTACTCATATTTTAAGAGGTTCACTAGGGGGTACCAAATAAGTACTAAAGTGAACTTTAATTTCTAGAATATTATTGGGGGGGCCTCCACTAAAACGGTAAGGAACTAATTTAGTACAATTGAACGAACAGTTATATATTTTGTAAAATAGGGATTGTCCGCCATTAGAGTGGTTATTCCCTCGAATGTAAAAAAAAAGTTATAATATTATTAATATAATATAATATTATTATTAAAAAAATATTTTCATTCCAAAAGTAATTTCTATATTAAACCATCGGCACGCACATACGCACAGCGCATTCACACATACCGATTTAACACTTCAAAGCGTTACGAACCACTTTTTCCCTTTCATAATTAAATATTAAATGAGTGTAATTAATGACCCCGTACGACTAATTATGGTAATTATTACATTGATAAAGTATGTATGACGCTTTATATTGAAGGTGTTTTGAAGTGGGCTCATAAATATTATGATGGTAGAAGGGATAATATTTCTTTCCTTGAACCTGTCCAACTGACATTTATATCAGCTAGAGCGTCAAAATCAAGGATATATATCTTTAAAAAAAAATATATGTGTGTGTGTGTGTGTGTGTGTGTGTGTAAGATTGGTGACTTTCATTTGTTCTTTTTTTAAATTTTAAATACGATAAAATTTAAGGGTAGTTTATTGTACATTATATATGTAGGAAAGAAATTCGTTGACTGGTAGATACTATAATAGGATGTAAATAGTTGGGGGTGCAGTCAAAAAGTTTGGTCAGTTACCTTCTGCACCGAGCAGCCACTCCTATTGGCCCTGAAGGTGACCTACACAGTAGGTCGAAACGTCGGCACATATATAATATAATAAGTTTTAACTTATTTTCTGTGTTTTTTTGACTGCACCCCCAACTATTTACACCCTATTACATTATATATGGTTTTAATGCACTTTATTATTGTAAAAAAAAATCGTCTTTGATGAATATAATATTAATAATAAATTATGCACCCAATTTTTGAAAATATTTATAATTTAACTGATCGAGCACGGCAAAAGACCTAACAAAAAGTATATCCTCGATCCGTTGCTAGGCAGATAAAATATAACACCACTAAAAAATTTTTTATATAACAGAGATAATAACATTAACTATTAATGTTTTAAGGTCGACGGTGAATTATATGAAGGAATAAATAATCATAGTACAGTCTCTGTAATATATTTCTATCCTGAAAGCTCTGAATGATAATATATTACGCAGACTGCACCCTTACTATTCCGCAATATTAATTCAAAGTCCTTGACTTCAAGACGCTATTAGATATCAGATCAGATTCGTTCACATATCTCAGGCGTGACTAAAGTAGTGAACTCACTACACCTAGATCACTCGAAGGAATTGTGATGGCTCGGAAGTCGGAATTCGTCATTCGCTAAAAAGAACCACAACTCTTTTCCCAGAAGTTTGAGTAAAAACTTTTCACGAAAAAAGACTCATCTCTGCATCATCAGTTCTAGTATTCTAGTCATCAGTCATGAGCACTCTAGTTCGAAAC
Organism: Troilus luridus; assembly: GCA_964056705.1. Classification (NCBI taxonomy): domain Eukaryota; kingdom Metazoa; phylum Arthropoda; class Insecta; order Hemiptera; family Pentatomidae; genus Troilus; species Troilus luridus. Next base: position 95,298,339 of record OZ057415.1, on the reverse strand, counting down.
GTCACTTGGTGTATTAACCTCTTTATATCGCGATTTTACGACTCCTATTTTTGAAAACAAAAAATGCAGTGAAATAAGATTAAGAAATTAATATATTTTCTAAATCTATAAAATAAAATATTGCATTGTTTTGTTTAATGCAAATTACACAATACCTGAAAACAATAATAAGCGGTTACTATTCATAATTTAATAGACTTGCTAGGAGTGTACACAAGTACTTAATAGACTTGCTAGGAGTGTACACAAGTACTTAATAGACTTGCTAGGAGTGTACACAAGTACTTAATAGACTTGCTAGGAGTGTACACAAGTACTTAATAGACTTGCTAGGAGTGTACACAAGTACTTAATAGACTTGCTAGGAGTGTACACAACAAGTACTTAACTGAACTTAAGTTTCAAGAATAATCTCGGGGTGCCTCTACTAAAATATTAAGTACCTACTGAACTAAATTAAATGAAAAAAACACCTGTACTACAACAACCCGCGAAGGTTCTGGGGTTCAGTACATTTTAGAGACAGTACCGTTTCGAGGTCAGGGGTTAAATTAAACGAACAGTTGTTTATTTAGTGAACTAGGGATCGATCCGCCTATACAACAGGTGTATAAAAAAACCTTTTTTTTAAATTGCTTTGATTTAGTTAACTGATCTTAATGATATTTCTTGCGCCGGTTTCAAAAATAACATTGTTTTTTTTTCTACCACGTAAGGCTTGCCAATAAAATAAAGTTGAAGTTTTTATTATTGGAAGAAGTAAAAAACGGAAAATTTTGGATTTGTTTTTATTATTTTAACATGAAGTATGTTGACTTTGTCTTTCAACATTTTTAACTCCAGGAATAAGAGTCTTTCTGATTGGCCACGTCTGCTTGACGTAGTGTTGTTTCCTGTCACAGCTATCCCATTCATAGAGGAAACATGGAAACTTTGTGTAACCTCTCTATCGGTTACCACTGTAAGCTTTCAAAACTCTTTTTGGATGAATCGATGAAAAGTCTCCATTCCTATGGTTCATACGTGACTTGTGACTTATCTAGGGGTGATGGAATTTTTTCACTATTTTTCAGAAATCAGCTCAAAAATTAATGTTAAACGTACTAGTTAAATATAATGCAATTTTTTTCTCGCAGACCTTTATATGCGGACAAAGTCTTTTTAATGCTCCTTTAGTACAAATGTCCTCCCCTCCGTAGATAAAAAAATAAAAGTGTAATATATTTATTAAAAATCTGGGGCATAAAGCGTAGAAATATCTACTGATTCAACATTTCAGAGCGTTACGCACATTTTATACCATTTCATAATTACATATTTAATGAGTATAATAATAAATGGCTCGCTATGGGTAATTAAGTCAATTATTACATTGATAAAGTAGCAATCTTTACATAGGAGCTGTTAATAAATAATATGATCGCTGAGGGCATAACATTTCTTCCCTTGAACGTGTCAGTCAATTACATCATCGATAGCAGTCGTTCCCAACCTTTTGAAATAAATAAAAAAAGTTTTGGTTATTTTTCTCTTACCAGTACTTTATCTTTGATTGAATGTTATAATGATGTTTCCTGTTACAGTAAAACTAAATGTTTTGTTTTTAATGAAATACTTGTTGTTTTTTCATTTTGTGCAAGGGGGGCATGGGAGGCTTTCATTCGAACAAGGGGGGGCGTGCGACATCAAGGATATATATCTATCTCTATTGATATACATATATTCATCAGTTATTGTAAAAATATGTCTTATATCAATTGTTTTTAATTACATTTAAAACTGTAAAAATCCAAAATCAGTTTTTCTTATGGTTAAAAAAAATCTAATAGTTAATAAAAGAAATTCAATGCCATCATTACAGTAGGAATGCTTTCTGTCATATTCCTAAAATGTATAGTCCACACTGACATACATTATACATTATGACAAACACTGAAAACACCTGGCTAGAAATTTCCAGCTGTAAGTTACATTTTTCTTCTGCCTTTTTACTTCATATTTATGTTCCAATGTTATGATGATTATCACTTTTAATATACTGTTCAAAGTATCTACCGCTCAATTTATTTCATAATTCTTTATTATACCCATACCCGGAATTTTTATTTATTTAACTCACAAGGAACTTTCAAATACCATTAACTACTTTATCTTTAACATAACTTTGAATAATTAGTTTTTTTTCTAGGAATGACGTCGTTCTTTTGTAGGAGCGATTTTTGTAGAATTAGAAACGTAGTCATAAGTATTCTAGCCTGAGACGTCACTCGGCTATTTGCTCCAATATGAAGAGTAACATCCCACACTCTCTAACCCGCTATGATACCGAAGAAGGGCGGTCATGGCTCGCCACGACAGGATGATCACTGAACAGATGCTCGGGCGAGAAGACTATATTTGGCAGCGTGGGCAACGACTTAGTTCCATCGCCCACTCTGCGGCGCGACCAGCGCGTGGGCGGTCTCCGAACCAGCTTCATTTCTCCCTTTATTAGTTATGTATTACGAAGGATACCTGTCCCGGTCATGTAAATGGCCCGACGGAGAGATATGCAAATAGATTCCTCGGCGTATTAATGTCTGCTACAGTTAGAGAAATCTGTCTGGTTTATACCTGGCTGTCTCTGTGGGGTTGGTAGAAGAGCACTCATTAATTCCAACTATTATTTATATCCTTGTGACTGTGTGATATCCTTTATCGTCTTGTTTGTTACACATTCCAAGCAATATGTCAGGATTAGTGGATGCGAACTGCTTCATTTACAATCCACTGAACTGACCGACATGGTTCAGAAAATAATCATACTGAAGCATGAGACCGCCTCTAGAAATTCCAAAAAAAAACCAATTCATAAGTCTCTAAAATACTGAGGAAAAACTAGCCAATCATCGTTTCGGAAAAAATAGCCCATTATGGTATCAAGTCATACATCGAAATAAACTCACACCAATGAAGATCAAATGCAGCTCAGCTCACATCAACAATCCAAACGGACTCATCGAAAAGAGAAACAGTAACTTCACTTCAAGAATTTCATCAAATATGAAGCCAAAGACAGGTTAAAAGCGATGGAGAAAGCGCTTGGAAACATAAGTTAATCGAGGAATATTATTTATTGTCTTATGGTGGAGGGAATAAATTATTAATTCCTCGATAAGAATAATAAAAAAGTCCATAAGTTAATTAGTGGTTAGAAAGCAACTAGAAATGTCAAAAAGCTGTTCGTATATTAACTTCCTATCGCTTACCATTTCATTGTGGTCTGTGATTAGTCAGTTGATATGTGAAGTTATGCATTTGAAGAGACTTAATAATAATATAGCTTAGCGTACCCAAAGACTCGAAGCCGATATATCTAATCTCTGCTAACAAACTTCTGTCCACGGACCACTACTCAAACCCAAATCCGTCAGATCAGTCTTAACACAATCCTCCCACCTACGACTCGGTTAATCCTTAGATGTCTAACCAGTCGGCACATGTAAGGATCTTAGGAGATCGCCCGCCAAGATTAAAAACCAATCTTAATCTTCGTGAAACTATCACTTCAATAACATTAACCGAGTGCAGGCTACTGAAAACCTAAGTCATTGTATTTTTGGAGTTAATTTCCTTTGTAGTATGGTTTCTTGTATTTTATTTTGTGACTTGTTTTTTTCGGTTGTTTTTTTTTTTGGATGTATTTTATTTATTTATTTCCTTTGCTATTATTCATGAAGATGACCTTCCTTATATGGTCAACCATATCCTCTTCGATATAATTATTTATAAGTATCTGGTGGTCCACAAAATGGATATTTGATTGTCAATCCTAAACACAAGTCTAATCTCTTCAGAAAGAATTCACTAAATATCGATGAGAGATAACAATTTTAAGTAGTTTTTTATATGAAAAAAATCTAAGTATTATAATTTCCTTAAGAAACAAGAGGAGGATAACGATTACATGGCCTAAATTAATATATCTCCTTTCTTTTCTGCTTCCTTACTCGTTAATTTCCTAAAAGACTAAACACCTAAAAGATAAAGGTCTTATTGGTGGCTTCGGCTTTGAGATTGATCCCAGTTAATTGCACTCTTACTAAACAGTAATTATGCAAATGTGAGTTAGGAGGGCGCCGAAAGGAAGGCTAAAATGGGAACTGTATCAGTAACAAGATCTCTGTCAGAGCTATCTCTCAACGCCGGGGCATGGAGGTGACTTTAATCCTACTGGTGATCGTGGCGCTTCCAGTGTCGGTTAAATCAACTATGGGGGGGGGGGTTGCTAAGCGCCTCAAAAGGACACGCAATCATGTTTCCTAGCTACGTTCACTATCGCAATACCGTAATGTAACTTTTATTATCGCTTTAATAGGATTGGTATCTGATCCGTAGGTCGTCGCTTCGAGGTGAGTCACAACAAGTTTTACTATTCATTCCTTTCCCTCATAATATTTTTCAAACATACAAGTCGTCAAGAGCTTTAGTGTGGAAAAGAGAATATAATTATGGGTTATAAGACTTTCCGGTAATCATTTCATTAAGAAAGATATGTTTCAACTAACGTTTCGAAATATAATGATAATAAAGACTTTAATTATTCTGCGACAAGTCCCTTTAGAATAACAATACAGGAATGATGTAAAAACTAAAATGTCTAAATGGAGAATAAATAAAAAATTAATTTTTAAAAAATATATGAATTACCCCTTAAAGCAATATTTAAAGAAAACTATTTCTTAAAAAAGAAGAAGCAATACAGGAAAATAGAAATAAGATAACAATAATTACAGACAGAGAAATAATTGACAGTTACATATGTATATATACACGTATATACATATATATATACCTACCCACATACATACCCACACATACATATACCTACAAATTTTTGAAAACCAAATAACGAAAAAAGAAATAAGAATATGAAAGAATGATAACTATTAAAAAAAAAAAAAAGTAAATATGAAAATATGTGACTGGAAGTGTGAACATCAAAATTAGCAGAGAAAGAAAATGTAAGTATATGCGCACCTCACTCACATACAATTATACAGATACACACATATATGTATCGAATATATCATCCATCCATCACTTAGAAAACCTTAATCTCAAAACTGAACAAACTATTTCCAATTTTTTGGGAATTCTAAGGAAATTAGGTGATTGAATAAACGGGATTGAAAGGTTGAAATATTATTGGAATGACGAATGGAAGAAGGTATAGAGTTCCAAAAAGATGAGGATCGGATAAGGAAAGCTCTGTCAAAACCTGATGTTCGGTGGGATACTGTATATAGATCTGAGAGCCGAGAACGGGTGTTACGGGAGTGGACTGTGGTTTTGAATTGAAGGAGATCGAAAATGTATATAGATGATGATGTGTTTGTTTAAACGTTCCTTTCTGAATTAAATGATTACCAAAATCTACCCATTAAACATAATTACATATATTTTCCACACTGAAGCTCAGGATTACTTGTAGTATTTTTGAAACATGTTAAAAGAGAAATGAATGAAATGTTGGAACATGTTACTCGACTCGAAGCGACGACCTGCGGAACAGATGCCACCTCAGCGCCTCGATCTCAAACGATATCCTCTGTTCTAGCTCCGTTCGGTTTCGCAATAGCGCAATGTAACTTTTATAGTTGCTTTGATATGTAATAATTAATTAATATCATTGGGTTTTCCGTAAGTTAATTCGGGATGTTATGTTTTCTTTAAAATACCCCACGTAATAGTAAACAATTTACGAGTATGTTTCTTGGACTTCTGACTTTAATAAATGTAATCACTTATTAATCATCTTGCAAATAAAAAAATATTTATACCTCTCTAACATGTTCCTGCTTGCAAATGATTCAGTCTTTCTTAAATGTCAAAGCGTGAATTTCGCATAATTTTGTTTTATGAATTCTAACTCGGCCGGAACGGCCAGAAATATTAACGAAGTCTGTGGTAAAGACTATAGGAGTTGCTACACTGGTCAACGGTGGTTCCACAAATTTTGAGAGAGAGAGATTTGAGCTTTGAAGATGAAGAAGGACATCGTAGAAGTTCTACCCTCCATGACGGTATTCTCCGAGCTTTGGTGAAAGGGAATCCCAGAACAACTGTTACAGAGGTAAACAAACATGTTTTTCTTAAAGATAATGATACAATTCAAAAATTCAATTAACATAAACTTTTTAATATTAGGTTTTTTCTTTTTAAAGAAATTCTGCATTATTTTATTTTTCAGTCGTGATCTGTAACTGTAATTCGAATTGATACTGTATTAGGTACAAATCTATGAGACAACAAAAATCATTTTAATTAAAGAAATAATAATTTTAATTGGGGAGCTAATTGCGAAAATCATCAACAACTAATATCAACTACAAGAACCCTTTTTGTAACATCAGTGTAACCTTCTCCCTGCAGTAGATAATGATCGATCTGTAGCGATGTGCTGAATCACTAAACGAGTCACTTAGTGATCAGGCAAGCAGATTTGGCCAGCATGCAGGAACAGTAATGTGGGAACGCCGAACCCCATCGTCAAGTCCACTTCACATCAGCAGAAATTGTTAATGAGAGTAATTACCAATCGAAAATTTAATAATTATAAATTAATGTAATTATAGATTAATTTTTGTAAGTATAGAAGATGTGAAAATTTAAATTTACATATTAATTAAAATTAGCAAATGATGAAAAAGATACATAAATTGTAAATAAGAATGCAATAGAAAAAAATTCAAAAAGTAAGGCCTTGAATCTCTCAAATAATGACAATGCAGACCTGTCAAAGTTTCGCAGATTCAGGCACCATCAGGGGACATACATACAGCGAAAAAACACATCATAGAAGTGTAACCCACCTCACATCAAGTCTAAAAAGACTCATCAAATAGGGACAGCACCTTTGTTGTAGAATACCCCCTTACATACATTTTCACTCTCCACAGTTAATAAAATGTAAAGGAATTGTTTTATTTTTTATTATTTCTTCGATGAAATTTACAACTGTATTATCCTAATACAACAAGTAAATAGAATGAATGATACATATTGGCATGAACAACAAGAAGTAGAGAAACTACTGTGGTAGTACTCAAATAACAAGTTCAACTTAGAAGGTCACGAGGCCATCTTCTTTTCAGGGGCCTCAGAGGATTGTGAGGAATCGATGCTAGGTTTGAAACTAGTGTGTTTTAGTGGGAATAAAGTTTCTCATAAAAAGATTGATATCGGATTCGGGCCGAATCAATAACAAATGGGACATTAAGGTCGTTATGGATGACTTTATTCTTAACAAAATAAGGAGAATTGAGGATTTTACGAAGGATTTTGGATTGTAGGGATACAAGTGGTATTCGAGAGGTATTCGGATACGAGAGGTATTCGATGGCTTAGTGGAGCCCCAAAGCTCTACTCCGTAAGTCCAGATGGGTCTAATGATTGTCATACATATGAGTCTTTTGTGATTAATTGAGAGTATAGAGCGTTTGTCTTGTAAATGTTGAAGTAGCCTGAAACGGCGAGCTGTATCTTGTCGTTTCAGTCTAGTATGTAAAGGAATTTAAATTTTATAAACTAATCAAAAATGAATAACTCAGAAAATAATCTACAATAAAAAGATATATCTACTTCCCCAAAGTTTTTACTTCGAACAATTAATAATATTGTAAGGAGTAGAAATATTATTAATAATTCAATTATTAATAACTCAAAATTTAATAAAGTAATCCCCTCCTGACTACATTACTTGGGTAATTACTCTAAATAAAACAAAAGTAATTATTGAATTGGGAATAATCATGCCATGTATAAAAAGCATAATAAATAAGATAAGCCCTTTTCCCCACATTTTTAGTTTCAGCCATTAACAACATTGTGAGGAATAAAGATATGATTAACTAGTCAGTAAGAAATATATTAAATGAATCCCATCATGACAATTACAGTAATAGTTATATATAATTATCAATAATCATATAGTTATAAATTATAATCATTTTTGTCAACCCCTTGATTTAAATAAATAAATAAAATTCGTTTTAATTTATAAAATGAATAAAAAAAAAAAATCAAGTTCTTTACGTAGGATAAGCGAGATACTTTTTCAAGGGGGCCAATTGACATTCCGTCTGTCCAATTACAGACCTCAGTAAGAAGGACTTGTGTGTAGGAATTTTACATTATTTTTTTATTTTTTACAAACTCTGATTAAAGATGGCGGTCGTCTTAATGATTGTGTATACTGAAAAATCTGTTTAGCAGTGACGACTAAATGTGTCCTTCATTTGGAATTTGTCATGAATATTCATAGAAGGAATTTAAAATGGTATGCCTGAGTGTTTTTAATGATTATTCCATATTTTTTAATTACAATCGTGAGTAGATTTAATTATATTTGAATGAAGAATAAATGTTCAATTGAACAATGGATTCTATTCTATTTACAAATTTAATGAAAAAACTAACATATAATAAAAAAATAAATAGAAAAAACAAGTAATCGAAGCAATGAGAGACAGGTCTCGTGTTTAAAAATACATGGGACGGTTGACTACAGGCAGGCTCTAAAGATAGCGACCCTAACGGATTACACTACTAGTCCACTTTCTACAAGTTTGTTTTGGCTAGTTGCTTGTTCAATATTCCTTCCTCATAAACATTTACAGATATGAATTTGGACGAATGGTGAAAAATTACAATGGTTGTAAGTTTACTAGAGAAAATCAAAAGAATAAAGATGACATCAAAGCTTGTAGGGGAAGATGATCCAGGCATGGAAAATGATGTTTATTGTTAATTCTCAGTCGTTAGCTACTAAATACGAATGAAAAAAAAAAAACATCAATAAATATGGGCTATAATATATCGAAACAATGTCATTCCGTCCTAGTAGACATTTCTATTGATTTTTTTTTAATAAAAAAAAACCTGTACAAATACAACCCGTGAACGGGTCTGGGGTTCAGTACATGGTAGAGACTGTACTGATTCATGGACAACGGTTCTGTAAAAACGTGACTTGTCCTAGGTCAAGCTAAACCGCCAGATTTTTTCCCCTTCCCTTATATTGGGTACCCTATTTTAATAACATTTTATATAGGCTGGGTGGGCACCAGGAGGGTCCTAGATCGTATATTATCCATCTCCCGCTGCAAACAGACTAAATACAAGTCTTGGCCTGCAGCGGGATTTGAACCAGGATTTCCGGCATGGCAACTCAGTGGTAGAGCACTGATTCGCTCCGCTCCTCTTTTTTTTTTTTAATAATAACATTTAAAAATAACCACATGACTTATTACAGTTATATTTATTTTTTTAAGCACAGTTTAATTACCTTTCCATTTTGTACATTTCCTGTTTTCCGCACTATAGTTTCCAATGAGACAAAAAAAAAGGTAATAATAATAATGCAATGTAGGTCGGAAGTAGCCTTCCAACTCAACAAAAACTTATATAACAAAAAATCCCTCTCTTAATAATAAGGCTTAGCGAACCCGAGGGCTCGATTCCGACACCACCAACCTCTGCTTACAAACCTCCGTCCACGGACTTCTACGGTTCTAATAAAGTCCCTTTCTTGGAAATTTAAAATAAGACATTATGATACGGTGATTAAACCTGAAGCCGTCTATGCAGCGGAAATACATCACCATTAAGGGCCTAATTGATAAGTTGGAGATTATAGAACTGGAGATATTAAGGAAAATTTCATGCCCTAAATTCTCCTTCGATAAAGTAGTCCACACCAGAAAAGAGACCCTTTACGAAGCAACAGAAAGAATCACCGACACAATGAGGAAAAGAAGGGTTGATTTCTACGGACACATACTGCGAACGAATGCAAAGAGTATTTGAATTCCATATAAATTCAAAATCTAAACCAAATTGGTATGAGGAAGCACAGAGAGGTATGGGAGAAATTGGAGCTACGGAGGATATGCTTAGGGATGGAACCGCCAAGAGGACCCGAGAAATCAGCGATCAACGATCAAAATCTCCGATGAGGAGTAGGAGATCGGAGGGGATGAAGCGGTACTGGGCGGAGGGAAAGGCACATGCAAAGAACAATATGTTGCACAAATGATTTATCCGAAGTACCCCAAAGTTGGGTGAAAAAAAAATTATAATTATTAAAATCCCAAATATTCTTTTCAAATCTGAACTAAATTGGATATCTCTGATTCCTTGATTGACAAGCAAATGATTTTTTCGGTCATAAGACCGCTATTCTAGGTCAAAATTAAAAAATAACAATTTTTGTGTTCTCGTTTTTCCTGAAATGGAGGGTTTAAACGACCCCCTTTCGTCGTAATTGCGTTATAAAAAGACGAAACCATCGGTCGATGTGAAACTGGACCTCAACTACGATGGCTCAACTAGTTATAATGGCCTGTAACGTTAGAAGCTCTTTTTTCCTCACATGTTCACTCTAGAAGGGCACTGTGTAAGAATACACCTAAGTCCTGGGTTAGAGACTGGTTGTGATAGATTGAATATTACTTTTTTTCTTGTGGGATCCATTGTACTCATCAGCCTATATGAAGTGGGTACCTTTAATTGAGTTAAAACCTAGTGGCTGTGCGTGATATCGGCCGAATCCCTGCACAACCGATGGCTTAGAAACAGTACTGTCTTTACTAGGGAGGGGTCACCTGTAGTCCAGTGTTTAGAGTAGCAACCTACTATTCCCAAGATAGGTTCGCTGTCACGACAGGTCTTAGGATTTTTAAAAGGGGGTAAAATAACTTCGTTAAGCCATCCTTCGGAAGGGACGTAAAATGAGGTCCAGACCCTGTTCGATATCAGGTAATCGTTAAAGATCCCTACCCTAATTAAACCTGGAAAGGCGAACTTGAGGATTCCCACTGTAGTATCGTTAGATAGCCTTTGGAGCATAAACTGGCATTAAATTAATAAAGATTTTGAACTAGTTACTTAACAACTGGCTATCTATGAACAGAAACTTACTTAACTTTAACACAACCCAGGTTCTAAGTCGTACTCTACCTATTGTCTTCCCAAGTATACCTTAACATTCAATCCAACAAACTCATATTTCATCCATATTTAAATATTCATTTCTCATTTGTAGGCTTCGCATCCTAATGCCATTCTAATACCATTCATTGCAATTCCCTATGCATAGCATTCTATGGTAACGAGGGGGGCGTCTTTCGTTAATGGTGATAAATGTCCATGTGCAATGGCATGTGTATGTATAAAATTTTGCAAACTCACATTCATGTCTAAACATAAATCTACTCCTTATCCCATAGGCTGTGGGAAAATAGTCCTTAATCGGAAGAGAATTTCCGTCTCCTATTCTACCATATGTAGCAGTTTAAAACTATGTTTTCAACCATTTCAAGAAAATTCAAGGGTCAGTTACTTCGTACACTACAAGATAAGAAAGAATAGACATTTTTTTAATATAATAAATTGAAAAAGTAAATCGCAATTGAAATGAAAAACTAATGGTGATGAATATTGCTAAAAATCTATACAACACTAACTAGTCCTAGTTAGTGTTGTATAGATAGTAACTAAATGTCCTCTAAATGAATACAGATACGAATATTAAACATTAAGTGCGGCCAATATTATGATAAAATAGCTAATTTATAGAAATAATTATCACTTATAAAAAAAATCAAGAATGATCTACTCTCAATAATATTCAAAAAAGGAATAAAAAAAACAGTCCCTTTCCAATTTAAGAACCCAATTATTGGAAAGAGATCGGATTTCTCTCTTGAGCCACGTCGGTCGATTTTTTCTCCGGACAAGACTTCTTGGTTTCTTTCACGTTTCCTTATCAGAATGTTCGAGTCGTTAAAATTAGCGATTAATTATACGAACAACAAAAATGAAAAAAAATAAAAAATGCTCGATACCGAATTCTTAAGACGTCCTTCATCCTGGTGCGTATGAGTTCATCGGCTGCTATGAATACGAATTGCATCACGCTATCTGTGTCCTTTTGATAAAGGTTAATCCCCTAATTACATGGTCACAAGGTGAGTTCATATATATATATATATATATATATATATGAAAAATATGAATCATTATCAAAGTAATGACAATAATTATCACGTATACGACTGCAGACTCATAGATAGGAGATCGACTCTACAACTTCTAGGTCCTAGATGTCGATCAAGTAAAACAATTATCGATTATGAAGCACTGGAAGATCTAAAAGATGGGCACGATGGGAAAAAATAAATTTGGAAATCTATTTTCTACAACCTATGCAATATAGTAATTGAATTTCAATGGTTTAGTGTGGATTTTAAAATGAGAAAAAAAAAATATTTTTTTAAGTTTGTAGGAAATCCCTCCCCCCCCCCTAGATGACAGGAAAACGTCAGAAAATTCCTGAATCCCACAATATTTTAAGGACTTTTTTTATATTACGTGTTCCTATAGTAGAAAGAGGAAAAAATAACCTCATGTACAGTTCATGAAGCTTTTTCGGTATATTGATGAATGGGCTATACATATAACAAAACACAGCAAACACGATCTTCCGGGGCATATTTCCTCATTTTAGTAACAATACAGGAATTATGTAATTATCACGTCATCCGCTAGCACAGGAAACATAAAATTATGTATATGTAATATATGTTATTTAGAAAATTGTAGCCGATAACGAGGAATAATGTGAGCAGAAACATCGGAGACAGGATGTTGGAACAAAAAGCTTACATCAGTCATAATTTGCGGTCTCGTTAAAAATCCTTTGTCGGTTAAATAGGTAAATCCACAAAGTAAAACAACCTCTTGTTTCATTTATCAATTTAACCATTTATTGTTATTGGTAGTTTTTTGTTTTTTATGTAGTCAACCATCAACTCCTTAATTTTATTTATTTATTTATCGTTGGATAAAAATTAATAAATATATATAACGATAAATAAATAAATTAAATTAAGGAGTTGATGATTGATTTTAATTATAATTTTAGGATACTGGAAAATATTAAATTAGGAAATTGATAAGAAAACAATATATGGATTTTATAAACTTTTTATTTAATAAATAGATTTAACAAATAAATAAAGATAAATTATTATTCGCTTTTAACTATAATTTTTATATCACCCAAAAATATTGATTTCATGCATCATAATAAGTTTTTATTTAAAAATAAGGAGTAATTATAGGCTAAATTTGGAAATTTACACAATTATAATCCTATATGCAATGAATAGAAAATTTTATTTTTTTATTTCTTTTATTTTTTTACCGAACGGCCTGGTGGGCCATTTACATGGTTGTTATAATATTGATTTTGTTTTTAATTTTCTTTACTTATAGGCTAATGTCCATCAAAAGTAACTAATGACTTACTATGAATATAGTGTTCCTTCAAAAGAACAAAGTCATAACTCGAAAAACCTAATTTTTCAATAGAGGTATTTGAGAGTTCCATCCATCCAAATAAAAATTGGAGTATTGGTAATGCAAGGCATTCTTATTGTACTGGTGGTATTGAAATTATTTATATTTTATAGTTTATTACTTATGTCATTATTCCCATAAATCATCAAGTTCAAACATAATATATTAAAAATATGACTTTATTAAAAAAAAAATGTTGAAAATGGAATATCACATATTTTGAATTAAAAAGCTTCAACCAACACTATTGCTACTGATGGCTTAGCTCAATAATGTAAATTCTTTAGTTATGTCGTTGTTCTTTTGAAGGAGTGACATATGTTCTGTTATTGCTCTTCAGATTTGTGGATCTGGTTACAGAATAAAATTATTTTTATTTATTTTTCAAAACGCTCTCTTGGTGTACTTCTTCACACTTAATTACTCCTTCAAAAAGAAAAAAATGAAGGGTATAGAGTTCAGTACACGTAAGAGACTGTAATGTTTCATGGGCAACGGTTGTGCAAGGAGGTCATTTGTCCTAAATCACGCTCAAATGCCAGATTTCTCCTTATTTTGGGTACCCACTTTATAGAGGGTCCCAGGAAGGTCCCAGATCCTATATCCTAGGATCCTTCCCCGGCCGCTAACAGATTACTTTTTTAATTATAATTTAATGATATAATAGTTCCCTTACCATTGCAACATAGCTAAGATACGAGTAAAATTAGCAAACCCGAGCAGATAACTCTATTATATACAAATGGAAGTTACTCCTAGCAAGTTGGAGCCCACACATGGAACTAATAGCCGCAGATACTACTAGCACCACCTCCCCAACTCAAGATACTGCTCAGCAATTAGCTACAATCGGTTCTACAGCCACCTTTGATCTCCCACTAAGCAGGTTCCCTCAGCTGCTTGCTATCGTCTCTAATCTCAGCATTAGTAGTTAGTTCCTAATGTGAATATGTTACATCTTCATTATCGGAAGTCAACTTCAGTAACAATATTAGGACCTAATGTCATATACATGTAAATACACTAGCTGATTCGATAGAATTTGTGCTGTTCAAACGTTTTAAATCCGAAGATTATAACATTTTTTAAATATATTGTAATTATTTGGACCGTTTTGATGAAAGTATATAGTATATACAAAAATTTATTTTAATTTATAGTAATTATTTTTAAATATTTTTGTTTTGAAGAGAAAAGCCCTGACCGGGATTCGTACCGGGGTCGTTCTGCTACTATACAAAAAATTGCGAGAACACGGGGATATAGGATCGATGACGAGAACGGATTTTTCTGACTTGGATACGATCCCTGGTAGCACAGTGGCTTAGAGAAAAATCTTATGCAGTCCTTCGGAAGGGACGTTAAACAGGGGGTCTCGAGCCTATACGATGTCAGGTAATCGTTGAAAATCCTTATCCTAATTAAACCTAGTTGGCAAAATTTAGAGCTCCCAATATAGCATCGTCCGATTAGCCATAAAAAGGAACAAACAACAATACCCGACAGATAAAGTTAGGCCAATTTTAAAATTAACATGAACGTGAGTGAATTTTCTCCTATATAACTATCACTATAGTTTCATAACTATGTTATAGGCTAATTAAACAATCTGGACACCGCTACCGATGCGCTGACTCCCGCGATCCAGTCCAAATCAAACCCATTGAAGTCATTAAAAGCAGCGAACATTAAAAAACATTCTCGAATTCAATTGAACACGCACGAAAAATTTCATCAAAAAAGTTTCAAACGGAGGATTTCAGTCTCATTTACACGAACAGAAGAATTTTATATATAAAGAAGGCATATTTATTAGTTTCTATTTATTTTTTTTAAATTCAGTTAGGATAGCAGGATTGTTATTCAATACACGTGTAAATATCATTGAAATTTAATGGTTAATCACGGGAAACACTCAATTTTATATCGCGGACAAATTTGCACAACATATAACGCTGCAAAACACTTTACGCATTCATTGAGTATTTTTAATTTAATAACAACATGTTAATAACAAGTAACATGTCTGCGTAAAAGTAAAAAGCTTCATATGTTCATAATGACAAACTTCTAATTAAAATACGCTACCCATCGGTTCAAATTGTGAATCCAAACGATTCATTGACATACACACAAACAGAAGAATTTTATATATAAAGATTTGTATATACCTTCATATATGAAAATAGAAAGAGGAAGATATATTCCATGTCCATCTTAGATCTTCTTGCTACATCTTCATACGGTCTTTAAAAGCATTTCCTGTTGTATTTCTGATACTTTCATATCTTCCTTCAGCCGCGTGTGGATTTTACTTAACCCTTGATCTCCTAATGGATCTTAAAAAGAATGTGAAGCACTTACTGTTATTGCTACTTTTAACTCTGAGGAAAAGATTTCTTTTGAAAACTCTGAACCATTGTACTGTAATATGTAGATACCATGAATGTTTTAGAGGCGAAAAAAAAGCTCACATGTGTACGTATCAATGAATACGTACAACAGGAAATGGTTTAATTTAAACCAAATATTAATGAGTAGTAAGAAAATCTAAGACGATTTTAGGAACATCTCTTTAGGTATGTATACATATTGTGTACATGTGTGTGTGTGTCTGTGTGTTTAATTATAACACGCAAAAGATATGTGAAGAAAATCCTGTACCATTTTACAATTACAATTTTTTTTAAACTACGTAGTTTATACAAAATATTGTACTATAAGTAGACTCATTTTAATTGTTGTATTTTAATGATAGTTTTATTTTTTCCCTTCATTTTTAACATTATTTGTCGAAGAATCCTATTTTCTTAATTTATCTCCATAACTATCTTTCTTATATTACATATAATTATCATTATGTAATTTATATAACATCTTTATTTTATCCAACTATCTTAATCATCTTTTGTACTTTTGTTTTATTTTGCTATATATTTGTTTCTGTAATATCAGGATGTCTATATTTCTTTTTATTTTACAATGTATCATAATTAATTTATATCTTGTATATCTAGCCCTGAAGAAATCTGCAACTTGGGTCGAAACGTTGGCTTTCAAATAAAGCTAACCCTAAGACATTTTTTTTAACTTACACCCGCACCATTTGTTTCATATATTATAAAAAAGTCTTTAATAAATATTGCAAAGAGTGAAATACTTCCTAGGAAGATCCTACCAGTACCACTACAATTCATGAAGGGTCTTGGGTTTAGTACATGGTAGAGACTGTACTGTTTATAGGACATGGGTTGTAGAGATAGGTTATTTGTCCAAGATCACGTTCCATCACCAGGTTTTCCCCCAACTAAGGGTATCCAGTTTATAGAGGCTGAGTGAAAAGAGGAAGGATTTCTAAACGATTTATCTACCTGAGTTGAGCCCGGCACCGTCGGTCCAGCAACTGAGCGCCCTATACACTAGCTACCCCGCTAGCTTGGTACAACAGGTTCCCTATATACATATGGATAGAAATACAAATAAATTCTATAACATCATTTATCTCTGTTTTTGATCCATACGATGATGGCTTGAGTAAACTCAGGTCGCTGCGAGGGCAAAGGCAGATCCATCCGTCGCTCCAATATTGACTATTCAAACAGGAATTGGCGGATCCGAGGGCAGCTGTTTGTTTTTCCACCGCCTCCCAAGCACCATAATCCATCTCTCCCTGTCTTCATTCGATTTTTAAGAATAGGACGCCTTATCTGCCTAGCGGTTTGAAAAGACTATCAAATGTCGTAGGAAGGTAGAATATATTCAAAACCTAATTTAAATGCTTAAACATAAGAAAATAAATATATAAAAAGGACGGAAGAAATCGAATAGTGAACAAACTACTAAAACTTATATACAACCCTCCTCGGACTCACACAGCCCCTATTAAGTGGGTAACTTAACTGGGGGGGGAGGGGGTAACCTGGCGGTTGAGCATGATGGGCTAATCACCTCCCTGCACAACCTTTGTCCTTGAACAGTACAATCTCTACCATGTACTGAATCCCGAGTTGTAGAGGTATAAGTATTTTATTTTATTTTATGTAAACCTTTAGTACAAAATACTAGGGCGATTATCCCCTGTCAGCTTTATTGTTCCAATCGTACAATTGTTCAAATCACTCCAACACCGCATTCTTAGCATTTTTCTTCAATAAAGTTTAAAGTTTTTAGAACATTTTTTGTTTTAAACTGTGGGTGAATATAAAAATATTCAATTAATTCATTTTTTTTTTAATTATATTTATTTAACATCCCAACATTTCTAAAATGAAACTCTTATATAGGCTACAGTCTTTTTTTAATGTCATAAAGGAAACGATCTTCAAAATCAGAAAATAATAACAAACCGGCAATTATTTGAAAGCAGATTTTAAAAAAAATTATTTTATTGAATAGTACAACTGTAATATATAAATCTAGTACAAGGGCTATATGAATAAATAGATACATGACAGGACGTGTAGAGGCACTACCCACTGGCAGCACTATAATAACATTTCTATAATAGAAGGTCCCGAGCCCATCTTCTCTTCAGACGCCTTGGAGCATTGTCCGGGATGGAATTGGATGCAAGGATGGAAACTAGTGGGTATGGATGGGCCTGGAGTTTATTATGGAATGATAGGTGTCTGGAATCGGTAACATATGGAACGTTAAGGTCAATATGGATGGTTTTATTTGTGTCAAAATAAGGAGCGTTAAGGATTTTGCGAAGGATTTTCGATTGCAAGGATTGAATACGAGATGAATTCGATTGTTTGGTGGACCCCCATAGTTCAATTCCGTAAGGTCACATAGCCCTTATAACAGTCACATAAATAAGTCTTTTGTAATTGATCTGAAGCTTTGAGCATTTGTCTAGTATGTGTTGAAGTAGTCGGAAGCGTCTAGCTGTTTCTTGTCTTTTCAGTCTTGTGTGAGGGTTCCAAGTAAGGCGTTTGTCTAAGTTGGGTCCTAGGTAGCAAATCTGTTCAACAGGGATAAGTGGAGTACTATAAAAGGATAGGACAGGAAGTCATGGGTTTTCGGCGAAGGGTAAAGGTAATTTGATGGGACTTGTTGGAATTGATTTTAATTCTCCAATTCCGACACCATTCTTCGAGGCTTGATAAATGTGATTGAAGGGATTGGGATGCAATATATGAGTCGTTATTAATTGATAACACAAGTGTCATCAGCATAAGTGGAAATAGATAGTGTCATCAGCTGTGAAAGTAGATTTAATAGCAATTTTTTGTAACCTAATAGTATTAACTTTAAAAAATATATATGTCAATTGTTAGATATATTTTAATTTTTTCGTCATCCTATTTCTTCTTTCGTACTTCTATTTCTTCAGGGCTCTTTCCTCATTCTATTTCTTTGATATATATGGATACAGAAAGAAATAGATGTCCTAGGAGAGGTAGGCAGATGTTGGAAAGGGCAGAACGGTAATTCTCACCCCTCCATTGAGACGTGGATTGGGGAGAAAAGGGTGAAGGAGTATTGTGCTAGGACACTAGTGCCCTCCGAGACCACTCACATATTGATCTAACGCTTCCTTTCTTTCTTCCCACCGACATTTCTTTCAGTATAAGTTACATTACTTAAAGTAATCTGTCCCATTTAAAGTAATATGCCATTTAACCAAACAGTCAAGTAAAAATGTCTCCCGATAATGAAGATATGGGGAGGGAATACATTAGGAAATGGGTAACGTTCCTATATGTAGACCACAATTAGGGATATGTATATATATATAAAAACTCAAAACATATAAAATTTATTATTGAATAATTATTAGATAACCATGTAAATATTCATTATTTAGATTCATACCCATACCTATGCATGCCCTAGAATTGATTTTTTTTTTCCTCCGCCTGGACCATTTTCTCTTCTATTGTAATAATAATTGAAAAGTGTTATATAATTAATGCATAATAATAATATGAAAGGATGTAAACTGGACTGAATTTATCTAATAATTCCTTCTCTGAATGAAAATCTTTTTCCAGTCATTTGTGCTATACAACTTTATTATATGAAATGTTTCGACTACATGTCATTTTCAATCCATCTAAGAACTTAATCTTTATCATCTTGAAAAGAGTTACAAGTCACAATTCTCTGTAAATTATTAAATACAATAACAAATACAAATTTCTTAAAATTTTCCATAAATAGAAGTAAGTATAGATACCTTTTTATTATTAATTGTCATTTACTAAAATTTTTTCTTGGAGGTCCATTATCCTCCATGGTCCTTTTGTTAATAGTTTAAACTTTGGTCTCTATTTATACTATATTTAATTTATATTTACATACTAAAACTTTTCATTTAAATCTACCATAATCCAATTACAAATCAAAAAATCAATACGTAAAATTTATTAACTTAACAACATTATTTTATTTTTAATATATTTTTCTCAGTTATATACGTTCTTAATTTAAATAAATCAGATAGGTCTGAAAAGGGATATCTAGGTAACTGTTGGGAGGTTATAGTGTGTTAGGTTATCTCTCTATGTTTTTAAAGTAGAACATCCAATTTATTATTTTCTATTTAACTTCAAAATAACAGATGAATATAATTTGCTTATTTCTCCTGCCTCTTTCCTATCATTCACTACATTATCCATTTTGTCATTAATATATAATGCTTCAAGGAATCGTCTTTTTTACATTATTTTCTCTGTGTAATATCCGCGGTTTTTCAAAATCAAAAGTGTGTAATTCATTTTTACAGTGTGTTGATAGTGCGGTATTTGTTATATTGTTGTTATTGTAATTAATAATTTACAGAGAAATGTGACTTGTAACTCTTTTCAAGATGATAAAGATGAAATGATAAAATAAGTTCTTAGGTGGATTGAAAATGACATGGAGTCGAAACGTTTTCATATAATAAAGTTGTATAACACAATGACTGGAAAAAGGTTTTCGTTCAGAGAAGGAATTATTAAATAATATGATAAATCCTGTTGCTGAACACGATTTTGATATAATAGTAAAAATATAATTTCTATAAAATATATATGCATATATACGATTTCTAATTACAATAATAAAATACAAGAATATAAGTTAAATAAAAATATATAAAAAATTAATAAAAAAGAAGCATTATTGTGGGTTCAAACTATCTTAGTAAAATACGACACAATCACCTGCTCAACAGCATTTTTTGGACTGTGCCGATTTGGGAAAAAAAAAAAATTTTAATTGTACAGCTAAATTTGTTTCTCTTTGTAATTTTAACCAAGCCTGCCATTTAGAATGGACAATGAGAAGATTAGCTGTTAGTAAAATAGAACAAACGCAAATGAGGGCCATGAAGAAGAACAGTGCCCAACGGTACTTCACGAGTGGTTTATAATAAAAGATAAATCATGTCTCGAGAAAAAGGCAAGTAGATAAACTAACCAGTGGTAGTACTCAAATAAAAAGTTCAACTTAGGTCACGAGGCCATCTTCTTTTCAGACGCCTCGGAGGATCATCAGGAATCGATGCTAGGTTTGAAACTAGTGGGTTTGAGTGGAAATGAAGTTTGTCATTAAAAGATTGATATCGAATTCGGGGCGAATCAGCAACAAATGGTCTAGTAAATGTTGAAGTAGCCTGAAACGGCGACCTGTTTCTTGTCGTTTCAGTTTAGTATGAGGAATCCAAGTTAGGCTACACCACATTGGATCCGATTCGGTGCGACGTGATTCTATCACTGCTATACAGCTGGGGTGTATACATTATACATATTTTACTATACATTATAGTAAAATAAAAATGTATTAAAAATAATTAATAAATAATCTTAATTTTATAAATTTAAAGAACCAAATGTTATAACTCTCGATATATTGCAGTCATTTGGTTTGCTAGCGACGTCTCATCGTATCACACCAGATCCAATGTAGGTGTAGCCTTATGCGTTTGTCAAGGTGTAGTCCCAAGTACCGGACCTGTTCTACATAACTGCATAACATCAATGGGATGTTTATAGGGCAGATACAGGAGGACCGGAAGTCGTTGGTTTACGACAGAAGGTCAGATAAAGTTAAAAATAAACAAAAGGTTAATGGTACTTTTTAACAACACTTTAATAAACCTATATTAAATACTATACTTTAATTTATAGGGGAATTAATCAACACTTAAGAAGGAAAACATGTTATAGCCTTCGGATCATCCGCTAAGACTTCACGATTTAACTGGGAGATCTTTAGCTTGCATAGTGTTGAAAACTAATTAATAAGTCGTGTTGCTACTCTAGCTGATTGGATTAGAACTTTTGCAGTTAGTGCATACTCAGATCTCTACTCCATTCCTTGGGAGAGATCTCTAGATCGGCTGTTGGAGTTTAGTCGTAAATGAAATTTGTCAGGTGTTCCCGTTGAAGTAGACCAACTTGACGCTCCTATCATAAACTCTATTTGTAAAGTTCAACCTGAATTTCGGTCTTTCCCTTTAGGTCTCTTGAGGAAAAGGGAAGTTAACTTAATTTTCTTTATTGAAATGTGTCTTTATATCCATGTATCCCTTAATGTCATAATATAAAGAATCTAAAAATAATATTATGTTACGGAGGACGTAAGAAAAAATATTACAATAGAGCAACAAACATTTTTTGGCCAAAGGTAACGAAAACATTTATGGTTAAATTTTTATAATATTAATTTGGTATAATATTATGCTTTTATAGGGAGCCGAGTGGCTCAGTGGAAGATTACTGAGTTGCCATGCCGAAAATCCTGGTTCGAATCCCGCTGCTGGCAAGACTTTAATTTAGTCTGTTAGCAGCTCGAAATGGATTATATGGGATCTAGGACCCTCCTGGGGTTCACCCAGCCTCTAAAAAGTTGGTACCAAAAATAAGAGGGGAAAATCTGGCGGTTTAGAGTGATGTAGGACAAATCACCTCCCTGCACTACCGTTGTCCATGAAACAGCACAGTCTCTACCATGTACTGAACCCCAGACCCGTTCACGGGTTGTAGTGGAACAGGTTTGTATGCTTTTATAGAAGGTTGCTATGCTAATCACAACTTTCAAGGAGAATATATGTTCGGTGAAAGCAATAATAAAAGTTTTAAAACTATTTTAATTTTCATTGTAACAATATTTCATCATTATCACAACGTTTTCTTAAATTCAGTATGAGTCGAAAAAAACCCTGTACCACTACAATCCATAGTATTATATGTGTCCAAGTTCACACTGTCACCTGGTTTTCACCAGTTAAGGGTACCAACGCTGGGTGAGCCCCAGAAGGATCTGCAGATCTCACAGAGTCCATTCCCAGCTCTTAATAGAGAAAATAATTTATTTGCCACTGCTTGATTTGAACCCAGGACTTCAGCTCTACACACTGCCACTACCCTGTTTTCTTATTTACCTGTTACCGATATATTATTTTCTTTTATAATATTACAAAAATAAAAACCTCATATTTCTCCAATTAATCTTTATGCTGTATCTCTACTTATATGTATGATGTATTTTCAGGTCTGATGGATGACTCACAATTTGGGTCGAAACGTAGACTTTTATTCCACCCCAACTATTTATTCCATTAAACTTTTTGTGTTAGATTTAAACAAAAAAAATAACGCTATTAGAATAAAAAATATATCTGACTTATTAGCGGGTTCTTGTGTGCTTATGGCAGCCTCATGCTAGTGCTTGTGTGAATCACCACTGCTAAGAATACTATATCGCTTAAGGCGTCGGAAAAAGCAATAAATTTTGTTTAACTGCCTATTCCTCCAGGTATGATGAATTATCGGAAGAAGAAGAATAGGTAATATTTATGACTTCCGGTTCTAGACTAACCTTATCGAGATCCTTTAGTATTTAATAGCCATTGAGATTTACCCCACGAAGGACTTAGATGTAAGGGAATATGCTAAGCTCATGGTTGGAGCCGAGTCTGGGAAAGTTACTCTGGATCAGGGGAAATACTTTTCCCTTGTCAACAACTTCAGGCTTGTCCCAGTTTTTTTTTTAACTTTCAATAATTTGCAATAGTTAATGGGTTGTTATTTAAATCAATAAAAAAATTTATAACCATCTAAAAGCGAACATGCTTTATGAAATCTAGCTTCATGGGGCCCAGGGGGTCATAAGCGAGGTATAGATATACTTAAAATATTTTTAAAAATTATTTTAAAAAAAGGACCCTTAACAAAACGAGATGGGCCTTGGGATCAATACTTGATAACGGTTATAAAAGTAGCTGATTTGACGGAGATCACAACCAGACGCCAGCAGATCCCTCTCTTCCCTAGGATTTTTTAAAAGGAAATAAAAGAAAACATTGGTTACGCCGTCCTTTGGAAGGGACGTACCAGGGTTGTCCCTTGCCTCTGCTGTGTTAGGCCCTTTAAAGATCCCTATCCTAACTATACCTGGATAATAACCTACTACTATAGCATCGTTCGATCAGCCATAGAAGCTTATAGTGATGTTAAATCAATAAACAAAAATATATTTATACAGCTTATCTCTAAATTAATTTCAGCCATAAAGATAGTACCAACGTCAGTATTCAGAATAAAAATATACTACACAGTTTGCACCCGGACTATTTCATACATACAGATCATAGTCGAGCATTATACCATCGTTAGACTATTGACTAATAAAAAACTTGTTCAAAATACGTTTTAAACAGCATATTCTTAAAAAAACTTCTTGGGCAGTAAAGAATATTCCCAACGCTCATTCTATTGGAAGTAAAGTATAAACCTCTTCTAAAAAATCCAACATCCTTAAACATTTTTTAACTGGCTTCTCAAAAATATTTTATTTTATTTGAAATACATGTTTTAAAATTGAACAATCAACAATAAAACTACAACTTTTATTACATCACGTCCCTCCATCAATCGCCGTTGCTCTCAGCGTTAATAATCCACTAAGGGCCATGACTCTTCTCAGTAACAGGTGGTAAATAATGTTTCTCTTGTCAAGACTGGGGCACTTATTGAGGACTCTGCGGACTCGCGGATCGATGACCTATTGTAGAAGAACCTTCAGCCTAAGGATCATTTGTAACACGACTCTTATCACCTTGTAACATGAACCTTATCACCTTTGATGTCTCCTTTTTCCAACATATGAATAGAATTAAGCAGTAAATAGGGCATGTCTTAATTTCCTATGCACATGGCTACCTATCGCTGCTTCAAAATAATGTCAACTCAAAAAATCTATTTTTTCAATACAGGTATTTCAAAATTCCAAGTGAGTTAAATTAAAATTTGGGTATTGGTAAACCAAAGCATTCTCATTGTAATAATGGTATTGAGAAATTAACTTATAGAAAACTTTTAAAAGCTTGAAACTTTTTTGATTTTGAGTGTGTTATTATTCCCACAAAACAAGTTCAAGCATATACAACTCAAAATATGACTTTATTAAAAAATCATGTTGGGAACCGATACAATTGCTACAGAAGGCTCAAAAATTACATTTTTCAGTTGTGTCGTTGCTCTTAAATTTTTATAAATTTATATAATATAAATAATTTAATTCAAGTCATTTAGGAACGTCTCCCCTTAAAGTAGGAGAAAGAGAAGTGCGAAACCTATAAAAAAAGATAAGCCGTCAAGACAAACCGTCGAATTCCTCTAGAATTCAATCCTTGCGATCCAAAATCCTTCGCAAAATCCTAAACGCTCCTTATTTTGTCACAAATAAAACCATCCATAATGACCTTAACGTTCCATATGTTACCGATATAGCCCATTCCAGATACCTATCATTCCATAATAAACTCCAGGCCCATCGAAACCCACTAGTTTCCATCCTTGCATCCAATTCCATCCCGGACAATCCTCCAAGGCGTCTGAAGAGAAGATGGCCTCGGGACCTTGTATAATAGAAATGTAATTAGAGTGCTGCCAATGGGTAGTGCCTCTACATGTCCTTTCATGTATTTATTTATTCATACAGCCCTTGTACTAGATGTATATATTACAGTTGTACAATTCAATAAAATAATACAAAGGCAAAAAAAAAATGTATGTCATTATCTCATTTAGTACTAGAATAGAAATGGGCATTCAAACAATATTTAAAAAAAATGTAAATATTTCCAAATAGATCCCTAGGGGTCTAGTGGTGTAAAAGTGGCACAATATAAATATTTAAAAATAATAATAATTATTGCCTTTAAAATATAATATTAAAAAAATTTGTATCACTGTTACCCATGAAGGATCTTGGGTTCAGTACAGTATTGTTTCTAATACTACCACCAGATTTTTTTCACCTTTTAAAGGTACCAAAATTATAGAAGTGGAGAGCAATATAGTAAGATTTATTTGTAAGGACATTTATACTAGACTGAAACTACAAGAAAATACTAGACAAACGCTCTAAGCTATAAAAAGACTCATATACATGACTATTATAAGACCTATAGCTAGGACTTACGCAGTAGAGCTTCGGGGCTTAACTAAGCCATTGAATTCATCTCGTAACCAAACCTTGCGATCAAAAATCCTTCATAAAACCCTCAATGCTCCTTACTTTGTTACGAATAAAGTCATCCATTAAGACCTCACTATCCTATTTGTTGCTAATTTTGCCTGAAGCCGATATCAGTCCTTTAAGGACACACTTTATTCTCACTCAAATCCACTACTACTGCCAGCTACTTCTTCAATTCCTGATTACCCTCCGAGGAGTCTAAAATAAATAATATGGCCTCGTGACCTTCTAGGTTGATTTTGTTAACTGTTATTACCAGTCGGTAGTTTCTCTAATTGCCTTTATTTCATTCGATTACCCATCATTCATTCTATTTATATGTTGTATTAATATAATACAATTAAAAATTTCAATGAATAAATTTAAAAAATAACGCTAGATCCTAACTACAGCCTAGATTTCGATTTGAACTTAAACCATCTTCCAATTGATAGACATTATTTACATCAGGGATCCCGAGGCGCTGTGGGAATCCATTCGGTAAATGCTATATATAAAGCTGCAAGTATAAAAAGACGGAGGAAAGTGACGTAGAAACGAAGCGGTACGTCGTGCTAGGATTCTATTCCGAGATACGTTGATATATTTAAAATATCTAATATTAGCCGCTAGATCGGGAGTACTTGGGACGATAGGATTGGGCGGCAGATAGGAAAGAGAGGAGATGTGGGAACGTGGGAACAATTAGGAGTCAAGCAGACAGGAGTGAGGTGAGTGATCAGGTACATAACCAATTACCTCTTCTGTCTTAGCTCGAGTGTATTCTCTCATCACCTAGCTTTTAAGTTCCCATTATCCCTCCACTGTATTTCAGAGATTGATGCTTTTATTTGGAAATAATTATCTATAGCATATTCATATATTAAATATATCTCTCTATTATATAAAAAAGTGTTTGGTGATATAATATTTTATCTGCGTCGCCTAGCTACAGATCTAAGATCTACTTATTGTTTAGCTTTTAGTCCAGGATCCATGATACATTTTTGCACATGATCAAGCTGAATCTTCGTGAATAGCTTCGTTTCGATAAGACGCCCAACAATATACTGTGCGAAAATTCTCGATTGTTGTAGCTAACAGAGGTAACAAGGATAAAATATGTCGATTTGATGATTCTCAAAAAATTATTAGTAACTGGGTTATTTTTGGTTAAATCTCAAGATAATTATCTAAATTATTTGAAAAAAATATTTCTCCTACAAAATATATGGTTTGACCAAAGAGTCCCCTCCTTCCAAAATGTATTGATAACGAGGTCATCAAAAATGATTACTAACCAGCGAATTTGTATTTAACTTCGTTATCGATACATACTGGAAGGAGGGGACTCTTTGATCAAATCTTACATTTTGTAGGACAAATATTTTTTCAAATCATTTAAATAATTATCTTGAGATTCAACAAAAAAAAACCCAGTTAGTAATAAATTTTTGAGAATCACCAAATCGACACATTTTATCCTTGCTAGCTCTGTTAGCTACCACAATCGAGAATTTTCGCACAGGAAATTGTTGGGTGTCTCATCGAAACGAAGCTATTCACGAAGATTCAGCTTGATACTAATCAAGTGCAAAAATGGACCATGGATCCTGGAGTATTTTGTCGTGCTCGATCTGATAAATTTTAAAAATTAGCAAATCACAAACATATTGAAATTTTTAAGGCGTTACACAAAATATACCACTGGTTTTTAATTTAAATGGTTTTTAAAAGCCCAATAAAACAAGCTGCATCTAATTTGTAATATTTTGATCTTAGAAGTGTTACTTAAATGAAGAGAATTCAGTGAAAGATTTAAACGTTTTTCTTATTATCTATAAATTATTTTTTCACCGGCAAAACAAAACTAAAATAAATTAAAAGATCACCATTTTATTTAATGTAAAATACTCAATGTCTCTAAATTACACTAAGTAGTTACTCATACTTTAATAGGCAATATGGACACAAGAGGGGTCCGGAATAAGTTCTAAACAGAACTTTAATTTCTAGAATAATGCAACTAATAAGTGGCTACTGTAATGCAATTAAACAAACAGTTTCATGATTTCTAAAATGGGTTTTGGTACAGCGTTAGGTGGACGGGGAATACGTACTTCTGGTCATTAATAAATATATTATTACAAATATAAGGTCTTAATTCAAGCAACAATTTGTTATTAAATATAAATAATATTCATATTTTATGAACAGCATTTATGAATTAATTTATGAATAGTACCTTAAAGCAAAAACAATATTATGTACGACGTAGGACTTGGATTATCAGAAGTAGGGAAGATTTTTTTTTCCTAATTAAAAAGTAATAATAAGAAAATGACAAATCTCAAGTTATTCTTCTAAATTCTTATTTAGAAGAATAACTAGGGAACCAACTATTCTTATAGTTGGTGAGAATAAAGCTCGTAATTGTAAATGGTATAGGACCGATATGAGATCCTTAGGGGAAACCCAACTATATCGGGTATATTCACTTGTCAAATATCTTTATATTATAATAGGTTTTATATTTTAGATTGAGGCTTTACGGGCCTCTCCGTTTTATCAATTTCACAATATTTCAGCAATAAGGTATTCACGACAAATACACCACATTTCTTTCTTTATCTCAGTTTCGCCCCGTTCGACTTGTTCAATCTCTTCCCTCCTCCTTGTTCAGTATTACCAAATTCAAAATTAATCCACATCATCAAGCAAATCTTCCCGGCACTACAATTAATGCCGAGGCAAGGCCTACTATTCCCTTGTCCTTTCCTGTCCGTCATTTACGCGTTGATCTGTTCAGTATACGATATATTGATTTGATTTTTTAAATTTAAGTCCTCTAGCCCTTACAGTTAACGAGCCAATAAGAAGAACCTGTAGCGAGGATCCCTGATAGCCTTGATAATCATTTAGATCGCGGTACATAGAGCCGCTCTTGTCCAGCCATTATCTTATCACTATTCCGCCAGTCGGGAATGTAGTCGCTTAATCAACTACTTCGTTGTGCCGCGGTCCTTTCAGGCCACCGTATCATCCGCTATTTATACTCTCATATATATCTATATATAGCTAATGAGTCAATGTCTAGATTATGCCCAATGTCATCGAGTCTCCAATACTAACTAAAAGGGTTGTTATTAATACTTATGCGGAATTTATACTAAGGTAGACATCTTACAAATGTAAAGAAAAATAAATAAAACCTGAACATTGGGTATAATGCTCGTAAACCTTTATGAAAATAAAAGAAAAATTCAGGTTATGTAACTTAAACATTTTCGATTAATTTGGAAAATGAAGTAACGAGAAACAGTGAACGAGAATAATACTAATTAGTTAAGGTTATTTTCTTTTTAAACTAAAGTAAATTTGTTATCTTAATCTTCTACTAAAAGGATTTGATATTACAATTTTTAAAAGCCCATAAAATAAAGTTATAATGAATATGTGAACAAATCCATATTATTTTTTTCTCTTTTCTCATATTTACCCAGACCTATAATTACAACAGATTGGCAATCAGTAGATTTTCTATCATATTAAATGATGCAATTATTTAGCTTCGTTTAGTTAACAAACTTCCATCCACGGACCACTACCCAAATCCAGATCACTCTTAAAGGCGTTTATAACTCTCAGTCGACTCAGCGCTTATAACTGTGTAGGTATTCGTTTCTTACTAAGCCAATCTCAACCTTCGCGACGCTATCACTTTAATAATATTAAGAGGGTGCATCTTCTGCAATTCCGCGTTGTGAAACACCAAACTTCTCTAGTAGTATCATCCATTTTCGGACATAATATCCTACCCTACACATTATTTTCGAATACCTGAAAATGATGTTCATCCTTCAAAGTTGATGGCCACGTAAATAAAAGTTTGAAGGACGATAGTTTTACAAATTCTAATTTTTAGACTTCGGGAGTAGTAATATCGACCTAAAATTAGTTTTTTACTTTAAAAATATACTTATATGAAAGTATCATCTGCAGAATTTTTACACGTAAAAAGAGTACAAAAAGATGCTTTGGAGATAACTTACTAGATACTGAGATAGAAAAATCATTGTGATTATCCAATGAAAGTCCTTCTGCCACTTACCTGTGAACAAAAATGTAAACTATAATTAGACATTAATAATAAATTATTATTAATTACTTTCTACTATACAACATTAAATTTTAATCCAATGAATATTCTTAACTCGATAGAACAAATCTTATTTAACATATTAAATTTAATTACATATTAAACTTAAATCGGTTTTAATTTTCAAGTATTAAATTTTATAAAATATTTTATTGTTAACAATTGTTTCATTTCCTTATCAATGTCACACCAAAGTAATAACATTTATAAATGAATTTGTACGATATTACCATGAAAATATTATCACGAGAGATTATTGTTTACCTAATCATTTGAATATTGAAAAAGAAAATCTCAATATGATAATCTTGAAGATGTTAATAAATACACATGATTAAAAATAAATAAGACAGTATATCATTTATTAATTAACACAATTATGAGGCGAGGTGATCGGTAGTTACTTAGATATAAAAGCAATCAAAAAAGATTATATCGATAAAGTATTTTTTTTAAATCGAAGAAAAGTGCCAAGCTCTTCTTCCATTATTAAAATTTTAATTATTTGTCGATCATAATGTTTTTAAATATGTAAAGCATGTGATATTTCATATCTTTATAGGAAAGAAAAAAGTCTAAAAGTTTTTTAAGACTTAAGAAAATAGTTTCTTCTACTTCTATTATTTTTCTGTCCATCCCTGAGACTTATTTCTTAAGAGAACAAAAATGTTTGAAAAATAATTTTCACCCATAACAGTAATGATTTCAATGATAGTTGACTGGATAATTCTATCCATCATTAGAATTATCCAGTCAACTATTTCCCACTCAAAGTAATGATTTCAGTTCTTCGTTCATAAATAAATATTAAAATCTTATATATTAATTATTTTAATTAAAATTCCTGATGATAATTTAGTATTTATTTATAAGAATTATTTATTAATATCATTTTATAGACCGGAGTTAGCCTGGATTCCAAATTCAGTTACAGTATCTACTTAATTTATTATGTAATGGGGGAAAACCTGGCTGTTGAGCTTCCCTCCACAACTTTAGTCCATGAAACAGTACAGTCTCTACCACGTATTGAACCTAAGACCCTTCAGAGTTATTTTTTCTTATGCAATAATTAAATTGTTTGTGGGAAAAAGATATTTTGTAAAATAAATGTTATATAAGTTTATTGACCTTATTTTCTATTCGAAAATGGAAAAGATATATTGAGGACAGACCAGATGGTCCTCATCGGGACCGTAGAGCTCCCAGAGAACAGGTCCGCCTCATTAGCTTTTAGTAGAGACCAACGGAGGAGTAATAAAATACGATAAATCAATATTATCGCCGGGATTTATTACTGACCTGATGAATAATGGAACGCTAGGCTTGTGAAACCTAATAACATAAAAAAAACCTATTAAATATATTTGTGTGTGTTGATATATAAACACACGTAGTAGGCGAAATAAAAGGTTACGTGCAGAAATGGCGGAGAATTTGGTTATATAGATATAGGAGAGAATTAGTTGAAACATGCGGAGAAATTCAAGAACGTGATATATATATTAGAAATTGGAAAAATTAAACTCTAGAGAAAATAAAGGCATGGTTAGAAGCAAGAAATGTTTGTAACAAATTTTTTACTTGCGGCATTTTTTCATTAAACTTAAAAATTAGTATTTCTTAATCCATAATCCTCACAACTGTTATGTATGAGTGAAAAACGTAGCTGTTAAGTTTAAAAGAAAAACAACCTCTTAAGGTATTACAAAATAAGATTCAAATGTCAAAGAAACCAGTAATTGCTGAGCAAGAACCCGGTTAATATCCTTGAAGCGATGACGAAGGTTAAGATGGGCGCTCAAAATTAGTGGACGGTTTCATCTGAAATGGATGCCTCATAAGCTCTGTGCCTACCGGTAAACGATCGAAGGGTAGACAGAGATGTAGATGAGAGAATTACGTAATAAGTTGATATTAGGGATTTGGATTAGGATGGTGATCCTAGGGGCATATGCCGAAATCACCGTATTAACCCATTCGAGACGACGATTTTTTTTCGAACACGGTCCAGGGAGCGAAATTTTTCTTTCTTTCAATATAGTATTCATTTTTAATTAAAAAACCATATTTTTAAGGAAATCACCCAATTCGTAAGTGAATTCGTAAGATCAGTGCTCACGGGGTGTGCACCTCACTCCTCAGAAAATTTTTATTTTATTTTATTTCTTTTTTAAACATTTATTTCAAAAATAGTTAGATAATATAATATCGTTATTTTGCTTTAATAATAAAGAACAGAATATAATGCAAAGAAAATTTTTAAAAATTACTAAGAAGTTAAAAAAAAAATAAGTTGAAGAATGAAAAAACCAATGCCAAATTTTATTTTCCTGTACTTTACAGTTTCATTATTTCAAGAAAAATCTTATTTCGACAACTAGTTTTCTCAGAATAACTGATAATTGCACATTACTGTTATTGCACACACGGTGTGCAGGCTATCTAATAGGAAATCAATTGCACAATCGGTCTCGAATGGGTTAATACACAAGATGTAATGGATACTTAGCTTTCGCAAATAAATACCTTATTAAAATAAACTATCAGCATCGGGTTAAGAATAACTATTCAATAGGAATACATCAATATAGGGAACGCAGATTGCTAAAAGAGAAGTCTCTTTTTACGTTTGTTCTAATTTATTAACACAACAACTAATACTAATTGTCAAGAATCTCTTTACTTATTATTTAGCCAATTTATTTATTTTTTTTTTTGTATCTACAAACCTTCCTGGGGCTCATCAATCCTCTATAAAGAAGGTACCCTTAACTGGGGAAAAACCTTGCGGTTGAGCGTGATATCGCTCCATCACCTGACTACAAATCCATAGTTCTAGAAACTTTACAGTCTCCACGTTGTACTGAACCCAAGGCTCTTTTTTAGGCCCATATTCACTAAGCCCCAAATAGTTATTAAAACCAAATCAATGTAAAATAAGTAAATGTAAAATGTGTAAATGTAATGAACATCTAAAAAAATTCCACATTTATTCTCTTAGGAATGTAAAAGAAATGCAAATATAAACTTTTTTCCTTACATCCTCAGAATCATAAATGTGTATTTACGTGCGATTTGATAAGATAGTAAAAAAACAAAACAGTAAATCATCTGTCATAAAACAAATTTCTTGTGAGCCTCAAAATATTCTCAAGGCTAAGGCCACGCCTCTTAAATAGTTATAAATTATACACAATAAATTTTAAGAAATAACCTTCAACAGCGCAAGGAACGAAATGTGTTTTCAATTGATTCCGTTTTATAACACATTAACTATTATGGTAAACTATTATTGTAGGTTCTATTATTTTTTGTTTTTATTAGCGTCTTATACATTAATATCGGTACTAATGCGGTTGGACATTTAAACAATTATAATTTAGTGGCCCCATTATATTAGACAACGAAATGATTACTAGCTAACTCATAGTATTCTCTCATCAGAGCTCGTAAGTTATGATAAATACCGCTTTAGCATTATAATTACTGAGTTTATTCCCGCCCAATTTACAATTATAATTTTTTTTAAGTGAGATTAAAAAACTTCAGGTTTGTATTTATTTAAACAAAACATAACTTTAGATATACTATACAAAGCATAACAGGAATTACTGCATTGGCTTCGACTACAGTAGAATCGAACATATTTTTTTAAATAAATAACAAAAAGTCTTAGAGAAGTGCAAGGTATAGTATATTCGGAGGAGATATTTTTACCTGGTAGGTGGCCTTGGGATTTTTTTAATTCGTAACAAAACAAATAACTATGCCAGCCTTCGGAGAGGCCGTAATACCGGCCCCGAGCCTGTGGGGTATTAGGTACTGTAGGTAACCTGTGGAGTGTTAGGTACTGTAGGTTACCTGTGAGGTGTTAGGTACTGTAGGTAACCTGTGAGGTGTTAGGTACTGTAGGTAACCTGTGAGGTGTTAGGTACTGTAGGTAACCTGTGAGGTGTTAGGTACTCATTAAAGATCCCTATCCTAATTGTACCTGTATGGCAAAGTAATCAGGACCACTGTAGCATCTTTTGAATGATTGGCCATAGCAGCATAAAGTGACGTTAATATGAATAAACGTTATACTAACTTATCATGTTAATAATTCTTGAAAATTAATATTTAATATAATTATTTTTAATTGGCATGCCTAAGGATGTGAATTATTACTGCTTAAGGTTCAACATACCCATTACAACGAATGTCGAAATATAATCAGGTATATTTTCTAAACAACTATTAATTTTAAAGTTTAATACAAATCTTTACCTCGAATTCTACACGATAACACTGATACAGCGCCGTGGTTGATAACGCAGGAGTACTTCGGAGTTATAATCCCATGGTCAATATTTATATGAAATGGAATAACGGCTATGACAGATAAATTATTTGATTTATTCTCAGTCATAGATGTACTCTGTTGGATCAGCAGACCCTTCTGGGGCTCAACCAGTCTCTATAAACTTGTTGCGGCAGAAATTACATAATCTACTGACAGATGGACCCTGCGGGTCTTATAGCTTTAGAAAGTGGGTACCCTTAACTGAAAAAAGCATCTGGTGGTTATGCATGAGTTCGCCCAAACCCCTCTCTCTTCCATGGCCATACCGCTGACTAAGAAACAGTACCGGCTCTAACACCAATTGATCCCAAGACCTTTTATGGGTTAATATAGTGGTAGAGTTTTTTTTTATATGCCTGTGACAGATGAATTATTTAATCTCTTAACAGCTACTGGAGGACTCTTTGAGGTCTGAAGACCCTCCTGGGACTTGCACAGCATCTGTAGAATGGGTACCCTTAATAAGGGGACAATCTGGTTGATGAGATATTGGACTAATTAACTCCATGCACAACCTTTGTCCTAGAAACACTGCAGACTCTGCATATACTGAGCCTTCATGGGTTGTAGTGGTACAGATATTGTACTATTTCTTTGCATATATCGTATAATCGCCTTCAAGGATAAGCCCTAAGATAAATTTTCATAGCCAAGTCAACGACACTTGTCTAAATGCGTTCAATATTTTGGCACGGAGTCCATTTGTTCCGAACCGGTGCCAATTGCTGCCATGTTCACTTTCGACAGGATTCCCTTCACACCTCAGAAGAGAGGAGAGACGACATCTTTTTACGAAGCATATTGCCAGGACGATATAAGATGCCAGGCAATGGTTGCTACACAGAAGGAGATGAGAGTCCTGGGAAATATTGAAAGGATATCAAGATGAGATTCGCACGGCACTTTATTATATTTTCATCATCGGCGAGGTTAGACCCGCCCTTTGAAAGAGGAGTCGTCAAAGCGAGTCATAAAATATTCTTCGAAGCCAGCTCCAACTCTTGACGCCAGCCGAACGAGACTACTACACAAAAGAAGATGTCTACTGCGGCACAAACTTTTATAAGCAACAGCTTCCGTATCTCCCGTACAAAAAGTATTTCGTGAAAAAATATATGAAAAAAAAATATATGATATGCTCTTAACATGAATTCGCCTTCTAATATTAAATTTTACCCGGAAAACTGATTGAATCATTCAATATGTACGATTCAACCCTTTTACAGCCAACGGTTCCGGGCGTAGTAATATAAAACGTAATTATTGAAGAAAATTGAGCGCAGTAGAACGCTGAGTTTTTTGGGTTTTTTTAATGCCATTGGATACTTCCATAGAGCCAGATATATATTTATTTGATTAATTGGTAAGTTTAATGAAATGCCAACAACACGCGGATTTCCCAGGCGGTCACCCATCCAGGTACTAACCACGCCCGACGTTGCTTAACTTCGGTCATCGGACGAGAGCCGGTGTGTTCAACGTGGTATGGCCGTTGGCAGAACGCTGAGTTCTCGTGCTAAAGGGTCTGGATTCAAATCTGGCTGAGGCAGATAATTTATTTATTCTGTTAACAGCCGATTATGGATCTAGTGAGACCCTACTAGGGCTCATCCAGCCTATATAAAATGGGTTTTCTTAATTGGAGGGAAAACCTGGCGGTTCAGCTTGATCTCAGACAAATAACCTCCCTGCACAACCGTTGTCCTAAAAACAGTAGAGTCTCTAGCACGCACTGAACTCAAGACTCTTCATGGGTTGGAACGGTATATGTGGCTACATAATCAGTTGATATCGGGTCACTAATAATTAAATGAATACTTTAATCTAATAAACATATATTACTCTTTAATTAATACTTCCACAGAACAGTCGAAGTGAACATCATCAATAATTTTAGTAGCAAATAGAAGGACTTTAAATACTCGTCTTCCCTCTAAAGACATCTCACGGCAGACCTATTATATAACCGTAAATAAGTTATATGTTATAAGGTTATACCGAAAAATAAGTTATATGGTTGTTTTGGGGTGGGGGGGGGACCAATGCCACTACACACCCATGAAGGGTCTTGGGGTTCAGAACAATGAAGAGACTGTACTGTTTCTAGTACAACGGTTGTCTATGGAGGTTATTTGTTTTGTTAGTTTATTGTTTAGTTATGTTAAAAACTAATTAAGCAATGATGAATATAAAAAGTGTTGGCTAAGTTGACATTATTTTTAAATTATGTTTAGTGTTTAACCACGATTAGTTGTCTCTATTCATTTCTAATACACACTAATTATGTTACTAATCTTCAATACAGTAAATCTTCGATTACCTAAAAACAATGCATCCAACCAGATCACACCATTAAATATCTAGTTTATTTATTAATCAAAGCATATGAATGCTGCTCAAGCTCAATACAAAATATCAATAATTTAATTAAAATAATAATTAGCATAAAGTTATATTATTAATACCTCGTATTTTTACTTTATCATTTCATCGTTAAATTCAATAATATTTAGAGAGCGTTTGTAGTTTCAATAATTTCATAAAACAAGAGCTACACAAATAAAATATTTTAGGGGAAACGAAAAGTTTAGCTCATTGATGTTTTAAGCTATTATTAGATAAATGTAATTATTAATATGCAATTAATATAATATATATGATTAAAATTATATTAATGGAATTCTAACCTTTTACTAAAGTTGATAAAAACGGATTGTATAACTCGTGCACAGGCCACTAGATGTCGCCAGTCCCGAGCATGTTGCTGAAGTGAATCCAGAAGTTTACCCCCAACCAAAAGTCGCTAAAAGCTGCTAAAGAAGTTTTCGCTTCAAAAAGGAACAGTAAAAGGGCTTGGAAATTATGTAGGTTTGTAATATAAATACAAAGACTTGAACGGTTAGAAGGAAAATAAAGAGGATAAGGGAGACATGGGAAAGAGAAGAGAGTTCTCAAGGACATAAACTGTTTCTGAGGAGCTTTATAATGCTAAGTGATGTTCTTTAAGGTCCTACCCTGCACCAGGCGAAGAGGCACGGATGGAATTTCTTTCTCCAGGATTTGTGCCTCTTTCCTTAATCTTTCTCTTTAATAGATTTTCAGATTACATTTCAAAGACCGACGGGAGAAAAAATTTCACAGAAATACTTTATTCCAAGTAGAGAATGAAGTTGAGAATGATAAGCTCTAGTTCTTTATTCTGATTCCGTATACATTTGAGCCCAGGACCTTCGGCCCGGCAACTCAGCGCTCTACCACTGAGTCACTCCGCTCCCCCCCCCCCAGTTTATTATATTACTTCTCATCAATGACCTGTTTTTAAAAATTATATTTGTTGTTAAATAAATAAAAACATTTTGGATAGTTTTTCTGAAAATTATTTTTAAACAAAATTTACTTTTTTTTATTTTGAACTTTTGAACAAACCGAGTTTCCAAACATTTGGTTATTTAAAAAATATTGATTTATTGATATTTACAACTGTATTAGAATAATACATCAAGTAAATAAGCTAAGCGATACATAATGACAAGTAGAGAAACTACCCACTGGTAGTACTCAAATCACAAGTTCAACTAGGAAGGTCACGGGGCCATCTTCTTTTCAGACGCCTCTGAGGGTTATCGGGAATTGAAGAGGAAGCTAGGTTTGAAACTAGCGGGTTTGAGTGGAAATGAAGTTTATTATGAAAGGATAGATAGCGGGCTCGGGTCATATAAGCAACAAATGGGACATTGAGGTCGTAATGGATGACTTTATTCTTAACAAAATAAGGAGCATTGAGGATTTTACGAAGGATTTTGGATTGTAGGGATTGGATACGAGAGGAATTCGATGGCTTAGTAGAGCCCCAAAGCTCTACTCCGTAAGTCCAAATAGCATCATACGACCTATCATGACCTATCATGG
This sequence comes from Troilus luridus, assembly GCA_964056705.1. Classification (NCBI taxonomy): domain Eukaryota; kingdom Metazoa; phylum Arthropoda; class Insecta; order Hemiptera; family Pentatomidae; genus Troilus; species Troilus luridus. The sequence goes on along the minus strand of OZ057415.1, from coordinate 95,260,066 downwards.
TCATGTAAATGAGTGTTTTGTAATTGATTGGGAGCTTAGAGCGTTTGTCTAGTAAGTGTTGAAGTATCCTGAAACGTCGAGCGGTTTCTTGTCTTTTCACTCTCGTATGAGGATTCCAAGTTAATCGTTTGTCAAGATGCAACACTAAGTATCGGATCTGTTCTACAGGCATAAAAGGGATATTATTAAAGGATACTGGAGGGCAGGAAGTCATTGGTTTACGACGTAAGGTAAAAGTGATTTGATTTTTGACACCATTCTTCAAGATCAGTAATATGGGATTGGAGGCTTTGAGATACAATAACTGGATTGGTGTTGACTGTATAATACATATGTACATAATATAATACACATGTATCATCAGTATACGTGGTAAGGTAGTATTAGGATGAGTTGGGATGTCAGCTGTATAAACTGTATAAAGGATTGGACCAAGGATACCACCTTGAGGATTTTTATTTAAAATATAATTAAATATGGGTAAAAAATAACTGGTTGACACGCCTTAATTATTTTTAAAGGAATTATTATGATTGGCAATATTCATATATAGTATTAATTATTTTAATTAATAAACATTTAATTAATGACAATAGAATGTTAATAATTAATAGTAACAGAGGGGCGCAGCGGCTCAGTGGTAGAGCACTACACTGCAATACTGGGTTCAAATACCGCTGCTGGCAACAATTTTATTTATTCTGTTATCAGCCGGAGATGGATCGTATGGGATCTAGGACCCTCCTGGGTTCACACAGGCTCTATAAAATGGGTACCAAATATAAGGGGGAGAAATCAGGCAGTTGAGCGTGATCTAGGTCAAATTACCCCCTGCACAAACTTCCAAGAAACAGCACAGTTTCTATCATGTACTGAACCCCAAACCCTTCTAAATTCTGCTAGTCGGGGGTATGTGGATACGTAAGTGATTGTTGTTTATTCATTTGACGCCGATTTATGCTGCTATGGCTAATCGGACGTTACTACATTGGCATCCTTAAATTTTGCCCGTCCAGGTATAATTAGGATATGGATCTTTAACCATTATGTGATACATAGTGTATCAGAGGCTCGGGACCACCATTTTACGTCCCCTTCTGAAGGATGGCATTATTAAAGATTGTTTACTTCCTTTAAAAAATCATAACTACGGCTGCGAACCCGCGACCTTTAATGTCCAAATTTTTTTGCTAGCAAATACATCGCAGGTGATCAAAGTGAGATACTCAATGCCGATTCAATACTCTAAATTATATTACGTGCTAAGTCAATGGGTTCCAACCAATTATTCAACAAATAGAAAAGATGTCTGAGTAATTAATAAATCAGAATCCAGAAGGACGAGGTGTGGCTCGTACACTTTCCCATTTAAATTAAAAATGGTAATTGCAGATCTCTAAATGTCAGGAATACGGTAGACGTGTTGAGTAATCACTTTCCATTTAATGCCCTGAAACCCAAGAGCCTTCGTATAAAAAAACCTCGGTAATGAAGGGATATTAACACTCTTCACGACAGAACAAGACTATTTTCAGTTTCGAAATATCCCGTTATAGCATCTTCGTGAACATTAAAGTGTTGAACCACGAAGCTAAAATTCCACAAAAGGAGACGTTTCTGAAATGATTGAGTTGTTGAGTCCATTATTGGCTAATGGAATGGAAACCCCATTCAACCGTTGTCAATGGCCATAAGCAACGTTATGTGGTTAATGTATCGTCTGCAAAACTGTGATACCGCGTGCGTCTCAAATCCTAATTTTGCCAATGTTTCGTTAAATATACTGCTTTTGCTAATGCGGGCCCGAAAACGTATAAATACCGAAGTATAGGAGATTTTCAGAAGTAGTAAGAAGTATGTCCAGGGAACCGTTGGCAAAGAATATGACGACACGGTCAAAACCAGAAGAAATACTTGATGAATGGGTTCGATATATTGGCCGTGGCAATTTAAGAGAGTTTTATAGTGCAATTTATTAATTTAAAAAATCTTGTACCACTTGAGCGCATCATGAGTCTCTTGGGTTCATTACAAGGTAAAGAAACTGTTTCTAAGCCGGTTGTGCAGCAAGGTTATCTGGCTGAGGCACTCATCCGATTCAGGGTATCAACTTCAAAAAGGCTGAGGGAGCCTCAGGAGGGTCTGCTGATATAACTAAGCCCATTTATGATTAAACAATTTATCTGTCTCTGCTAGATTTGAACCCGGGACCATCAGGACAACAACTCACTGCTCTACCCACTCAGCTAACCTGCCCCTCTCTTATTATAACGTGATAGACATTTACAAGTTCAAAGCCATAAAAAGATATTGTATAACCCAAAAGCCTTGAGACAGTAATCATTACAAAAAAAAAAATATTTTAATGCACATCTTATCACTAATCCGAAAGATTAAAAAATCATAAAGTTATAAATAGTAAGCTGCAGAAAAAATAGATATCGTATTCTTATACAGTTCATTTCTATAAATGTTTATTTAATACGTAACTTAATTATCTTTAGGATTGGAGTAGCGGAAAACAGATCGGGTATTTTTCGGTAAAATAAAAAATATCTTAAGGATTAACATCGATGTTCATTTTCCTCCGTAACTATCTTTTGGGCGATAATATCAGTATTCATCAAAGTGTTTTAAAAAAAAGTATTAATGTATAATATACTTATACAATATCATTAATGGCTAGAGATAGGCACAGTGATGGCAACTAACAAGCGTCAAACAATGGACTATTGCTGTATTTCCATCGCTTATTTAAAAAATGCATATTAAAAAAATTATAATTATTTAAAAAGATCAATATCGTAGAGAAACATCGATGCTCAATCATAAACTATATTGTGTTTTACATTAAGCCCCTACAAACATAAGGGTTCCAATTTGTCAAAGACGATTTGACAAACTAAATTCTTCATAGATGTGTTGGGGAGGGGTTCCCAACCTGCGGGGAGAGGAGACGAGACGAGTTGTAAAAAGAATTCTTGGATAGTATTATTGAAATTTACAACTGTATTAAAGCAATACAACAAGTAAATGGCTAGAATGATACATAGTGGCATGGATAAAGACAAGTAGAGAAAGTACACATTGGTAGTACTTAAATGTAAAATTCAACTAAGGTCACGAGGCCATCTTCTTAACAGACACCTCGGAGGATTATCATGAATTGAAGTAGTAGATAGGTTTGAAACGAGTAGGAATAAAGTTTATCATGAAAAGATTGATACCGGATTCGAGCCAATCAACAAAATGGGGCATAGAGGTCACTATCGGTTACTTTGTTCGTAACAAAGTAAGGAAATTCATAACCTTTGAATTTATATTGAATTATATTGAAACTAATAATATCGTTTCGTAGCCTGGCAGGTGGCCCTAGGATTTTTTTAAGGCAGTAAAAAATCCTTAGTTACGCCGTCCTTCGGAAGGGGCGTTAAACGGGGGTCCCGAGCCTGTGCGATGTCAGGTACTCGTTAAAGATCCTAATTAAACCTGGGTAGGCAAATTTAGAGCTCCCACTGTAGCACCGTCCGATTAGCCATAGCAGCATAAAGTGACGTTAAATAAACAACAACTTATAATATCGAATCTTGTGACAGTAAAAATAAATGTTTTGTTTTCAGTGTAATACTGCTCGTTTCTTCATATACTCATAAAATCCGTTGGCACAACCCATAGAGTAGTGGATATAAAATTACAGTAACGCTAAAAGATTAGATGCAACCCAATAATAATATTAGGTTAATAACTGGGCTTTAACCTAAGGCTTTGTAAATTATAATAGCAGTATATAGTTTGACTAATATGATTAATTTATCTTTATAATTAATATAATAATTGTGTAAATATTTCTATAAAATGGACAAAAACGACTTGTTGAATGAATTTATTTTATCAATGACTAATTTAAAAGTTGATTACTACAAAAACTGAAACGGAAGTATGCTCTAGTTGTTTGCATTAGAGCTGATAAAGAGATACCAGTGTTAGTTACCTGTCGTAAACAACGAATACATCATCGTGACAACGTCTTTACAACAGGTATCACTGTTATATCTTTCACATTCGTTTGAATTTTTTTTATTGTAGATGGTTTGTTAATAATTTACTTAATTAATTATTAGCTAAAGATTTTGATTATAATTTTTTTCATTGAAATTTACAACTGTATTAGATCAATTAAAGGTTATGACCAACTATTAACCTCACCAAAATTATCCCTCCGCCTCAAATTATTGATAGATGGGGCTGTTATTAGACCGGCTCTTCTTTGTGGAGTGCCGATTGTTAAGGCCAGATGAAGTAGTAACCTTATAAAGCATTAATAGTTTTAATCATAAAAAAAAAAAATTAAACCATTTTTCGTAAAAGAAAGAACAGTTCTTTACTTATTTTTCACATTTTATTAATAATATAATTTAAACATTTATTTCATAGTTGTTTAAAATAATTTAATTTAAAAGGTAATTTTATTTGTTTAGTGATAAGTGTAATATATTGTAGTAAGTTCGAAAACATATGTTATAAAAGTGAAGAGAGAAAAACAAAAGAGAGTCGACAGGCTTTTTCGCTCCGGCTACATCAAGAGAGTGTTGGCACGAGCCTCTCTCGACGTGGACATCGCAAGCTATAGCTCAAAGTGTTTTTTTGTGAATTTGAAGAAGATACTAATTTGCTGCCCACCTGCAGGTGTAATTAGTTTAAACTTAGTCATCGATTCGACCAATTCGAATTGACCCAGTCGATCATCTCAACCTCTATTCTTTCACCATCTTTGCTCACCCTGCCGGAAAAAATTCCTCTATCGTCTCAATATCCAGCTCGCCCTGCCGAGAATCTACTATCGACTGGAATCTACTTCGACAGACAGATAAGAGATTTTCATTATTATATCATTTCAACTAGAAAACCACATAAACATTTATTATTTTGTAATAGATTTATTTGAACATTTTATTTATTTGCAATTTAATAGAGTTAAATACACTATCGTAAGATTAAATGATAATCGTTTTCTTTTTGTTATTAATTAGTTGTTTATAATTTAGTTAATATTAGTAACTTCATTTTTTAATTATAAAAAACTAAAACGTTTAAATTGTTCTTTTAATTTAATTAATTGTTGTTGTTTTTCATTCTCAAAAGTATTAGTTATTTAATTTACTAAAATTGATTTATGTTATTAGTTTAATAAAAGGTTGCAATCAAAAAGACATGCGATCTGGTATAATTGAATTAGAAATTAATTGTCCTTATCCATTTCGGAGCTCTCATCGAAAGGTCCAATACCTATTTTGAGGTTGCTCAAACACCGATGATTAAGAATATTTCGCCATCAATTACAAAAAGACTGCAACAGATTCAGAAAGATATACCGAGACGTATAGTAATCCATACAAAGCTACAAAGAAAAAAAAACAGACACACTACACGATACACTCGGATTAACTACTGCAACATACTTCAAATGCATTGATCGTTTCCAACACTGCACAAACCCCCATTTTCAACAAACTTCAGGCAATTAAAAAGCCTATTGATAGGGCTCACTCAGTCTTATTTTTATCATCCGATAGAATTCAAGTATATTCCCACCATCATCCCTCTCTTATAGCACACCAAGCGCACTCCAAGGAATCCTCTTATTTCTATAAGAATGCATAATAATGTTTTCTAAAATAAATAAACCTTGAGGCTAGGAAAGAAAATGGCTACTTTATATAGTCGACATTTTAAAATGTTGGCTATATATACTTTATATAATACTTATAAAAATATATAATAAGGCTTAGAGAACCCGAGGGCTCGATACCGATATCACCGTACTCTGATTACAAATGCCCAAATCTACCAAGTCACTCTTAACGCTCCGAACTACGCCTTGGTCTAGCTCTGAGATGTTTTCCGGTTGACACAACACTTATTAACTTATTATCAACTCGTTCGTTACAGAGCCCAACAGCTTAATAATTCCATCTTAATCGACGCTATACCGCGTAGTGTTATCTCCTAAATCATCCTGTGGTTTCATCCTATTTTGTTCCTTATTTTCGAATACTTTAAGACCATATATATAATAATGCGACACGATAAAATGAAAGTCTGGTTATATTATCAATATTATTCGGATACTGAGAGACCTAACGATGTATGGATGAACAGCAGCTGGAGAAGTGAGAGTGACAGCTGGTACTATAGCCACTCTAGGCAGGTGAGGCGTTGCCGTGGCAACTACCTGCCCAGGTAAGCGCCACCCGTGACGTCACGCGCTGCCCACGCCTCCCGTATGGAGATAATTAAGCTCGCCTTAATCCCCGAGGTGTCACCATGATGGCTCCTTTTTACGCCCCCCCCCCCCCCCGCCTCACCGGCGCCTACTATCATTTAGTCATCCCTTCTTACCCCGGACATTTATATCCTTAATAAAAATCATCGACAGGATAAGAGGCCATCGGGACACCGAGCGGGCGATAACCGTCCGACCAATGTTTTAGTTTTGTTTTTATTTAATCGCATGGACGTAGCAATTTATTTCAAGGTCGACCCAAGGGCGAATGCCTTATGCGGGGGAAAGAGATTTACTCGCCTCCTTTGGCATCAAATATGTAAATGATTAACAAATAACAAATTCATTAATAATAAATAATGAATATATTTTTATTAACCTCTGTTATACTGTTTTAAATAATTAAATTAAAATAATACATAATAATGTCTATTTTTATTTGTATTATTTTCGTATGTGTTCATCGACCGTTTGTATTGTTATTGAGTCTTCATAGTATCCATGGTGCTTCTGTGCTAAGTCTAAGTAAATTGGAAAAACATAATACAAAATGCAGTATAAACCTGTACCACAATGGATTTATCACCTGGAAAAGACTGGACTGTCTCGAGTACAACCATGCAATGAGGTGGTGTGAGACCCAGGAGGGTCTGAACATCCCAGAGTCCATAAGTAGCAGTTATCAGATTAAATAATTTATCTACCCCAGACAAATTTGAATGGGGGACCTTTACGTTTTCACCCGACTAAACGAATCCAGTTTAGAAATAGTGTGAGCTCCAGGTCTCTAGATCCCAAATAATAAAATAAATTAATAGGTTAAATAATAAATTAATAGATCCCACAAAATTAGTGCCATTTGTCCTAGATAGACTGTAAAAATTATTAAAAACTTTTAATTTTTTATTACCGAAACAACTTGATTTGTAGCTAGCTTTTTACTCCTCCTATATATTTTTTTTAACCCGAGAATGATTGTTTATATATATATATATATATATATAAGTTATTTATTATCGACATCAAGATATCCACAATATTTTTTGAGTAAAAGGGGAGGTTTTAATATAGAAATTCTTCGTTTTATTGGATTTTTTTAAATAGCTATCCTCCATTTCCTTGGTTGTGCAGGAGTGTAATTTAGCTAAGATCACGCTCAACCGTCAGGTTTACACCAAATAAAAAGTACCCACTTTAGAGGTTGGGTGAGCCTGAAGAGAATCTGTAGATCTCACAGGGTCCATTTATGGTTGATAACAGATCTTTGGTATTTTTGAAATATGTGTGTAATGTTTTGTAATCAACGAAGAATGCTGATTTTTTGATAATTCCAAGTACATCGCAAAAATATAATATAAAAAAAAAATGGGTTGTAGTGGGTTGTACCACTACAACCCATGAAGGGCCTTGGATTCAGTATGTGGTTGAGACTGTTCTAATTCTAGGATAACTCTCTTGCTGGGAGGAGATTTGTCCAAGATCAAGCTCAACCCCCAGATTTTCCCCCCATCTTTATATGAGTCATGAAAACAGTATGGGGTCTATCAACCCTCTTTTGAAAATAAGTCATCCATAAAATGGATAGTTAGCTCCTCAATGGGTAGGAACCGAGTGGTTGTGATCAAGGAACCTTGAAACTACACAATCTAGTGCATAAACTGCCGGTCTTGTCTAAAAACCATCCCACCCTGGACCCTTCAAGAGGCATATAAAAAAGCTTTTTATTTTATTTATATTCTGACCATATTAAAAACCACCTACAGAGGAGACGGATTGCACATATATGGAGGATGGCAAGCTGTGAGGAACCCTCAATAGGAAAGGCAATGAATCAGCTAAACTATAAACCATAAAAAATGCTTGTTCATTTCAAAGCAGTATTGTTTTTTTATTAATTTAAATACTATTACTTATAATACATTATTTATTTTATGTTTTATAGAATTATTTCGATTGAAAAAAAATCATTCAGAAGATATAAGGACCAAAAATCAGAGCATTTAGAGCAAATAGAATAACAAATAAAAAAATAGAAGGTTAATATTTTTGGAGATATTTTCAGAGTAGAGGAAATGATCTATATTTTTATATTGAAAAGAAGAGATTGAAGAAAAAAGAAAAGAGGAATCCTGGCCTAAGCAAATCTTTTCTTTTCTAAAATACAAATATTTGAAAATAATCACCATCAAGATAACAATTAATAAAAATAAATTATACAAGTCAACAAGATCCTAATTAAAGTAATGTTCAATGAACATCCTTCCCCGTGTATTCATCGCAAACATTGCGAGAAGACGGGGATACAGGATCGATGAAGATTTGTCTGACCTGGATACAAACCCTGGTAGCTCAGTGGTTTAGAGCACTGCACCGGAGAAGCAGAGGACCGGGGTCGAATTCCGGCCAGAGCAAATCGTTTCTCTTCGAAATAAAAATATTTAAAAATAATCACCATCAATATAACAATTAATAAAAATAGATCTATTTTTTTGTTATAAAAGACAAACCAAACCTAAATGTTTCACAGAACGCTATACATATCTAGAAAGTTGAGAAATCATAAAATATGTAATTGAGGAGAAATACAAAAAAATAAACAAATGTACAATAGAAAATGAAAAACAATGCAATGCTTTTTATGCAGTGGGCAGAAGGAAGAAACGAAGGAACGGCAAAGAGAAAGAATCAAAATGTTCTGGCAAAAGAAAAACTCTAGATTATGTAGGAGATTTGTAGATGGTCTGAATAAAAAGAAAAAAATGAATGATCGCTAATTTATGCAACTGTATAACCCGTGTATCAGTGTGTGGTAGAGACTTTACTGTTTCAAGAACAACGGTTATGCAGCGAGATGATTTGTCTTAGATCATGCTACAGGTTTTTTCCCCAATTACGGTAACCCACTTTATGGAGGCTGTGTGACCCCCATGAGGGGCTTCAGCACCCAGTGCCGAATTATATTGTTGCCGTTAAAGATTAAAAAAATTAGCTGTCGGATTTGAACCGGTGCCTTGAGCACGGCAACTCGACGCTCTCTACCACTCAGCTGCTCTCATCACATCTCTTCTTTTCCTCCTAAAGTTCACCAAACCTATTCACAGGACGTAATTATATATTTTTTATAATTACTAACAATGAGAGAGGGTAAATATTTAAACCCTGTCAGATTATTTCAGTGGCGTTTCCTGTTAAACATATGTCACAAATTTTAATTATCCAACTTCCTGAAGATAGATTTGCTTTTAAAACTAAGATTAACAAAGTTTGACGTACGTCTGTTCGTTAACTGAATTGTTTATAAGCTAATCAAGTTTTTAACAATGCAAAACCCGCAATACAGCCAGTCTGACGTCACTGTTCATTCCAACAAGACCAGGATCTTACCTTTCCGTGAGCTTTCCTGTTATTAATGTTTAAAGTAAGTGTTTTTAAAAAAACAATTTAAATAGAAATTTTAATTTTCTTTACATTCAAAGATATTTTTTTTATTACTCTGTAGAAAAAAAATACTGGGTTCCAATTCCGGCCTGGACAAATCTTTTCCCTTCAAAAGAAAAATATTTAAAAATTATAACAATTAATAAAAATAAAAATAAAAAATTATAAATAATATAATGACGGAAGTCAACAAGATCCCAATTAAAGTAATGTCCAATGAACATTCTTCCCCGTGTATGCATCGCAAAAATTGCAAGAAGACGGGGATATAGGATCGGTGAAGACAACAACCTGGATACGACCCCTGGTAGCTCAGTGGTTTAGAGCACTGCACCGGAGATGCAGACGAATCCCGGATCGGGGATATAGGATCAGTGAACAGAATGGATTTGTTTGGCCGATTTACGAGAACGAGCAGTTGGTATTTAAAAATTATATTCATAAAAAATAAATGAAACTTGATAAAATAAAAACAAAAACTTTTTTAAAACGTATTACATATTAAGTAAATACGTCTCAAATCATAAGAATGAGATTAACACATATGATAAATTAAATACCTGCAGTTTATTTGAAACAGAAGTCTTAACTGCTGCTCTTAAATAACAATTAAAAATCGTAATTTAAATTGCTAAAACCATCGTGAGGTGTGACATCTCTCATCCGCTGAATAATCGGAATGCAAATAAGTTTTGAATGTAGTTATGGGCAATTTTCATAAATGACTTTAAATAAAGTAATTCTTGTCAATACGAAAATAGCATTTCTTGACCATAAAGAGGTTATGGTTACATATATTCATCTATCTGCTTCGTGAAGGATATTAGGTTCAGTACAGGGTAGAGACTGTACCGTTTATCAGCCAAGGTTTGTTTAGTAAGGTAATTTGACCGAGATCACACTCAACCACCATCTCTCATTCATACCGTCTGTCTAAGGGTACCTACTGTATAGAGCTCATACTATACAGTCATATTAAGATCTAATATAACCGGTATCGAACCCGGGACCTTGAGATTAGCAAGACAGCACCCTAAGTCTGTAGTTACCTCAATCTCAAAACGAAGTAACACACAAAAAATTAAAACACTAATATAGGGCACAATGGCCAAGCACTTTTGTATCATTGACGGGCATTTGTTTGTTTCATTTAACATCACTTAATGCTTTTATGGCATAAATTTTGCATATGGAGATATAATTAGGATAAGAATCTTTAACGAGCACATGCCAACCAACAGACCCAGGAGCACCATTTTATGTCACCTCTGAAAGATGGACTAATTAAGGAATTTAGAATCACTTTGAAAAATCATAAGACTATCAGCCGGGCTCTTAAGTATAGTAGGTTTTTGTGGTAAATAAAACACCACAGATGATCCCCATGTTCTTCCAGACATTTAGTTATCCAGTAGTTTTGGTTAAAAAACATTAATAAATTGGTGATTTATCGGAGATATAACCTCATTAAAGGTAAATCCATCTATTGAACCAAATGAATCAATAATATTATCAATGAATACAAGGATAAATTTTTTTAATGATGTACTTAGTGATGGCCTGATGGACGGCCTCATCACTGAGTTAAGAAATTTTGCCCTATTACTGCTGGATAATCCCGTTTTTATTTTCTACTTCAATCTAATGCTTCTAAAAATAAATAAGGCAAAATCTTTTTTTTTCTTTTTTTGTAGACTGACTGATCGTTATTTCTTGTTCGAAAAGGAATCAAAGAGGCCGATTTGCTTGGTATGCACATCGCTTACGCATGCCAGGAGAGCCCCCTGGAGTGTGACTACCTGAGAACTGGGAACGGGCCGAGGAATTCTAAAGAAGGCCAGATAACAAAGAACCGATGTGCCAACTTGTAAATTATTTTCTCACTCCCACTAAATCTGCTGTTGAGAGTTAACAAATGTCCAAAAATTAAAGAGGCAATAACGGGGATTGTGAAAAATCGAAACTTTGGAATAATTCTTTTTAGAATTTCTAAATCAATTGTAGATTGATTTTTTTTTTATTTTAAATTCGTAAATACCTAGGACTCCATCTGGACAAACGTCTCACTTGGAATCCTCATACAAGACTGAAAAGACAAGAAACTGCTCGAAGTTTTCGCCTACTTCAACACTTACTGGACAAACGCTCTAAGCTACCAATTAATTACAAAAGACTCATTTACATGACAGTTATCAGACCTATTTGGACATACGGAGTTGAGCTTTGGGGCTCTACTAAACCATCCAATTCATCTCGTATCCAATCCTTACAATCCAAAATCCTTCGTAAAATCCTCAATGCTCCCTATTATGTCACAAACAAACTCATCCATCACGATCTTAATATCCCATACGTTACTGATTTGGCCCAAACTAGATACCTATCCTTCCACGACAAGCTCCATACACACTCGAATCCTCTAGTCTCTCAACTTGCTTCCCATACTATTCCTGATAACCCTCCGAGGCGTCTGAAAAGAAGATGGCCTCGAGACCATTTACTATAGAACTTTATTTTTTCATGTCATAATGTACATATCAGCAGATTTACTAGTTATAATCATATTATAGTTGTAAATATCAATAAATTAAATTTGAAAAAAAAAAATTCGTAAATTTAAATTATTAACATTACTCGTTTTCACATATACTAACAATCCGAACAATAATTATATGCATTTTCAAGCAGGTTGTTTATTAAACAAAACATATGGTGGCCTGCACAAGTATTTAATTGAAATAATATAATTTATAACTAAAATTCGTATTTATATCGATGTCATTGAAATTTATTTTAATAATCATAGTTAAAATTCCAAACACCTACATCATTTTTACTTTCATTCAACTCATTAAACAAGACATTTAACTCTGATAAATAGTGTTTTATAGGAGAAACGAAAAGTTCAGTGAGTTATTGATGTTTAAGTTATTAGTAGCATGGATTGCACGACTATTAAACGAACTTTTAGTTAAATATAATTATTCTGATATCAACGGAATTCTAACCTTTAAACTAAAGTTGTTTAAAAGAAATTGTATAACTCATGCACTGGCCGCTGTCTCCAGTCTCGAGCATATCGGTCTTGTGCTGACGCGAACCCACAAGTTTATCCCCTACCAAAAGTCACGGTTAAAGTTATTTTTACTTCAAAAATAACTACAGTATTAATCCTCCGATCGAGTAGAGCCGGAACTAGGAGGGGGTAAAGGAAGCTCACAGAGGCGCCAGAATTTCGGCAAAATTCCAGACAAATTTTATTTTTATCTTAAGGGAAAAAATTTTATTTCTATTTCTTGATCATTTTTTCTAGTGAAAAAGCCAACAAAATGAGTTAATATTACAAAATATATGACCTAAAATAATACTGTTGTCTTTTATCAGCCACTCCTGGCAAAATTACTGCCATGCAATCAAAAGGAGTTGATCAGTGCCAGAGCGATGAGTATCCGTGCCTAAGCTTCCACCTTCAAATTCTCCTTTGGTAGATTTTATTTAATCTGTTAACAGGCGGGGATGGATCCTTTAATATCTGGGATAAATTGGGAGAAAAGCTGGCGGTTTTTTCGGGTTTATCGCCTCCCTGAATGTCCTATATTTAGTACAGTCTCTACCATGTACCAATGACCCTTCGCTGATTGCAATGGTACGTATAGGTCATACCTAGGAAATAGATTACTTTATAGATTAAAATATTTATTAATGAAAATTTTTAAAATATATGGAAACAACAGACCGAGTGGAGGTCAGAAAAAATGTTCTTATATGGGGTTGAACTATTTATTTGAAAGCCAACGTTTCGACCCACATTGCACATCTTCTTCAGTGCTAGATATACTAGGTACAGACAAACTAAATATATTTCTTTTTTATTATTTTATTCATTACAATGTATCATATTTAATTTGTTCGTTGGCTTTCAAATGAATAGTTCAATTCTATTTAAGAACATTTTTTCTGAGCTCCACCCGACCCATTTTTGGAAAGTAGGACAAATCACCTCCCTGAACCACCGTACTCCAAGAAACTATACAGTCTCCATCACGCACTGAATTCAAGACTCTTCATGACGTATAGTGATACGGATTTTATTAAACATATTACAAGAGAAAATGATTGGGCTCAATAAATATCACTGATTGATATTAATAATATTACATTACGAGAACGAGCTCAGCCGTGAGGGTTAACCTAGCCTTGAATTTAATCTACCTTAATCCTTAATCCTCGAGGGCTGAGGACATGAATAGTCCGCCGCTAATAAAATATACTCCTGGTTTCAATTTAGCCTCGTCGTAAATTTACACCGGGCTCATTTTGTGCCTCTACTTAGCTTATCTCGGAATAAGTTTAGATCGTGAATGACGGTGTGGTTAGGACCATCACGTTGGGAATAGCATAATCATGATTAATTTAATTAAAAATTATTCGAATAGATGATTGTAAGACAGATTAATAATAATCTCTTAGTAAGATAAACAATAAAATAATAAATAAGGCTTAGAAAACCTGTATCGATGCCAATAGCACCAACAGCTGTATAACCAAATTCACATCCCTATGATAATAGTACTGTATATTATCCATCCTTCGGAAGGGGCGTAAAATTAGTCTGTAGACCTGTCAGGAGCTCGTTAAAGGTTTAAGCACTCCTAATTTCGTATCGTCGGATTACCCATAGCAGCTCAAAGTGACGTTAAATGAATAAACTTGAAGAATACCTTAAAATCGCAAATCTTGAAAGCTTTTAGCCGGTAAGAACTCGACTGACCCTATCATTGAAAGTTTAAGCATGGTAAACGATAGGGTTGTAAATGTTAGAATAAATCCGTGAAAAAAATGAGAGCTAAGATGGAAGCTTGGAAGAAGGCCGGGGGCCCGGGGTGGGATAAAACTGTTTCTTATTGCTCCCTGGGGCCTCTAGCGATCCCGCGAGGGCTACCAGCTCCGATTTAAATCCTTTTGTCTTTTATAATCCTTGCTTCTCATTTCTTCCAGGAGAATTTCCAGGAGATTATGCCAGGAAGGAATGTTATAAATAATAAAAAACATAAGCACTAAAAACCGTGAGTGAATAAGAACGTAGCAAACCATATTGTTTATAAGCCAACAGTCGTGCAGATTGAGTTTGACAAGATCACGGTGTACCGCAAAATTCCCTGAAGCAGCGTGAGCCCCAGGAGAGTATCGATATCCCCCAGGATCTGGCTGTTAAAGGGGTGACCTGTGGTATGGTGGGTAGCATAACAACCTTCTAATCCCCGAGATCGCGGATTCGCAGCTCAACAGATAAATTTTAAAGGGAGTAAAAAGTCCCTGATTATCCCGTCTTTTTGAATAGAAATGATATGAGTATCCCGAGACTATACGTTGTCATGAACTCGTTAAAGATTCATTTTCTAATTATACCAGGATAAGCAAAATTTAGGACTCCCACTGAAGTATCATGCGAGTAGCCTTCGCAGCATGAAGTGGCGTCGAATTAATAAACAAACTTGATATAACCTCTACTGTTTCTAAGCCAACTCGTGAAGAGAGTTGATTTGGGCGAATTCATGGTCGACTATCAGATATCCCTCAACAAGCACTCACCTTATATTGGCTGAGTGAGCCCTGGGAGAGTATCCAGATCCTTTAGAGTCGATTAACTAGATTAAATAATTTATCTGCATCAGCCGGATTCAAACCTAATACATTCTTCGAGTAGCACTTTTTGGGAACCACTGAAGATTAAGTTTTTAAAAGCTGAGCCTATAATCGTACACGACAACCCTAGACCTCATGTTCCACGACAGTGAAGAAACTAAACGAGATGGCTTACTAACTTGTCCCAAATCCACATTATGGCTAGACTTATCTCCAATAGATTCCATCTGTTCAGAATTTTGGGTAACTTCTTTAAGGGTAAACATTTTGAAAATGATTCTCAAGTCGAAAATGCATTTTCATACTTTATAGCCAGGATCCATGGTCCATTTTTGCACTTGAATACTATCAAGCTGAATCTTCGTGGATAGCTACGTTTCGATGAGACGCCCAACAATTTCCTGTGCGAAAATTCTCGATTGTGGTAGCTAACAGAGGTAGGAAGGATAAAATATGTCGGTTTGATGATTCTCAAAAATTTATTACTAACTGTTTTGTTAAATTTCAAGCAAATTATCTAAACTATTTGAAAAAGTATTTGTCCTACAAAATGTATGGTTCGATCAAAGAGTCCCCTCCTTCCAATATGTATCGATAACGAAGTAAAAAAAAAGATGTAAAAAAAATCAGCTGGTTAGTTATCATTTTTGATGTCCTCGTTATCATCAAATCGACATATTTTATCCTCGCTACCTCTGTTAGCTACCACAATCGAGAATTTTCTCACAGGAAATTGTTGGACTTCTCATCGAAACGAAGCTATTCACGAAGATTCAGCTTGATACTAATCAAGTGCAAAAATGGGCAATGGATCCTAGACTATTATTTCTTCATAAAACCATGTCTCTTATGGGTTCTTGCATTAAAAATTTGATTAATTTGAAAATTAAAAATTTTATGATTGATATTGTGGTAGGATATTGATATCCTTTAAAAACGGAGATTTTATATGGAACGTTGATTTGGGCGTATATATTCTCAAGCATAATATTGAATACAGAGAAACTTGACTATTACGCTATTTAGTTATTTAATAAACGACTTCCTTAAACGAGCCACCTATCCGGTGTGATACGATGAGACGTCGCTAGCAAACCAAATGACTGAAATATATCGAGAGTTATAGCATTTAGTTCTTTAAATTTATAAAATTAAGATAATTTATTAATTATTTTAATACATTTATATTTTACAATAATATATAGTAAAATAGGTATAATGTATACACCCCAGCATCGTATGTGATAGAATCACGTTGCACCGAATCGGATCCAAAGTAGGTGTAGCCTAAGAAGAAAAGAAAGATGAGGAAGAAATCAGAGCTGGATTGAGCGATATAACTCAACTGTAAAATGACAAAATAGCTGGTACGAGCTGGAAAATTCTTTTAACCCGAGAGGAAAGATTAATTGGTAGTTAGGAGAATAAGAGAGGATAAAAGTGGGGTCAGCGGAAGAGCCATTAGCAGAGAGATGTCTCCATGGCGGCTAATATCATCTTCTCTTCAGCTTTTCAATATCAGCCTTTTATTACTATTGTCCTGATAGTGTCATAGTATGTCTAAGCCTCGAACTTTATTGGTGTAGTATAAACCATTAGGCCGATTTAAACTTATCGATGGAAACAATTCAGTAATCTCTCAATTAACCGAAGAAATGACTGATTCACTTAGATCGATAGTTCGCGGTGGTGGCTCCAGGATTTTAAAATATTCTTGGTTAGGCCGTCCTTCGGAAGGGATGTAAAATGGGCATCTCCAACCTGTGTGACTAAAGATTCTTATCTTAATTATAACTGGATAGACAAAATTTAGGACTCCCACTGTATCATCGTCCTATTAGCCATAACAGCGCAAAGTAACGTTAAAGAATAAACAGACAGATTTACGCACCAAGTTTCAGCTTTAATAAAAGTAATGCTTCAAGTGCTTACCTGTAACCAAAAAAAAAATTGACTATTAGTCATAAATACAAAACACGTATTCACAAAAAAAAAATTTAACAATATGCAATGCGAAATTCACATACAATTTAGTAAATGAGTATATATAAATATTTCAGTGTTTTTTATTTTATATACATACTCCTGGAGTTGTTTTTACATTAGTATTTATCTCGTTTGTTCTTTGTCAAATAATTTCAACTGTCAAATAGTTTAAGATTGTGCAGTCAAAGAAATTATATTTGTCTATACACCTATTTTTTATTAATTTATACATATTATAAAACAAAGTCCTCTGTCGCGTCTGCCTGTTCGTGGTAAACTCAGTAATACTGCACGGATTTTCATGCGGTTTTCACCAATAAATAGAATGACTCTAGAGAAAGGTTTCGGTATTTAATTCGTCAAGGTTTTGTGTAATTTGTCGTATAATGAAAAAATGCATGACGGTATATTCCTCTTTTATAGATCTACAAAAAAGTCAGAGATAGCATATATCTATCTTTTTAGGATAGCTTACTATACCTATTTTATCTCCTAAAACATTGATAACGTACAATGCGATAATTGGAAAGCTATGTAGACGAGTACAGTAATTATCCTTATCAACTTATACACTTTAGTTAACTTAAGCATTTTATGCGCATTATCAGAATATTTTATAACACATAATTTAAATGAGTATGTTATGGGTTATTGCAACAACTTAACGCGCATGAAAATAAATTCGTACATAAAGAAATATTTTGTTTTGTTTTCATGTTTATAATAATATCTACATAATAAAATACACTAGACAGACAAACCATTTAGGGATAATATGTCTTACTACCCGTGGAAAACCGGGGCGGGTCGCTTGTATTTTTAATATATTTATTCTAGTGAACTCAAAAATAAATATAAAAAAATATACAAAAGAAGAACTAATTGCTACAAGGTATTAAGCGATTGCTCTATCCATGAATAATGTAAGACAGCAAAGACGCCGTTAGCGAGCAATATTACCTGAGCGCTTCCTATTCTTGGAGCGGTAAATCCATGGGGTTGCATTAACTGAATCAGTAGCTATCTATCACTGCTACGCCTCTATTACACTCCGCTCGATAATATATTCCGAGCTGTGGAATTAACGGCACGCTGGGGTAGCAGATCCCTTCGGCGGTGTGCTCAATACACGTGTAAGCTGTGAGCTACGTTCGATATCCCTACCACCTCTCTAAGTACTGCTTAAAACGAACCCACATCACAGTAAGTGGGTTAGAAATGAGGCCAAATATTGTGTATAAGTCTTGTACATGCTATGAATTTCAATATGAACAGTAAAATATCCGTGCATAGGTTTCCTGACGATTTTCTACGGTTAGGTGAAGACGCCGAAATTATAAAACTAAATACTGAAAAGTTGATGAATGCAGATGAGAAAATAGGGCTGGAAATAAATTCGAATATTTTGAAGAAAAAGGGGAGGTTTTGTTTTAGGAGACAATAAGTTTGAAAAATTCGAGAAGTTTAAAAAGCGCGATTAAAAGCAGAAAATGCTTGTTATTATTCGATCTCTACATTACTAAGATTGCATCTTTTGTACAGAAACCTACAAACAGAAATTATAAAACCATCATCCTTCCAACTCATCTTTACGGGTGTGAAACGTGGCCGCTAACGCTGAAGGATGGACGTCTTGAGGTTTTCGAAAATAAGATGTTGCGTAAAATATTCGGTCCAAAAAGGATGAGACCCCGGGGGATTTCAGGAAATTACACAACGCGGAAGCTTGCACCCGTTTAATATTTAATATGGCGTCACGAAGATTAAGATGGGCTTATAAAGTTGCTAGACTTGGTGACCAACGAATTCCTTGGAAGGTAATAAACGTTGTGCCGTCTGGAGAGTAAACCGAGATGTAGGTGGGAAGATTGCGAAGAGTCACCTAGCGAATCTGGGCTTGGGTTGGGTATCCGTGGACAAAAGTTTGTAAGCAGAGATTGGTGGTATCGGCGGAACCTTCGGCACAGAACCTCAGCGCTCTGAGCCACCCCACTCCCAGAAAAAAAAAAAGATATACCATATTAAAAACAAAACGGCTTAACATATAAAATATGTTTAGACATAATGTATATGTAATTGTATATATAACGGTTTTAATATCGACAAACTATTTTCTTCTTGTCGTTAGCCATGTTTTTGTTTAAATACGGTACTCCCCTAACCCAAATTAACTGATTAATTTATTCCCTTGTTATATAAAAAATAAACGACGTAATTCCTAACCCTAATTCCTGCTTCGTTTTGCAAGCTAATGGCGAGAGTTTTCCAGTTGCGGTTGAAATTAGAAGAACTCATGGAGTATGTTGGACTAAGGTAGGATCCCCTAGGGCAGCGTTAAGCCACTCTAATTGCTAGTTCTTCCTGCCCTGTTCTTCCTCTTCTATATAATTAGCATTAATAATGATATGGCCCTCTCTCTTTTACAATGGTGTTAAGATAAAGTTAAATTTAGCTACTTACTATTATTAACCTTAATGGCCCAATAAAATGTTTTTATTTATTATTTTTAGCATCTAATGCATATATTTATCAATTTACTTATCCTTTTATCTAATTATATGTAAAATAAATAATCGAATTAAATAAATAAATGTAAACTATTAAAAGTTACAATAATTGAATGTTTTTTAAAATAAAAACTAGCTGACCATTCAAAAGAAAATAATTAGTCAACTTTTTTTTCTAAATTATTGTTTACGATTAAATCTCTTGAATATTAATTATAGAAAATGGTATCGCGTGTGGCTACCATAATTATATTAAGTTATACATTGCATATGCATTCATATTGAAATTATCAATACTAGACCGTTTCATTGTTACTTCAGTGACTAGTTACAGATATGGATTTTATTAATATTAATAAAATCGTAAGTATAAATGATTGCTTTACATTGAAAATTACTTAAATGGTAACCTTATGGAAGCTGCATTGCATTGAAATTTTAGTTATTATTATCAATTGGGTATTTTGTTGGTGTTATATATCATTGGTTATAATATACTGGTCGAATTATATGTATATATATAGACCGCTGTTTTGTGCCGAAAGTTCCGGGTTCAAAAACCAAATAATTTATTTCACCTGTTAAGGGCCATGGGTGGATGTTCCGGAATCAGGAGACCCGCCTGGGGCTCACCCAGCCTCATTAAATGGGTAACCATAAGTAGAAGAGCCTGGCGGTAGAGTGTGATCTGGGATAAACCACTTCCCTGCACTACCGTAATCCTAGGAACAGTACAGTCTCTACCACGTAGTGAAATCAAGACCCTTCATGAATTGTAGTTGTACAAAGTTTTTAATGCTAGTAATAATAAGGAAAAAAGTTAAACAGGACTAAAGAAAGAATGTGATAATTAACTCAGGGGGAATAAAAAAAATATTGATTTTGTTTTGTTTTTAATTGTTTAGAATAAATATTAATATATATAGTATCAGGCTTTCATTAAATTTTGAAATATATTTAATATGTTCCAGTGAATTACATTGCTACTGTTTGATCCATTACAAATGTCAATATTAATTATACTTTATATATTTATTTTGTATATTCATGTGATATATACTAAATTAATATATATTGTATGAGTCTTTCATGTATAACATGCGAAATTCATTAAACTTTAAATCTGCAATATCTAATTTTATCGTTTTGAATATTTACTTGACATTTTAATTATATTGACAGGAATTATTAAAATTTCATGTTAGAGAGGAAAATAGTCGACTGGAAGATCTAATGGAGGATGGAAATAGCTTGGGAGTGCAGTCAAAATAAACACCAAAATAAGAGAATACTTATTTTTTATTTGTGCCGTCGTTTCGAAGACCTATTTTGTAGGTCCTTCTTCAGGGCCAATAGGAGTGGCTACTCAGTAAAAAATGTAACTGACAAGAAAAAGTCATGCGTTGCTTAGCCCCTAATTCACTACGAAAATAACTCGATTCCGCTTACTTAAGTACAAGAAACTCATTTTGGAGAAAATTTGACTCGACGACTTTTTCACCGAGGCAGTAGAATTTATCTATTACTATATGTAGTGTATATTAATAGATAAATGTATAAAATAAATTTATTTGTAAAAAAAATGCAGCTAAAATGATGTAACTAACTAAAGTTGTGTTGGATTCATAATTTATTAAAATTTAATGACAAGTATTTTAAGAATTTTCAGCATACGTAGTTATTTTATAATAAATATAAAACGATATTAGTCTGTGTTATTGTTAATTTCATTATAATTACGTATATGAATAGAGTGTGAACGCAGTAATTCATCTCCTATTTTTTTTGTATTTTATTTATTTTCTCTTTTTTATTTTCTCCTAAGGGAAATATTACCCAGAGAGCTGTTGACCTGAACTATAAACAAAATAAAATTCATGAGATCTTAGCCTTATAAATTAAAGAATAGAGTGGAGTAAGGACCAAGAGCTGGAGAGAGAACAGAGAACGGTATCTGTATTCCTTAGGTGACACAGATCGGTCCTTAACCTAGGAGAGAGAGGAAATGAAAACTTTGGGACCGAACACTATCCGTAAAACAACTCCGTTGAGTCAAGGTTGAGGAAGTTATAAAAAATTCAAAACACGTCCCAAGAGGAAAAAGGTTTTTCAAGTGTCTTTAAAACTGCCTTCTTGTTTGTTTATTTTTAAATATATATTTTCCTTAACTACCTGAGACTAAGGCGCCGTCTACAGCTAGCCAAAATATTTGTGACAAATGTTTAAAAAAAATACGAATATTATTATATAATGTATTGTTATTCATGCAACAGTCGAGTGTAAAAGTTTTAACATTCAGAGAAGTGATATGAAATGAGTAACCTTCCCTATAAAAATAAAACTAACAACAAAACGCGAAGATCCACTTAAATTTAAAGGTAAATGACCAATTAAAACCTTTCCTTTTTTTTTCCAAATATTTCCTTTAATTCGTTTTTCCATTTTCTTCCATCTTCCTCGCAGGGACGTGCATACTTTCCTCAATTCCTTCAATCCAACTTTTTCGTGGTTTCCTCCCTTTAGCATTCCAATTGAAAGTTGATGTCTGCAATATTTCATGCTTCATTCTTCTGAAATGACCATACATTGCAATTTTTTTTCTCTTTATATCGGAGGAAGTTTTTTTGAGTTTTCATTCGCTCTCAAATTTCGCCAACAGTCCTTACTTTCTAGGGAGCGGAGCCGGAGGTGGATCATATGGGATCTTGGCCCTCCTGGGCAGACCCAGCCTCAATAAAATGAGTACCCAAAATAAGGGGGGGAATCTGGCAGTTTAGCGTGATCTAGGATAAACCACCTCCCTGGAAAACTGTTGTAGTATAGTCTCGACCATGCACTGAATCCCAGACCCGTTTACGGATGAAGTGGTAAAGGTAAAAAAAGTCCTTTCTAGTTTGAATATCCTGGCAGCTCTCCTCCAATACTCCATCTCAGTAGCAAGTAGCGATTTCCCTAATGCACCGAATCCTTTTTAATGAACCTTGGATGCGAGCCTTGTGGTTAGAGCACCTTGCTAGAGACGCAGGGGACCCGGGTTCGAATCCCGGTCAAGACAAATCTTTTCTCTTAAAAATAAAAATAATCACTATCAAAAGAACAATAAATAAATATAATTATTTATATTATAGATATGATCATATCTCATCATGTCATATCTATACGTTTTCACTATTTTTTAGAATGATTATTAACAATTAATATTCTTTAAACTGAATTTTCTCAATAAGATATTCCCAATGTTTTAGAATTTTTGACATTTCTGAAATAATAACTCTAATTTTATTTATTCAGAGTTTCCCCAGAGTTGGTGTTTTTCCCAAACAAATTTTTATGGCCTTATTTCTTTCCAAGCCTTCCTGTAAAAAAAAACCCTCTTCATGACGAGGTCTGCTTCGTACGGAATTTATTGGAGAAATAAGATCATTATCGGAGCATTTCATTAGATACATTGCTAATTTCATCCTAAAATCACGAATAACAATATTTTTTCGGGTTACTTGTTTGAATAGTACTATTGAACTTACAATACAAGTATTTAGTAAAAGCTCTTTTGTCAGTTTCGAGTACAATTTTATCGTTTTGGGCAGTGCTCAGCTATAAGCAATCATTTGATCGGATAAGTCGACTGGAGATTCAACATTCATTTTTGGCTTTTCTTTTGAACAGTTTCTTTTCTGTAAAGACGTCATTTCTGGAGAATGTTTTGAAGATAGCATCAACACATCTCTTTTATCTTTCCATTTTAAAAATGTAACTCCATTTATTTTCTCGCGCGATGACATCTCCACACTTTAATTTTTGGGCCACTACTTCTTTTGGGTTGGGGCGCCGATTTTTTCGAAGTGTACCCTATAAATGTGTATTCATATCGATTAATTTTTCCCCCAGGTCAACGCTTGTGTACCATCTTTCTGTGCAGATAGTGTGGTCTTTGCCTAAAATATCTTGACAAAGAGCCATTACAATCTCAGTTGACATATTTTCAGATTTTATTACATTTGTATTTTCGTCTTTTCCCGTGTAGATTCAAAATGCCAGGCCCACCACATAATTTAAAAACTTTAATGCCGTTATCTATGACGTTTTTGTTTTATAAACTGACGAAATACAATGCGGCCTCGAAATGGCACTAAGTATTCATCCACGCGTAGTGTCTCATATGTTTATAATATTTTTTTAAATTATTGATCAAACAAGCGCTATTATGAGCAACTTTAGATAATCAATTTTGAGGATCATTTTATTCATTATTGCTTAAATGAACAAACCGGAATAAAAATTCAAATCTATTTCTTGGCATGATTTTGCGTGGAAGTGTCAGGTTATCTCCTTCATATTGGCTCCAATACTGCTCAATTTTAAGCAATCGCACTAATCCCATCCATATAATGAGACCAAAGAAACGTTTTATTTCATTAGCATTTGTTCCATGCCATTGAACTAAACGATGCGATTGCAGTTCTGATTTTCTTTGTGTAGCATAGATGTTCGTTTGCTTTGCAATAGTTTCGTCAGTAACAAAAAAGAAATAAAAATCATGTGGTTCCGTACAATCAAATATTTCTGATCGACATGCATTGATACCTGATGAATCTGAAAATGTGATATTGCTTTTATTACCTAAAGGAATACACCAATTCACGCCTTCGGGTATATCATCTTCATTCTTCTATCTTCAGCTTCAGTTTCACTGTTAGACTCAATTCGCTTCGACTTACCGTGGAAGCTCGGATGAACTACTCGATGAACTTTTCTCGTTGTCTGATAGCAGTCGAAATATTTTTGAGGGTCTTTGTAAAACTGGACAAGCAAATGATGTACATGATGAATATAATCTTCATTTGAAGCCGTATTTTTTACGGCTAAATGAAAAATTGAATGAAGGATATAAAATGAAAAAACGTACGTAGAGTGCAAAAATATAACAATTGCACTTACTCGTTTGTAGGGCGCAGTGAATAAGACTAATTAATGAGAGTAGCCGCTTAGCAACCGAAGCACGGTTGTTTTAATAAAGGACAATCGTAAAAATTGTCGACAGCGCCGTGGGGGTCACCGGTGACCCCCCATCACGAAAAATGCGTCAAACATGATACTATAACTCGCTTTATTTACTTCAAATAATATTTCAACATAATTTGCATCGCATTATATAATACCACATTGTCCAAACCATGGAAAATGCGCTTAGCAGTAATCGTGTTAGTATTAAAAAGTATACGACTTAAAAGTTAAAACTTGTGTGACGACCGGAAGCGACCTGCTACTTATATATATTGGTTTTTATCATTATTAGATACAGGTGATATATAGTAACCTCATAGGGTGGATGTGAACAATAGCTATATGTTTTTTGCATAATAAATATTTACGAGGAGTAGAACTATACTTTTCCTTTCTTTCAGTCATCAATCTAGACAGCCTTTTTTTCCTCTTCTCAGGCTACCATCCATCATTTGTGTTGGGTTTTTAGCGCTCCATATGGGGATTGAGGATACACTAATTTAGTGCTAACGACAATAGTTATTATTTAGAAAAAGTGTTTATTATTTGATTTAAATAAATTAAAAAATTCATTTATCAAGTGATTGTATAAATCATGTCACTTAAATACTTAAAATATTTTTCCAAAAACATATATGATCTATACTTCAAAACTTTAGTTGAAACTTTTATTTCTTGATAAAATGATTACCGAAATCTGTTCATTGCCCATAATTACATTCTTTTTTCCATACTAAAGTTCACGAAAAGTTATATTTTTTGAAAATATTAAAAATGAAACGAAAAAACAGTTAAAACTTTTTGTAACTCGAAGTGGAAACCTACGGAACAGATATCTAAACGCAAATAAGAAATGTGAATTATTTACGTTCTGATCGACACAGGCCTTTAATTGCTAGCCTAAATAGAAACTCACTCTAAAATAACCAATGCAAAACTTTAATTTTAGAATTTACTGGCAATAATTTTTGGTATACTATTAATCTATATATACATATTATAAAACAAAGTCCTCAGCCGCGGTTGTTCCCGGTAAACTCAATAACTACTGCACGGATTTTCATGCGGTTTTCACCAATAGATAGAATGATTCACCAGGGAGGTTTAGGTATATAATTGGTCGAGGTTTTGCGTAATTGGGTTGGATTATAACGATAATTTGCGGAAATGTTGGAAAAAGTATAGCCGCCTTGGAGGTTTTCATTAAAGACGCTGCCTAATCCCTTCTAACTTACATGTAAATAAACTCGTGTATAAAGAAATATTTTATTTTGTTTTTATTTTTATAATTTCTACATAATAAAATAAATTAGACAGACAAATTATGTAGCCATAATATGCCTTATTACCCGAGCAAAGCTGGGGTGCGTCCCTAGTAAATAATATGATTCACAGGAGCTAACTGAACGTTTTTTTAAAATTTATTTATTTAAATTTACAACTGTATTATAACAACACTACAAGTAAATGGCAGGAATGGTTGGTATTGGCAAAAATAAAGAAAAGTATAAAAACTACTCAGTGGTAGTACTCAAATATGAAATTCAACTAAGAATGTCACCAAGCCATCTTCTTTTCAGACGCCCCAGAGGTTATCAGAAGAGGTTGCTAGGTTTGAAACTAGTGCGTTTGAGTGGGAATAAAGTTTGTCATGAAAGCATTGATAACGGGTTCGGGCCCAAATTAGAAACAAATGGGACAATAAGGTCATTTTGGGTGAGCTTATTCGTGACAAAGTAAGGAGTATTGATGATTTTCGAAAGGATTTAGGATTGTAAGGATTCGAGAGCAATTCGGAGCCCCAAAGCTCTACTCCGTGATTCCAAATAGGTCGTATAATAGTCAGGTATGTGAGTCTTTTGTAATTTATAGGGAGCTTAGAATGTTCGTACAATAAATGTAAATTAAAACGTTGAGCAGTAACTGAAGCCTTAAAAGGCATTTAATTATACCCTCAATGAATAAATTAATAAAGGTAAAAATCATGACTTCGTAAACCATTATCCAAAGTAAATATGATTATTTAATGAACGAGATACGTTTTAAATAAAATTAGGGGTTGAAACCATCCCCGCAAAAGCAAAATCTAATAAATTGGTTGATTGATCATTATTATTGGGTTAGGAAGCAAAGTGATCGAAATAAATATGGCGGAGTCATCAAACAACAAATTGACTATACATAATTCAATTTTCAAATTAATTTATTGAACCAGAGAGCAATGAACATTTCATTCATAAAATGATAAGCAAATACAATTTGACGTATAAAAGGAACGACCACACCCTACAACGCTTGTGTACACGAGGTAACCATCACTGAGTCAAGAGAACAATGAACAATATTCGCGGGTGTTATGTTATATTATTTAATGTAGCATAGCTTATTATGTAATTACTAAAAAGTTACAATAAGATACAATAATCAATTTTAGACGAAATAAAAAAGATAATAAAAAGTATAATTATAAAGTAATCTGTAGGGCGACCTGTTGTCTAGTGGTTAGCGTAGGCATCATATGCCTTATTACCCGAGCAAAGCTGGGGTGGGTCGCTAGTATTTATATAAACTAAAAATATGGCATTAAAAAAAAAAAATAATTCTTTTGAAACAGTATAATAGAGTTACTGATAAAAAAAAATAATGAGAGAAAAACACCTTAAACAAAATATTAATAAACAAATATCATTAAGACAATACTTAATAGACTTAATTAATTAACTATTAATTAACACAAAATTAATTAATATACACAAAATCATAAACCAGGATAAGGAATTTTACAATTTTGTTACTTGAATGAGAAACAAAAAATAAAGAAAATATTCAATTTTTTATATTTCATTTAAATATTCAATTATCATTTTTCAATTTAATTATTATATTAGTGAGTAGGGCGTTTAGTTGTTATACCAAAGGTTCCGGGTTAAACTCCAGCTATGGAAGATAATTTAATTAATCTATTAACAGCCGTGGTTGTACCATGCGGGATCTGACCATCTTGTCACATTTGGCTCATCCAGCCTCTATAAAATAGGTACCCTTAATCGGGGAGGATCCTGTGATCTCCGACAAATTACCTCTCTGTACAACCGTTGCCATAGTAACAGTACAAACTATACATACTGAACTCAAGATTCTCCATGGGTTGTAGTAGTACAGTTTTGTTTTTTATCTTTGTTTAGTTAGGTCGTATTTATTTGATTGAAAACTTGCCATCTGTGAATATTCCCAGCAATCACTCAATTCGTCACGTTACTTTTTGAAAACTTAGCCTTGGATGGGTTGGAGTAAAACAGCTATGTTCAAGTATATTATTAGCAATCTCTATTAAGTTTTTGAATTTCCGTGTATTATTTATCACTGTTGGCTTTAGTTTATTTTATTTGAACTTTTTGATTAAAATTACCTTCCTGTTTTATCATTCCAGTATTAAATTTCATTTTATTCATTCCCCGTTACCACTGAGTCTGAGGGCTTAGTACATAGAAGAGACTATTTATTTAGTTGTGTTAGTTATTTACAATTATTGACCTATAATAAATTAATTTGTTCATAAGTAATTTGTATCGTTTCTTCTGATTGATTTATTGATGTTTGATATCTAATTATTATTAATTGATTTGGTTCCCTACAGGACCTTCCCTTGCCGGGCGAAACTGTTACAATTCAAGACACGTCCCCTTTCAGAGAAAACGTCACTACATAAAGAATTCCATCTTGGGCTCTTTCATTGAAGAGGAAACTGCCTTTCAAAAAAGGAATTCTCATTGACCTTTCAATTCGACCACCCTCTTCACCACCCGTCGGGGGTTCGAGACCAATTTAGCAACAGCAGTTTAGATTTCATAAAAGGTAAAATATTATTAATACAGTGATTAATAACAGTAAATTAGATTTTTATGATTCAATACAATATATTTCATGTTTTATTTGGTAATTTAATAAAGGATCTCTCTATGATGTTCCTCCTAACTGTCGGGCCGGTGTATTCAGAGGAGTCCCGGTCAATCGAAGTAAAGGGGCTTGTTGACTGCCAGTAAATTGAACCGGCCGATGTTGAGTATTGGCAGGTCGGAATGATAGATCAGTATCAAACCATATCTCCCTTCGTCCCAGGAAATGATATGTCAATGTTGAGATCGTCTTGTCCTTCCTCTGTCCTACATGTTCCAGCATTAATGGAGAATTAGTTGGCTATCCAAATCAGGACGAAACAATGCACTTGCATTTAGTTACATTATTTTGAATCCAATTACATATATTTCACTATTGTTATTGTTTCACTTGATACCGCAATAAAATGGTTTTATACATTACATTATCATATTGATATACATATTCTCCTCCCCCTCCTCCTCCTGTGGATCTGAAGGAATAGAAAGGATTAATAGAAGAGAGTACGGTTGCAATTAAGAAAGGTTATAGCAAGGAGATAGTTTTGAAGAGACCCTAGAAAAGATTTGTTAATTTCTCTCCTTCAAAAGAAGCCTTCAGTAGCAATTGTACTGATTGACGGTTTTTAATTCAGGAACGACACTCCAAATTTTTTTTAATAAAGTCATTGAGTGTCGTCATGTTTCATATTACTTCAAATCGAGGAGAATAAATTAGTGAGAGTAATTTTCCTGGACGCGATACCGCCCAGGTGCAAATAAAAAGCAAAATATTTAATAATAAATTTAGTTAAATACAGACCCAGATAATTTATTTCGTGTGTTAAAATAACATATCTGTTAAGCGTGATATTGGGAAAATCACCTACCTACACAACCGTTGTTCTAGAACAGTTGTGCCAAGGTAGAGTACATTTTCTCAATGTAACGGGAGATGAGGTAGATTCCTTAGAGCCCCTAGGCGGCAATACAGTAGCTACATTCGCCTCTGAATATAATATCAGAATATTGCTTATCATATATAATTTCAGAATATTGCATATCGTATATAACAAAAACTTTATCGAGAGTTTAAGTAACTTCATTTGTTATCGCGCTTCGCTATAATAGGAGGTAGTTATAGAAGATTTATCCCGCCATTCGATAAACATTAATAATTTTAAGTTAATTTTTATTCTATTACATCAAACCATTAGCCGATGGTTTGAGAAATTTTCAACTTGTGCACACAGATTAATTCATATATAATTCAATTATCCTCTCTACCCACAGCTGAAACCACTATTTCCACATCGTCTTGGAGGGATATTGACACTATGAAACAATCAATACTTAATCAAAAAATCAACCAGCATTGTTTAATCGGAAGCGACCTAAACTCTAACACAGCAATCTCAGACCTCATATCCACAACTGACAGTGAAGAAACTAAACGAGCCGGGTTACGAAGTCCTTCCACGCCCACCTTATTCCCCAGACTTATCTCCAACAGATTTATACATGTTCAGAAATTCCGACGACCCCCTTGAGGGTTAAATTTATGAAAACGATTCTCAAGTCAAAAACGCATTTTCAGACTTTATTTCATCCCGAAACCCAGAACTTTTCAGTTCTGGGATTGGAAATTTCATATGTTGGGAAAAATATAAAGAAAATTTTTTTGAAAAAAATAGATTTCATAAATTTGTTTTACTAAATAATCCTTCATAAGGGACAGACAATAAATTACACAAAATAAGGTAGACTTATTTTTATAGTGCCTATGTTTCGACATAGGTTTCAGGCCATATCTTCATGGATATAGCAGAGTTTATATAGTTTTTTTTCTGATTTGTTTTATTAGCAGCTCTGAAGATATTAAAAAACCTAGGTCGAAACGTAGGCACAAATAAAATACTATTTTATTTTGTGTAGTTTATTGAAAGCACCCTCGAACATTTTTAGAATTATATAGTCAATTATAATAGAATTAGATTTCCATTTCCATATATTAATCCTTCTTTTGAAAACGGACATTTCATATGATACGGCCCAGTAAATGTACTAATGAGTTATTAAATAACTGCCTGTTTTTTTAAAAAAGGTAAAATTATTCCTACCATTAGCTGAATCACCATGAAAACACCGACCCTATAAAACTTTGAATTGAACAAATTCCAAAGCCTTCAGGCAAAAAAAAAGTGAAATAAATGGAAGAGGGGACTTAATTAGGTAGTAAATCAAGCCCAGAACGAAATTAACTTCGAAAAAAGGAAACTGCTTCCATGTAAAATAACGTTGAGGCGTGACTATGACCCGGAGCAGGCTGCCATTGATTGCGCCTCCGTAGGGAATAGTGCTGACTCCAGGGTCCTCTAATGCCCAGGTTCGATATCTGGCCTAGTGTCAATAGAATTATAATCAGCCTAAGAGCCTAAGAACACAATGTTAATAGACTAACATATTATGAATAAAAAACATACATACATATAGATCCACGCACACATATATGTGTGTGTATGTAGTTAGTATAAATAGTGTATATGTAATAATTAAAAATATTGTTAAACATTTAACATATGTACCATATGTTCTAGGAGAAAAACCTGAACTGTACGTACAGTGATAGCAATAAAATCTTCCATTTTAAAATTAAGTGTTGCAACTGTTACCAAGTGTAAACGCTGGGTAAGTGTTTTCAGAAAATCTTTTCATGGAAGTTCTAATATTACTGTAAAAAAAAATTTTTACATAAAGATAAGTACTTCCCATCTCTGTATGATTTATTAATTCTGATGTTAATGTGAATAATTAACTGACAATGTTTTCTTGTGTTTTGTTGTGACTCAACTGACATGTTTTCCCACAATTAAGGGTACACACTTTATCAGGGCTGGATGAACCCTAGGAAGGCCTCACAATCGACTATTCGCTGCAGTTAACAATAACGTAATCAATAATTCATCCGCCAAAGCCGGTCTCGAACAAAGGACTTGGAGAACAGTAACCCACCAGAATACTAACCGTTTACAACAATTTTAACATTTCAGTATGGTTTCAAGACAAGCAATTTTTCAGGTAGTAGTATTATTATGTACAACCTCCAGTGTTTTCCTCCAATAATGGGTGCACCCTTTATAATGGTTGGATGAACCCAGTAGGGCCTGCAAATACCAAAGGGTCGAACCATGGTTGTCAACAGAATAAATATTTAGCAATAGAAATTTGCATGAATTTAAAAGATTTTAAATTTGAAAGAATTTAAAAGATTTTAAATTTGTAAGAATTTAAAAGAATAGACGTTTTTTTAAATCCCGATGGACTTATACCACATCCAAACATTTGATGGTTATTAAAATAAGCTGTGTACAAAATTGTATTAACAAATTCTGTTGAAAGTTTTTTTGTATAATTTTTTTCTTTCATTGTATATGTGATTCTGTATAGATACATTTAAATTGTCCAAGTTTTTGAAGCTTGAGACTGGTCTGTTTAGTACAGCATATTACTTTTGTGAATTTTAGCAAAATATATAATAAATAAATATATAAAAAAAGTATTAACAACAATTATTTTTAGTCCTTTTTATTATATACGAGTAAATAACTGTTAATTTATTATATATTAAAAAAAGTTACCAACTATATTTTAAAACAACTTCTGTCCTAAAAAAAAAAAAAGAAAACGTTGTAAATAATAAGAAAGGGCAATAAAAAAATTATAAAATTATAAATTTGCATGCGAAAATAATTTATGAGGTACGTAAAAAGTTAATCCGTCCTAAAAAATAATAAGTCAGGGAAAAGGCAAATTAAGGCAATAGTGGAAGGAATTAAATTTTAATTAAAATTATCCTGGGGAAATCCTTAATTGAGGAGTTACAAAAAAGGAAACCTTAGCGCCCGTTTCCACTGAAGCAATTAGTCCTGCCAGATTTTCCGAGGCAAAGAAAAATACAAACCTAAAGCTCACCTTTAAGCAGTCAGTGAAAAGTTTCAAAGCTGTCTCTTCAAAACGTTATAACTTCATTAAAAAGATTTCTCAGTGGCCAGTAAAGCAATTAATTATAGGTATCCATAGGCGGGAGTCCTCAGAGTAACCCTTAGTATACAATACCGTACTAGTATAAATTTGTATCCTTGTGCATTGTGGAAAAGTGCATCGCTTCCTATTTCAAGCTTAAATATGATTTATGGTATATTTTATTTTTTAAAACACATGTTAATGTCCTATGCACTTTCCTGCCGTAAAGAAAGTCAACAATAATATTTTTAAAAAAATACAACATAAATCTGAACCCTTTCCATAGAGAGATACAATTATATTGGATGTGCATAGTGGTAAGGTGCATTGCTTACTATTTCAAGCGAATATACGATGTATGATGTATTTTATTTAAAATACAACATGTTAATGTTATATGTACAACATCCTTATAGCAGGGAAAGTCAACAATAGTAAACAAAGATTAAAACTACAAAATAAATCTGTACCACTACAACCAATGAATAGTCATGGGTTCAGTTCAAGTTTGTACTACCAACGGTTGGGAGGTTATTTCACGAGGCTGAGATCAATCTCAAGAGCCAGGTTTTCTCTCATATAAGAGTAACTTAGCTAGAAAATTTTAATATTACATTTTGCATCTTTCCATAAAATGTATGTGTTATATACCTTATAAAAGATATATGTTATCATTATCAGGTTATAAACAATGGATAACAGTCAGTGGGTCCCGG
The DNA here is from genome assembly GCA_964056705.1 of Troilus luridus. NCBI lineage: Eukaryota > Metazoa > Arthropoda > Insecta > Hemiptera > Pentatomidae > Troilus > Troilus luridus. The sequence continues at coordinate 95,226,588 of OZ057415.1, read as the reverse complement.
ATAATACACAAGTGGCAATAATTTGTGTTGCAAAGCTAGATTTTCAGTATAGCAACCCAGCGTTCTAGACACTATTCTGTTGCGAAATGTATTTTTTAGCCGAATTAAATATTACAGCCGTAATTAAATAATAAAAAATCATTTCAAACATTAAACAAGAATCCAAGTTAATAGAAAGATGGAAAATTTGAATCAAAAGTTCTTCATTTTTTACAAAATCTATGGATTGGGGACAATACAAAATAAATACATTTTAATATGTTGTATTTCAAAATGGCGGCCACAAGAATTCATTGTGGTATTTTTTTCATTTATCACTATTACAAATATTTATGTTTGATGCTCGATTGTGGTTTTTAACCATGGTTCCGACCACAAAACAACCCAGTTATTATATTCTTATAATCATAACACTCAGAATTTAATGCTTTCCAATTTAATTATTCTTTATGAAATATGGGACCATAAACAGATGCAAAATTTCAACTCAAAAAGTTAAAAATGAGTGATTGGAACTTAAAAAAATATTTCTTAATGCATAGTAGATAATAACCAATCCTATAGATGGTTAAATTGCACAAAAACTATTTTTTGTGATTACATTCAATATAGCTCGTGAAACAAATATTTTTTAAATTATAAATATTTGTATGAATAATGTAAGAAATTTGGCCTTCCGTAACATTCTTTATTATAAATTAGCAGTAAATTGCACTAAAAAAATAAGTATGAGTTAAGAACATCACTCAATAATTCTTTTTTGTGAGATGATGTTTCTTCACCTTTGATAAACTGGAAACAAGTCACTGAGGACAACTAGAAGCAAATCACGAATACGAAGAATTGATGGTTAATTGTGAACTATCTAGGATAGATTATTAACATTAACAATTCTAATTAAGTAAATACCACTTAATAATGGCCAAATTTGTTAATCAATTATGTATATCAGCATTCCTGGTGAATAAATGGTTAAGTTGAATTTTGTCCTAAACGAGTTAGTTCAACTGAGGGAAGTGGAATAGTGCAGTTCTCGTAGTGCAAGTATCAAGGCCATGCCTTTATAAGGAGTTGTATGCGAACCTGTACCACTACAACCCGTGGACGGGTCTATGGTTTAGTACATAGCAGAGACTGTACAGTTTCATGGTCAACATTCCATGAAACAGAAAAGTTTTGAAAGGAGGTGACTTGTCCTCGGTCACGCTCAACCGCGCAGATTTTCCCCTTTATTTGGGTACCCTATTTTTATAATATTCAATAGAGGCTGGGTGAGCCCCAGAAGGGTCCTAGATCCTATACGATCCATCTCCGGCTGCTAATAGACTAAATTAGTCTTGCCCGCAGCGGGATTCGAACCAGGGTTTCCGGCATGGCAACCCAGTGCTCTACCACTGAGCCACTCCACTCCCATAAGGAATTGTAATACAAGTAATAGCTCCATTAGAACCCAAATACAGCCAGAATAACACGATTCCGCTTCCCACAGTAAAGTTTACTCATTTTGAACTAAATTCGACATACTGTATTCACCAGAGCTACAGATGCATACATAAAATATTAAATTGGAGAAACAGATTCAAATTTTACGCAATATGAATGTTAGAAATAAATATAATTTAAATGTTTCATGCATGCCAAAAAGTATGTAAATGAATACAGGGCAACAACATAAATAAACAATTCCAATTGTCAGCTTATCCTGCACGACCGGCGAAAGCGAAAATATAAATAACGATTCGTGTGGTGCAACTTATACTTGCTAATACAATAACTTATTTTAAGAAACAATATAATTTAAATTAAAGCTGGCGGGAATATATACGTCAACTTTAGAATATAATTTACAGTATCGGTTCCAGAAGCTGAAAGATATTACTCCGAAACGTAGGATATGAAGTAATAAAAGAACTTGGTAAAAATAAACGAGAATAATAAAGAATTTTTTACCTTCAACTTTATAATTCGCCATTAGAGGCTACTTCAACATTTATTAGACTCTAAGGTCCCAATTAATCACTAAAAACTCATATACATGACCATTATAAGACCTATTTGGGACTTACGGAGCAGAGCTTTGGGGCTACACTAAGCCACCAAATTACCCTGTTATACAATCCTTACAATCCAAAATCCTCAATGCTCCTTACCTTGTTAGGAATAAAGTAGTCCATAATGACCTCAATGTCCCACTTGTAGCTGATTTGGGGAGAGCCCGATATCAATCCTTTCATGACAAACTTTTTTCCCACTCAAACCCACTCCTTTCAAACCTAGGAGGCGTCTAAAAAGAAGATAGACTCGTGACCTTCTAAGCTGAATTTGTTATTTCAGTACTGCCAGTAGGTGGTTTCTCTACTTGCCTTTATCCATGTTTTTAGGTACCTTCCATTATATTTACTTGTTGTATTGTAACAATATAATTGTAATTATCAATAAATAAATTTGGTAATTATTCTGCAGGTTGTCGCTTCGAGTTGAGTTACAAAAAGTTTTAACTTTTTATTCGTTTCATTTTTAATATTTTCCAAAAATAAAATTGATCATGAACTTTAGGAAATGTGTATACTTTGGAAATCATTTAATCACGAAATAAAATTGTCACCTAACATTTCTAAGTATAGATGATATTTGTTTCTTAAAACGTTCATATCTAGATGAAATGATTACCGAAGTATACACATTTCTCACAATTACATCCTCTTTGACATATTAAAGCTGATGATAACTTCTACTTTTGGAAAATATTAAAAATGAAACGAATAAACGTAACTTTTTGTAACTCGACTCGACAACCTGGGGAATAATTACCGACTTTTTTTTTTAAGTTTAACATTTTTGTATTACAGGACGTGAGCTGTTATAGGCTGATGTAAATAGTTGTTAACAAAATATTTTGGTTACGCGAGGACCGCTAAAGTACCCCGTCGATAGGAATACTGATGAGAGAGGAGAAAAGACCCCGGTGATGAATATTAGGAAGAAAATATCCTTCGAGGAAGCAATTTTCTCCTGGCGCCTTCAGCCTTCAGTCAATGGCTACTACTCTCCTGAGCGGGTGACTAATAAGCCAATCCAAGTCACCGTTAGAACAATCTTATATCTACTTCTTCTAGTAATTTCTTCTTTCAAATATTAAATATTAGCTCATGGTTCGACTTCAGGTTGATCTAAAACTCTTTAGAGGGAGAAAAAAAACTGTTCTACAGCAAGACTACAAAGGATCTTGGGTTCAACGTGACTGTATTGTTTCTAAGCCAACGATTGTGCAAGGAAGTGAATTGAACCTCCAGTTATTCTCTGATCAAGGGTATTCAATAATCTTGTATTAATACTTATGAACATTTGAATACAAATCATGTGGAATCTTTTATAAGGAACATTTTAAAATCGGACAAAATACCTCACGAAGGACTAATATTTGAAGAACGATATGAATCGACAGGATCTCCACCAATTAACGGTATTCACTTTATAGAGGTGAATCCCAGAACGGGGCTGGTAAATTCGGATATGACTAAGTATATGGTTACGTAGAATATTCGATCCAAAAAAGGATGATCCACTGTGGAATATAGAAGATTACATAACGCGTAATTGTGAAGCATAGATCCAGTAAATATTGTTCAAGTGATAGCGTCACGAAGAATAAGATGGGCCCGTAAAGTTTCTGAGCTAAGTAAAGAATGAATTACTAAGATGTTAATAAGCGCTGTACCGACTGGGAAGCGTCTGAGGCGTAGACCAAGGCGTAGGTGGGAGGATTGCGTTAAGAGTGGATTTGGGTTTGTGTAGCGGTCCGTGGATAGAAGTTTGTAAGCAGAGATTGGTGATATCGGCTTCGAGCCTTCGGGTTTGCTAAGCCTTATAATTATTATTAATTAAATGCTGAATACTGAATTTTTTAAGCAACAATTCATTAAAATAGGTATTATTAGCAAGTAACACGATGAACCGGTCAAATAAATGCGTTTTTTTATGTACTTCTTGAAACCGCATTGCAACAGTCACAGAGCCGCAGTATTTATTATGCTTAACTTACATCCTGCAGAATAAAATAACACTGGAATATGGAAATAAGAACTGAGATCTGCCTTAACCTGGCTATGCAAAACATCATCACTGAATAACAATGAGTCCTATCCGATACTATTGTAAGAGGATCAGGAAAAAATTCAAATGCACTCGAGATTTAAATATTACAATATATAATAATTTTAAACAACAGACATAAAAGAATATTTTTCCTCAGATTTGCTTACTTATTTCTTCTTTTGTTTTATTTTAATTATCAATAGACTTTCGGATGTTTTTTTGGGTACTTGAAAGTTAGACGGTCTCCTGCTTTTATACTATATAAATACTCTCTATAAATTGGAGTTATACAGAGATAAGAAAACAAATGTAGAACTATTTGTAAGTCGGGAATAAACGAAGAGGCTGACCTGACGAAAAGTTTTGAGGGAGGGAGATAAAAAGGTTTTCCATTACTTCGTCCTGTTTTCTCGAGTCCTCATTCCCGGATAACCTTCTCTTAGGAAACAGCAAACAGCAAACCACTTTTAGCAGAGTGTCGAACTTGATGTTAGAGTCCGCCTCAACATCCAACTAACTGCCAGTTCTCTCTCATGTTGGGGATATTTCTTATAACCTTAACATGGCCAGTTATAGAGTACTTATTTTTTATTGAGTCTAAAAGTAATGATAAAAGTACAGTGAAATTTGTCCACAAGTCTCCTTTGGTCTAGAGGTTAGTATAACAATCTACTATTCCACAGATTATGGGTTCGCAGCCCGGCAGATTGTATCAGGATTTTTTAAATGTAGAAAAAAATCTTAGTTATTCCGTCCTTCGGAAGAGACGTAAATTGGAAGTACGTAGCCTATTTGGTGGTCTAGTACCCGTTAAAGATAGGGATCTTTAATCCTTTTAATCTAATCGAACGTTTAGCTATAGCATCATGAAGTGACGTTGAATGAAGAAACATAATAAATTTGTCCACGACTTTCAGATATTTTCTTTACTGAAGCTTTTAGATAAACTATTTTTTTAATCTGTACCACTACGAGCCGTGAACGAGTCTGGGGGTTCAGTACATGGTTGAGACTGTACTGTTTCATGGACAACGGTTCTGCAAGGAGGTGACATGTCCTAGGTCACGCTCAATCGCCAGGTTTTCCCCTTAATATGGGTACCCTATTTTTATAATATTTTATAGAGGCTGGGTGAGCCCCAGGAGGGTCCTAGATCCTATATGGCCCATCTCCGACTGCAAACAGACTAAATAAAAGTAACTGCCCGCAGCGGAATTTGAACCAGGTCTCAGTGCTCAACCACTGAGCCACTCCGCTCCCTAATAGATAAACTATTAGTGAGAACAATTCTTAGCAATTAGAAACAAATTGCTATAAGAGATTAGAAAAAAATTTACTCACGCAAAAGCAGCGACAATGGAAGTGCAGTTACAGAAGAAGAACTTACCTGTAAAATAAATAATCAGAATTAGTCATAAATAAAATAGGCAAAAGCACTTATAAATAAAAACAAAAGTAATTTCTGGTTCATTTTAATTATATTAAATTAAATAAAAACCTGCACTACTACAACCCATGAAGGGCTCTAATTCTGGTAATTAAAGGATATCGCTCCTTCAAAAGAACAGTGTCATAACTCACAAAACATAATTTGTCAATAGATGTCTTTGAAAGTTCCACGTCTTGTCAAAATTAAATCAGATGAGTTAAAAAATAAAAATTTGGTTAATGCTAAAGCAAAGCATTACGATAACGATGGTATTGAAATTATTTAATTAACCATTAAAATGTTTAAAACTTTGAAACTTTTTTGATTTTAAATAATGACATTATTTCCATAAAACTTTATGTTCAAACATGATACAACTCATAATATGACTTTATTAAAAAAAAAAATAAAGTTGGCAATGTAATATCAAATAGTCGTTGAATTAAAAAGCTTCAACCAATGCAATAGCTATTCAATTGTTACATTGTATAATGCCAATTTTCAAACTATTGAAAATCAAAATTTCAAAAGAAACAAAAGGCTTATCATTTCTTTTTTGGTTAGAACAAAAATGAAATCAGTGACCACACAAGAACCACATCAACATAGATATGCAGCTGGAAGGTTGAACAATTTTACCATGCAGTGATAAATACACGCATACACCAAACTGTCCGTATCAACAGTAAACCATTGTTCCGGATAAAAATAAGTAACAAATAAATAAAATATCGCCACTGATAACCTACAAATGGTAACTAACCAGAAAATAATCAATAGGAATCATTTCAATTTCACTACGGTAGATTAATTATTGATATGAAACCGTGATTGTATCAAAGTAAAACCTCAAAGCGATAGAAAAACTGATACTATTTTTTAAATATTTGACAAAAATATTTAGTCATGAGTCAGGAGGACTGCCGATAAAAGTGAAAACTCAAAACTTTGAAATAACTGTATTTTTTGAATTTCGAAAATCAATTATAATCTTGAGTAATCTAAATTTCATACTTTTTAAATTGAAATTTCGAATATTAATATGGTTTTCACATCTATCGACACTCCGAGCAATAATTATATACATTTTCAAGCAGTTTATTTATTGATCAAAACATATGATGGGCTGCACAAACTCAATAAAAAATATCAATACAACTTAATATAATAATAATAAATATACAGTAACATTATTTATACCTTGTATTTGTACTTTCATAGATATTAATGAATTTATTAACGATTGATTGATTACAATGATTACCTAAATACATGCGAAATACATTTCCCATATTTTTTTCTAAATCACATAAAACTTTCAAATACCTATCTTGAAAAATTATTTTTTTTGAATTGGCATGATATTGTTCTTTTGAATGAGCGATATATCTTTCCGATTATTATGGAGCCAACAACTCAGAAATATTCCTGCAGATGGGCAAATAAATATCTATCAAAAGTTATGGAATATTCCTAAGAGAGGGAGGGAAATGGCAAATTCTGACTTGTATGGCAGCTTTGAAAACTTTATCATTTCCTTAGAAACCGAAGGCCCCACTGGTCAGTAAACATTTATATCTTTCCCTCTATGGAGGAAACTCTAATGAATATATTATCGAGGCTCCGAGGAAACTGGGATCTGATAAACATGGATGGAATATACGGTTCCGTTCTTTAATAATATGCATCCGAAAAATAGAAAATTTTATTAGAAACCTAAAGAATAAAAAAAAAAATTAATTTTCATTTAAGATAGTGGTAGTGGAGGCCAAGCATTTTAGGTTTAGAAGGGCTGTCGCAGAGAGGACCAATCACCAGTTTTATTTTTAAAATATTTTATTTTGAGAAAATAACCATACGCTACTGTCCATTTTATTTTATTTTACTGTACCTATAATTTAGGTTCAAGGCTACTGGGCTCTAATTTATTATTTTCTTGGGATGTAGAAAACCTTTAGTCCAATTCATTGTATTTCATCAATTTATTAAACTATCGACCTGTATGGCCATTTTCAATATACACTAATCCCATTAGTCAACAAGGTATAAACTTTTTCTGTAAAAAAAAACATAAATAGGAAAAAATTCAACATTACAAACAATTACATAAAAATAATAAATATAGCATTCCAAGGAGTTATAACATTATACAAAGTACTAAAAAATTATATTGTGAAAAGGTATAATTTATATATCATCATTGTCCTTACACAAAGATACCTTTATGGAAAATAATAGTTCCAATGTCATTATATAAATGTTTTTATTAAAAATATGTTGGGTGTATCTTATCCCCTGGTCAGGCACCTAATAATAAGACCTGAGACTTTGAACAAGTTCAGATTGACAGAATAAAAACAAGGGCTTAATATAGTTATATAAATTACATATTAATTTTCAATTTTAGGAATAAAAATATTAAAATTATTTAAAAAATTCTTAATATAAGTAAGTAATGAGGACTATTGTTCAATTCAATTATATATATATAGATATGTATATATATCAGAAAGAATCAATTTGAGTGAAGATGATGAAATTAGTAGTTAGATATGAGAAGGTGGGTAGGTTATGTTATGTTGAATCTTTTTCTATATTCGGAAGCTGATAACTTGTAGACGTTATTTATATATATATATATATATATATATATATATATATATATATATATATATATACATTTTTTATTCTAATGTTCTTTTAGTTAAGTACGGAAGAGTAATATATTGATATTCCCATATAAAAAAAAAAAATAATTTTTTAAGAGAAGTATTTGAAAGTTTTATGTGATTTAAAAAAAAAATGTATTGGTGAAGCAAAGCATTCCTATTGTAATGCTTGAATTGCAATTGTTTTTTAACCATTTGAAGATTTTTAAAAGGTTGAAATATTTTTGATTTTTGCTTACGTCATTATTCCCTTTAAACTTCAAGTTCAAACATGTTGGATCGTTGCAATTGGATTTTTATTCTTTCTTTATTCTTTTGTTCTACATAAAATTTGTATATATTAACTGTTTTCTTTCGTTATAATTAATGCTGTCTTCTTCATACGTTTTTTTCTGGTTCCACTTCCGCTGGTTGTCGCTTCGTGTTGAGTTACAAGTTTTAAATGTTCATTCGTTTCCTTTTTTATATTCTCCAAAAATAAATATAATTGTGAGCTTTAGTATGGAAAAAACGGGTTAATGTGGGAAATGTATTTCGCACATTTCGCTAATTATTGTAATCAATCAATCGGTAATATATTCATTAATATATATGTAAGTACAAATACAAGGTGTAAATAATGTAATTATATATTTATTATTATTATAATTTTTAATTTTATATGTACTTTGTATAAAGTTATAACTGCTAGGAATGCTATTTATTACTTTTATGTAATTGTTTCTAATATTGAATTTTTTCCTATTTATGTTTTTTACAGAAAAAGTTTATACTTTGTTGACTAATAGGATCGGTGTATATTGAAAATGACCATACAGGTCGAAAAGTTTAATAAATTGATGATTTACAGTACTGTTTGTGGTACATCTGTTGCTGTTAACAAATTAATAATTTATCAACTCTGATTTGATAACACTGAGCTCCTTTATATCACAATTGGAATAAATATGTATTTTAAATCTCGGTTCACCTCTCCCCTTGGTTGATTTATTCAAGAAATGTTGTGTATATATGCAATACTTGAACTAACCCAATTTTCAAATTATTTTCTCCATCTTTCATATATTCAGTCTAACTCGATTATTAGTTATTTTCCTATTAATTGGCTGAAACAACTGTATGTGATTATGAAGTATAATATGTGTTGGAAATCATAAAAAATTATCATAATAAAAGAATCAACGCTTCTTCTAATCATTAAAGATCAACAATTGTCCATCCATGAGTCGGAAAAAAACCCTTGAAAGAAACTGGGAGGTGAGATGAATAATGAAGACGTTTTTACCCGATGACTGAAGGTACAAGAGCTGTGCGCTATGTACACATTACTCCCACGGCTCAGTTTATCCAGGCTACGACATGCCTGGAATTCTCCAGACTGAACTCTAACCCGGGTCCATGTTCTAGTCCACCGCCATTAAATATTACCTGCTTCGGTGAAGGAGCGACAAGGAATAGTTTTCGAGAGAAAGGTAAACTGACCTTTGAGAACAATGAGCAGGAAGTAGTATTTGACATGAAGAAAATACTTGAAGTCAGTGATACATAGCCAGAAGAAACTGTAATAAGTTATATTATTACTCTTATCGATTAAATTATATATCTTTAAGTGGCTAGTAATCATATATATAGTCCGTATCTATGTAATATCAATCAGAGTCGAAGTGAAAATGGGTACTTGTGTATATAATGCACGCCCGAAATAGGTCAATGTTCTACGCATGTCCAAGGAGTTACATTTTATAACAGTTACCTTGGATAACCTTTTCAAATATTTTTATTGCCCGGCCCGGGCCCGGGGCAAATCATTTCTCTTCAAAATATTCGAAGAGAGCCGATCTTGGCCGAACTTAGATTCTAGTTGCCCAAAACGTAACATGGAATGTAATTAATAATGGAAATAAATAAATCGAAGTAATAATAATATAATTGGAAGAATAATGGAATAATGGAAGAATAATAATATATGTAATAAACATATAATAAAATAATGAAGTATATAATGTAAATAAATATAATAATGCCATAAATAAATAATGCAATATATAAACAATTTAAAATTAAAATAATTATTTAAAACATACTTTTCAATCGCATTTGGGTGGAAAATAATAACATAAATAATAATGCAATACATACATAAACAATTAAAAAAATAAAAATAATTATTTAGAAACATACGATTCATACGATAAGCATTGTCGTATAATTATAAATCACCAAACAACGAAAAATGTACCATAAATCACGAAACAAACAACAAATGAGTAAGAAACAAAAATGAAGATACAACAACTCTCGAACACAATAGTAAACAAACAATAATGTCTGTCAAAAATGTAAGGTTATCCAAGGTAACTGTTAGAAATGTAACTGTTATAAAATGAAACTGCTTGGGCAAGCGTAGAACATTGGCATATTTCGGGCGTGTAGTATATATACAAGTACCTGAAAATGTATGTTATTGTTAATATGGTTGCTGAATTAAGTTACTGCCTAATTAAATTGGTCGTATTTCGATCCATAATTATCAACGTCACATAACATTTGGATATTTTGGGCAATGAGAACACGTTAAAATATAATATATCAATTCAATAAATATCATGTGCACGCAATTTTGACTTCGAAACAAACTATAACCGACAAAATAAACTACAAAAAGACCAAGTGGCCTTCCTCCTAAAAAATGGATACTAAACATTTTTATTTATTTTTGTATTGTCACAATAACCTGCCTGAAATAATAATTTACACCAACTATTTCGTTTGTTGTAATAATAAAAACAACAAGGCTTAGCGAATCCGAAGGCTCGATTCTGATACCAACAATCTCTGCTGACAAATCTACGGATCACTACCCACACCCAAATCCTTCATATCACTCCTAAGGCAATCTTCCCACCTACGCCTCGGTCTACACCTCAGACCAGTTCGACACAGCGCTTATTACCTTTTTAGTAATTCGTCCGTTATTAAGGCCAACAACATTACAAGCTCTTCTAAATCATCACAAGGCTATAGAAATTGTATTGAAATTAACTTAACAGCCTCTATAAAGCGAGGGGAAACCCTGGCGGTTGAGCGTGATCTCGGACAAATCACCTCCTTCCACAACCGTCGTTCCAGAAAGAGTACAGTATCAAGCATGTACTAAATCCAAAACCTTTCATGGGTCATAGAGATACGTTTTTTTTCTAGTTCTTCAACAATCACAAATAAGCTACATACTCCGATGTATAAAAAGGGAAACTTCTAGGTGATATCGGTTCTCAATGAAAGGATTTCTGAATAAAAAGAAAAATGAAATATATAGAAAAATTATTGAAAGCCTATGAAATACCCGGGTGCCTCTTACCCCCCCCCCCCCCAAATATGAATATTCTTTTTTAAAAAATATTAGGATTGTTCTAATCTAGGTTATGTTCATAAGTGACGAACAATTAACATCAGAAAACTATAACAATAGTAATAAGTTTATACCAATAAAATCCATCATACTTTGTAGATAAACAAAAGGTATTTTAAGTCATTTACTTCATCCATTATGTTTAGTAATGACAACATAAACTACAAAAGCAAATCGAAGAACCTGTCTTTTTTTTCCTTTTCATTCCAACAGTCACAGCAAGAAGTTTCCAATCCCATCCCGAAAAGATCCGCAAAGTTTTAAGTCGGAAAACATAGAACTTGCTGAATCAAGTAAGGTCAATTCGTGAATCAACTTAACTCACAAGTTTTTTTTCTCAAAGAGGATAAAATGGCACGCAAGGCATTGAGTAACCTTCTAAGAACATTTTGTTTTGTTTTTTAACTAGCATATAAACAGTTACTACGTTTGATTTTATTTATCTATCTAACAAGAAGCTATTGTGACAAAATAGTGCTTATTAACTGTTCGCTTGTCTTTAAAATACCCTTCCAATTAGAAAAATTGTTTATGAATATTTTTGTTTTGAAGAGAAAAGATTTGCCCTGGCCCGGATTCGAACCCGGGTTGTCTGCATCTCCGTTGCAGTGCTCTAAACCACTGAACTACCAGGGGTAGTATCCAAGTCAGACAAATCCGTTCTCTTCAGCAATCCTATATCCCCGTGTTCTCTCAATGTTTGCGATGTATACATGGAGAAGAATGTTCATTGAACATTATTTTAATTAGGGTCTTCATGACATACGTCAATCTATTCAACATAAGTAATGTATACATCGCAAAAATTGAGAGAACACGGGAATATAGGATCGGTGAAGAGAACGAATTTGTCTGACTTTGATACGACCCCTGGTAGCTCAGTATCTTAGAGCACTGCTACGAAGAAGCCGACGACCCGGGTTCGAATCCCGGCCAGGGCAAATCTTTTCTCTTCAAAACAAAAATATGTAAACTGTTTATGTTTGTTGGACTTTTGACTTTTTATATGTAAACACTTATTGATCCTCTTACAAACAAAAATTATGTTACTTCTATAAACATTTTGCTACTTAGAAATAATTCAGTCTACACTAAGATAAAAGAAAAATTATGCTTTGGCATCTGAAAGTTCTAGAAAGACTTGAAAATCCTGCACTATTTTAGGACAATCCAATAGTTTAACTCAGCATATTTAACATTGCAACATAATATTCTGGGCGTCTCAGCCTATTTAGTATAATAAGAAAACAACACATAGCTACGTGAGCCCATGAAGAATATAGGGCTCAATACATATTAATGACCGTACTGAAATCAGACTCAAACACCGTCTTTCCCCCAATTAAGTAAGTGGGTGAGCCCCAGAAGGGTTAGCAAATCCCATTGATACCATTTGTGGTTATAAAAATATTAAATAATTATCAACCACAGCCGGATTTAACCCAGGGCATTTAGGCCAATACACACTGAGCAACCCCATTCCCAAAATAATAAGAACATATGATATTTCTAAATAAAATATTTGATAAAAATATACAGCAGCTTTATTATTCAAATTATTAGTATTCAAATAAAAAGTTCAACTTAAAAGGTCATGAGGCCATCTTCTTTTCAGACTTCTCGGGGGATTATCAGGAATTGAAGAGGTTACGAGGATTGAAACTAGCGGGTTTGAGTGGAAATATTGATATCGGATTCAGCAACAAGGGGACATTAAGGTCATTATGGATTACTTTGTTCGTAACAAAGTAAGGACCATTGAGGATTTTACGAAGGATTTTGGATTGTTTAAGGATGGAATACGAGAGGAATTCGATGGCTTTGTGGAGCCCCAAAGCTCTACTCCGTAAGTCCAGATGGGTCTAATGATTGGCATATAAATGAGTCTTTTGTAATTAATTGGGAGCTTAGAGCGTTTGTCTAGTTAATGTTGAAGTAGCCTGAAACGGCGAGCTATTTCTTGTCGTTTCAGTCTAGTATGAGGATTCCAAGTTAATCTTTTGTCAAGGTGTGATCCTTAGTACCGGACCTATTCTACAGGAGGAATTGGTTTAGTGATAATGATATTTCTAAATAAAATAGTTGATCAAAATTATACAGGAGCTGTCTTATTGTAGCGTTGCGGGGGTTTTACACTAGTTTTAAATAACCCACTTAATATCTATGAATGGATTTTATTAGGTTTTATTTCGTATTCGATTTTAAAGTTTATAAGCACCTATTTAAAAATAATTAGTTAATTTGTGAAAGATAGTAAGACAAACAAGGTATCAGACAAATTGACGCCTTGATATAATCTCAAGTGTCTATTATTTCCTCTGATAAGATAAATATATATCAAGCATATATAATTAATGCCAGGGTCAACACAAGGAAAAATACACAGAAAAATGATATAGTTAATATTTAAATATTAAATTTTATTAAAATTCTATCTTTCCACTGCTATACTGTGAAACTTTTGATTTACTATACTGTGGGGTTAGTAGTGAAATATATTAAGTTAAAAATATGATTTTGAGAAAATCCTGATGAAAAGGCTTGAGATGTTTCTTCTGATGAGACCGATTAAGTCATATATTTTATCTTTTTTTCGATGTTTCTTAATCACAATAAGTACTCTAGCCTTTTCATCAGTGTTTTCTCAAATTTATTGTTTTGATTTCGTGTATTTCACTTGTAATCTTACGATACAGTAAATATAGTGGTAGATAGATTTTTTTTATATAATCAAGTATTCTTCTATTATATATATTTCCCTCCATTTTCTCTGATGTTGGTATTAATTCAATTATGTTTGATGCATATACAACGTATAAGCTTTATTTCACTCGCAACCCTTGAGGTACTTATTAAGTTAATTTTGTTTAAGGATGTGGTTAGGCGTGGTAACTCAATCGCTATGAACCCTTTTCTTTGAGGATAAACAATTTTAGAGTCAGAGTGAGCCCCGTGTGAGTTACCAAGGATCCATAGTTATTTATTAAATAAATAATTTATCTGTCATAACATCCGATCTCAAACTCGCTAACTTTAGATTACTCATCTAGACCTACTAGACAGTGCCCTTAATATGTTTGAAAAATAATGGAAATATAAAAAATAATAAATCTTGGCTCTTTTTAAGCTCCTGGACTTATTCTTGATTTATTATTTATGGTTATATTTTTCTTCATTAATTTAAATTTTAAAATATATACTAAATTTATTGGAATTTATTCAAAGAAGATAACAAGGCTGGTATTACTGAAGAGTGCTCAAAGAGAGTGGAGAGTTCACAGACCGTTGACCACACCCCAGGGGTTCAGCTTCTGCCGACCACAGCCCACATCACCATGGCCCTCTGATAGCCTAATTCAGGTTACTTCGTTGAGGATCTCGTGGAATTTCAGGGGTAGCCGATAAGAAACGGGGTACGAGATCGCCATAAAAAGTGGTTAATAATTAATCTGAACGATAATCAAAAAGACTATTTACGTCATTGAAAACATACAGGAATATCGCACTAGTCGGTCTAAAGTGACCCAAGTCATAAACCTACATTTTTGGAAAAACTATTAGTGAGATTGGAAGACAAGCTCTGAAGCTAGGTTGTTACAGTTTTGATAAGTGATCAAACTCATCACCGAAAAAACACTGATTTTTAGTTGTGTCACTTTTGCAATATTAGTACGATATGTCAATAAAAGAAGGAATGTTTTTAAAATTGACTAAAACGAAATACACATTTAAATGTTACTGAAAGCTGGAAAACTGTAAACCGCAGAAAAATGACATTTTAATTTATGATTATGGTAATATCTGGTTGATCACTTGAAATTTATATTAAATATTTAATAAAGAACTAAAAAATATAAATAAAAAAATATAAATAAAAAAATATGTTTAATACCAAATTTAGCATTTGAGAATAACAGATTCATATAAATGAAATACTGATTTTTTTGTAAAAATTGGGAATGAGAATGAAATAATATTACACATTACTTGAACCCCTAAGCAGTTAAAAAAAAAAAAATTGTCAAATTAACCTTTAAGTTTGCAGTTAAGAGTTTTGTGTTGGTAAAATAACGTATTTAATTGGGCTATAAGCAGTAAAAAGGAATAAAGCAAGTATTTATTGCAATTATTATTAATTTTGACTATTTTCGACATTATTATTAAATATGTTCATTCGTTGATTATTAAAAGCTTTTTCGCCAAGAAAGTAACTTATTGAATTTTGGCTAAAAGCCATAAACTGAATCAAGTGATGCTTTACATAAGCTTTCGGACAAAAAATATGAATATGTAATCCAGAATGTAGATTGTTATTTACTAATTATTTTGTAATTAAATACATTTCCGCCATAAGGAATAAACCGAATTAAAAATTACTTTACTTGATTTTGTTAAAAAATCAATAAAATATTGAATAAAATTGATTTTTCCCCAATAAATTAAATAAAGAATGTCCATATGATTCCTGATAACACAAAGTTTTATTTTTAAATTACAAAATAACTAGTAAAGCAATCGATAATTACACGTCAGATAAACCAATACAAAAGAATTAATATATTTTTTAGCAGGACTTTATTTATTTATTTTGAGAATTTGTAGTTTATCTTCTTTTTATTTGAATAACATATAACAAAAAAATAATCAGGACTATTTTTTATTAATTTCTTTTAACCTCATCACAGACAAAGTCTCAGGGAACAAAGAATAATTATTCAAGACCTCGTTCATAAGCCACAAAAAGACAGTAAGGACTAAGCTAAAACTCCGTAGCACTTGATAAAACATAAAAAGAATACGAAATGTCTCTTAAAGGGGAAACCCATCCTGAGGCGTAGATATTTAAAGAAATACGTTCCTGCTCTTAGAAGAAATATAAGAGGTCTTATATTTTTTCCAACGACCTCTTCTTCTTTTTGAAAGGACTCTACAATCTATAATTTACAGCGTAAATATTTTTCGTAGGCAAAATATAAATTTACCGAATTTTAATTTATCAAATTAGTGAATTGAAATAACGTTTTGATTAGAGGTAATCCCTAAAAGCAATTTAATAAACTACAGAAAATATCCTTAAAAAAAAATAGTAAATTTTTATTTTATTTTTTGTTACACCAATAAAAGGGACTTGAGAGCTGGATTATTCCAGATTTTTTTTTGTATCAACCTTTTACCGGACGACAGATTCCCCATTTCAAGAGAAATAAAATCCTTGTGTAATAAACTTTAAATCCATATTAATTAAGTTTTGGTCAGCCCAGGACACTGGATTATATTCTGGCCTTCAGTTTTGAAAGAAATGAACTTTATTTACAGTGAAATTTAATTCAATAAATTATTAAACCTGTACCAGAACAACCCTTGAAGGGTCTTTGGTTCGATAGATGGTAGAAATTATAGTGCTTCTAAAACAACAGTTGTGCAGGGAGATGATTTGTCAGAGATCACGCTCAAATATCAGGTTTTTACACCATTAACGGTACCCGCATTATAGAGGCTGGGTGAGCCCCAACAGAATCTGCAGTTTCCACGGGTACCATATAATGCTGTTGACAGATTAAATAATTTATCTGTGGGATTTTTATTATAGCAACTCCGTGCTCTACCCACCAAGCAAGCCCCTAAAAAAAGTTTGTATTACATTTTGTTATGGTACCTAGAATATACTATAATAAGCTGATTAATAAAAATAGTTATTTATAAAAAAAATGTTAACGACAAATGTCTCCTTTTAAGATTGTATTAGATTACTGAATATTCCAGGTATTGAGTTTTAAAAAATGTATTTATTGAAATTTACAAATGTATTATATTAACACATCAAGTAAATAGAATTAAAGATATACAATGACATGAGATAAAGGAAACAAGAGGAACTTTTACAGGTACTAGAATAACAAATTCGACTTATAAGGAGGATTATATGGAATTGAAGAGGTTGTTAGGTTTGAAACTAGTGGGAATAAAGTTTGTCATGAATCGATATCGGGTTCGGACCAAATCAACAACAAATTGGACATTGAGGTAATTGTGGATGATTTTATTCGTGACAAAGGAAGAAGCATTGTGGAATTTACGAACGATTTTGGATTTCAGGATTAGGGAGTTGAATTTTAAATTCTTGAATTATTTTATTTTCGATGGTGCTGTATAGTTTAAAAAACTTGTAACACTACAACTTACAAAGGGAATTCGGGTTTTGAATTAAGTTTGTCATGAAAGGTTTCAATATGTGGTCCGGGGTAATTAGCAACAAATATGACATAAAGGTCATTATAGATGGCTTTATTCGAAATAAAGTAAGGACCATTAAGGATGTTACGAAAGAATTTGGATTGCAAGGATTGGATACGAGAGGAATTCGATGGCTTAGTGGAGCCCCAAAACTGTTTGTCTCTACGAGTCCAAACGTGTCTTATATAAAATGTAAAATAAAAAATTCTTATTTCATTGCATTTAACAATTATTCTTAAATGCAACGAAATTATTGTTGTTTATAATTATTATTGTTTTGAAGAAAAAAAATTTAAGTTGAGTAAATTGAGTAGTACCACTGGGTAGTTTCTATACTTGTCTACATGTCAATGTATTCACTCATTATATTTACTAGATCTATTTTGTATACAGTTGTAAATTTCAATAAATAAATTTAAAAAAAAAAGTTGAGTGAAACTTGTGTAAGGATATTAACTGGAAAGGTGAAAGATGAAAACAATACAGAAGTTTGAGGAAATGATGAGAAGTTAAATCCCCATTCACGGAAACTCAAACTTCGAAGACAACTTTCCTACTTTGAACTGATATTGTACTTAAGAAACACTGACAATTCTCCGCTCGTCTCCTTCCAATACTAAACTTAAATTTCTCATTATATATACTTATATATTAATTAAAAGGTGCTTTTAAAAAATATGATAAATATTTAATTATACATAAACTAGGGGATACCTCCAGTCCAATTAAGGCCGAACCAAACTCCATGTTACATATCATATAAATGTTCATTCAAGTGAACTACGGTAGGTGCTTAATATTTTAATAGAGGTACCTTAGAAATTTAAGTTCAGTTCAGTTCAGTTCAGTACTTGTATTTTGTACCCTCCCTAGTGTCCCTATTAAAATATGAGTAGTAACTTAGTATTGTTTCGGGATATTGAGTACTTTGCATTAAGTTAATTAATGAAATGTGTTTGTTTTTTTTTTTGGTTTGCTTTAGAGATAAATATATAATATTGTTTTATACTATAATTTGTAGTTCATAAAAATAGGTCTTAATTTTATTTCACTGCATTCTCGTCTTTGAAATAACAGCACTAAAATTGAAATATTGGAATAGGACATAAAAAAAACAACCTGAACCACTACAATACATGGAGTATCTTAGGTTCAGTGCGTGGTGGAGACTGTACTGTTTCTTGGACAACGTTTGTGCAGGGAGGTTTGTCCCATATCACACCCAACCTTCTGATTTATCCCCCTTATTCTGTGAACCCTCTTTAACAACTAGTTTTGTGAGCCCCACCAGGGTCCTAGATCCCAGAGGATCTCTGCCCGCTAACTGATTAAATAAAATGTAGTTTGCATTATTTTTTTAATTCAATGGATTCCATTTTTTCAATTGGAAGTTTAAAAAACAGCATTATATTTTCTGTAACGGGTTAAAGAAGGCAGCAACAATGACTTTGCGATTAGCCAATTTCGAAAATACTAAAATTTAACTGATCGAGCAAAACAAAAGCAGTTCCTAGATCCGTTGCTAGGCAACGCCTATGGAATATTACATCCCTAAAAAAAATAATAACTCTACCTATGGAACCCAAAAAGGTCTTGGGATCCGTACTTAAAAACAAAAAACTGTAAAAATGGTACTATTTCTAAGTTAAGTGTTAATCTGAGGTGTATTTTCCCTTTAAGAGTAATTACTTCAAGAGGCTGAGTGAGCCCAATGAGGATCTGGTGGTCCCATAGGGTGTTAATAATCGATATTACCGGAGTTAATAATTTATCTGCTACTCTTCCCTATTATAAAAGCGACACAAAAATGATTTCTGGGCTTCATTGAAATTGAATCAGGATCATACCAACTTAATATATTTACTACAAACAAGGTAATACATATTTAATGTGTTAGACCTATTATAAGTTATGTAACAAATATTTACACAATATTCATTTTTTTTTCCAGATAAGTGGTGCTGTCGGATTTATTATTTTTGGTATAACAAAATTTAAATAATAATTTTAATATTAAATAATTGTTTACAGTAAAGAAATAAAAGGATTCCCTATTAAATTTAAGAGCTCTCTTGGTTCAGGAAAATTCCATAGCATAAATGTCTGCAATGCTAAGGCCCAGGAATTTCTCCGGATTTGCTTCTCGGAAGCTTTCTTAATTTAAGAAAATTTAATGTTACATTTTCAGGAAAAAAAAAAAAAGCAATTTAAAATTAAGTAAAAAAGAAAAGGTGAAGGTAATATATTTGAAAGTTTTAAATTAGTCCTAAACAGGCTGTAATACTGTCCTGCCCTTTTAGCTCAGCTTCTTCTAAGCGCCAAACTTATAATGGGTAATCTGAACAGAGGACTCGGGAAATATCCAATAGTCGCTTACTTCCCGGCCTAAGCAAGCTATTATTGTAAGCTGAAAAATAAATAACAATATTGCTAATAGATGTAACCGTTTTATGACCTAAGTCATAAAGACTAATTATCCTTTTAGCGGCGCGTAAAGACTAAATTACCATTAAATAATTCACCAGCACTAAGGAATGAGTGCCCTAAATTGGTAATTTAATGCTATAAATATTTTGGTCAAAATAAATTACAAAAAAATTTGATTATATATTGTTTCATACTATTTTTATATAATTCCTCGAGACCATAAACATACCATTAATATCATCCATTTTACAAATTAAACATCGAATATTTTTTTAATTTATGAATTTTCAGCTCTAATACCAAAAAACTGTCTCAGTTTAAATATTAAGCTGGCGAATAATATCTAAAATATCTTGACAAAAATTTTCTAATGTGTATATATAATTGTAAAGGAAAAAATATTTAAAGGGATGGGAAGAAATATGGGCGTTATACTTTTTTTTTACACTTCTCATTAATTATTCAAGTTATAATAATATATTAATATTATTTCTTCTTTAAACTGATTTATATATTATTAAAATAAATAAACATGCACTTACGACCACAATGTTTAGTGCCATAAAATAATACTAGCAACCAATCAATAAATTAATAATATATTCAATAATGTGTTATAAATGACTAATCGAAAACTGGCATAATTACAAATGCCAATATAATCAAACTCATATTTTAAAACCAAGCAAGGGCTATGGATAAATATCCAAGATATTTGAAGAATTATTTCTCCGTATATATATATATATATATAAATATATATATATATATATATATATATATATATATATATATATATACACATAAACATCTATAAATATATAAACATTTTTGTGTCGATGAAACTCTGTAACTAAACCTTTCGCAGGAAAAAGCTAACATAAGCAGGCGCCAGAGACTGCGTCAGCAATGTAGTCGTCTTTGATTACAACCTTATCCTCCACATAAACTAGGGTTTCAAAAATGCTTGTGCAGAACAGTTTATTTTTATAATTTAATATATATAATAAAATTTAAAAGTTGTAAAGAATATTATATAAAAAAACATCTCTCTTTGGTAATTGCTAAGTGTTAAAAACATAAAATTTGTCCATATTATTAAAATTATTCAAATTCAAATCCCATAATATCTTGATACATGAAAAAATGGTCTTTCAAAAATAACACTACATTTTAAGAATTTTCAAAGTATTTTTTTTACGTCCAATTATTTCCATTACAAATTACACCTTACATTTTGCTAGCCATTATTATATTTAAATATCATCGTAAACATTTAAAAATTACTTAAATAATACCTTATTTATATGAGGAAGAAAATGATCGGGAAAAATGATTTTGATAAATTCATTCATTTGATTAATTCATATTACACTCTTTAGAACATAGTTGAAAATAATCTGTAATTATTCCCTCAATTTTTATATTTATCTGAAAGGTCCCCCATTTTTATTTTTATAGCTCATATCCCTTGATGCCTATATATATCTTTATTCCTTTTGCAATTTGGGTCGAAACATCGGCTTTAAAATAAATAGTTCTCCTTTTTCCCAGGACCATTTTCTTCCTAAAATAAAAAACTACAACACTGATAAGCATGCGATTTGGAACTGAGACCATCTTGAATACATACGCCACTGAAATTGTAGCTGTGTTTCTCAAAAAAACAGCGATCAGCTAACTCTTCTACACGCTATTTTTACAGCTCAATTGCCAAATTGTGTTATTATTATTTTTTAGTATTAATCATAATTTCTTCAGTTTTAGAGATCATAGAAGGGAAAAGTACGCACGTGTACTAATATACTTCTGGAAGGACCATAGAGAAACTTAACGCAAGGAGAGGTTATTGATCCAGGATGATGCTACTTACATGGAAGTGCTGAGGACCCTCGTACTTGGTGTATACCTAGAAGGAGTGCGGGGGTGTCCAAGAGGAACGCTATCCATGGGGGCTTCCCGAAAGTGATACAGATTATTCACTTCAGAAAAGTTAGCAAGAACCATGAAGGGGATATATTTATCAGGAGCCGGTGAAGTTCAAGTTGTAGAGCGATAAGTTGCTGAGCTGGAGGTGGATAAATTATTTTATCTGTCAATAGCTATAAATAGACCCGGAGGGATCTGAAAACCCTCTTGGGGCTATAATTTATTGTTTTTATTTTCACTCTAAACTCAGGTCATGATTTTTTTCGATACTGAAAACAAGAATATAATCCAGTGAACTCCGTTATGTCATTAATTACCCCCTTAAAAATATTTAATAAATAAAACAAAATAATAATTAACAAGGGAATAGATTAAAAAAAACATTATAATGTATTTCATATTTTCAATACCCAAAATATTAAGTAATTTTATCAAATTGGGATCTGGGAACCCTCCGGCCCTCTATAAAATAGGTATCCTTAACTGGTGGAGACCCAGCGGTGAAGCTTGATCTCGGACAAATTTCCTACCTGCAAAACCGTTTTCTTAGAAACAGAATAATCTTTAACTGTATTGAACCCAAGATCGTTCATGTGCTGTTATGGTACAGGTTTAATAATTTATTTAATTAAATTTCTCAGTAAATAAAAATTCTGATTTTTTTTTCAGCACATAAGGTGATAATGTAAATCCGAACAAATCACCTACCTGTAAAACTGTTTTCTTAGAAACAATACGGTTTCTAAGATGTACTGAAAGCATGACCTATGAGTTGTGGTGGTACAGTTTTTATTTTAATAGTTTAATGAGTATGAAAAAATATAATTGAATCATAACTAAACATATTAATCCACATTATAACTCATCTTGATTTAGTAAGCAGTTTATTGTTTTGTTTAACAATGACTTTAAGGATTGAGAGAACTCTAACCTGGATTAAGCCATCAACTCGATTAATTGTTGATTAATTAATTTAAGTAAGCTAGTCCCATCAGGAACATTACTTTGTCAATGCCTAAGTTTAGATGTCATGACAACGATGAGGTAACCTGTCGTTACCTAGCAAACAGTCGGTTTCCTTCCCTGTCTGTCTAAAGTTGTATATTGTGAAATTAAATATTTCAGTAAATTTTAATGTATAGATTGCTATCATCTTCAGTACATGGTGGAGGTTGAGCTGTTTTTAGAAAAAAAAAAGTTTTTTTTTCTTCAACGGAGTATACTCACACAGCCCCACGAGGTTCTCTAGATCTGGCAGGCCCCATACCTGGCTGTTAAAGGATTAAAAATTAATCTGCCATAGCTGGATCTGAACCCAGGATCTTGGGCACAGCTAGCCAGCGCAACACATTGAACTGAACCATTTCCAATCATTTTAAATCCATGACATTTAATGAGGCGAGGTTTTGTAGATAACCTGCTCTAATGTTCGAGAAACTTGTACATTATTCTTGGAAAAAACATTTTACGTGCGTGCCTGATATCTTACATTATCGTGATTAGCTTGATGAAATACACGTGTAAGCCACACTAATGAAAAGTATAAAGGTTTGCAGTTACATGGCAAAACTGTTCTTTTACAGTATAGTTTAAGAATAAATATATAGCGCATCATTAATTGTTTGTGATAGATATTTCTAAGAATGAATAATCAGCTTTAAGGTATTAAAAAATATCTGAAATAAAGTGAATAAGCCATAATTATCATTATGGTATATATAAATGCCTTTTCTGGAGGGTCTTACATTGTCTGGAAACACGACAGAATCAATTTGGATAAGTAGAGTATCAAAATTTCGGTTCTCCAGATATAATAAAATTTAAGAGACTTTTTATGTCAAAGTGCCTCTACGATGGCAGGTACCCTGTAAAGATACATAATTAAACCTGGATAGGCAAAATTTCAGGACTCCCACTGTAGCATCGTCCGATTAGCCAGAGCAGCATGAAGTGGCATTAAAACAATTTTGTCTATCCAGTTATAATTTGGATAGGGTTCTTTAATGAATAGTTGGCTCTGCACAGGTCTGGGACAGCCATTTTACGTCTCTTCCGAAAGACTCCATAACCAAGGATTTTACACTTAAAATCCGAAGGCCATCTGCTGGACTATCTGGGGCACTATTAAGCACAGTTAAGCTTACTACTATACAACATGTGATGCGAAGAAAGTACTTTACTTGAAGATCATATTAGATTTTAATAAAAGATTAGACTAAAATCGATGGATAGATTCTCAAATTTACTATTTGGGAAATAATGGATTCATATAAATAAAATATTATTTTTTTGTAAAAATTGGCAATAAGAGGGTACATATTACTTGAGGCTCAAAATAGTTTGAAAACAACTAATTAAAAAATTTTTAAATTAATTTTAAATTTTGTACTTAAGAGTTTTTTGTTGATGAAAATAACTTATTTATTTTGGAATAAAGCTAGTATTTTTTAAAAGATTTTTTTCAATTTTGACTATTATCGGCATGACGTACATTTGAGGTTCATTCGATATTTAAAATTTGTTTGTTAATAAAAAAAAACATATTGATTTTAATTTCATTGATTAAATAAATCAATGCTAATAATTATATCAGTGCTTTTATTTATTTATTGTTTTTCTCTTCTTATTTATTTGTTGTAAATTTGTATGGTGTTTTCTTTGTATTATTATTTTTTTTTTTTCTCTACCAGAACTATAATCTATTAATTTGTATTTATTTGCATACTATTATATTCTATTATTCTAATAATGTAGCCCTTTGGCCTAATATATTTTTATTAAATTTTGTTCACATCTATTATTCTTAAGGGACCTGATGCCAGAATAAAATCATTTTTATATTCAATTCTATATTTTATATTATGAATGTCTAAACATAACTATAGCTAAAACATTAAAGGGATTACTAGGGCAGAGAAGGCAAGTAATGAACCATCTGTTGGGAAGTCACGCAGGAGGAAAAAGAATTTTAATTAGATAAGTTGGAAGGATTAACAAAGTTTTATGGAGAACTCTATTGTTTTGGATTAGCGATGGTGTTGTCAGCCAATTAACTTGTAAAAATTTCAAAGAGTCGTGAGCTCGGAGGATGTCGCGCCAGTTGAAGAAAACTTCAATTACCGCCGCATTGGAGCAATTAGTGAGAGAAAATTAGCCAGTCTTCTGTCAACTTTTAATAAATTAGAGCTAGTTAGCGGGGCATTCCTTTTCATAAACAGCGCTTAGATTTCATCTCATCTTTTTCTTCACAAATACACGTAAAAAAGACGTTCGGATAAAAAGAAAAATTGAAAAATCTTCTTCAGTTTTATTTCTAATTAAATCATTTCATGTAGAGGTTTCTCACAGAAAACGCTGATGAAATGGTAGAAGAACTCAGTTCTGCCATTTCATCAGCGTTTTCTTAAAATCCTGTTTTGAACTAAGTGTATGTCGCTTATAACTTCATCCTTATTTCTGTTTATTTTCCTTAAATAGAAAACGACTTGGAACTGGAAAATAATTGAAATTGGTATAAAAAAAACCTGAAGGGACTTGAGTCCAGTGCTAAAGACAGTATTTTTTTAAGCTAACCGTTGAAGGGGAACAGGCTCAACACCCAGGATATTTTCTCAGTAAAGGGCAACCACTTTATTAAGGGCGAGTGAACCCCAGTAGGATCTCCAAATCGAACAGGGTTGATTCATGGCTGTTAACAGGAATATAATTGGTCCACAACAGCTGATTTCGAACTCCGCACTGCCGAGTAACCCAACACCGGTACTCTCCGTACAGAGCACCATTGAATGGTAGTATCACAGTAGGAACTTTAATGTTTCCAAGGCAATGGCTTTTAAAAGAGTTGGTGGTTTGGACGAAAATTGGCACAAAAGAAAGGGTTTTCTCCCGAGTAAAGGTACCTAATTTACAGAGACTGAGTGAGCCCCACGATGGTTTCCAGCTGCTAAGGAACCAACAGTTTGGCAGGTAGTTGACTCAGCGGAATTCATGCTCAACTGCAAGGTTTTTCTCTCGAAGAGTACCCATTTTACTGAGTGGCTATCACATAGTATCGATTCGGTTGATTACAGTTTTTGGGTTTTTTTTCACGGAACGGCTTAGAGACCACGTGAACATTATAATTTTCACTTCTTTTCTCACCCCTTCGCTCCTTCCTTCTTTCTTCCCACCTTTTCCTCATTCCTTACTTTTTTTCTTCAGTTAAAGCTACTCCTTTTCTCGCATCTCTCTTTTCCACAAGGACCCTAATTTCATCGTGTCTCATCCCATAATCATCCCTATCGAAACAGTCTTGGTCTGTTATTTTTAGTCTCTCAGTTTCTTCCTTCATCTGTTTGAAGTACCCCCCAGCACTCTTGTATCATCTCATTTAATAGAAAATTTCTCTATTTAATCTCTTTGGGTGCTTCCTCACCATATGTCCGTAGAACCTTAATCTTCTTATTGTTATGTCCGTTTCCAAATCATTCACTTCTTTGTATATTTCTATATTGTATATTGTATATTTGATAACCGTTTATAACAATAAATAATTTATTTATTATTTCCTCAAATTTATAACAGATCGATAGCTCGGTACACTGTTCTGAGTTCGCCCGCTTCCGGGAAATAAGTTCTATAATTAGGAATGTTCTGGTATATAATTTAATAATTAACCGTAATTACACACAACTGCCTTCATTACTATGATTATTAACAATTTTTTTTAAAAACATTAATTAAAAATTCCTTGAAACATCTAAAAAAAAATAAACAAAAACTTACGTGAAACAGCACATAAGACATTGTAAAAATAATAATTATAAAAACATTACACTTATCGCTGATCGCAGTATAATGACAAGGTGTCCAGAATAAATTCAATCGTAATTCATGGTGTTAATGAATAGTACTGTAAAATTAAAAGGCATTTTCCTCCAGTTTAATGTTTTAAATTTTTAAATTAAATTTAATAATAAATGTAATTGTACGGGTTCTGATATAATGTACAATTCAGAGTTAAATGAATTGTTACTTAGGAATCAGCGGTAAATCGTTATTTAAATTATAAGCAACAAGTAGCATACGTAATTTTTTTTTTGGGGGGGGGTATGATAAGAACAAGACATAATATCACACTTATCTGTAATCTCCAAGTAAACTTATTTGTTTAGTTGAAGACAATATCGGGATGGTGGTAAAAAAAATAATAATTCCCTCACCTCTATGTTTGTGACCTAAATCTAAAGGTTTGTTGTGTTTTACATTTTTAGAATTTTTTAAGTTTCATTGTATCTATTGCTCTCATCCATTCATTTTAACTACTGAATGTAGTAGTGAAAATGAAAAGATGGTAGATCTTTTAATTAAACATCAAAAAATTATCGTTATACTCCAACCTATTTACAACTTACAAAACCTTGACAAATTATATACAACAACCTTTTTCGTTAATCGCTCTATCTATTGGTGAAAACCACATGAAAATCCGTGCTGTAGTTATTGATTTTACCCCCAACAGACAGTAAGAGGCGGCGGTGGACTTGGTTTTATATTATGTATAGATATATTTATTATAATATTTAGATTCTATAAAATTCTTTTTCATAACTTCACATTTGATTACAAAAATATTACTTGATATATAAACCATGAATTTCGTTTGAAGCAGAGAGAACTTGTTACATATCCTCTCCCTGTGAAGCAGCGACTGTTTACATCGAGCTGATACTGCTCATATTTGTGAGTTCCATTTACTTGGGGTAATGAAACATGTTCAAGGAGCTACAGAGCTGTACTTCCTCCCTTAAATTGAGTCAACAGAAAATATATGTCATCCAAAAAAGAGATTGTAGATGTAAATATCTCTGTTATGTAAAAACGTTTTTATGATGTAATATTTCATACCTATCAACGGGTCGAGCAAAAACTTGTTTAGTCTTTTATCGAGCTAGATCAGTTAAATTATAAATATTTTTCAAACCACAATTCTTCATCTCTAAGCCGTTGCCCAAAACACAGTTTTTGAGTTTTAATGGATTGGATCGATTTAAAAAACAAGCCACAACTTATTACATTACTGCATTTTAGTGATGTTATTTCAAGACAAAGAATGCAGTGAATTTTGTTTATTCATTTTTTACAAAACAACAAAAGAAATGAACATGGGAGAAAAGTGAAAAAATCTGGAAGGGTTTCAGGATGATGGACAGAGGATCAAAGGGAACGTGCCAGTGAACGCATGAAGGAATATTGGAGACAGAGAAAACTCCAGCAGAGGAAAGGAAAGAAGTAAAGTTGTAACGTGACTCGAAGTGTCCAATAAGAATTATTTTTAAAAAATTAATAAATATAAAACATTTCATCATTTAATTTAATCCATTCCATATTATTCGTTTAATCAGGTTCATCCCCATACTACGTGGGCTACATAAAGAGCCCTGATGAAGACCAGGAATATGGGTCGGCTTATAACAAATAGTTTATCACTGTCTATGGAATACAATTTTTTTTTCTGTTCCCACTCCACCAGGACGATTTTCTTATCTTGTATTTAATGAAAAAATACAATATCTCAAAACAATATTAACTGGGTATTAATATAGGAGGGAGGTAGGTCCTAAACTGAACTTCCATTTCTAGAATAATACCAGGTTATATCTTAAACTGACTTAAAAAAAAAAAACTTATACCACTACAACCCATGAAGGGTCTGGGATTAAGTACATCTACTATGTAGACTGTACTGTCTCTTGGACAACGGTTGTGCAGGGAGGTTGGCTTGTCCTAGATCGCGGGTACCCTTGTGTAAGATAATAGAAGCTGAGTGAGCCCCAGGAAGGTCCTAGATCCAATATGATCCATCTCCGGCTGCTAACAGACTAAATAAAAGTCTTGCCAGCAGCAGAATTTGAACCCAGGACCTTCGGCATGGCAACTCAGCGCTCTACCACTGAGCCACTCCACCCCTTGCTATATAGACTGACCCTACGTTTTATAATATTAATGTTATTTATTATTATTTTGTTAATATCAAACCTTTATATACATATATGTTTTATTTTTATTTTTCTAGAAAATTAGTTAAATTCCTGTAAAGTCTATTACTTTTTAATCAGTTATTTATTTTTTTTCTTTCTCTATTTCTATTATGTTTTGTCACGCATGATTACTTCATGATTTGTATCATTATGTGCCTCCTGGCCAGATGAATATTATGTTTATTTTACTTGTTCTTTAATGTTATTCTAAAGGGACTTGGTCCCAGAATAAAGTTTGTTTTCTATTCTATTCTATTCTATTCTATTCTAAATTATCAATAGAAGTAAATTTATCTTTTATGTTCACATCAACTGCATGCTAATGATTTTATGTTTTATTTTTTCGATTTATTTAAAAAAACTTCAACGCCCTGGTACCTTTCCATATTGTAACAAACAGAATAAACAGGAACGATACACAGGTTAAGGTCAAAGGTGAAGTTGCCGAAGGGTATTGAGTAGAAGATAAATATCCCCTTTCGTACTTCTGGTGTTTTCATACTCCATCGAAAATATCCAACGAATGAACCAGAGGACAGAGGAAACGTCAGTAGGAAGAGAAGTGTGTAGATAAGAGAAGCCAGGTGTATACAGGCGCCAGTGCGGCCCAATTTTACGTATCTTTAGCTACTCAGCTTCTTCCATGGGAATGGGTTGAATCTAAACCGGAATAATATCAGTAAACCAGGTTTAAAAGCGCCATGTTCCCAAAATGAACTAAAATTGTCGAAAATCCGTTCGTAACCGGAATCAAATTTTGTATAACGTCGGCTAAGAGTGTAAACCGGCCAACTCCACTTTTGGCCCAAAATTACATTTTTATACCTTCTGTAATAGAAAAATTGGCCACATAGACTGTAAAACTAGCTAAACTCACTCTAAACGAAAAATCGGAAAAAAAAAGAGTGATGCGTAAACTGTCAAATCCATTTTATTCAAATCGCGCGGATAACACCTTGATTGACGCCACTTTGTATCGAACAGCGTTACAGTCTTCGGCGGAGTAAAACTCAATTGTTTGAGGATTTCATGGTTGAAATATTGCAGAGGTAAGTCTTTATTATTACTATTCACTTTTCGTTTTGCGTCTAGTATTCAATAAATAAGTATTTTATTTTATTAAGACACAGTAAGGAGGTCTTTTGAAGTTTAAGGGCGTAGTTTTATGCATATTATTTATAGTTTATGCATTTTAATCTCACTTCATGCTGCTATGGCTAATCGGACGATGCTACAGTGAGAGTTCTAAATTTTGCCTATCCTGGTATATAATTAGGATAGGGATCTTCAGACACCGTAACCAATTATAACCACATAACCAAGCACAAGATCCCGGGTTCGTAGTCCGGCAGGATTATTTAAAAGAGAGTTAAATATCCTTGGTAATGCCGTCCTTCGAAAGGTACATAAACGGGGAGTCCTGAGCTTGTACGAAACCAGGTACTCGTTAAAATCCCTATCAGAATTACACCTTAATAGAACAATTTAGGACTCCCTCTGTAGCATAGTCCGAATAGCATTAACATCATTAAGTGACGTTAAATAACCAAACAAACCACATAACCCAGAATATTTCTCTATTTTTAAAAAAATTCTAAGGTCACCTGTTGCTAACCCGTGATCTTCGACACAGTAGGTTGTTTAGCCACTAATCACTACACCACAGGTCTCCACTGTTAGTTGTTGGCAACTAAGGCGTTTGCAATTAAATTGTTGGGAAAATTAAACTCTCCCTTTAAATTGTTTATGTTTAT
Organism: Troilus luridus; assembly: GCA_964056705.1. NCBI lineage: Eukaryota > Metazoa > Arthropoda > Insecta > Hemiptera > Pentatomidae > Troilus > Troilus luridus. The sequence goes on along the minus strand of OZ057415.1, from coordinate 95,195,623 downwards.
AGAATTTGTTTTATTTCTTTTGTGTTTATTTATATTACTATTCCTTCTCCAAGACCGTTTTACAATTCATATTTAGTTCTATAAATATCATTTCCATTATCAAATATAAATGTTAGAGAGGAAAATAGTTGACTGAAGATCTAATGGGTGATGGAAATAGCTTGGGAGTGCAGTCAAAATAAACACCAAAATAAGAGAATACTTATTTTTTATTTGTGCCGACAGTTACATGGTTCACCGAGCCGCGTCTCCTTCTATTTGCCCTGAAGATGGCCTACAAAGTAGGCCGAAACGTCGGCACAAATAAAAAATAAGTATTCACTTATTTGGTGTTTATTTCGACTGCACCCCCCAACTATTTCCATCCTCCATCAATTATAAATATTTATTGCAAAGTTTTATATTAATATTTTTTTATTATTCGTGTTAATAATCACTCTATTATATTACTCAAAGATCTATTCGTTCTATTACATTGAGTAAAGATCTCTTTTTCTAAACTAAAGTTTGGTGAAACATGGTATTACTTTGAATATTCGATCTGAAACAGGATGAAATAATTGAAGAATTTAGGAGATTACACAATTAGGAAATGCAAAGCACGCACCTGATTTATATAATTGAAATGAAAGCATCGCAAAAGCTGAGATGGGGGTGTAAAGTTTTTGAACATAACAACGTATAAATAAGCACAGATCCAATTGGTAAACTTCAGAAGCGTAGATGTGAGTTTCGATAGACGTGATTGAATTGCGAAGATTGAGATGAGGTTGTTAAGTTGTAGGGCATAGTGAAAAAGAAATTCCTAAAACTAAAAAGTTAATAAGCGCTGAGCTAAAACGTCTTATGACCAAACCGAGACGTTGAGGATTGCATAAAGGGTGATCTCACAATCTTGGATTGTAATTCGCGAACGGAAGATTATCCCATCGACAGAACCTTCTAACAAACCGAACAACTCTCATTGCTTTACTAATCGATAATTTATCTTTTATATTTCATTATTCGAATAGCATACAAGTATCTAATTATTTTATTTTCATAATATAGTAGTAAAACTTCATATAGACATGAATAATTGTTTGAGAGAAACCCTTCGGGTTACAGGGTTTTGCGTTATAACCCGACATAAAACGGCCACGAAGGCAAATAAACAATTCACAAAGGGGTTGAAAACCTGGGAAGGAATGGACTACAAGAAGAAAACAGCTGATGAAAAACCGGGAGCGGGGGAATGCGGGCGGGAAAAAGCCGGTTGGCGGGAAGAAATAAGATGGGTGGTCCTCTTCCACATTCTCCAAATATTTCCTTCTTTCCAAAGGAGACGAGAAAAAAGCCTTTATACTCTTCCAAGTACAGGGCAGGACTCCTGGCAGTACTACGGCAGGAGGGAAAAAAGAGAATATGGAAGGTCTCCGAGTAGTAGGGAAATGCATTAATTGTCACGTATTGGACAAATTTAAAAAAACAAGAAATTCAGTTTAAAAATCATAAAAATAGGGCAGCACAACCGAACGACACCAAGAATGTTTTACTTCCAAAGAAAAATCCTAAGGTCACTTGTCGGGCTGCGAACCTACGATCTTGAGGAGTAGGTTGTTATCCTAACCACTAGATAACAGGTGACCTTATGAAGGGTACTGGGCTTAGCACATGTTCTAAACGAAAATTATTTTCAAGCCAACGGTTATACAGAGGAGATTTGGCTGATGTCACACAACTGTCAGGTTTTTATCTCAATCAATATTTCCCACCTTATTGAGAATGAGTGAACCCTAGGAGGGTCTGCGGATCACATGGGGTCGATCTATGACTGTTAAACGTCATAAAAAATTATCTCTGATAGCCGGATTCCAACAGCTAGTTCTTCAGCAAAGCAACTCACACACTCACACGCTTTACACACTGAGATACCCATTACTCCTTTTATATATATATATATATATATATATATATATATATATATATATATACACATATTATAAGTAGCATATGAGGTGTGGCTATTAAATGACGAGACTGACGTTGCAATACAATTTATTTTTATTCTATACATAATTACTTACTATCACCTTCAATATACACCCCTTCTCTATCCCTATAACGCTCCATGCAAATTTTACATTGTTGGTAACAGTTCTGTAAGTCATCTTCTGTCAGCTCCTTCAGGACGCGTGCCGCTTTCTCTTTTACAGCTTCCAAAGGATCCAAACTTCAGGACTCAAATCTCGTCCCTTTAAATGACAGTAACAAGCTATTACCCTTTCCAATAAATTTGGGACATTTTCAATGGCATCCAAAGTGCCAGTACAAACATTTTCGCAGGCTGCTTATGGTTCAAACGTGAGAATTTTAGGCACCATTTTGGCACACACTTTTCACATGTTAAAATTGTCATGTAAAATTTGCCGCACACGTTTTTTATCAATGCCTACAGTTTCACCAATTGCACGAATACTTAATCGACGGTCAGACCGAATCAAATTACCGACTTTTTTAACGTTATCATCCGTTTTTGACGTTGAAGGCCGACCTGGCCGCGAATCATCTTCAACGTATTCTCGACCATCTTTAAAACGCTTAAAACATTCGAAAACACGTGCCCGTGATAAACATTCACTGCCATACACTTCTTTCAGTAAATTATAAGTTTCAGTAGCGGTTTTATCAAGTTTGAAGTGAAATTTCACAATAATCCGTTGCTCTATTATTGCACTAACCATTTTATCCGGTAAAACAGAAAAACAACACTAACGCGAACGTAGGCTTTGACTAAACGGTATTTTTTACTGAAGCGAGACTAACTGCATACTAAAGAGAAAGCTTCACACTAAACAGCTGTCAGTCAATGGCGGTTGTCGCATGCGTACTTGTTCCGCAGCAACGTCAGTCTCGTTATTTAATAGTCACACCTCGTATGCTAATAATCGCTCAGCGCTTTATCGACCTAGAGTCAGGGACAAAACCAATGATGGTACTTCGGGATTAGGGGCAAGGTCATGCATGAACTTCTGACCTCACCTGCTTGTTGAAATAAATGTCAATGTCAGTACTTTGATAACATTATCAAACCAAGTTTATTTCTAAACAAGTAGCATCATCTGATATTATATGCTGATCAATATTTCCTGAATTAAGCTCAATACAATAATATAGTGAAATAACTATGGTACAATTCCAAATTACTGCCGCGTTTTCAATTCATGGATTCACTAGTTCTATCGAGCGGAATTCGACATAACTAACTGATATTCATATTCTATGTATCCTATTCTATGTAATAATAAAAATAATCATTGCTTTGATTCAATATTTAAAAAAAAAATTGTTGAATTCCGCTGGTCTAGACCTAAAGCAGTAATAACTTAATTTACGGTTATGGTCCAACCTCAACGGAATAGGATTTAGAGAATGGAGTTCGAAAACTGCCATCTAAATGAAGAAGCAATAATAAAATTAATTAATTTTTAAAAATTTAAATAAAATTAAATAATTTAATTAACAATTTGTAATTAAATCCCCGACCTCAAATTCAAAGGGTCTCTTGAATTTGGTTTTTGTTTTCTTTAGTGATCCTAACAAGCTGAAGAAAGTCTAATAATAATTATGTATTATATCGAATTAAATCCAAACTAACTTTAGCTTTTCCAATAATAATGAATTTTACAATTAAATCAAATGTAGTTGATAACGCATCAGTACTTTGCAGTTGTAGCATTTACCTGTTTTACTTAACCTAACAAATTAAATTTCTCTCTAAATTCTTCGCCCTCTAAATTTGGGCATTCAGGCGAGAGGATGTCAGTAACCCGTTCAATCTCTCTTCCATATTTCAGGCTATAACTCAAAATTACCACAGAATTTGGGATATGTTTATAGTATGCCTGGAATATGCAATAGCGTATATCTTTGTATATATTCTTCCTTTGAGGCCCTGACCACTTGTGATCTGCAATGCATATTTATGAAGGAATGTGTGAAGGTCGAAATGTATGTTAAAATTATGTGTTGCCTTATCCATGCCCAAGAGTGATTGACAGCATATCTCAGTGATTAATAACTCAATGACAAACGATACAGTTTATTTGGTTCAAATAAGTTTAGCCTCGGTTAGAATTCCATTTGTATGAGTTCAGCTAAAACTTAAACACGAGACATTTGTTGAATTTTAAAACATGGGATTTTCTTTATTACAAGGTAATTCGACATTTAAATTAGCCGTAATTAAATGGATCTTATTTTATTTTATATATTTTCTTTGGAGCGGAACAGCTCAGTGTTTAAGGCGTTGAGTATCTGTGCTGTAGATTTTATGGTTCTAATCCTGCCGTGGAATATAGATTATATAGCCTGTTAACAGACCTAGATCGACCCTGTGGGTTCTCCCTCTATTAAGGAAGTGAAAAAACTTGTAAAGATCAAGTTGAGCTTGGTATCGGACAAATAACCAACCTGCACAACTGTTGTTTTAGAAAAAGTACTGAAGTACTGTTACTACGATACTGAACTATACCATTTAGAATCTTCGTGGTACAGGTTATTTTCTTTTCCTCGTATTATTTTGAGGGGAACAGGGTATATCAGATCACAGAGTCCTCAGTTGCTATGATGAAGAACCCGTGTTCAAAAATCCAGCTGTGGCAGAAAAATTATTTAATCTTTGAACAGTCACGGATGGACCATGTGGGATCTACAGCCCCTCCAGACTAGCCTCTATAAAATGAGTACCCTTACTTGGGAGGAAAACTTGGCGGTTGACTGTGAGTTCGGGCAAGTGACCTCCCAGCACAACCGTTGTTCAAGAAAATATAATGTCTCTACCATGTACTGAACCTAAATCCCTTCATGGGTTGTATTGGTACAATAACATAACTTATTATTTTAAGGGAACGGAGTAGGCTCGTAGTGTAGTGGACTGAAGGTGACTTTTTTTCTTCTTTTTTTTCCCTCAATAGGAGTATATTCTATACAGCTATATTTAAGGTCCCGGGTTCAAGTCCTGCTAAATATATATAATCGAAAGTATATATCCTGATAAAGATCCACGGATGGAACATGTGGGATCTATTTGACCCTCATGGGGCTCACCCAGCCCCCCTATAATTAGGGGAAAAACCTTCCAGCACAAACGCTGTCTTAGAGAATGTAAAGTCTGTACCATGAACAGAGCCCAGGATCCTTCATGGGTTGTAATGGTACAGAATTTTAATTCTTATTTTTTGAATGGGGGATCTTCCCATGTCCTCCATCTAGGGATTCGCCACTATACTTATAATATTTAATTTAAATTAGGGCTATTAAATATTGTAAATACAATTAAATATTTGTCCCCTGTCCTTTTGATAGCGTTTCCTTAACGAATTTAAACGATCATTTATAACGAAGTGCGTCTTTTAGCTAACACAAAAGAGCAGATTTTTAGCTAGTGAAATATAAACAATACTAATGGGAACTTATCAATTGATTAAATTAATGAATTATAGCAAAGTCACAAGACGTAGGACTGTATAGATCGCTCGAGACAAGGATCTAGAAAAAGACAAACAATTCCTTTAGCCAAGGCCGGCTGGGTCATTGGGCCCTTTCCTTTTCGAGGTTTTAAATAATAATGAATCGAACGGCGCCTGAGATAGATAAATAGAATCGATTATTTGAATACTAAATACGGTTTCGATATGGCGTGGGATTTCGACAAAACAGCTCATTATTTCGGTAGCGATATCCTCCTGCTATTAACAACACTGATAACAGTTCTTCATACATTCGAATAACCAAATTAAAAAAATTGCTGAATTTAAATTAGGTCTGGTGAGATTTTTTTTTGTTGAATGTTTACTTCTGAAAAAAAACCGCTGTGTGAGTATATAAATCATCAACTGTTTATATGTTTTAATACTAAACAATAACATAATAAATATATCCTTGTTATTTTGAAACAGCTAGATGTTCCTATAAACAATTCGGTACCCATTTCGTATATTTTTTTCTCTAGATAGCTGATAGATATAGATAAAAAACAAACTGCTACAAACAATGAAGGATATTGTGCTTAATATATGTTAGGGACAATGCAATAATCCAAAAAATGTGGAAGGAGGTATTTTGCCTTGGATCATCCCCAACTGTCAGGTACTCCCTCTATTAAAGGTTTCCCACTATTATGTAGAGTCTGGGGGAGACTAAAGAGGATATGTGCATCACAGGTCCGAGTCGCGGACGGTAACAGAATAATTGATTTAACTGCTACTGATTTGGTAAATTGATAAGCATTTATACAAAAATAATTAGGTCTATTTAATCAGAACAAAATATAGAATATATAGTATTTATATAATGGCAAATTTATATAAATTCATTTTACGGTTTATTCAAAGAAAATTTTGTCATTGTACTCGTATGTTCATGTGAGTTGGTTTTCTACTGTTCTTTAAAAAGAAAAATTGTTCGAATTATCTTTCTTTTTTCTTTTTGGAAAACAAAACGATAATTGTTCTAACTTTTTCATGTCTTAATTTTAAAATAAATAATTGTAAGTATATACAAAGAGTTTTTAATGTTTATTATTCTTAGTTTCTGAATAATTGTATCATAAACCAGTTTAAATAATTTATTTTATTTTATTTTTTTATTAATTGTTATAATTTTTAAATGTTTTATTTTGAAGAGAAAAGATTTAAAAAGTCTAAATAATATTTAGAAATATATATAAATATAAATATATACTGACTAAAAGAATTTTCGGTATAGTCTCTACATCGAAATTGGGCACTTCCTGGTATAAAGAAACCACAGAAGGCTTGAGAAGATTAAACATCACCATAGAAGGCGTGCAAGATCGTAGAGACCTGTAGAGATTCTGTAGAGACAAAATTATGAACCAGAAACTTGAAGTTATATCACAACCTACACTAAGCAGGCGTAAATGGACAGATGAACAGAAGTAGGGTCGAAGTGAAAAAATGAAAAGGTTTTGGGAAGACAAAAAGAAGAAAAAAGTCACCACCAAAAAGCTAGATTTTTGTGTTTTCAGCGCTCTCCTTAGAGGGGAATATACGCAAATAATAACAATAATATTATATATATATACATACATATAATGATATTAGTTCTTGAGTTTCAGTCAGTTATTTCAACTTCTTAAGGCGACGTTTCGAGACTAGGTTAGTCTCATATTCATGCCAAGTTCCAAAGAAATGATCAGTTTATCATCAATCAGTTATTTGCAATATATCTTAGAATGTTTTTTGCAATATAAACATTCTATGATATATTGGTATATATTCTATGATATATATATATATATATATATATATATATAGTTACCCCATTCTTATTATGCCCCTGGATTCCCTACTGTTAACGGATAATTAAAAAAAGATTTTATAAAGTCTCGATTCTGTAGCTTACGTCTATTTTTTAATATTTTTTTTTCCGAACTGTTCGACGAAGCCTATGACACATAGACATACTGACATGGGTCCCATTGTCGGTGCCCTAAAGAATTTTTTTCGTAGCAAGTCCCGTCAGGGTAACTGAGAGCTTTATCTGAATGAGTGTCTGGAAAACCGAAACCACCGCTGGGAACATCGAGAAGGTGACTCGAATAACGGAGGATCTACAGATGAATTTCAGGCTTTTTTTGTATTACAATAATATTATGTTCTGTATTGTAATAATAAACCATAGAGTATTTGATAAGGTTCGATCCCGATCTTGCCAAATTGGTTGCATACCAAAATTTAAAAAAACATAAGAAATCGTCCCGACTATGGCTCGTCCCCCAATTCGTTTGGAATTCGGTTCGACACTGAATATTTTTTAATATATATTTAGAAATTATATTCTGTATTCCAGTTCACTCGTTCACTAAACATTCCAAAAACTTTACGATGATCACATTTAGTTAAAGTTAGTTTACATCCGGACGAATGCACTAACTGACGTTAGAGTAAATGAGAAAATTTTACGGAAATGGTCTGATTAGAGTGATCTTAGTTCCGATTTTTCCCAGATACTAAAGTTTCTTTACATATTCGAACGTGATTAATGAAACATAACCATATTACTTCTTTCATCCATAATTATTTTAAAATATTTATTCCACTTCGAAATGAGTAGAATAGCAATGGGATAAATGAATATCGTTTTTTACTAAGCTTAAATTTCTTATTTAAGTTCTCATTATTTTCGTGTACTAAAATTTCTTTACAATTTTATATAACTTACCCTATTAACCACATATTTGATCCTAGAATGGATATGTTCTTCATCTTTATATTGTGTAATAAACTATGAATTGAATAAATAAAATCAAAAAGAAAAAAATTATCATTTCTTTTGTCTGTACCTATCTCGCCATCTTATCACTTTAGATATCTATTATTCTTCGCATTATTTATAGGTTTTATTTCTACGTGTTATACTTTTCCTGTACCACTACAAGACATTAATAAAGGATGGTCGTTGTTTATTATTATTCTAATCCCTGTATTAGTATGTCAGTATTTGAAAATGATTATAATAAGAAGGCTATTGGTAATAAATATAGATAACCAGATCCTTGTAATTCTTTAAAAAAACAATTTAATTTTTCAACAATTTAATTTTTCTATCTATTTATCTAATCTATCTAAAATTAACATATCGGTGTCTCGGAAACTGTTCTTTTTGGGTTTAAGTAGTACCTTTTTGGTTTTTTTAGTAATAATTTATTACGTTAAAGTATACATTGGGAAATTAAATTTTCGATTAAGTGCAGTAAATAGGCTATGAGATGATGGTGTTAAGCCTCGCAGAACGAGTGACGAAGCGGCAGGAAGCATTAATGTACATTATGCCATAGCCCCATCGCCGTTGTCGACTTCATCGCCGGCTAATCTCCAACAGCCTAATTTACGAGCCGATGGGCTTCCATTTTCGTACTCTGCGGGAATCGAATCAGAATTCACTGTCATCTAGTCCGTCCCTAGTCGTGCTCTCTGTGGCTTTATAATGTTTTGGGGCAAACAATCAGGCTCGATAAGAAATTTGTACAAAAAAAAAGTCAAAAATTCGACTAAACTTGCAGAAACTGAAATTGAATATACCTATCTTAATTATCATTATAATAATTAATTATTTATTTATTATAAAAACAATTTTTTTTTACCATCCAATATCTATATAACATTTAATTTTACTGTAGTAAAGTAGGACGGACCGTAAAGGAGACATAACACTTCTTACTCCCAGAATAATCCAGAATTATTTTTCTCCAAACCCGATTAATTCCACTTCTTCACATCTTCTTATTCTATCCTATTATTCGGTTTTACACCCCACAGTCACGATTGTACTACACCCAATGTTCGAATACACGAACTAACTCCGGCCTAAAACAGGTAGTGCGCTGCTCAATCCTGGGAATCAGTCATAACTGTTTCTAGTATGAAATGTGCTTCATGCATTTAAATTCGTCATTTTTTTTTCAGGCTATTTCAATTAGAAATATCTAACTGGCATTAAAGAGCATCTACTTTCATATCGATTTAAAGAGTTTGATCTAATCAGTATGAGCCATTTTCGCAAAAAGTATGATATAAAATGGCATCAGAAAGTAAATTTATGACTACAACAACACACGCTTAAGAATTAGCATAAAGAGAATGGTTTTAAAGCATTTGTTTTTCTTATATGTTTTATGTTTCGTCGCTGTGGTGGTGGATTGTTTAATTTCCAAACGAGATATAATGATTGACCAAAGTGTAAGCAATGTCCAGCTTCGACTCGACCGTTTGGTATTTCGTTAGCCCATCTGTTTGTTCGTTACGTCATTACAAACTAACGTATAATTCTCTCTTCTTAAAATTTTGGACAAATCTTATTGAAGCCATAAACAAGCAATATATACTCGTATGTAGGAATTTTCATTTTGTATGTAAAATCATAAAAAACCGATCTACTGTGTCAATTCTACATTAATAATCCATAAGATCATTGAGCATTGATACAGTGGTGGAAGAAAAAACAAAAATAAATCATTATAATTATTCTGATTTGATAAGAAAAAGGCACGTTATCATATGTGCCTATAATCGACAAATTCATTATAACCCTTTATTTTTTAGAATCAACTGCTTCGTTTTTCGTTATTTCTCATTTAAATATTAATTCAAAATATTAATATTTAATATGAGCAAAATATAATGATATAATATCATATAACACATATACAAAATAATACATATCAGCAAAAATTTTAATTCAAATACAAAACAGCGTTACAGCGTTGTCGTGTAAACCATATTGGTCCAATCCGATTAACTAATGTAGGTTTGTTGATTTTATAAATTTTATAAAAAAAAAATTTTTTTTTTATAAGTTTGTTGATATCCCTGAAGCACGACGGGGATGTGTCCCTTACGACAACCTTCCGAACTCGGAGATAATGTTTCTTGCAACTTGGTCCCATTAAAAAAAAATAATATATGAAAATCGCTTGTTTCCATGATCATATTTCATGCCATACTAAACAATGTTCATTCAATTGTAGTGATAATTGGTGGAAGCCGGGACTCATCACTGGGTTGTTGGGCCGAATTAGTTAGTTAGTGGTAGTTAATATTATCAAAAAAAGAGAGGATTGATAACTGCTCATTATAATCTGTAAGCATGAGCATAGTAAACAACACAAGTCGACTAAATTCCATTTTGAATTTAGAAATAATAAAAACAGCCAATGACCACGACCCAATCATATAAAAAATAATAATACCGCCAACAGGATGACCTGTGGTGCAGTGGTTAGCATAAAAACCTACTAAGCCCAAGATCGCGGGTTCGTAGCCCGGCAGATGGCCACAGGATTTTTTAAAGGGAGTAAAAAATCCTAGGTTATGCCGTCCTTCGGAAGGGGCGTTAAACGGGGGACCCGAGCCTCTACGCCCGAGTACTATGTCAGGTACTCGATAAAAATCCCTATCCTAATTAAACCGGGATAGGCAAAATTGAGAGCTCCCGCTGTAGCATCGCCTGATTAGCCATACCAGCATAAGGTGACGTTAAATAAAACAAAACAAGCAAACATAATACCGCCAATAATATTACAAGAGTATTATGAATAGAGTATAGAATCCTGAGACTAAAATATAAATGTGTTTTCACAAAGTGGGGAGATAGTGTTTTTTTTAAGAGCGGCAAGTAGTGGGGCAAGGGAATGCAATGCCAGCAACAGCAACTGGATTCTGTCCTCCTTCACCTCGTATCCTGCTCCCGTACCACGTCTGTTAGGCTATGAAATGGAGTTTATTAGTAATTGTAATAATATGAATAGGTACTAAATAAACTACAGTAACGACCTGTCCGAAAAAAAAACATGAATTATATGTATATGTACTTTAGAAATAGATGTATCCGTTTGTTCAGTAACGATTTTTGCAATAGAAAACAATTGAGACAGGAGATTAAATAATACTTATAAAAAATAACTACGTTATAGAAAATACTATACGTTATAGTATATTAGAATATATAAATAAAAACACAACAGTTCCTCAAGTTGCCGCGTCGAGTAGAGTCCCAACAAGTTTTAACTGTTCATTTGTCTTCTTTTTAATATTTTCGAAAATAATCAAATAATAAAAATAATTGTGAGTTTTAGTATGAAAAAAAGTGTGTAATTATGCGAAATGTGAACGTTTCTGTAATCATTACATTAAGAAATGAACTTTTCAACAAACATTTCGAAGTATAGATCATGGTATAAACTTAACAGTGTATATAAGTTTGTTCTTTAATCCATATACAGTCAGTAATGAAATTATTTTTATTTTCGAGATTATTAAAAATGAAATGAATGAAAAATTAAAACTTGTTGTGACAAGGCAAAGTGGCAACTGATACCTAAGTAAATTTTGATATTACTATAGTAACGAAAATATATATATATATATAAATCCTGTCACGATATTTGTCCAGGCTAATCTGCGAAACTACTAGACCGATTTTAATGAAATTTCGCACAGATATGTAGCATTGTCTGACTTTAAAAAATACTGGCAATGTTTTGTTTCGATTAATGACCGTGATATTTTTTTGCAAAATTATTTTTCGTTTTTACCTGCTGCATTTTTGATATGTTGTAAGGGCATGCTTAGCAGTGTAAATCCAAATTTTCCTCCGAAAAAACGGATGGTGAAACTTTTGAAACCGCAAAATTTTCTGAGTTATTTCAGTTTTTGGCCTGTATCTCCTAATCGGTGCGTTTTTGGAAAAAACCGAAGTAACCATTTTTAAGTAGATTATATTTGCTACAATTTGAGCCCTACTGCACCTCTTAACGTCTTATAGATTTTGAGTTCAGTCCCTATGACAAATAACCGGAATCTTACCTAACTATAAATATAAAAATCTCCTATCACGATGTTTGTACGGGCTGATTTCCGAAACTACTGGACCGATTTTAGTGATATTATTATAATTTAAAACAATATAAATATCCATAATTAAAAATAAACCATTAGATATCTCATTCATTAACCTAATGTTTATATTTTATCAGTTAAGAATTTTGTATATTGTTTATTTATTATAAACTATACTTAGATATAAGATAAATAAAATGTAAAATACAAAATATATTCAGTTCATTTTTTTATTCAATCATTGTTTTATTTAAATTCAAATTTTGACGTAATATTTTTTTAAACTATTACAACAGCCATAGCAACGCGTGGCCGGGTCAGCTAGTGTAATATATAAAATAAGTGAGTTTTATCAACATGTTGATCAACTTACTTGGGTAGATCGATTAATTTTAATTAAAATAAAATAGCTTGTGAACATCCAATAATATGTTAACTTCTAATAATAAAAATATAAAATATAAGGGCATTAGTGGAAAAATCCCAACAAAAAAGCCACAAGTCAATAAACTAAAAACAGGAAACAAAAATACCTGTCAATATTTTGCCCATCCAGACATCATATGGACATAATAATAATAAAAATATAAATATTTATTTCAGATATGGACATAAAAGAATAATAGCAAAAAACAATAAAGCACTTCCCAACCTCAAAATGCAGCAAAACACTAACCAGAAGAAACATCCGATCCACCTAGGGCCAAATGCAACCCCTATGAGTTTTTGTTCTCCTATATATATTTATCTACAGCACCGGAGAATAAGTGGTTAAGTCAAATGTTCTCCAAAATGAACTTCTTGTCCTTAGTGAAGCGAAATCGTGTTATTTTGGTAGTTAGACATTGGCTTTAAAAGGAGTTATTGCTTGTATCACAACTCCATTTCAAGCCATAAACTACGAGAATGATACAACTCCAATTCCACCAGTAAAATTAAATCTTTCTGGGCAAAATTTGACTTAACCACTTATTCACCGGAACTGAAGATATATATACATGTTAGTCATGGACTGGCAGGTTCGGCATAGCGAATCAAGCCAACTTTTTCTAACGGCGGTATATCTGTCAGTAAATCTTTGAGAATGAATAAACATATTTCTATATAATTAAAACACACAGACGATTTATGATAAAACCACATCCAGTTACAAATAAAAGTAGCCAAACAACGTTTAATGTTTTATTTATGTGTAAACATTTCTAATTAATTTGAATATACCCAATATAAACGTACATACATAATACATAAACGTATTGGTAATAATTTAATATTTAAATATGAGCAAAATAATAGGTTATTTTATCGAAATAGTAATTACAACTGATTAAATTAGCAACCGCTTAATATCAGGGAGAAAAACCGCAGAGCAAAACATGATAGCCTATTTCAATCTGCAAATATGATATCTCGACCATGATAACAGAAAATGTCTTGGCGAAAAATAGCAATTCAACGTGACGGTAAATTCCTTTCTCCTTTTGTAAATAATGTTTCATCATCAAACTTTATAAAGAAGAAATAATTCCATAAAATTACAAATAAAAAAAATTCGAAAATTAATATCAAAATTAAGTATTATTTGAAGACAATTTTACCTAAAAATTAATAAAAATAAAGTGGTAAAAATGAAGAAAAATTCTAAATGTATCCAGGCCTAAGTAAAAGGCTTTAAAAATAGGGAAGGTTATGTATGAGTGATAATGAAACCTACACCTATTGCTGAACCTTTAGCAGATGTTTAATAGTAATCTGTTATAATTTACTTATTCATTGATAGTTTTAGTTTATTCAGGTACATTTCTCAATCTTTATTTTAATATTAATTTATGTTACTTCTTACTAAGTTCTTTTTGGGTTTAATAAATTTTCAGGCGCTGGAAGTTTTAACCTGAGATTCTTTCTTATGTATCTAACAGAATAAAGAATTACAAATCGCACAAGTGTTTCTAAAATGAAACCTGCAATTTTAGAAAACAATAGAAAAACTATTAGTGAGCTTGGAACATTGCCAGATTTGAGGGGGGAGGGGGGCATGGGGGACATGACCCCCCCCCCCTAGAGTTCTCATTAGTTGATATTGACCTGAATTTTAGTTGGTTTTCAATAAGAAAAAAACACGTTTTACACACCAAAATCATTCATTGCATCGAATGTTTTCTCAATGGGTGCATCCAAAAACGGCGATTCCGAACCCTTTTATGTATCTTCATTCATATATGGATAGTATAGATTGATAACAAATTCACATTGACCCATGCCCCCCCCCCCCCCGAAAATGCTCCTAGATCCGCCAGTGGCTGGGAATAGTATTAGGACACTAAGAGAGGCACAAGTGTCTTCTGGCAGACAAGCTCTGAAGCTAGGTTGATACAGCTTTGATGAATAATACAGAGATTACCCAAATCTTTCATGGCCATAACTCACCACTGAAAAACACCGATTCTTGAGATTTCAGTTTAGAAATACTAGTGAGATATATTCTTTATTCCAACAGAAGAATTACGTATATAAGTATTAAGTCGAAAAAAAATATAGAATACGATTGATATTTTTTTATCTTTATTTTGTTGAGTGAACCCCTGACAAGTACAGATTTGACCAACAAAATATTGTACATAAAAAATAACAGACTACATCAGGTTTATTAAGTAATGCTTGGGCACAACAAAACCAAAAATAATTAGTGCAAGGCATAAGGTAGATAGACAGTTGGAGCATAATGTTCACCATATTGTCTCGCAAGAATGCCGTATTGTCTAGAATGGGACTTCACAATCGCTACCTGAACTCTAGACCTCTCGTTGAGCGTTGATTTATTTTTTTATGTCAAATTATTTATTCTGAGGAGTTCAGTTAGCCGTAAAATAAAAATGAATTTTTAGTTCGATTTCATTACTATCAAGTATTGTTTGGTAATAAAAAATAATCATGGTGCATAAAGAACCGTACATTTATCAATTACTAAATTCCTTTTCTTAATAGTTATTAAGAAAATTATTACTATTTGACAATTACTTATACGATAAATGTTAAAGTCATTAAGATAGATTTATTCGAAATTCAACTTCGTTCTTATTAACGATAAAGCGAATATCAGTGTCTAGAGCGCTGAGTACCTGACCTATAGGTTCTGTGTTCAAGCCCGGATAATGGAGATAAATTATTTAAACTTTTATAAACGATGGATTGACCTTGTGGTCTCACCCAGACTCTATACAGTGGGTACCCAACCGATTGTTTAGAAACATCACTGTCTCCTTATACTAAAGCCAAGAAACTCCAAGGGTTATAGTGGGAAAGTATTTTTTATTTTATTACTAACCATATAACTGGTATAAAAATATTAGGAAAGAATACCAAAATTGACTCATAAATTATGGTTGGTACACTTTCACGCAATAGGTTAAAATGTTTTGGTTTTCTTAGAAAATGCTCTTAAAGCCTTAACCGTGCCCTAAAGACCCTTGAGGTACCCACATTTAAGTGGCCAGCGGGACAGCACACCATAAATTATTTAACTCCTCTCTCTTTAAAACACTTGAAACCCTAAGAGGTGCAATTGAAGAGATATCAGTAACCTATTGTGAGAATTATGTAACGGACTTTACAAGGTTAAAGAAAAAAAGAAATAATGTCAAAGAGAGAATTTTCCTTTGTTCTGTTTCGTTCAAAACATTAAAGGAGAAAAAAATTAACGAACACTTATTTGAATTAAATAAATATTTTTATATACGAAATGAGAAGACAACATTTAAGTGAAATAAAACTATTATAATTTTTAACAAATTAGTTCCATTAATTAAAAAAAAATTAAACAGTCTAGGAAAATAAATACTAATGTTTATGCACATACAAGCTGGCCCGATTAATGCCATGTTCAAATGTTTTGAATCAGAAAGTTATTTGGACCGTTTTGATGAAAATATATGCGAAAAAACATTTAAATACCTGACGCCATCACTAGGATCTATGGTCCATTTTTGTAATTGATTACTATCAAGCTGAATCTTCGTGAATAGCTTCGTTTCGATAAGACGCCCAACAATTTCCTGTTCGAAAATTCTCGATTGTAGTAGCCAATAGAGGTAACAAGGATAAAATATGTCGATTTGACGATTCTCAAAAAATTATTACTAACTGGGTTTTTTTTTGTTAAATCTCAAGATAATTATCTAAATTATTTGAAAAAATATTTGTTCAACAAAATGTATGGTTTGATCAAAGAGTCCCCTCCTTCCAACATGTATCCATAACGAGGTCATCAAAAATGATTGCTAACCAGCTGATTTTTTTTTTTAATTTATAACTCTGTTAGCTACCACAATCGGGAATTTTCGCACAGGAAATTGTTGAGCGTCTTATCGAAACGAAGCTATTCGCGATGATTCAGCTTGATAGTAATCAAGTGCAAAAATGGACCATGGAATACAGAAAAAAAAATGAAATTATAATTAATCATACTTTCTTAAATTTGAAAAACAATATTCCAATATCAAACAAATAAAAACGAATGTATAAAAAATAAATATGAATTAATAATAATTAAAAAGTACAATTAATAAGCAAAATAAAACCTGCACAACTACAACCTATGAAGGGTTGTAGTTGTACAGGTAGGGTTCAGTGTTTGGTAGAGATTGTACTTTTTCAAGGACATTAGTTATGCATGGACGTGATACCCACTTTAAAGACTGAATGAACCCTAGGAGGGTATTTAGACACACAGTGTCCATCCGTAGCTGTTAACAGATCATATCATTAATCTGTCATATCCGAATCAGAACCCAGTACCTTCGGAAAAGCAACTCACCTCTCTACAACTGATCTACTTCGCTCTCTAATAATATTAATATATAATAATAATAATAAATTCACTTATAATTAGGTGGCCATTTTTATTTGTAAACATCTATAGTCAACTATTTCCTAAGTCGAAAGGAAATAAAAGAATATATTGGATTTGAATGTTGGAATAGTATCGGAGCTATGCGTGGTGGGTTAGAATTCCATAAGGATGAATATCGGATAAGAAAAGGTCTGTCAAAAGCTGCGGTTGAGCGGGCCGTTGTATATAAATGTGAAGGCCTCTAGAAAGGGTAAGGAAGGAGCGAAGATAGGATTCGGATCGAAGGAGGTCGCAGATGCAGGATAGGAAGCGCTATTGGATCATCCGGGAGATGAAAGATGATAAGGAATATGGCGCGAGGAAGACTAAAGCAACTTCAACTCTTCGGGCAAAGGTGTCACTCAGGATATCCAAGATAAAAAGGTTAAGTACGATCTGTCAAACGTTATACATACATATATACATATATATATCTTAATGTATAGGAAGGCGGGGTCTGTTTCGGAAAACGCATGCAGATTATTTTTAAGACAACTGTTATTTATTCTATTAAATAAAATACTCATAACAAAACATGTGTATTTATAAATAACCTCAAAGCAAAACAACTGTAAACAAACATTCTTTCTAGTACCTTCCCCTCCATATGAATTCGAATAAATATGAATCCAACATATTTCTACTCGTTCCACATTCTTTTTTGTTTATTTGACAGAAGACCAAAGTGATTTCACCCTCTGGGTATTAAGTCAACGAAGATTTTTTAAATGGTTAAGAACGTAATGTTTATACCTCATGCTTTCAATATGGTTTATACCCTAATATGGCTTCCAGCAATCATAATATATTGTTTTCCCAGGTCGTATTGGAGCTTTAATGCAAGAAGTCAGCATTTCAGGTGTTCTACATGGGACGGAATATATGAAACACTCCCTAGTTTCCCTGCGTGTATATCCTCCCCACACTATATTAGGATTTATAATTAGGTTACATGTTAAATTTCTCAAACAAATGGAGTTATTTCATATAAGTAATCATAATTACCGAATTAGTAGTCTCCATGCGTTTTCGAAACAGACACGGACAGAAGTGATATCTGAACCCAAATCCTTCCGCACAGCAACTTAAAGCATTACAACTGAGCTACTTCTCTTAAGTCATTAATATAAGAGGAAGCATATAAATATCAGAAAATCCGGTAAAAGAAAAATGTTTCTTATGTTGCTAACTAAATATTTGTGTATAATTAACCTATTGTTTTAGCATATTTTCGAACCAAAATACTAGAATTCTTGACAGGTAATTTTAAGAAAAATTATTTATTGAAATTTACAACTGCATTATAGTAAAAAAAAAAAAAAAACCTGTACCAGTACAACCCATGAAGGGTCTGGGGTTCAGTACATAGTAGAGACTGTACTGTTTCATGGACAACGGTTCTGCAAGGAGGTGACTTGTCCTAGGTCACGCTCAACCGCCAGATTTTTCCCCCTTATTTTGGGTACCCTATTTTTATAATATTTTATAGAGGCTGGGTGTGCCCCAGGAGGGTCCTAGAACCTATATGATCCATCTCCCGCTGCAAACAGACTAAATAAAAATCATGGCCTGCAGCGGGATTTGAACCATGATTTCCGGCATGGCAGCTCAGTACTCTACCACTGAGCCACTCCTCTCCGTGCATTATAGTAATATAACATTAAAATAGAATTAGTGACGTAATAATAAATAATGACATAGATAAAGGCAAGTAGAGAAACAACTCAATGGTAGAAACAACTAAAATAATAAATTCAACTAATTTAGAGCTCCCACTGTAGCATCATTAGCCATAGCAGCATAAAGACGTTAAATAAAAAAAACAAATAAATTCTACTTACAAGGACACGAGGCCATCTTCTTTTCAGACGCCTCGGAGGATTATCGGGTATTGAAGAGATTGCTTGATTTGTAACTAGTGGGTTTGAGTGGGAATAAAGTTTGTCATGAAAAGACTGATATAGGGTTCGGGCCAAATCGGCGACAAATGGGGCATTAAGGTCATTGTGGATGACTTATTCGTAACAAAGTAAAGACCATTGAGGATTTTACGAAAGATTTTGGATTGTAAGGATTGGATACAAGTGGAATTGGATGGCTTAGTGGAGCCCCAAACCTCTATCTATTCTCCAGTTCCACTTAGGTCTTATAATAGTCATGTATATGAGTATTTTTTAAATTACAAGAAGCTTAGAGCGTTTGTATAATAAGTGTCAAAATAGTTTGACTGTAAGGAGGTCAAATTTAAACGAAAATAAATCCCTAATGATTTTGGTTATAGTTAATATTTTTATTACACGGAGGATGGAAATAGTCGGGGATGCAGTCAAAAATTACACAATAAATTAGTGGAAAGTTATTATTTTTTATGTGTGCCAATATTTCGACCTACTTTGTAGGTCATCTTCAGGGCTATGAAAAAAAACCAGACAAAAACAAAAATGACTATAAAAATGCATAACAGTACCAAGAATATAATAAAATAAAATAAAATTATAATAATAATATAGAGATATCGAAAAATTGAGCGAAAAAAGTGAAGGATATATAAATAAAGATGATTACATAATAGATGTATAGAAAGGTGATAATGCAAACAAAATACAAAGAGAGAAATAAAGTTAAACAGAAAGTTATAAAATGAAAAAGATATAAATACAAACTTCATTCCTATTGTATACTTTTATATAACATCCGATACTTATTTTAAAATTTATATTTATATTTTACTTCTCTGCCTGTCATACATGAGATTCCTATTCTTTACTTTCTACAATATTCTTCTGTATTTATTTTTTGGCATCATATTTTTTATCAATTTTCTTTCATTTTACTTATGAAACTCCCTAGAAGTCTATTATCATACAATTTTTTTTTCTATATCTCTATATTATTATTATTATTTTATTATATTCTTGGTACTGTTATGTATTTTTATAGTCATTTTTGTTTTTGTCTGGTTTTTCTCATAGCCCTGAAGATGACCTACAAAGTAGGTCGAAACGTTGGCACACATAAAAAATAATAAGTTTCCGCTTATTTATTGTGTAATTTTTGACTGCACCCCCAACTATTTCCATCAACGAATCTCTTCTCTAACATTTCTATTACACAGTTTTTCCACTACCATTCGCACGAATAGTATTGTATGAAAGGGAACTTTATTTACTAATTCACACGTTACATAGCCTTTAGTATACAACATGTACATACAACGTGTACATAGTTTTAAAAGAAAGACATTTGGAGGTGAAGAGGTAAACAATTAATTTATATTTGCACATTGCGATCCTGTTATAAATATTATTACTCAGTACAGAATAAAAAAATGTACGAAAATCAAAGGGTTTTGTTTTCAAATTAAATTAAATATAAACAGCACATTACTAATAAATGACGAAAAGGCAATAAAAAAAGTGAGTCCGAAGCATTACAACGTTTTAGTATACTTTATTTGAATATATAGACTTTAATGACTTAGGCAGAGAATAATAAAAGAAATATCTGTTTATCATCAAATCAATAGAAATAATATTTTATGCAGTCATATAAATAAATAATTCCTTTGCTCTGATTGAAAAACCACTTTTTTCTGCAAAACCAGTTTGACTTGGATTATGTGACCCATTAATATTGAGATATCTAATTGTGGATTCAATGAATCAAAATAAATTTAAAATAAAACACTCACTTTGAAAACATATAAACGAATAAATGAATACTGCACTTGGTCAATAGTCTGATATTTATATTTTACTACGGAAATTCAAAATAAAAAAAGTTTTTGAGAGGATGTAAACTGGATTGCATTTATCTAATAATTCATTCACACAATGAAACCTATTTCCAGTCAATTTTGCCACTTTATTATGTCGATACGTTTCGACTATATGTCATTTTCAATCCATCAAGTACTTCTTTAACATTTAAGAAGGGTTATAAGTCAACTTTTCTCTGTAAATCATTACATACAATCATAACAATATAACAAATATACATTTCTTAAAAACAAATATACATTTCTTAAAATCTTCCATAAATAAAGTAAATAAAAAAAGTTGTTAATCTGTTAATCTCAGTAACCTGAGGGATATCAAGACACGCCTGGGTCTCACCCAGCCTCTATAATGTAGGTAACCTTAATTGGCAAAAAACTAGGTGGTTTTCAAACATACAAATCATCTCCATTCACAATCGTGGCAAAAAGCAGTACACTCTCTCCCATGTAATGAACCCAATAGCCTTCGTGGGTTGTAGTGGTACAGGTTTAAAAAAAGGCATTCTCTTGTAAATATACAAAGTAAGTCTTTAATTTATAAATAAATAATTAATATATATGTTAAGATTTTATAAATAAGTACTAATGAGGCTGTTGGTGTTTGTTTATTTAACGTCTCTTTTATGGTGCTATGGCTAATTGGACGATGGATAATAACGGTAGATCTAAACTTTGCCTATCGAGGTTTAATTAGGATAGGGATTTTTAACGAGTACAGGCTCAGAACTCCCGTTTAACGTCCTTTCCGAAGGACGGCGTAACTAAGGATTTTTTGCTAAATCTACGAACCGGCCCTCTTGGACATAGTAGGTTGTTACGCTAACCACTAGACTACAGGCCCTATACTTATGAGATGCATAGTGTACACTTCTATGGAATGTGCTAACAAGTATACTAAACAAAAATATTTGTTAAATTGATTATTCTATATTTCCATTTCAAAATAACAAATAAAGTTATAGCTTAGAAAACATTTAATTAATTTGGTTCATTGATACATTAAAGTGCACACAAAGAAAAGGATGGTTAATAAAATTTGGAATAATGCAATAAAAGTGAAAAAACCCTGGAAGAATAAGAAATATCTAGAATAGTTTTCTTATAGATTTATCCTTGAAAAATACGAAACTAAAAACATCTGACACGTTTCCGTTTAACGACCTTTCCGTTTCCGATCAAGCACTTTCTAAAATGGAACACCCACCTTCTTTTAATAAGACATCGAACCAGTATTATACAATACTTTAAAAGAAAAAAGTATTGTATAATATATAGGCCATTAAAGTCCGTTTATCCAACATAAGGCAAAAAAGGATTTGAGCAGTTTAATTACGAAAGACTTAGAGGAACAGGACGGGCGGGTTGAGAAATGCCAGCTCCTATCAGATCTCTTCTCACAGTGGCTGTCTTAGTCCACTTATCGCGCTAGTAGGAATTTTATAGCTAAGCTTTCGCCAGTGTATTAATATCTTATAAAAATTATAAGGAAAAAACTTTAAAATGTTTATGCAGGTTCGAAACCGAGGGGAGAGATCAATTATTTATTGTAAGGATCGACCCAGTAGGTTCTGCAGACCCTTCAGGTACTCACGAAACTAGAAGGTCGGCCAAATTAGCTCTCTGCACAACCGTTGGTTCGAAACAGCATAATCCCTACCATGTATTGAACCCAAAACTCTTGTAGTAATAATAATAATAATAATAAGGCTTAGTGAACCCGAAGGCTCGATGCTGATACCACCAATCTCTGCTTACAAACTTCCATCCACGGATCACTACCCAAACCCAAATCCTCCAGATCACTCTTAACCCTATCCTCCCACCTACGCCTTGGTCTACCCCTCAGACGCTTCCCAGTCAGCACAGTGCTTATTAACATATTAGGAATTCGTTCGTTATTAAGCCCAGCAACCTTACAGCCCCCGTCTTAATCTTTGTGGCGCTGCTGAATAATATTTGCTTTATACATGCTTCGCGATCCTGCGTTATGTAACATCCTATATTCCCCAGTGGTCTCATCCTTCTTTGGGCCGAATATTCTACATAACACCTTATTTTTTAATCCCTGAAGAATGATCCTTCACCGTTAGCGGACTGTAGTAATATTCTTGTTTTTAAGAATTGTCTTAGGAAGTTACAATAATCCGAATCTTATTCTCATTATCTCGTAGGAGGGGGTCGACCGAAGAGTAGGCGGGAGGATTGCGTTAAGGCCGGCTTTACAGGTTTGATTTTGGGCGGTATTCCGTGAACGGAAGTTTCTTAACAACATACCAACGGCATCGAACCTTCGAGGTTTGCATAATAATTATTAATATTTTTATTTTAAAATGTATATAACTTGGTATTCATATGCATATGCTATGCACACACATATACAATTTTAAAAAATGAAAATACAATTATTCAGCACATCTCATATTTATTGGCCCTCTTGGTGTGAGAATGTATAATTGATGAGTATTTTTGGACAGTTGATAAGAGATGATCTCATAGGTCTTGGAGATTGCTGAATTGGCAAAACTTTGACTCGTTTTTCAGTATTTTAGGGACTTCATATGCTTTGCTTTTGGGGTTTTCCTATTGTATTCTACCACATATATATGGCTTTCTTTTTAATTTTTTCAATGTTACAATCCACGCTGACCTAGTTAAATTTGAAAGTAATCATATGAATTTTGTTTGCTTCCAGAACTGTATAAAAATCTTTATAAATAAGATATTTCATATAAGATATTTTTAGTGATAATGAATATACTATAAGAATAATGAATAACTACTCGAAAAATCATTACGTAATATAAAGTACTTAAGATAACAATTAAGTAAAAAAACAAATTAATTAATGACAAACAAAAATAATAACAGATTCAAAAAATATAATTTTAATATAATAACAAGGTGAAAACTTTGTTTAATAAGGCAAGAAAGTTAAACTTTCTTAATAAAAAATATTACACAGTTAAGTTATGGCATAATTTAAATCACAACTTAATTACTCAAACTAATAAATCACAGAAAACTAACAAACATCAGTCAGCTATGCAATAGGTGTCATAGATTAATTGCCACTGTCATTGATGTAACATAATTGTCACCGATAACTCATTAACGAGTAATGAATGGCATGACACTTTTCACAATAGGTACTGACTAACCTCTGTCAGTAAAATAAAATGGCTTGAACTTCATTTCTCATAAATCATTTTGTAGATTCAAAATATTTTAACACATTTATTATACTTTTAAAATGCTTGTGAAATTTTATTAATTTTTCTTTTTTTACTTACAGACCATCTAAGGATCACTCATGTAATTTTTGGATTTTTAAATTAATTTTTCTCCATTCTCCAAGATTTTATTTGTATAAACAATATACAAATAAAATCTTGAAACGTCGACACATAATTAAATAAGTAACCACTTATTTAGTGTTTTTATTTGACTGCACCCCCAACTATTTTCTTCCTTACGTCTATCTTCCAGTTAATCATCCCCTCGCTTCTCATGAATATACAAATTCATATACCAAAATATATAAATCGAGTTATATGGGTTTTTTTTTTTTCATTCGCTTTTTTTTATTCTATTATCTATTTAAAGCAAAACTAATACGGATTAAAACTAAGAGCTACTAGGTTATCTTAATTATTGAAATATTAACAATCAATACTTTAGAAACAAATATTACCTATCTTTAACTATATTAGAAATAGCGGATCTGCTGATTTTACATATCAGGCAGGCCCTGGCAAGAAATAAATAAAAAAAATTATTTCAGCATTGCATTTTTCTTATTACTCTATTTGTAAAAGATAATTTAAATTCAAAATTACGAAATAATGCTATTTAATATTGATATGTGAATTTCCATTCGTTTCAAATAGAGACATGTCATCAATTATTTAAACATACCAAGTGATTTCCTATATACAAATGTCATCAGTGCATAATTAAATAAAGAGCCAGTTTCACAGCTAAAAATTATATTATAGGGGGCGGAGTGGATCAGTGGTAGAGCACTGAGTAGCCATGCCGAAAATCCTGGTTCATATCCCACTGATGGCAAGACTTTTATTTAGTCTGTGTGCAGCCGGAGATGGATCATATAGGATCTAGGACCCAGCCTCTATAAAATATTACAAAAATAGGGTACCCAAAATAAGGGGGAAAATCAGGGTTGAGTGTGATCTAGGACCCTCCTGGGGCTCACCCAGCCTCTATAAAATGTTATAAAATAGGGTACCCAAAATAAGGGGGGGGGGATCTGGTGGTTAAGGGTGATCTAGATACCACCACATATGATCTAGCAAATCACCACCCTGCCTGCATAACCGCGATCCATGAAACCGTACAGTCTCTACCATGTACTGAACCCCAGACCCGTAAAATTGTGTGGGTTACTAGTTATACAATATAACATAAACGGTTATTAAAAAATATCTTTATAACACCCATATTCCGGAATATGTCAATAAGCCAAGAGAATTATATTGAATTCCTTAAATAATCAAATGTCATAAAGGTCTGTGAAACAGAGCTTTTATTTTTATTAATAAGTTGTAAGGATGTAGTCAACACATATTTTCTATATATTGGTTTTTATCTTATTTGTTCTCTACATACTTATTAAAATCACTTTTCTGATTCCTTTTTAATTATGGTTTTAATATATAGATCCATTTGTTTCTTTTAATTTATACATTGCCACGCTGTTCTCTTATTTTAATTTATTATTACATTTTATTCCATTAATTACTATCTAATCAGTTAATTATCTCTATTCCTCTTGTTTTTTATCTTTTATTCCAATTCTATTTAATTATGCCTATTCAAAATATCCGTACATATGTTGTATTTCTGTTTTTAATTTCAGCCTAGCAGACCTCTCAAAGGCCTGAAGGTTGGCTTTTACAATTAAAAATATCTTGTTGACTCAATCTTGACCACAGCAAACACCTGATTTGACCAAATTCTATTTGTTTTTTGTAATTTTAAGCCCTAAAATTAAATTTTTAAATTGTTTTCAGAATTTTAATGCAACGCAGAATTCAGTAAATCAATCTTTTTAATATGAGATCTATAAAATTTCGTTAGATGTCCACCTGACACCTATATTCATTTTCCGGATTTTCAAGCGCTCGATTTTGTTTAAAAACTTTATTTGTAAATACCTTTTTAATAAGGTCATTTGTATTTATGGAAAAAATCATTATATTATCCAATTAATTCAAACAGTATCTGCTCCTGATTTCTCGAAATGGGCACGTGTTGAATTTATTATTTTCTGTTACAACGAATTGAAGGGCATGGGGCAAGATTTTGACAAGCCACGATTTAAAAGTTAAGAGAACTTTGGGATTTATTATTATTTTTGTAAACCCAATTAAAAGTTTTTTAAATATGTCCAAAATTTATCTCATTTTAGAGTATCGTGATTATATTTTAACTTTTTTTTTAATTTTATTAACAATATCATCTAACCAGTTTTCCATATATTTTGACCATGGCGAATACCTTGACAATCGCCAAACAAACGGAAATGAAAAACGATATAATTACGGTTTTTGTAAAAATTGTATAGCCCCTTATATTAATTTATTCATTCATTTTAAGTAAGTTCATGGTAAATCTGTTAAATAATGATATTTATTAATTTTTTTTTTAGTATTTTAATGCTATTTGAAATCGCAGCAATCTATGTCAAACTCATATATTAAAGGGTAATGGATCACCACATTTGAAATAAATTATTAATGACTGTATTTAGATTAAAGAAACGACTTACACATGTTCAGGTAGTACATGATAGCCTGGATGATCTATACTTCGAAATGTTTGATGAATCATTTCTAGATTAAATGATAACCGCAATATACACTTTTCCCTTACACTCTTATTTTCATACTATAACTTACGATTATTTTTATTATTTGATTATTTTCGAAAATATTATAAAATAAACAAATGAAAAGTTAAAACTAGTCGTCACCCAACTGATACCCAAATCTTAATGTTTAATGGGAAATCAGCAGATGTATGCTGAGCGTGATTGGTTTAAGAGGATCGAATTGGCGCGTCAGTTGATTTCGCATGGATTCTTTCATACATTAATTATAAATACATTCTCTTTTCCATACTAAAACACGTGATAACTTGTATTTTTGAAAATATTAAAAAAGAATCAAATAAACATTTAAAAATTGTTGTAACTCAACTCGAAGCGACAACCTACGGAACAGATACTCTCTAATATGTTTCATGATAACTTGATTTTTGAAAAATATTAAAAAATAAACGGATGAAAAGCTAAAATTTGAGACTCAACTCAAAGCAACAACCAGCGGAATAGTTACCTTTTAATTTTCGATAATATATAAAAAGGGAAACAAATGAAAAGTTAAAAGTTGTAGTGACTTAGCTGGTAGCAACAACTTATGGGACTCATAGCCAAATCTTAATGTTTAATGGGAAATCAACAGATTTAGGCTGAGCGTGAACGGTTTAAAAGGATGGAATTGGCGCGTTGACTCGACATGAATTCTTCCGTATATATTTAATGTTGTAGTATAGTTTTTTTCTGTTGATATAAGGGGATACATTATCGGTTGGTATAGGACGGTTAGTAGAGCTCACTGACTTACCGTTGACGGGTACCCTGGAGAGGACGACATCGGCTGGAAAGAGGGTGGCCAGGGAAGCACAGTCCGGAGGCCTAGAGGCAGGTAGGGCGGCGACGGCGATGCAGAAGAAGGCGAGAGTCAGAGGAACGAGAGCCATATTGAACCGACACAGACCGACACTGACAAGCCAGCCGCCGATCGGGCACTGGCCTCAGATGCTACGACACTAGCACTCCTGACGGCACAAGCCGCTAACTAGCCTTGGAATCCCTGACTCACTCCTCACCTCCACACAACAGCTATACCTAACTCCACTATTATTTACTAACAGATAATTAGTCTTATCTATCCTTTGGCAGGCCGGTTCCCCACAGACAGCTATCTACGGCTCGCCACGTTAGATCTAGATCTGGGCTCTGGTGAGCAGATATGGGCAACGTATGATCTTTCCCGCCTAGTTTGGCGCTCGATATCTAATATCAAAGATTTTATATATTTTTTTAAATGAGCCACTACAGCCCATGAAGGTCGAGACTGTACTGTAAGTATGACAACGATTGTGGATGGAGGTGAATTGACATAACAGTTTTACTATAATTCACAAAAAGCCTTGGGTTCAGTGCTCAATAGAGGAGTGGTTTCCAACCATTTTCGTACCACGATACTACGAATACCCCACTTGTTCAAATGAAACCCTGCCACGCCCCCTCATATTCAAACGAAAGCCTCCCACGCCCCCCTTGCACAAAATTTAAATGGGTTATATGAAAAAAATAAACAAGTATTACATTTAAAACATTCAGTTATACTATGACATTAAGACACAAACAACATTATAACTTTCAATCCAAAACTAAGTGAGATTTTTTTTATTTTTAACTGGTTTCGCGCCCCCCTTCTAGACTTTCAAGTCAGATTCAACTCAGTCTAGTGTCAACCCCTGACCTCACTACTAGCCATGAAGAAGACCTGTAATGTGGGTCGAAACGTTGGCTTACCAATAAACAGTTCCCCCTATAAAGAGAATTTTTTTACCTGCACCCGGACCATTTTCTTCCTCATATATACAACACTGCAACAGGGACTATACTCTTACTAAGCCATCGGTTTTGCAGGCAGATGGTTTGGGCGAGATCACGCTCAGCAGCCAGGTTTTCCTCCGAATAAGCTTACTCACATTATAGTTAGTTGCTGGGTGAGCCCGAGGAATATCTGCAAATATTGCCGAGCCGTTCCAGAATTCTTTTATTGTTGACTTAATAAGTAACTTATCTGCCATATAGATGTTAACAACAACAGACATTTTCATATAATAATAAAAATAATGAATAAAGATTAGAAACGAAACTGAATATGGGGAAACAAGGAACCAATAATACATAGAACCGTGAAGATGCCTGATTTTGTTTTTAAATGTATTATTATTGTTTTTATTTTTTAATGAAAAGAATAGTTTCTCGATAGTCAAAATTAAATATCGATACTACGATATATCGGGAAGAATCAGGCGCTAATATCGATATGCCTACTCCTTGCTTCACCGTCATGCCATAGTCTTCGGTTCAGCCACGTCATTGGGACTTGTTACCATGGTAACGTTTAGTTAATCTATTTTTTAACGAAATAAGGCATTATATAAGATGCCGTATAGAATTGTTAAAATGTTTTTTATTATAACCTTTTTTTATTTTAATTTTTTTTTATGCACGTAAATGTAAGCTTAATACCTCTCATTATTACGCCAACCCCTAATACTGAATTCCTACTTGTTATTGTTATTTACAGCGAACTAGGAATAAAAAATAAATATTTTTACATCAGCTATCTTCTAAAAACAAAAACCTGTACCACTACAACCCGTGAATGGGGGTCTGGGGTTCAGTACATGGTAGAGACTGTACTGTTTCATGGACAATGGTTGTTCTGCAAGGAGGTGATTTGTCCTAGGACACACTCAACCCTAATTTTCCCCCTTATTTTGGGTACTCTATTTTTGTAATGTTTTATAGAGGCTAGGTCCTAGATCCTATATCCTAGGTCCTAGATCCAACTCAGTGCTCTACTGAGCCACTCCGCTCAGCTATCTTCTAGTTAACCTAAATTATATCTTATAATAATGTTTTTCCATTTTTTTTTACTAATATAAGCAGTAAGTCCCAGCATTGCAAGCACAATCAATTGAATTAATGTTTTAATCAAACGATGGAAAAAGACAATGACAAAATATTGATTAGGTCCTGAGAGTATCAATACGTACACAGATTTTTTTTAAATAAAAAAAATTAATTTATCTGAAAAAGTTATCTGTAATGACAAATAACTATAATCACCTAACAAGTTTCAATAATTTGATATTTCTATTCAAATGATTTATTTTGTGTTACTTATTTAAAATACTACATGAAATAATATATAAAACGTATGTTGGTGGACATGAAAATCTTTTTTTATAAATTTAGGGGAGTATAGAAAGGAGTATATTCCCCTTAGTATACAACTCTGGTCAGGTGCGAAAATTCAATTTTGAATAATTACATTTTTTTCAAAAAAGATTATAAAGTAAAATATCTTTTATAATATTAATTATTACAAAGTCTATTAGCTGCAAAAAGTTTAAACCAGTAATTAAATTAACCACTGGTATATAATTTGTAATATAAAAAGTTATTTATTCCCCCTTAATTTGATTGGTTTTGATATTACACTTCAAAATTGATAATAATTACTGTAAATTATTTAAAAGGTTACAGACCAATTACAAAATGAATTTACATATTAATAAACCTCCCCAGTTCGTAACTGGAATCATAAACGGAAATAACAACGTATCAAATAGCGTTTTACTTGTTGTTGTTTTTTACACAACATATATAATGTTAATTGATTATAAACCTTTAAAGGTCATTAAATATACTATATTCCGTTGTAATAGTTTATAATTACCCATTACTTTTTTTTAGAGCAGTTTGAGTCAGATGGGCAGTGATCAATTACTGGTGAAGGAAATACGAATGCATACAGAAAAACTGTGTTAAATATGTAATTATTAATATATCGCTACTGCCAAAGAACAATCTCATGACTCATAACAGGTATTTGAAAGTTTCATGTGAGTTAAAAAATAAAAATTTGGGTATTGGTATAGCAAAGCATTGCTACTGTAATGATGGAGTTAAAATTCTTATTAACATATTAACTTATTAGTCCAGAATCCATGGTCCATTTTTGCACTTGATTGGTATCAAGCTGGATCTTCGTGAATAGCTTCGTTTCGATGAGACGCCCAACAATTTCCTGTGCGAAAATTCTCTATTGTGATTGCTGACAGAGGTAGCAAGGATAAAATATGTCGATTTGATGATTCTCAAAAATTCATTACTAACTGGTTTTTTTTTGTTAAATCTCAAGATAATTATCTAAATTATATGAAAAAATATTTGTCTCACAAAATGTATGGTTTGATCAAAGAGTCCCCTCCTTCCGACGTGTATCGATAACGAGGTCATCAAAAATGATTACTAACCAGCTGTTTTTTTTTTACTTCGTTATCGATGCATATTGGAAGGAGGGGACTCTTTGATCAAATCATACATTTTGTAGGACAAATATTTTTTTCAAATAATTTAGATAATTATCTTGAGATTTAACAAAAAAAAAACCCAGTTAGTAATAAATTTTTGGGAATCATCAAATCGACATATTTTATCTTTGCTACCTCTGTCAGCTACCACAATCGAGAATTTTCGCACAGGAAATTGTTGGGCGTCTCATCGAAACGAAGCTATTCACGAAGATTCAGCTTGATACTAATCAAGTGAAAAAATGGACCACGGATCCTGTACTATATGTCATTATTCCCATAAAACATTAAGTTCAAACGTGATACAACTTAAAATATAACTTTATTAAAAAAAAAAAAACACATGTTGGAAAAGGAATATCAGATACGTCGTTCGTAAATGAAAAAACTTCAACCAATACAATTACTATTGAAGGGTTAATAAAATACCTATTTTTCAATTGTTCTTTTGAACGAATATATTAGTTCAGGACAAATACATTTTTTATTTTTAGCTTTCTAAGAAAAAATATATTAGCACCATAATCTTCATTTTACCTCTTCTCTATTCCCAAACCTTAAGTACTGTAATAATGGTACGAATGCGAGTAATTATTTTATTTTTAGACTTTATTTTTATTAACATTTTCACAAGTATTTATTTTGTTGTTATAATCCGCATGTATACTTTTTATTCTTTATTGTATGTTTGTATAGCTACTTAGGACTATTATTATTAAAAAATTTAAAGTAAGTAAAACGTGTTTTTTTCCATCCACGCATAATTATTTTCATCGCTCATTACTAGTTCCGTCTTTGACAAGCTTTTTCTCATCATAAACCCTTCATTTATATTTATACACAAGTCAACGAATGCTGTGAATTAATTGAAGTGATAGGATTGCGAATACTGAGATGGGACGGAACGAATTACTGAAAAGGTGTATAGAGTTTAAAAGTTAATAAGTAAGTGTGAGCGTAGGATGTGACACATTGTACAATTACTCAGCATGTATCCTGTTAATATAATTAAAGTGATAGCGTCGCGAAGATGGGATTGAAAAGTTGCTGAGCTGAGTAACGAATTCTTATAAGCTTAGTAAGCCCTGACCCGACAGGTAAACGTCCGAAGCGTAGGAGGATCGAGTTAAGAATGATCTTACGGTTTAGTCGTTAATCCGTGGATGAAAGTTTACAAACGATGGCAGTATTGGTATCGAGCCTTCGGGTTCACTAAGTCTTTATTATCATTAAGTTTATCAGTCTCTTCCGCGCTTGTAACTATTAAGCCCTGCGTTAATGAGTACTAAGTGTTAATTTAAGGTAATAAGTCCACCGGTATACGTTCGAGGGGTAGAACGAAGCGTAGGTGGGAGGATCTACGCCTCAAAAGGTGATCTTAAGGATTGGATTTGAACGGTTATCCATCGACGGAGATTTCTAAACTATGATTGTTGATATAGGCATTCTTCCAGGCATCTAAAAAGTTGTTTTCCCAAGGCCTTATAAATACCTATTCATTATTATTATTATTATATAAATTAGAGAGCAGAATTTAGAATTAGATCCCGTTATCATTACCGTTAATAGAAAAAAATTCATGAATAGTAATGTTTTAATTCAAACGTGAATGCTTGCATCTGAAGCAATAGAAATACGCATTGCTTTCTTTAAATCATAAATTATTATTAGTATTGTTTGTTATTTCCCATAATTATTAGTACTGATTCAATTTTAGGAAAGAAGATTACCCAATAAGAATTATATACCTATATTTCTATATCAACAAAGCCAACATTAGTAGAGTGTAAAATGATCAGGGGATGAAGTCAATAGATTACCCAAAAATAGACTTCTTTTATTTGTCCCTACGTTTCGACCTAATTTTTAGCCCATTTTCATAGCTGAGGATAAAAGAAAACAGAAAAAACAATATGTACCAAGTACCATAAGTACCAAAGAAGATATAACATTTTATATAAACAGAAATGATTGGAATGAAACGAAATGCAAAGAATAAAATAACTGATGAGAAATAATATGAATGGAAAGAATGAAGATAATTAAACGTAGTAAAATCACAAAAGGATGATTTAATTGTAAAATATAATGATTACCTTAATACTACAAACAATAATATAAAACAAAGTAAAATTATAAGAGATAGGATTTTATTACAATTTTACGATTATATCTTGTAATTCTACTATTTGTTTATACTTTTTTTTGTAGAGATTATTATTTGTAATCTCACTAACACTTGATAATTATTATATTTTATAACTAAATCATTCTCTTGTGATTTTACTATCTTTAATTATCTTCATTAAATATGTTTCATTATATTTTAGACTTCTTTCCATTCTTATTATTTCTCATCAGTATCATAATTTATATTTTATAACTCGTATTTCTTTTTATTCCTATCAATTCTGTTTACATAAACTGTTATATCTACAGCCCCTGTGAATAAGTGGTTAAGTCTAATTTTCTCCAAAATGAAATTCTTGTACCTAAGTAAGCGTAATCGAGTTATTTTTCGTAGTAAATAAGGGACTAAGTAAGGCAATGGCTTGAAAAGGAGTTATTGCTTATATTATATATATATTGCTTATATATTATATTCAAGCCAAAAACTACGAGAATCATAAGATTCCTGTTATCTGAAAGCAGTTAACTCTCTCTCTGGACTAAATCCAATTCACCGGGGCTGCAGGTATATTCTTTGGTACTGCAATGTTTATATAATTTTTTTTCTGTTCTCTTTTATTCTCAGTCCTTAGGATGGTTTAAAAATTAGGTCGAAACGTAGGGACAAATAAAATAAGTTCATTATCTTTGTGTAATATTTTGATTCATCCCCTGACCATTTTACACTCTCCTGAGAACTGATCCAGTCAACCATTTCTGCATGAATAACTAACATTGTTAAATCATGAAAATTTTCTTGCCAAAACAATAAAAATGAACTCTAATTTAGAAGTCGAAGCAATGTGGAATCGTGAGACACACGCTCTGTAATTATCATTGAACTAATTGCGTCGCGACGGCTAAGAACAAACAAAGTGATCTTCCTAACAAGGTGATTTGAAGGTTAGACGTCTGCCGGTTGACCGAGGGGTTTATGGGAGCGCGGTGTTGGATCAAATTTTAAAGTTTTCGCTTAGAACTCGGGGAAGAAAAGGGTAAATTGGTTAGTAAAAATGATCACGAAACTTTGGTTCACTAATTCTTATGTTTTAGTTAAATTTTGTAGAGTAAAGTGGCCATTGGCTAGTACCAGCTGGCTTGTACCAACTACTCCAATCTAGCGGCGAAGTTCCGAACTAATTCTTGGATGAGCTATTAGCGTTCTATTTGTATATGTTATATATATATTAATTCTACATATATATATATATATATATATATATATATATATATATATATATATATATATATATATATATATATATGTTTAGAAGAGCGGTTTAATTTATAAGTGAGATTATACGGGATTAATAATGATACAAGCTCAGTTTTACTTTCATATACGCAATAAAGAAATTATTGAGATCGTGATTTCAATTTTTAAATTTCCATTTGGCAATTCCTGAATATATTTTGAATTAACATTTGGTACTTAATTTAAAGATCTTAACAAATTTGCATAAAATTTAATAAACCCTGTTAGGAAAAGAAGCCGTGCCAATCCCTTGTATATTTAAGTATATTAATTATATTCATAATATATGTATACGGTATGATACCTTTTGTACTTAGATTTAAAATATATATGAGACAAGTTTATAGGCAAGTCTTACTTAATTCCCCTAAGTAAAAAACTGTTTTTAAAAATAGGTGACCTGTGGGGTGGTGGTTAGTATAACAACCTACTATGCCCACGATGGCGGTTTCGTAGCCCGGTAGATTATGGCCCAAGGATTTTTTAAAGGGAGTAAAATATCCATGGTTATGCTGTCCCTTGGAAGAGGCCTAAAATAGGAGTCCTGAGCCTGTATCATGTCAAGTAATGTTAAAGGTTCTATCCAAATTACACCTGGATAGGCAAAATTTAGGACTCCCACTGTAGCATAGTCCGATTAGCAATAGCAGCGTAAAGTGACATTAAATGAATAAACAAAATGTTACTAGAAAAAAAAATTCAGTGTAATAATTTTTTTTAAGCTGAAACAGAATCAAATTGATACAGTTTTTAATAGGGATTTACTTTTTTTCTAAAAAGAGTGGGAAGGTTGAGATTTCTTCTTTAAGCCACGAAGGAAATTTTAAACCACCTAGCCGGAATCGAACCGCCATCGGTTGAGTATAATATAGGACACACCACCCTCCACAACCATTGTTCAAGAAACAGTACAGTCTCTAGGATTTACTAAGCCCAATTCCCTCCATGAGTTGTAGTGGTACAGGTAGAACCAAATGAATGCATTTTTAACGTATTTTTCTAAAGAGAGTTGGAAAGTCGACATTTCTTACTGTGGCTACGCTAAAAAATACATTTTAGCCTGTTCTGAACGGAATCGAACCAACGCTGCAGAAGTTGCGAGGTCACTAACAACCACTGCCAATTGGCGACTATGTCTTTAAATCAATACATACATAAATCACACGATATATAGTTGACAAAATATCCCGAAAACAAAACGTTGAGATAAACTGTAGTTTTCTCTATCTGAGATATAAAACAAAGTTGTCCAATCAAAAGGAGGACTACTTCGCTGGGGTGTTTCCATTAAAATTGATTGGAGAGCGAAGCACCTCCGCCGAAGAGATCCACTCCAAGTCCCTCCATCTTATCTCCTTTGTTGTGCCCTATATCTTCGCTCTGAGGAAAAGGGGATTGTCCCGAGCGAGCAGCTTATAGCCGATATTTTCTCTGATAATAGCATTATTATAAACCTATTCGAAAAGCATCTATCTTATTGGATGGTCGGAAAAAATAGCAATACAAAATATTATTGTTTCTTTCAATAAGTTCTATTGGTTCAGTACATGATGAAGACTGCACTGTTTCTAGGAAAACGGTTGCGCCAGATTTCCCCCTAATTAAAGATACCCACTTTACAGAGATTGGGGGCTCTGAAGATCCCAAAGTGTCTTCCATAGATCCCATAGATACATGGCTGTGAACCGATTAGCTACTGTAGGTAACGTTTTAAAATTATTATTTTGTCTTTTATGCTTCATATTCCAGCAACACGTTTACAGCAATGTGTCTGATTTTACTCTTAATTGATTTATCCGGCTAAGAAAGATCAAATTTTACTCTCCCCAAAACAATAAGAAAAACAAACTACGATCATACTTTAGCCGGCTTCTTCTCAAAACTAGATTTCATGTCTAACATTATTTTAAAAAATCTTAAGGAATTATATAACTGGACCGTAAAATACCTATCGGAGTGAAAATCCTCCATATTATACAGGCTGAGTGAGCCTCAGGAGGGTCTTTATACCCCAAATACATAGCAACTCAGCACTCAGCTAACCCGGTCCTTAATTTACCCCAAGTTTGGTTTTCTTTTCTGTTCGTTGAGTTTATTGAAAGCGTGCTTAAACGATTTTATTATTAAGGGTGCATTGGCAAGCAGTCCTTCACATCCAGGGTATAAAAAATAACGACTGGAAGAGCCACTTATAGGAGTTAGTACTTAGAAGGTACTTGAGCGGATCGCGAAGTGGTGCATTGTTCCAGTCCTCGACGGGCTTATAAGGAAAGTTGCCCCCGAAGTAGTAAGGTCAACGGACTAGATTCCTACAAACAGAATTCGGCCTGTCCGTGATCGCATTGCCTTTCACTACGGCTGATATTTTACTGTCCGGTTCTCTCTAATACCATGAGCTATAAAAAATAAATTCGTCCATTCGTTCCTTTTTATTATTCCTGGTCTAATCAATTTATCATGAATACAAATAAATGTAGGGAGTTAAAAAATAAAATGCTTCATTATGAAACGTGTTGCTGAATAACAGTTACCTTCAATAGGTAATCAGTTCACAGCCACGGATGGATAGTGTGGGATCTACAGACCTTCCTGAGGTTCACCTTAATTGAGGGGAAAGTGTGGTTGAGTGTGATCTCGGACAAATCACTTCCCTGCACATCCGTTGTCCCAGAAACAGCCCAAGGCACTTCATGTATTGAAGTAGTAGTTGTAATAAATAAACACTTCTACAAATCAACAGAACGATGTTTATTAAAGTTAAAAGCAATGTGGGTCATAGAGGGTAGGCTAACAAGGGCATTATAAAAAAAACTATCATTAAAACCCACGAAGTATCTCGGGTTCAGTATATTTTCTAATGTTTCTAAGCCAATAGCTGTGCAGGGAGGTGATTTAAGCAAGATAAAGTACAACCTCCAAGTTTCTACACCTATTAAAGTGCCAACTTTAGAGAGGCTGGGTGAACCACAGGCTCGATACAGGGCTATTAAAAGAATCAATAATTTATTTGCCACAGACGGATTCGAACCTACGGTCCCAGTATCTCATCTCTCTACACATTGAGCAACTCAGATTCTCAACTATGTTGACTGGTATGGCATTTCATGTAGCTTTTCGAGCTTTTGCTATTATTTATTAAAATTATTTAACCATAATCCAAATAATGTTAAAAAGTTTTGGTAGTAGTAGTGGTTAGGATTATCTCTTGGTGCTCTAAAATTTTAAGTTTGTAGGCTAGCAATTTTGCTACACCCGTTATATAGATCAGATCGAAGTTGTTTTTTTAAAAGTTTTTTTTAACTAATAAAAAAATAAATAACTTCATGCAAATATACGATATTGACTATATATATGACACCTGTAAACTATAAATATGATGAATAAAATACTTACTTATTTCAGGATACTAAACATACAGTAAAAATAATAGATACTACTAAAAGAAACTGTTAAATTCAAACCAACAAGCTCTGTAATACACCATTTAAACAAAGAATAATCATACTAAGAATAATTTACTATTATTATTCAATAACTCGGACTAAATATTTTTAGTATTTATATTTGTAATTGTTTATTGAAATATAATTTGGAGAATGGGAAAGTATATCCTCGTATATAACTTTAATACATACAAATGAGAACGAAATGTTTTATTAGTGAAAACGATATAGCTTTGATTATTATTAAAAGAGATGCTTATAATATTGTAATTCTTAAAAATCAAACATATTTTAAAAACTAAATAGCAATGATCCGGTATAAAAATAAAACATAAAGCCTGCGGTTATTCAATTGAAAACACAGAATCGTAGGAAACTCAATTACTTTAATCAAAGCATAGGAGAAAAGGAGTAGTAGCTTTCAAGACATCACTCTTCCAAATCCAATAATATGTATAAATATAAATAATCGCAAATATATCATATATATTTAATTATATGCCACACACTACAATAATTTATGAATAAAATCTAAGAATAATTATAGTTTAAAAATTATAATGAAAATAAATTAACTACTTTCAAAATAATGTAGAGTATTTACTAGAGTCTTAATAAAATACTGAATATTTTTCAGTAAGATGAGGCTATAGTAATTAAAACCATATATAATAAATCAATTTCAAATAATTCTTTAAATGGATTTTGATAAAATTACTTTCTTAATAATATTAACCAAAGCCAAATTATTAACCCCCCCCCCAAAAAAAAACATATGGAGTTTTTATATCAAAGTATCCAGTACATCCAAATTACGAAATTGTTGCAAAAAATTATTATAAAAGTATCTCTTAAAGATAAAGAAAAGTGTTCTTATTTAAAAAAGAACAAATTATAAGTTGAAATAAAATGAATTAAGGGACTAGTTCTTCAATTAGTTTCATAAACAGCCATGGCTGCCAACTGCTTTATATTTTTCACAAAATTTACCTGCGATAGTTTGATTTAAATCAAAAGTGTTAATTAATAAGATATTTCAACTATGGTAAATAAATAGGAAAGGATGTTTTTTGAGTTATAAAAAATAATATTAATATAGTTAAGTAAGAAGTAATTATTATAAAGGTTAAAATCGGTACAGATATTCATGAAATCCTTATTTCAAATATAACACTTAAATAAAATTATAAATTATAGATTTATCTGACTAAAAATAGAACTGTTTTTAAATATAAATATAAAAAGAAACGAATGAGAGAAAATTATTAGTTTAATACCGCTTGCTCCACATAATTATACCTACATAACTACATATATTCAATGATAAAATTACCTAATACTCTCTTAATTTCAATTATAGATATTCACAAAATAGCTATAAAGTATATTATAATGAAATGAGAGCAATATGTCTGAACTGCCTCCCAAAATAATTCCAAGCAACCTAAAACCTCAATTCTTCAAACTGCATTGCTTGAAGTCCTGAAAATAAATCAGCAACCACTCCCGTCATTAATAAAAAAAAAAACGAAATACCATAATTAATCACTTTCTGAAGTAACACTTTAAAATATTAAAGCTAAAATACGGAACCGACGAATCGTCACCTACGAGCCGCACAGAACTGAACATACAAACTTAAAAAGGCGGGATCCACGATTCTAATGAAACAAATAGAGTATATGAAATAATAGTCAATTGAATTTTCACTGTTTTTCTTCATTTAAATTTTCTGAGTGATATATCTATTTTAAAATTATTATTATCTTATTAAAACCTCTACATAATTTCTTATTTATATAACTGCAAATATAAAAACTATTTTTCGATTGAACATACTATTTCGGTTTAAATATTATTTCTATCAGATCAAGACGATTTAATAATAAATGATGAGTAAAAAAAAATACTTTTATTCGTTTAACCATAATTAAATTTGAAGTGTCAATAATGAATGAAAGAAATAATTACATTGCTGACATTATCATGTCCATGTACATCGAATCTCTTCACAACTATGTTTTTTGAAATGCCTTCATTCTAAATAAATGACTTTTTAAAAACATCAACTAGCAGACTAATGGAAATATTAATAAAATAATGTTGTTATAAATGGACTAATCAATAATTTCATAAAAATAGAGTTAAATCAAATATAAGATAAGCTTTCATTACTTGTGTTCATAACTTGAAGATTAAAATTAAAATAATCTATGGAAAAACTTCAAGAGCATTTAACGCTATCTCTATCCAAAAATAATCATTATATTTTCATCAGCACCCAATTAATCTCCAAACCGTTTTTTAAATCTTTTCCATATGAGTCAATTGATTAGTTAAGCTGTTTATGAACTTTTTCTCTAATTGGAGTAATGAATTGTTAATGGTAAATCCCTCCCTGTAAATAAATTTTTACGAGTTAAAATTCTATGTAGTGTGAAATTGATACTTCCATATTCTGATGAGTCAGGAACAACAAAACAATTATCAATACAGATCTACGATAGGAATTTCCCACTAAGAAATTATAAAATATCATGCTAACCTTCTAATTAAATGATTTAGAAAAGTTATTAACATTTCTACATAAATGCACTTGATAAATTTTTACTATTGCCATTATTAAACTTTCTTTGAATGCATTGAATCAATACTTGAATGATTGTCATAAAATTGTTTAATGGCATTGGATTTTAATTTTTGTTAATGTCAAATTTCTATTTTTTTATTTAATATTAAATAATTTTACTAAGTCGATCCTTAGTCTTAAACATTCAAGGGATAGGTGCGAGGATTGCATTAAGGATGATCATATGTTTGGTAGATAACCCAGGAATGAAAGTTAGCAAGGAGCAATTGATGGTATCGACACCAGGCCTTCGGGTTCGCTAAACCTTTTACTATTTTACATTTGACATTTAAGAGTCCATACATGCATATTTTAAAATTAACTCTCTCCCACTTAACATTAATTGTTATTTGTTCTTAATTGAAAAGCAAAATATTACAATCTGCCACACTTAACAGTGTAAGTATTACAGATATATTACACAATGACCTAGGGAAATTCCAGCCAGCTCTGTGGATAACACAACAGGAAATCTCAGCCGCGTCATTGATTTAAGACCAGTAAAAGCTGAGTAAGAGCGTTAGACCCGTAATCACTCAGGACAAGAGTGGAGAAGCTGCCCACTACCAGAACTTCAATAGCGTGTTTACATCTAGGTCTCTTAGCCTTTTGCTGGAGTATGGTTATAATAGTGGTTTTCTAGCAGTTAAGGTCGACCTGTGAATTAATTAACTTTAAAATGAATCATGTGAAGTACTTACCTGTTAAAAATTTTCAACTAAAACTAATGCCACACTAACGGTAACATGAATCTGTTATAACAATAAAATTATTCCTAAGGATATGATAAGAGAGTTGGGACGAAGATATCAGATCATCTGATTCAGAGTGATGTAGATTAGATTTCTACCTGAGTTAACTAAATTAATTTAGTAGTACCACCTCAAAAGAAATCACCAGGACCAGATGGACTCTCCCCTGAACTTTTTAAGTATGGAGGAGAAGAATTAGTTAAAGTCCTCTATAATATAATAATCGATATCTGGAGGAAATCCCTTGTGAGTGGCGCAAAGCAGTTATATGCCCGATTTACAAGAAGGGAGATGTGCTTAGTTGCCATAATTATCGTGGTATATCACTCTTTAGATATCCCTCTTACCATGTGCTTATAAGGTGTTCTCTCGGATACTTTATAAAAAACTGCTTCCTTTTGCCGAGCAGAATATAGGAAAGTACCAGACGGGCTTCATGAGAGGAAAGTCTACCATGGATCAGATATTCTCCATTAGAAGCATTCTGGAAATCTGGAATAAAAATTGGGGGGGTACTATATTCAATAGATCTTCTATGATTTTGGCCTTCGCCAATAACATAGATATTGTGGCAAGAACCCCTACAGATTTAGAAAATGCTTTTATCAGTCTCCAGATAGCAGCAGCTAGATTGGGTTTAGAGGTCAATGAATCAAAAACCGAATATATGCATGCAGGCCCACAACTGAATGTGCATGAACTATCACATTTTATGACTGGAGGCTTTAAATTTGAAAGAATGAAGGAATTTGTGTATCTTGGATCGCAGGTGAACGCGGATAATGACATAAAAGCAGAAATCCATCACAGAATTATGCCCTCAAATAAATGTTATTTCGGGTTACTGAAGGATTTTAGAAGCAGGGCTATCTCTCAAAACACGAAGGTCCATTTGTATAAGACCCTAGTAAGACAGTTCTTACTTATGCCTCCGAATGCTGGACATTACCCAGTTATCTCACAGGAAGCCCTTCTCCTAAGGTTCGAGAGGAAAATTTTGAGAATTTATGCCCCAGTTTGCACCAATGGGATCTGGAGGATAAGGACGAACGCTGAGCTAACATGACTCTACAAGAGCCCAGATATTTTAAGGGTAATAAAAGTAGGCCGGCTTCGATGGGCAGGTCATATAATTAGAATGTCCCAGGATCAGATTCCTAATATGGTCCTAGACGAAAGGATTTATGGGACAAGAAGAGTGGGAAGACCTCGGCTCCGATGGAGTGGCGGCGGATGCCAGGTCCATCTTGGGAATCCGCAATTGGAGAGTAGTGGCAACCAATAGAGAAGACTGGCAAACCAAGCTGCATGAGGCCTTGACTCTACAGGAGTTGTAGTGCCATGAATGATGATGATGACCTCAAAAGAAATATCCTAGCAGTTTCAAGCAATAAATCTTATGTTCACTATTCTAATTTGAAAAGGGCAAGAATCAAAAGTTGAATAACAAGCCCATTATACTAAGGCCTGAGTGAAATAGATATTTGTTGACACGTTAGATCCGGAAAGCATAAATATTTAATTTAAATAACTTGAACGTTCCCATCCTGAACAAAAGACTAATATATACAGCAGGTCCCCCGCTAAATGTTATTCGATTTAGATATTTATATAAGTGTAGAGTAAATAAATGTTTCACATCTTACAGAAAACTTGTTTCACTTTGCTTACCTCAACTTTATAGCCTTCAAAGCTTCTCTTGTAATTAGTCAAGTAACATCAGCACCCAATGGTCGATTAAATTTGAATTATAAATCATAAAAATTGATATCCAGTGAAGGTGATTATTGCAAAAATAAGGTATAAAATATTATATAACACCATTATTCATCGTTCGTTTACATCTCAATTTAGCTCGTTTCTCAAGCTGTCATTAAACATTTAGTAATAGCTACTATCAATTTCAGTAGAGCATCCTTATTTCCTCAGAAAGTGATTATAGTGATCTCCTAAGTACATAGTTTTTGTCACATCTGGATTTAAATTTTCGGTAATATTTTTAATTACATTTTCACTCATTTATTTTAGAATCAGATAGGAATTCATTAAATATACAAATCAAACCAGCCATGTAATTATCGCTCCTAACCTTAGACCTCAATATAAATACCGGACTATCATGGCTAATTAGTTAATAATGAAGAAATGAATTGTTTTGAATAAATTTTAAACTATTTAAGATGTATTGTACTAAATAAAGGCAGTAACTAATTAAGCAACTACAAAAAGGTAACATTTCTTTATATACATATAAAACAGTTTAAAATTCAAAGATACTAAAATTAATATTTACTGACAAATAACGAATGTTATAAACATATAACATATATTAAAATCAGTAAATAATAAACCTTTTCGTAGGTTTATTTACTGTACGAGATA
Source organism: Troilus luridus (assembly GCA_964056705.1). Classification (NCBI taxonomy): domain Eukaryota; kingdom Metazoa; phylum Arthropoda; class Insecta; order Hemiptera; family Pentatomidae; genus Troilus; species Troilus luridus. Next base: position 95,151,723 of record OZ057415.1, on the reverse strand, counting down.
AATAAAATACGGAAAGTAAGATTCAAACATACTACGCAAAACAAAAAAACCATGCATACATAGAACATGAAATCGTATTTAGAAAAATTAGGAATATAAGAATTTAAAAAATAATAAAAAGATAGAGCTGGGATAAAACGACTTTAATAATATATATACCTATGCCGTAAAGGTATAAACAATAACATGGGCAGTAAAAAAAAATTAATAATAAAAGACATATTTGTTTAATAGGTATAAAAAGCAACAATATAATAATGACTACAATTCAGATGATAATGAAATAATATATAATATTTTTTTTATTATAATATATAAAGTCTATCATGTAACAAATGAAAAATATATGAGTAAATCCATCGTATTATAATATGTATATTTTGATGCTTAAATAGGGATTTGAATAAGCAACTAAAATATACAAACAAATTAAACTATGACTATATAAAACATGTAAAATTATTTTATATTATCACTTCTGAGTAGGGAATAACAGATATTTTAAGAGATTTTTTTTTACATTTTAGGTTGTGCATAGGGGCTTTTAATCATGGCTAAATTAATTATACTAAAGAAAAAATTTAGAAATATTTCAATGTATGAAAAGTGAAGTAAAAATTTAACTAAGATATTCTAAATAAAATTCCTATTTAAAAATGGAATTTAGTTTAATATTTACAAACACTTTTTTAAAGTTTTTTTTTTCCTTTTTTTTTTGTTTGGTTTAAATGAGTACTTGAGCAATAAATGTGTTGAATAATAACAAACTATTAATAATATTCGAATTAGTTCACAACAGATACAATTATACCTTAGCTTTCACAATAACTAACTAAATTGAAGATTATTAAATTTTCATTTATTCACAAAAGAAACATACTTGGCTAAAATTAACCACATAAATAATCCAAATAGCACCATAACATTCAATGAAATTATTTAGATGGTAATAGACGTGATTACGTTACTAAGTGCCAAAAAACAAAAGAAAAGAAGTATCTACTTGTAGATAACAAATTTTGTTAGTTTAAAAAACAATTAAAAACAGAATTAAATCTCCAACCATGGGCAAATAATCGGAAAGATCCAGCCTAATTTTATTTATATTTGAATTGATTACTTTAGTTGTTATCGTTATTTTAAAAAATTACTAGTTTTTAAATAAACAATTCATTAAAATATTTGCTTAAAAAAATTAGATCCTAACTATGATATTTTACTGCTCCTCATATCTTAGCGTTAAGCATGGATCTTTCAGATCATTGCATAATCTGATGTTACATCTCACATCGAGTGTAATAAAGAATTAAAAAATAAAATAAATGCAATACATTAGGAATCTAACAGAACAAAACTACATTGTCAATAACATTTATATAAATTTAGGAGAACATTATCCGTTCTTAAGTCTTATTCACAACTTTAATTTTACTATATAAAAGATAATTCTTGTTTTTTTATATATTATTAACAGTTCACCTATTTACTCATGGAACCAAGGGAATCATCAATTAGGAAAATCCTAGATAATATTTACTAAGTGAAAGGAATGCACTAAGCACAAACCTAAGAGAAAAAAAAAGAATATTCCCTCTCGAAAGATGTAAGAAATGGGATTAATGAAATATCTAATAGAACGATAAATAAGGGCACCATGTACAAAATTATAAACTCATTTCATTCCATTCCAGATAATCATTCCGCATGCAAATTAAAAAAGAAAATCTTTTCATAGAAGGCACAGTCATTCAATCCTATACAAACAGTATCCCAATATATAAAGAGAGCTATACTTAGTAAAACCAATAGCAAACTATGCTTCATTTTTTTTTTTTACTTTTCTTATCAAAATTGTATAATGCTGTACAAATTGAATATGAAAACACTGCAGTCTGTACGAGGAATGTGGGTTTATGTGCCCTTATTTCAATAATTAATGTTTTTCCTTTTTTTTTTTCTTCTTCATTTACTTTTTTTACACAACTTTGATTGCCTATCTAAATCCTTAATGTTTACGTTCTGTACAATACTCATCATTAAAAATTTCTACAACGAATTTTAAGGAAATTGCACCTAGTGAAAAAACAGAAGTCAGGCACAACAAAACATTTTTTTCATAATTAATTTAACATGCCAGCAGATATGTTTGGTTTTATCATAATTAGTTTAGAACAAGTGTGTTGGTTAAGTATATCTATTTTTTTCATATACTTAACCAATCTTCACCAAATGTACTAACGAATCGAAATGTATTTGGTAGCTAAAACTTTATTAACATTTACAAAACATGTATTTACAATTGCCATGACACAATTGTGAGGAACTGATGATGCTCACTCAATCTATACAAAAAATAAAAATAAAATAAAATAATAATAAAAATGAATTTTTTTAATAATAATATAACAAACATTAGAAATTCGAAATCTGTGCCTGACCGTAAAGCCTTAAAGAAATAAATATCACATCCACACAATTATAGTGTGCATTACTAATAACACTCTAATTATTGTTATCATATATTATTTTCAAAATGAAACTAATTAAACATAAATAAAACTATAAAATGTAGAAAAATGAAATTATTAAATGTGTTCTTTGTTTTTTTTCAGATTGGAAGAGAAAATATAAGAGAATAATTAAATAATAAAATAGAAAATAATGGTCTACGATTAACTTGCTAATGTTGAATATAAATTAAATATTTTTTTCCCTTTCATAACAGACACTTACTCCTTGGTTGAGTTTCATCAGACAGGGGAGGATAAGAAAAATTTGGCACTTGGTTAGTAGTCAAACCCCTATTGATGACCATGACTTAACAACATAAAATATATAAATACATAAATGATTAATGAGAGGAACAGCGAGGAGATAGCCTCGAGAGACACTAAGTGTTACGTAGCACGGCGGAGCTAACTCTGTCAAAGTCTTCTCACAGTTTTCAACTGCTCCTCCTGTTATTAAAATAAATTTAGAAATAAATATAATAATAGAGTTTAATTATATATTTTATTAATTATTAATGATATTTCCATACCTAAGAATACAGATCACCAATTTGCCATTCCTGGTTTATTTAGAGTCATAAAATAAATTTGGCAAGAAGAACCACCTTTAGCTGATGAGAAAAACACCTGAAAGAATTTTTAAAATATAATAAAAAGAAAAAAATTTATCTTGGATCTAAAAAGAAATTTTTTAATGAAATTAATTTTGATTTGTTTATTCTCTCAAATACAAACAGTTAATTTAGTTGATTGTTGGAATGATGCACAAGTCATAGTAAAAACATAACATATAAAAGCGGTTAATGATTGTCTTAGCAACTACAAATAAAATCATTAATAATAAACAGTATTTACTAATTTGGTAATTATTTCGCAAGTTGTCTCTTTGAGTTAACAACAAGTTTTAACTTTTCATTTGTTTTCCCTTTTAATATTTTTCAAAAATACAATCATGAGCTTTAGTATGGAAAAGAGAATGTAATTATGGGTAATGAAAAGATTTTGGTAATCGTTTTATCAAGAAATAAAAGTTTCGACTAACTATTCTTAGTATAAATGATATATGTTTGTTGAAACGTTCATTTCTAGATGAAATGATTACCGAAGTATACACATTACCCTTAATTACATTCTCTTTTCCAAAATAAAGCTCATGATAACTTGTAACTTAATTCAAAGTGACAACCTGCAGAACAGATATTACTGATTTTATTACCTTATCATTTCTTTCACATAGAAACTTAAGGCGCTGAGCTTTCTTGTGCATGAAGACGCCATCAAGATGCCCGGTCTCAACACTACGTATTTCGATGGCCTTATTGCCCCATCCCATGATCTGGCCAGTTCCTATGTAAGCCACGGAAGTAGGCATTTCTCCCCACTGGAGCACTATATTTTTGGAAACCTGTCAAGTAGAGTAAAAATTGTTACAAAATGAAACAATCTATTCTAAAATCAGATAATATAACATAAATCAATATATAAAAGGAAATTTTTATGATACTTTTTTTTTTTAACACTAACATGTCAATTTAAAAATGTAACAACATATCGCTCCTTCCAAAGAACAATATCATTACTCAAAAAACCTGATTTTCCAACAGAGGTTATCAAAAGTTTCGGGTGAGTTAAAAAATATATTTGGGTATTGGTAAAGCAAAGCATTCCTATTGGGTTAGGGGTTAGGGTTTGCGTTAAGGCATATTACTACAAGGTTTCTAACGCCAGGATTCCCATTGTAATGATGCTATTAGTATCATTAGATGTTTTTCGAACTTTGAAAAAGCTTGAAACTTTTTTGATTTTGACTTATGTCATTATTCCCACAAAACTTCAAAATATACAATATATGATTATATAAAATATCAAAATATTCAAAACATGATACAACTCAAAATATAACTTTAAAAAAAGAAAGAAAAAAAAAGTAGGAAATGGAATATCAGATATGTCGTTCCTGAATTAAAAATCTTTAACCAATACAATCGCTACTCAAGGCTTAATTAAAAAATGCCAAATTTTGAGTTATGTCATTCTTTTGAAGGGGCGATATGATATTTGAGACATTTTAGACATGGCAAATATTTTTCAAATATAATAGAAATACACAAATCGACAAGAACTCAGCAATTCAATATCTGACAACATAATTTAAATTTAGATTTTTTCCTTTTCATCATCCTAACTTACTTTTGGTTACATTACAGAAGTTACATTAAATTACTTTGGATGTAAGTAAAGGCCTGAATAAGCATTTAGATTTCCAGTCATTGTGCATGTCCAAAGGAATAAGTATGCTGAGTTTCACACCATTATGTTTTTATTATGGGTAACCATGTTCTGTTAATAAATTTAGGTGGATATAGCTCTTTTTTTAAGAACTTTTAGTATCCTTAATCCTTAGTTTGGCCAAATAAGTCAGATATTATTTAGCTCATCTGTTCAGTGTTTCCCTACTGCCTACCTACTCACCATCTCTACTTGATTTACAGCAAATCTTTTTTTTATTTTCAGGAATACCACAGGGATTAGGGAATCATGGAGCATTAATAGAGGCACTTTTTTGAACTTTACATAATTTAGGATTTCCATTGTATCATCGACCGATTAGCCATAACAGCATAAAGTGACGTTACATAAAAAAACCATAAACAGTACAACAGAGTATTTTAATAATATGTGTTAATGTGAAAAATTTTTCACATTAACACATCAATATTGGCCAGACAGCTGCATTGGAACCTTCAGACTTCTAGAGAGGCAATTTTGAAGTACGAATCTATATTCGTATGAATATATTCCACAGAATCAGGCAAGTATCACTAACTAAATTATGAAGCAAGATAGATGCATGCCTGATTCCACAGAATCATTAAATATTTTTCCTCACAACGAGAAATAAAATTAAAAAATTGCTATACACTTACATACTAAAACCAGTTTGGACTTATGCATTACAAATTTATGATATCACTAAACAGACTCCCAGAAAACAACTACATATTTTTCAATCAAAAAACTTACCGCAAAAGCTACATGTATGTTAATAACAAAACTTTGCATACTGACTGATAGAACAAAAGGTCGACGAATTTCAAGCCTGAGGACACAAGAGACTAAAAAGAATGTGGATGAGGGATCTGCTATCATAAGAGTATTAAATCAAGCCGTGGGAGATGTACCACTGGATACTGTTCTTCTTCATGCCTCTCATTCTCATGCCATTGTAACTTTAGATCGTTAATCTGTCAATTTGTTTTATTCACAGATGTGGATAAATGTATAAAGAGAGAAAAAAAATAAATAAATATATATATATATTTATATATATATATTGTTGAGGCCAAACTTGAATGCTATTGTTAATTTTAATATGTATTTATGAACTAGAAATTAATTTATGTAGTATGAACTAGATATTAAGAAAGCGCAGTATGTTTATTTATGTACTAGCTGACTATTCAATACGGAAACAAATTACATATTATATAACGGCAAAACACGCCGGCTGACGGGATTATCGCCAGTGCAGAGTCCCTAGCCTACAGTTATAGTACGTTGTGTACACACACTGACTCAATTTCGGGGCCGTGTCCTCATGTCATTAAACAACAAGAAGCATCTTTCCACGTTGGAACAGTCGATGTGATTCCGTTTGTTTTTTTACTCACAAGAGTGATAAGTTTTTTCTTTTTTTTTTTTTTTTATATAATTATAATTATTTTCTTTGGAATTAAAATTTACTGCATTAGCATTTTTTGCATGAAATATTATTTTTTTAAAAGGTTTTTAGTTTAAACTATTTTTATCACATTACAATTTATTTTTACTAGTATTTGTTTCGTGTGAAATATCATTATTGTTTATTTTTTGTTCTTTAAAGAAATATTTACTTTGCATCCACAATAAATATATAATGTTATTTTTCTATATAAAGTCTGATTGTTTATATTTTATTTAAAAATAGCCCTTTTGCACTATCCAGCCATCACATATTTTGCTATGGACAAAAGTAAAGGCCCTTTTGAGCCCCTAAACCACACAACATAAAAAACGTAATATAAAAAAACATAAATAAAAATTACCTTTCCATAAGTATTTACATAGACTCCTTCATTATCGTAACAAAGGAGAAGTTGCATGCCATTTGAATTAGGAAGGGGTACAATACAATGCGGGCTAATGGCTGCCTGAGTCTGGAAAAAAAACACAGTTAATATGGTATTTAATATGTTATATTGAATAAAAATATAGTATACTATTACACTAATTACTATAATTAATTAATAGTGTTATTTCTACATATTATACTTAAAAACTTATAAACAAAAGATTAAAAAGGAAGGTAGAATTATGCTATCGTCAAGCAACGACTACGACTTACATGTTTTGGGAGGTATATATCATAAACTGATGCAGAATCTAAATCAACAGCGTGGAAACCATCTGCGGAACCGTAGATCACTTTTAGACGTGTTCCCTCTTCAACCGTTAAATCAACCAGAAGTGGTCTATGGGCTAGCTCACCAAATGACTAAAAAAATTATATAAAATCAAACATGTATAGCACTCCAGTTTATAAACAAAATTAACCGGGATAAAACATGAACGTTTGTCAGAAACAAAGGGGATAAAGTGACTTTCTTGATGTTTTTCAAAAGCATTATATTATTTAATATACAAGAGAGTCGAGGCATAATGTATAAATAATATATCTACAGCCCTGGCGAATAAGTATTTAAGTTGTATTTTGTTTAAAATGAGTTAATTGTATTGAGGGAAACTGAATGGTGTCAGTCTCTAGTTTGAAATGGAGTATCAAAAAAAGTAATTACTCCTTTTCAAGCCAATGCCTGATTTAGTCACTCATTCGCAACCACAATGACGTGATGCCACTTTTTTAAAAAAATTGGACAAAATTCAACTTAACTACTTATTCACCAGGGTTGCAGATATGTAACATATACATAGAAATATGACACAAATTTCAAGGTTTTTTTCTAAATATTTTATCTTTAAAATGCATTGTCATTTGTACTCCTTTGATTCTTCTTACACTCTCATATGGTTTGAAAAAAAAAATTATATTTCATAACACTGTACAAAGTCTAAGAGGTGTAACAGAAATTTGTTAGAACCGAGTACATCAGGTATCAATTATGGTCATAAAATTACAGTAGGTAATTTAATAATAAAATTGGTCATATTTTGAATCATTAACTTTGCTTCTGTATCAACGATTAATATCATCAATTAATAGAAATTGTAAAAAAAAATTATAATACAGTTTTTCAATTTTTTTTTTTTTTTAATTCCAAAAACAAAACAATTTAATAAACAAATTTTAGTAAATCATCTAGGGTCTAAATTTTTCAATTGTAATTGTAGGAAAGTTATAATAAAATAACAGGGTAGGTTACATAGTAAATTTTGGTTGACCGTGAAATATTTAAGTACTAATCTCATTTATTCAATATACAAACGGAACAATAAAAAAAATTGAAAATGATCATTATTAAGAATATATTAAAAATAATATAACTAATCTTATTCTAGAATGTAGCCAACAATTTTCAAGTAAAAATAGAGAAAAATCAAGAGAGAAAGAAGGGCGCTAGAAAGCATTGCACTTGTCTTACTTATTTCATCCTTCACGTCGGAGGCAGATAGCACAACTAGTGCTGATAATAAAGGTGTCCTTTAACTTCACTTAAGACCTGTGTTAAATCTATTTATTTATTTTATAGAATTTGTTATAATATACAAAACACAAACAAGTTTCAATTATTTGTATTATGACAAGCAATTGAATCATAATACAGATATATTGTAGTGGTATACAATTTTTAAGGGGGAAAGAATAATCAAGTCATAAAATATTTTTTTATCATGGCGGAAATATGTTTGAACACAGCAAGAGTCCATGGAGCAATTAAAATTATTAAGAAAAAGAAATTAAGTTGATAAATTAATTCAAAAAAGACTATGTATCTAATTATTTATCATACTATAATGTAAATTACCTTAAAAGCCATGAATTTATGATATGGCTTAGGCGCCCAAGCATAAATTTCGATAGAATCTTTTAAAGCTATTACGAGGAATTTTATACGTTCGTATTTGACTATTTTGAAGTGAACAGCGCCTTGAAGATCTCCAACATTAATCCATCCGTTCCGCCTTTCGACTTGCTGGAATTGGATACAAAATTATAAAGTTAATAAGATGTTAGAAGGATTAATTAAAAAGATTAAAAGTTATCAGTTTTGACCTCTGAGACCCCGTCGGTCCTTAAAATTTTTCCTTTGAGCCATGACAGATAATAAACCCTGACTCTGTTTTTCTTGCCAGAGACGGTGACTAGGATGTTCTGGCCCTCTAACACTTCCATCTGTTGAAACCTTCTTCTTGAGATTAATTGATATACCTTTCCTTGTCCAGATCTGTCGAGAAGCATCAAACCAGTTTCAGTACCTATCAGAAGATTAACACCTGAAAACAAAAATAACTTTGTAGTAAAAATTTGTTTATAGCACCACTAAGACCCATGAAGAGTCTGATGGATTCAGTAGGTGGTAGAAACTGCACTGTTTCAAAGACAATATTTGTGCAGGGAGGTGATTTGTCTTGTCTGATATCAAGCTCAAACACCAAGTTTTCCCCCCATTATGGGTACCCACTTTATTAAGATGAGTCCCAGGAGGATCTCCAGATCACAATTGATATATCCCCGGCTATTAACAGATTAAATAAATTAAACAGCAACTTAGTACTCTATCACAGAGCCACCCCGCTCTCCTCCGAATAATTAGTTTTAATTTTTCAGAGTGACTCAAATTGAAAGAGATCATCAATGCTGAAATGTTTTAGAAACACTTAATAATTTTATAAATAAAAATTTAATTATTGAATTGTAGTTATTATATTTAAAACTATTTAAATTAAACAAAACGATAGTAATTATCATTAAAGTGTATACATTAATGCATGAATTGAAACCTCAAACATTAAAATGATACATAAAAGAAATAGTTTTGCACTGCAAATTTTCAATTTATTTTTTTACAAAACAGAGATTTTTGCATCGGGTCTAATGGAGAACACTTATATTTAATTAAATTTTATGTTAATGTTTTTTTAATATTTTATTTTATGTTCGTACTTTATTACATGATTTAAGAAAACGACTTACCCCATAATGCTGCACAGAGGATTTCAGAATTAAACCTCTTCTTGTATTTCCTGATTTCCGGAGTGTCCGAGGCAAGATCATGGGAAGTCGGCGTCACGTTGACGTTGACATGAGACTCCCGCCTGTTAGCTCCATTGTTACCAGCCCCAAATCCAAACGTAAGGAACGATCTCTGCTTCTGTTGACCAACAACACCACCCAACTTAGCTACTGCTTGTCGGTACTGAAAACAAAATTTTTTAAATGCCATTTTCTACTCATTTTATTTTATAAACAGAGGTTTCTTTCCGTTGACTGATTAAGACGTTAAAGAATAACAGAGATGTTCGCAATATGAAACTAAACAATCATGCACAATTGCATAGATTCACCTATAACTGTTAAGAGAAAATTAATTTTTAAAAAGGGCATCTAAAAAAATAAATAAAATACTGCTAGAGTCGAAGACGACCAACGATGTGCTTTTAGAAAATAGTTTTTAATTTTTCATCTTTTTCTCAATACATCATTTAACTGGTGTTAGATTAAAATGGCTTGTCATAATTTTTGTAAAAAATAAAATAATTTTAATATGGAACATTAAATAAATAAAAAGTCGTTACATTTTTGTAGTACTATTAGAGGGGTGTAGAAGCAAAACTCATATTCTCAACTTTTCATAATTTCGGTAAAACGATTCTGTTATAAATATATGAGATAAATGAGTCAGAATTTTTAGGAGAAGAGCAACAACAATCTCTCCTCTTAAAAATTTCTGACTCATTAATCTCATATATTTTATAACAAAATCGGAAAAGTTATGAAAAGTGAAGAATGTGAATTTTTCATCTACATCCCTCATTTTTAATTTTATTGATGTTATTTTTTTTAGTGACAGTCCATCAATAATGACTTGGTCCAGTTTGAACTGTGGACTATGGAAATGTAAAATTTTATCAAAAAAAGTTTGATGGAATATCTTTAACCCTCCTAATACCGGGGTGGGGTCACCAACAACCCCAACTTCGTGTTTTTGACTCTCCTTAAGTCAAAAACAAAGTTATGCTCACTAGGGTCTATGACATTTATCCTTGGACTATTTATAACACGAAGAGTGGAATCCTAAAGAATTTCATGCACAACATAAATCACTGTGGATTAATGTTTTCCAAAAAACGAGGATGGTGTCCCGGATCAACCTCACCTGGTAGTACAGTTACGGTTAGTATTATTTCAGATTGCCGAATTCACCGACTGCGACTTTTAAGGCTCTTTATATAATTTCCTAGAAGAATATCTCCAGTTACAGTGTCAGTTTGTCCATATGGGTTCCAATTACCACTGTAAATTAAGTAAATATTTTCTAGAAGTCGTTCAACTGTTGGTGTTCTTTTTTGGAATTCTCTCACTTTCTTTCTTTTTCGCATCCTTTTTTTCAGAAGCTACGAATTATTTGATGTGTGCCAGTTCCTAGATAATTCTCAGATGAATCAGGTATCTACTAAACGAAAGAGAGAAAGGTTTGGGGGAGGGCTAGATTTTTTTAGAACTCTACTTGCAGAATTTCTGTCATTTTCTTATAATCACAGCGAAAACATCCTGGAAAATGATATTGAGAAAAAGCCTAACATTATTGCCCATTACAATGACACAAAAAGAGGTGTGGAAAATCTTAACAGTATACCTTTCAGTGGCAAACTAAAAGGTGGCCATTCCAGCTTTTTTTTAATCTTATCTATGTTGGTGCAGTAAATGCATTCCTCCTTTGGATTGTTCCTGATTAAATTTAAAATCATCTGTGATTTTTTTTTGTAAGGAAGAGATTAAAAAATTGATGACATAAGCCATTTTGAAAAAACTCCTGGAAAAAATATAATATGCTCCTTAAAAAATAAATAACTAAGAAAGTGTTTTGGATTTAAAAAGATTTATTAGAAGGAAAGTAAATAGGATAGAGAATTAAGAAACCCAAAACCAAAAAGAGAAGACAGAAAACTAGTTAATTCAATTGAAGATATTATAATGGTATTAAAACAGAATAGTTTTTTATCAATTCCTTCCATGACAACACAAGTCTAAAGTAGAAATCATTCCGAAACACTGACATTTTATACAAACCAAACTGATCAGAAAAAGTGATAATAATATTCTTAAATTGAGGATATTACAACGGAAAGATTTTAAAAAAATTGGCTTATCGGATAAGATAAAAATTATATCTAATGTTCATAAAACTACGTAAATTTAGTATACAAATTTAAAGATATATTGTAATAGTAAATAAATAATACTAAATTTTGTATCCTAGGGATACTCAGTTGAGCTATAATCAGAAAATTGTAAGAGTAGTGAAAAAAGTTTATGGAAAAATAGGAAAGTGAAAATGAACACTATTGTATGAGCAATTTCGTTATGTCATACAGTAAATAGGCTAATCAACCCAAAAACTAAGTTAATTAAACTCTATAAACATTTATCATAAAAAATTATGTAAATTAAACTAATAGCTAAGAATAAATAAATGATTATTTTTGCTGTCAATAATAGAAAGCCTTTAAATTTAGTAATACTTCATGCTACGTGCACTATTAGTTTCAATAATCAATGTCAATTTAAGAATTAGAGACTATTTTTCGATAGATGCAAGAACTTATTATAGAAAGATAATGTGATAAAAAATAAAATGGTACTTACATGTGAAATTAATTGATGTTAGTCCATGTTGTTTCCAGGTTTAACTCCCACAGCAAACACACAATTATTAGTATGGCTTATATACAAGCAAACTAAATGATATAAAAAACAAAAACATCCATGGGACTAACCAAAACGAATTAAATTAAATTTGAATTTAAAAAAAATTCAAATTCAAATTAATTTTTTTTATTCAAGGATAAAAATAGAGAATAGAGAAGAGAAACTGGAGTTGTGCCATTGGGAGTAATGTCCAGTCCGTGTCAAAGTAGATATATGTCAACATATAGAGTCATAATAAATAAATATTAAGAAATTTTAACACTAAGGAAGTATACTGGAAATAAAAAGTTCAAGATCACCTTAAACAATATTTTTTTATAAAATAAAAAAAAAATCGGAAACACTCTGAATAGCTTTCTTGGTTGCCATGAATTAGAGATATATGGAAATATATTTATTTATGAATCAATATACACCATTCCATAGTCATTCAACAGCAAGGAAGGTGATAAAGTAAAATTAAGACAGATTTCAAAGCAAATAATTCTTAAATTAGCTTAATTTCATCATGATATGAGGATATGACTTAAAATCAGCTCGATCAATTTTTTGTAATTAACTTACAACTTACTATTTTAGGTGATCTTAAAAATATTGCCAAACAGTAAATGTTATAATTAAGATCTACTGTCTCTTCTGGAAAAATAAATTTATCATTTATTGTATTAAAATATTGATTTAATCTAACAAAATAGATTCTTATAATTTTGTTTTCTAAAAAGCTATATGATCATTTAATTAGGAAAGAAAACTCTTAAAAAAACAAAACAAGACCTTAAACAAATTACTGATAAATAAACCAATATAAAAGAAGCTTGAAGGAAAAAGAAAGTGTTTATCTGTAATTTTTAAATTAAAAAACATACTAGTAAATGCAAATGAATAAACAAGTGAGGCAACATTAAATATTTAAATAAACAAGTAGGCCATTGGAATAAGCAAATAGGCTGACATTAAACAATTTAATTGGATGTGATAACAAATAATGACACTAGTGAATCGTAATTAGAACTTATAACTAAAATCTACTTAAAACAATATAAACAAAAACAAACGCTGAAACCATAACAATGCACAAACAGAAATTAACCAGCACCAAAGAATGAGCAAAATTTTATCTTAACTGCACCATTTAACAAACATTAAATCTAACAATTATAATATTAAGGTGATTTCTAAGAACCCTTTATAATCACTTTTAACTCTGAGAATGATCAAGAATAGAGGAACATTTTTATTTATTTATTTATTTTTTTTGGGGGGGGGGATAAGATACAGTTGCTAACTGCTACAATAACACACATAATCACCATCATTTGTGTTGTACTTTTATTCATCATAATTGAACATAGTATGTAACAGTTTTGATTAAGATTTATAGGAAGGGGTTAGATCTTCTGAACGTTTATAAGTCATTAAATATGTAACTAACATTATTAAGAGGTACGTCAAAATTTCTGTTCATCAAATTAAAAAACAAACAAATTACCAATTTTTTTTATATTTATAATCTCACATTCAAGTCAAACACTTCTTCAATTAAAAGCTTCCATAATAAAACTTGATTTTATAAAAATTAAAGCATTCTAGAAATAAGTAGCTGAAAAAACTTAACATAGGCTCTTTTCATTTAAAGAAACGATCACATATATCTAATTTTAGTTGGATTACGATGAAACAGAAAACAAGTTAAAAACAATAGAAGAGAACAGAAAATTTACATTCATGATAAAAAAGAAAACTGGGTTGAGGATAAGCAGAACAACATAAATGACAGGCGGAGGAGGCAAACATAGCAAAAGTTGGAATTTATTCCAGTAGAAGTCAATAAAGCTTCATTCAATAGAGTAATCAATTTTGAAAGACATAAAAAGTAATATTTCCTTATAACTTAGCTAAGAAAAGAATATACTTTTCCAATGGATCTTTTACTTACAAAGAACTCGATTTTAATCAATATATAAATATTTTTAAATTCAATGTATCTCTTAAATATTACAAATACAAAGCCCGATTATCTGTGACGACTCATAGAAAAAAAAACAAGAAGCGAATTGAGAATAAAATAATCTAAAAAAGAAATACATTGCGATGATTCTCACAGAGCCGATCGATAATAAAATAATTTCTATATTACAACTAATTAAATTGACAATTGGAATTGAACTATAATAAAGGGTTAAATGTTTGGAGTTATTGCTAAAATATCACATGCAATTATAGTCAGTCAAATAGTTATTAATTATTATACTTTAAACTAAAGATTTAAGAAATAAATTAGCTTGCAACAATAGTTAAACTACATCATAATTTTGAAAATTATAAAAATATTATTTTAGCGAATCTAACATTTCTAAATTCCAATAATGTTCTATTTTTTTTTCTAGTGGCTAAGAGATATTTCCAATTCTGACAATATTTATTTAAAAAAGTAGGCATTCCTTTATCTGTTAAGCTTCTCAACATTTTGAAGATTTGTTTCAGGTTTATTGTAATTAGAATTTAGAATAATATGGTTATAACATAAAACCACAATGTGATGAGAAATGTAGTACTTTTTATGAGTGAGATAGTGGACTACACTCAGGTGTCAGTCATACTTCGAAAATAGCTTATTTCATTGAAATAATGAAAAAAAAAACAATAAATATACATACAATTTAAGATATGATCATATTGAATTAAAACGGATTTATAGAAAAAAAAATTGACCACATCACACACAATGTGTTAAATTAAATAAGTATTCTTTTGAATTTTTACACATTAAAATTCCATATTGTATATCATTGAGTTCATCTAAGTAAACTGTAGAGGCTTAAAAGAAACAATCCTGCTAGATAATAACACACTCTTTAATAAAAAATTAACTAATCATCAAAACTACTCAATATTTTTATTTGATTTAAGTGTGAAGATTTAACAGCTGTAACACAAATTAATATTTTGTGTGTGTTTAATGTTGTAAATGAATAAATAAAAAAATAAAACTTTCTCAAGCGTTTAGTATTCCAATATACCAAAAAAAATGGTACCTCCCATCAGAAGGCATGCCTTCATACCATTCTCCCAACACCTGAGCCTAATTCATAATAAAAATGATCATACGATTTTAAGGATTTTCAATTAATTACTGCTAAATAAAGCAGTTGAAAATTTAATTGAATAATAGCTAAGTGTGTTCCTTCACCAATATGTTATCACTTGAAAAGCAACAGAAGACACGATTTTCATAAAAAAAATTATATCGTATGAAAAAAACATAGTAAAAAAAAATTACCAAATTTTCATAATTGGTTCTAAATCCCTATCATCACCCTATTTATCACATGCCATTTAAAAACATAATGATAAATAAAATTTTTAAATTAACAATTAGATCATATTGAACAAATAAACAGGACATATAACTGAGCCTAAATGCATTAGTTTAACTTTTGAGTTAAAATTTACTTCAAAATTCTCTACCTGGTAAATTAACTACCTGTTTACACAGAAAATATATCAACTATTTATATTTTAAGTGTACACATCTACGACAAGATCAGAAACTAGTTCTTTTATAAAGAAAATAACACGTACCTCTTCGCTAGTGGTCTTATCTTGCCTCTGGTTAGGAGTTCCCGGGGAAGAGGAAGGCTAAAATAAAATTAAAAATTATTGAAAACAGCTTACTTAGTAATGGCAAAAACCTATATTATATAAATTTATGAAAAAAAAAATATTGAGTTTATTCAAGTCAAGAAACTTTGTAAGGATTGAATATTATTTAATACCAATTAAGTTTCCTACATAACAGGAGTCAAAATGTGAAATGATCTTATCATCAAATTATAACCTTTCAGCACAGATAAGAAATTACTTTTTTATTTTATTGATATATGTTATTTTTAAACCAGAATATACCATTAACTAATTTACAATCATGTAAAAGATTTAACAACTATATGAAGACTACAGGGGAAAAACGAGATAACTAAAATATGAGGGTGTAGTCAAAAGTGGTTAAAAACAACCAAAAGAGTTTGTCCTAGGGAGAAATTCCAACAGTGTTGTGGAAGAACAAAGTAACGTGGCATCCCGAGTTGGGCTCGAGCATCTCAAAAATCCTAATCATTGTCAGATTGACAGGACCAGCAATCTGCACGAACTTTTAACATAAGTAATGAGATGATAATGATACTCATAGATTTTGTTTACCTAAACGATTATTAAAAAGTGATGTGCCTCGTTTTTTCCTTGTAGTCTTCATATGTTATGCATAAAATCTTGGCAATAATAAAATACCCCTTGGTAATGGTTTGTAATTATGTTTAGTAAATCAAAACAAAACCTTTGTGACCGATAATTGTTCTATTGAGAAAGTAAGTAATGGAAATTTGGATTGCTAATGATTTTTGAGGTAGCATGATCCAGAAAGTGAAAAACAAAATATAAAATTTTTTATTGACATAAATAAAATAATAGATAGAAAGAAAAATAACACATAATAAATAAATAAGGTCAGGAAATGTACAGGCTTAAGGAGAACACTGATCAGCTTTGCCTCAGAAATGATCAGGCATTTTTAATTTTTATAAGTATTAGCCATAAAGTTGCAATCGTGCTTCATCTATTTCAAATAAAAAAAGAGATTATCAAATTTTTATAGCGACAGAAAACATACCTAAATTGGGACTAACTAAATACTTGCTATATTTATGACAACTTTATTATTATTAAGTTGCACAAGAACTAAAGATGAAAAAAAAAATCTAATAAGAAAATTAAAACAACAAAGTAATGGTCCAATAAAAGCTAGAAATCAGTTTCAGTTTTTAAAAATTTAGATATAAATATTTCCTTCAATTTCAAGATTTTTGTAATTTAAAATTTAATTAATATTATTAGCCTATTTACTGGATGTATTTTTTTTTATACAGTTGTAAATATCAATAAATAAATTAAAAAAAAAAAAAATTAATATTATTGAAACTATAAACATAACGCCCTCATATTTCTAAATTGCAATAAGTTCAAATTCTAAATTTTTGTAAAAATAGGAAAAACTGTAAATTGGAACTATACACATGTTTTACAAAAATATTAATTATCAGAAATGCGTCTGATATAAATTAATGGTCATAAATGCATTAATGTTGATATTTTAAACACGATAATTACCTGAGGCAAAAGATCCGGAAGAACAGAACTAGTTCTTGAACCGGGAGTGCCGAGTTGTCCTTGGGAAGAATCCATTCTATGAAGCTCCCTTCTGTCTTCTCGGCCACCCTATATCGATAAAATAATATTTTGTGATGTGGATAACAGCATCTCACAGAACCTTC
The DNA here is from genome assembly GCA_964056705.1 of Troilus luridus. Taxonomy (NCBI): domain Eukaryota; kingdom Metazoa; phylum Arthropoda; class Insecta; order Hemiptera; family Pentatomidae; genus Troilus; species Troilus luridus. Next base: position 95,133,958 of record OZ057415.1, on the reverse strand, counting down.
ACAAATATTTATAAGAAATGTAGGAAAACTTTAAATTATGTAAGAACCAGAAGAGGGATTCCCGAGGCGTTGATATTAATATTGGTTTCGGTTTTGCAGGTAGTCGCTGGAGAGTTAAGTCACAACAAGTATCAACTTTTTATCCGTTTTCTTAATAATATTCTAGAAAATAACAATAATCCTGAGTTTTAGTAAGAAAAAAGAGTGTAATTATTGGAAATATATATATTTCGGTAATAATTTCATCAAGTAATGAACATTTTTAAGTATAGATGATGATAAAACCTAAACAGTATGTCTAAGTAGGTTCTTTAATCTATATTCAGTCAGTAATAGTTGCAATATAATAAAATAAGTCAGTAGTAAAATCATTTTTATTTTCGAGGATATTAAAAAGGAAGAAACAAATGAAATGTAAAAATTTTCGACCACCTGTGGAACTGATAACCTTAATATTATATTAAATGCTACAATGTTCATACTTCAAATTAAAAAGCTCTATTTTGATTATATATACTTGCATTTTTAACAGCCCTTTTTTATCCCATTATATTATTTTTTAAGAGGTGTTTTTGAATTTAATAGTAGTTTGTGGTTTGGGATAATAAAGAATAAAATTATGACATGACTTAATTAAATAAAAGTCTGAGACTCTATTTTGCTTTATTTAAAAATAAAAACAATATCGGGGAACGGAAATTCAATTCCTAATATGATAAAATAATTAAATCCATTCAAAAAAGTAATAATGAAAAAAAATTTAATAGTCATTATAATTCGGTCTTTGAGGACTTCTAGTTCTCGTTTAGTAATTATTGTTGTTTTGCAAAAGTACCTGGAGTGAATCAAAACCAATATCAAAACAAACTATCTTAACACATTTAATACATGAATGAATTTGATAGGTTTCGGTATTTTTTTAAATAACTAATCCAATAATTAATAATAATATTATTACTATCTAAGTTCATACCCTCCTCCATACTTGTAACCTAGGTTACAAGATTTGTTGTGCTCTACAAGTTGGCTATTTATTTATTTATAACTTTGATTATAACTATTACTGTCATAATTAGGATGGAAATAGTTGGGGGTGCAGTCAATGTAAACAACTAATAAGTGAGACTTATTTATTGATAGTACCCACGTTGATGTTTATACTTTTTCTTTTTGTAAACTTTCTGTTTACCTCCTCTTTTATCTTTGTAATTTTTACATGTTCACCTTTCTAAATTTACTCAGTAATATTTTTATTCATATATATATCCCTCACTGTTTTGTTCTAATTTTCTATTACTATACATATAATTTTATATTATTATATTCTTGGTACTGTAATGTAATTTTATAGTTTTGTTGTTTTGTCTGTTTTCTTTCTTAGCCCTGAAGATGACCTACAAAACAAAGTAGGTCCTATCAATAAATAAGTCTCACTTATTAGCTGTTTACATTGACCGCACCCCCAACAATTTCCATCCTAATTAGATCTCCCAGTCAATGATTTTCTCTCTATTAATACTGTCATAATTTCATGTTAACTACTATTTTACATTATTGATATTAATTTATAACTCAGTGTTTTAGTTCAAAATTTAAAAAATACTTTTATTTTATAATTCAAATTATTTTTATGTTTTATCATGTTTTCTCCATTTTTATAAAATTGAAATAACTATTCAATCCGTCCGGAACTGGATTAGTATAATCCTGGGGTAGCTCCCCCCTGTCATAAAAGACGACTAAAAGGGGCACAGAGTTGGGCCGGTGACCCAACCTGTGTAAACTATATCGCTAAAAAACATCCTTAAAATAAACATAGAGAAGGGCAATGAAAGATCGGTCAAAGTGGAGGAGGCCAAGGTCCTCGATGGACCATGGCGCCCTGTGATGATGATGATAAATAATTATTCAATAAAAATATTAGTTCAATGTATTTAAAATACAAAAAAACAGACTGCATTAGTTGGCACAATATTTGAGCAGGGAGTTAAGGTGTCAAGTATTCAACCATTATTTGGATTTCACATGCTGAATAATTTTTTTATCTCTGCAGATTCGAATTTCATTTTTATGGTTTGTTTTCTTAGAGAGTAGGTTATTTAGTTTATATAAATCATAAATTGCCATTATAACTATTAAACGCATCGGGAAAAAGAAAATGTATACAAGTTTGAGAATCCCTCTGAACATTCATTTCTACAAAGTTTTCATTACATTAAATTATCACTTTTTATGTAACATTACCGGATTAGTGTGGATATAGTTGACCATTGATGCAATTTTATGAAGAAATTGGTTAAGGCTGTGATCAATGGAAATAAAACTAATAATCATAGGTGAATATTGAAAAAAAAACTTTACTAGTATGGTATATTTTTGTTTTCATTAACCGCACCCCAACACTTTTTTTTGAAAGATGTAATCATGTATATTATTTAACTAATCTGAATGACTGGATATAGAATATTTAAAGTCAAAGAAAAATTATTTTTAAATTATTTCCTTAAATTAAAAATAAATATGAGTGGCTTAACAAATTATTAGTTATAATTAGAAATAAATCAACAAATCATAACTGTGAGGTGACACATTAGAACAAGCTTTAAGTGCAGCCAACAATGATAACACACACACATATGATGCATTAAAAAAATTAAAAATAAAAACAAAAATCATGCTGATGATGTTTTTTTAAACAATACGTGCAGTGTAGTTAAAATATATTAACGATGTGAGAACACAAAACAAGACAAACAATGAATACCGCCATGCTGACAAAAGCAGTGCCATAATCATCGTTTGGTTCTAAATCCACTTCCAGTTCATGCCAATCTTTATTATCAACTTTTGGGAGAGTTCACATTTACAAGAGCATTCTTTTATCATATTTCTGTATTTTTTTTATTTTTTATATCGATACCAATTATGATAATGTACACATATAACCATGTATGTTCAATATCATGAATGAAAGAGAGATAGACAGAGATAGAGAGAGTGGCTAATTAACTGGTGTCGGTAATTAATTTACTCGACAGGTAAATTATTGCTGGAGTAGCTGAGCTGAGGCGGGGATCTCGGGGCACTCTCGACATGACACGCACACACAGAATACAACTAAAATATGGCCACAAATAATAATTATAGCTTAAAATATATATATATGTTTTTAAAACATGAATACTACAACTAACAATTTGTAAACAAAAAAATTAATTAAATAAAAACATTACATCCCCTATGTAGTCCAGTCAATGCTTAAAAGGGTAGAGGTGTAAACAGAAATAATGAGGCATCCAGTATTGACTTGAAGTAAATTGTTTCGACAAGGTAAAATTATAACATATTATAAGTTCAGGTATATAGGAGGTATATTACGTTTTTCAGTTTTACGTTTATATCTTGTAAAAGTTTATAACATTTTAAATATTAAAAATTGAAGATAATTTGAATTTATACACAGAATGTCTATACTGAATCAAGTGGCAGAGCGACCCAAGATGCTTACAATGGGTAATCAAAGTTAAGCAACGTCGAGTATGGTTAGCACTTGGATAGGTGACCGCACACCAGGGAATAAGTCACGAGGCTCGATTCTATTATGATTGGGGCTCGAGTTCTACTATGATTGGGGCTCGAGTTCTACTATGATTGGGGCTCGAGTTCTACTATAATTGTCTCCTCCCTGTGGGTATGCGAGGCCCATTAGCCTACTAGAGCCAACACAAAAATACCGGGCATAAAAGCGATGACCTTATATACTACGATTAGAAATCGAGTTGAGGTCCACGGTCAGTCTGCTTCGAGGGAAGATATGTAGCTCCTGCTGTGCCAGATTAGAATGCTGTAGAAAATTTAATGTATTTTAATTTTTTACATAATGATTTATGCCAGGACCAACTGTTTTTGAGATATTAAAGAAAAAAAAATTTCCCCACATCTCTATGCATCTGCTCTATATACCAATACTTTTAATATGTTTGCCTCATAAACATTTTAAACAAAGATCTTAAGTCAGTATCGACCGTCTTGTCATTTCCGTCTACATCCCTTTAATTGACTGGTCTAATGACTTCCCATTTCTAAAAAAAAAAATGTGCAAGGTGAAGATTAATTTTTTTAAATTACTTTGTTAGTATCATTAACGTACAAATTTTGATTAATATCACATGATATTAAATTATTCATGTTAATTTAAATAAAAAGTGCATATTAATCATTAAAAAAAAGTCACAAAAGAGAAGGAAAATGCAAGAGAAGGAATCAACCAATATTTATCAATTTTGACATATACCGTAACTTGGAGCTATTTTGCCTCGAGGGAGTTACTTAGGACCTAACTCAAATAAGTTGTGGGAAGGTGGTCTTGTGGTCTATGACCTAGCGCTAGTGCTGCTACCTGTTGTAGTGATTTTGAATTACATTTAAATTGTTACAAGAGGCGAAAATAAAATTAAAAAATTTGTATAAGTCCAAGTAATCACACCTAATGGATCCTAGTAGCCCTAAGTTACGGTACATAATTTAGGATTACAAACAAATAATTCAAAAGGCCTTGCTAAGAAACATAAATACGTACGTAATCAATGGTTGATTCCTCCAAATTCATGTTAGTCAATGCAATTAGCAGAACATATAAACATTTTATACTCTCAGTTCTAACACAAAATATGTTTCTTTTTCCTTAACAAATAAAAAACAAACAACAGAAAAAAAGCAAAAAATTAATACTAAGCTATTTTCTCTTTTATTATTGTAAAAACTCCAAATAATATTTGTTTTGCACCTAGAAGGAAATAGTCAATGAATCAATTATCAAATAGACATTGAATGATTTAACTGTTAAAAAAAAAAATAATTATAAATATATTCTTATTACATTTCAAAACAACTCACATACATTTTGAAAAGATAACATATACGCTTATGATGTTCTAGTTCAAGTACAATACGATGTCACGTATTTTATCAATTGTTTAAATATTTACAACTTCCTCTATTTACTGTCATACATACACAACCGGTACTAACCATTGAAACTCTTCATTTGAAATTGGGAGTTTGAAAACTGATTTTCACGATGTTTTGTCCCATAAACAAAATGATTATTTTAACTTAATACGATCAAATATTTATAATGATCTTGACTGCATCCGATCCAATGGGCAGAATCTAACCAATTGGAATTAATGCTATAAAGCTTTTATTTTCACAGTTTTCTCTTTGTGTACTCACTTCAAAGCTTCAGGCTCAAATCAAGTGCTACGTTTTTATTTTTGACAAAACTGTATCATTAAGCCATTATCATAATTTATTCAATAAATTTTGTTATTAAGGATTTTTATGAGAAATTTTTTTTTACAGGTATAATGGTCCAACCTGCAGACTCATTTTTCATTCAAATCTCAACGTCATAAGGATTTAAAAAAATAATATTAAAATTTTCTTCAGATAACAACAATCATTTTGCACAGAATTCGAATTGAGTTCTTCAAATTTGTAAATTACATGAATTAAAAAAAAAAAAAAGGTTTTAGATTATTAATCTTTTTATTAGTTGGTTTTATTTTTTGATCCCAATGATCAGTATGATTTTTCCAACACCATTGACAGTTTACAAAATTGAGTGATATAATTTATTAGTAAGTTATTTCATAAAATAAATACAATAGAGTGACCAATAAAAAATAGTGGAATCAATATTTCTTTAAGATGAATCATTAAAAGTATTCCGAAACCGAAAACAATTGACTATTTCCTTTTATATATATTACCAAATATTGCTCTAAGTAGCTAAAATTTACTAAGGAAATTTCACTAAAAATTAAACAAATTCATTGCTGACTCATTTCCAAAACAATTCGTGAATGAGATAAATAAATAAATATCACAAATAAAATCTATGAATTAAAAGCCTTGTTAACATATAAGTTGGGTGGATAACATTTACAGGAGAAAATGTGAAACCATAACTATAACAAAAACTTTCATTTAAATAATCAAAAAGAATTAGAAACAAATAAATCAAGATTGATTTAATCATTATGAGAATCACTTAGGCCACTTACATAAATTGGCATAATTCCATACCTTCATTTTATTAATTTTTTAAACCTGTTTAGCGAGATATGATCCGTAGTCCCCATGTCTAACTTAGCAATGTTGTTGAAGAAGTAAGAAGTGTAAACTTTCAAAAATTCCATGACCAGCTTTTTAAGAGTTAAAGTGATAATTTTCCATATTATCTAAATAAAATTAAATAATGATGTTAAAAATGTCATCTCATGTAATACTTAATTGCCAAAAAGATGATTTCATTGATATTAAAAATGTTTAGTTGGACTGTAGTTTTACTATTCCACTTCAAACTACAAAAATTGCAAGAAAAACTCTGACCTCTAAAGTAAACGAAAATATTAACATAAAACAGTCTGTACGCATTACATTAAGTGCTTTAACAATAATCACCCATCCACAGTTTCAATAATTGCATTGAGTTGTGGAAATGCCATTGTTTTTTCCTTAGATACTCTTATACAGAAATACTGGTATACTTTTCTTTATTTATTTAGTTTTATTCATCAATTTTATTAAATCAGAAGGTAAAGTTATGAGATGACTAATTTTTTAGCTCTATGTAACAGTCAAGTCTTTAACAAAAACCTTATTCCGATAACTATATATAAAAACAAAACCGCCTTAAGATAAGCCCAAAATATGTCCATACAGCAATACCTAATATAACTTTTGAGTTCTTATTACTTAGAAAAAATAAATCGGAGTATATATATATGTTAGAGAAGAAATTGGTTGACTGTAAGTACTAATGGAGGATGGAAATCGTTGGGGGTGCAGTCAAAAATTTACACAATAAATAAGTGGAAACTTATTATTTTTTATGTGTGCCAACGTTTCGACCTACTTTGTAGGTCATCTTCAGGGCCAATAGGAGTGGCTACTCGGTGCAAAAAGTAACTCAATGTTAATAACTAGTCAATAGAGTTACTTTTTGCACCGAGTAGCCACTCCTATTGGCCTTGAAGATGACCTACAAAGTAGATCGAAACGTTGGCACACATAAAAACTAATAACTTTCCACTTATTTATTGTGTAAATTTTTGACTGCACCCCCAAATATTTCCATCCTCCATTATACATATATATTTTTATTATTTTTTTTTTAATAGGTGAATAGTTATGTTCATTTTTAAAGAAATAAATAATCTGTCCTTATAAAACATTAATGGAGAGATATTTTCTTAAAGGTTGTAAAAACTTAAATTTTAGTTAAAGTGGCTGCGATAACTTATTTTTATCAGGAAGAGGTTCTGATGACTAAAAATGTTAAGAACCACAGTAATAAAAGATATTAAATTAAAAGGCCAGAAAAACTATGGATATATTAGGGCACATATTAATTATTTCCCAAAAAAATCTTCTAACCAATATGACTGGATTTTTTAAATATGTTAAAACTGCAATTAAAGGGCCATTTAATAATAATAACAGATTCTGTTAATAATTAATAACAGATTCAATCATAAAATTAAGTCTGCGACTGAATTTGTCAGATATGAAAACTAAATATTTATCTAACTCACTCCATGCAAGTCTAGCTATAAGTTTTACCATTGATTTTCATTATAACAACTAATATGATTTTGATATTAATCAAATGATGCACACTAAAACATATCTAATAGGTCTCACCTCGAGAACAAGGCTACCCTTAACAAGAGAATAAAATACTCCACCTTAAAAAAATGCCATTTAATTTAAAGCACAAACAAACTTATTAAGCAACCAATACCATAATGTTTCAAAAACAAACAGCACATAAAACCATAACAGTACATATTTAAATGTACAAATAACTGAAACGTATAAATGAACCAATTCCATACCAAACAAAACTCTGCTTCAGATTAAGACATAAATGTATTTTTAATTAAAAAAGCAAATCGTTGATACCAAAACTCGTTTCACATTTTACAATAAATGTTATCCATACAACCACATCATAATCCCATACATGAGCGGAAAAAAAAAATTAACAAAGTATACATAAGAAAAATTAGCATAAGAATAAAGAGGAGAATAGATGCAATGAACTGCCGTTCGCCAGTCGAAGACTCACCTTGAAAGTGTTACTCTTGTCATGGGATATTCTCCTCTTTCCTTCTTGGCGGAGAACGATATCTCCCTCAGTTCTCTGCCTCCGGGGGCGGACAGGACCAGTTAATACAGGTTCTCCGTTAGCCGACTTCAAGCCAGCTACTTCGGAACCCCGCCTCAAGCTCTCTTCAATACTCTTTTCTTCGAGAAACACGGCCGAATGCCTCGCCGGAAAGAAATCCGAATTTTCTCTTCTCAACCTGAATATTCTCGATAGTTCGGAACCGTTCCTTCTATGAGCCACCCTCTCAGAAACGGAATCTTCTTTCTTTTTATCATCTTTCCCTTTAGAGGTATCCGGAGATGTGTCGGAAGTATTTGTGCCTCTCAGGCGCTCGATTTTCTCATTGAAATTAGATAGTAACTTTGACAAATCCCAATCATTGAGTAAAGATGTTTCTTCAGAGTCTGATGCACGTTTTGACTTCTCTTGAGTCCTCTATTCCGCATTTAATGGCATTAGATTCAAGTGGGTTCAGTCACAAGAACAGAAATATCCATCCAAAAAAAGAACAAAAATAAATCAGTCAAGAAAGTTAAACCACATGATTATAAAAGGTTAATTTTTTTCTAAAAAAAATATATATATATATATAAATATATATCATTTTGGCTTTAAATTAATGCCTGTCATAGAATATTTGTAAAAAGATAAAAAAATGTATCAATACACAATCAACAAACACAAAAGTTTTATAGAGGCACTATGAAACATTGATGTTTACAAACAATGCAAATGAACGATTAAAACACTGATAGCATTCTTAAAAACCATAAAGCTCATCATTCCATATGAATTTAATAGCTTTAATGTGCAGCATTGTTTATCATTTACTGTGCTACACATTTAAAGTAACAACTATAAGATAAAGAAAACAATACACAATCTGCTCCTGATAAATTTCATTATTTACTAAGTGCATTGCCCGACTTGTGCTCTTAATAGGAATTACGAGAGAATTTAGGCAAAAAATTGTTTGTAACATATAGGCTCACCCGTCGCATCACTAAGGTCCTGTCTCCGCTCTCCTCTTCATCCGGCGTCGGTGGCAGCGGTCTGTTCGGAGCTCCTCCAGAAGAAGATGGGCCTAAAAAACAATAACAATCTTAGAAATATTGAATTTATGAAAAAATAAACTAAATTTAAAACATTCTTTGCTGTTTGCAAGGTGCATAGCAAGATATAAATAAAAAATATTATAACTTGAAAGATAACCAGGAATCATAATAACTAACTTATTAATATGTTTTAAATTCTTTACTTAATACAATGTTGACATCATATGTATTCATATAATACAATATTTATTTAAGTACTAGTTCAGAAGAGAGAAAAAACATAAAACAGATCAAAAATAAAAAAATTTAATTAACTTTGCGTGGAGAGTTAAAAAAAACTTCACATACATTAATTCAAATATAAATTACTATACTTATATTCCAAGCTGAATGTAAAAAAAGAGTTAAGAAGCAATGAAGAGAGTTAATGAAAATTTATATCTTCTAAATACTATCAATTTTTATATATGCAAATATTAATAATAATATGTATTGTAAAACTAAAAATGAACAATATAATTGGAATAATGATAAAAAGTAATTGGACATACCTTTGACTTCATGAAGTATTGACTGGGAATCCGCAGGTCTGTAAGGAGAGAATTCAGGCCTAGTGAGTGTGCATGAAGAAATATAATTTATATAATTAGTCTTATTAATATATACCATTCCTTACAAGCATTCATTTTTTTTTTAAATGGCTTTTACGACATAAAAAAATATAAAGATGTAATTTTTTAATTAAAGTAAGAAACCAAAGACACTTATCGGTTTCTCAAATCATCATTTTGGTTTTGAGTAGGAGGAAAAGCATATTGTGCCCAACACCATACTGTATCCATCACCATTGAAACATTGGCATTAAAATCAAAGAATGAATATTTTATGTATCTATACAATTTAGAGTTTAAACTTTACATATTTATTCATGCATATTATTGTCAAAAATTCAAATTTCCAATGACTACTCTGTTGTTATGAGATTTTTTTCATTAATATACATAATAAAAATTATATTTAAATAACAAATTGTTTAGTTTTACACAAAAAAAAAATTAAATTTTATTACCAATGTTTTAGCAGAGATTTTATTGTAAACGTTTTAACGGTATTGGACACAAAGGCTTGTCCCCTATATAAGTACTGAGACTCTTGACGATCTTACCTTAATATTTTTGTAAATTTATTTATTGAAATTTAGAAATTTATGACAAAATTGGTATCAGTAAATGTTACCTTAATGAAATAAAAATTTAAAACAGTCCACTTAGACAAATAAATATTTTATTTTATAGTAATATTAAAACTGATCAAAGTTTAAAATTTTATGAAGTTTTAAAATAAGAATCAATATGAATGTATGAGCGATCGACTAGTTTCTGCTGATAACATACATAATAAACGTCCGTTAAATGGAATCATTCTGGCAAAGCAGATTAGATGAAATTAATCATAGTAACTAATAATAAAACATAAAAAATAAGTATAAGTAATAAAATGAAGAATCCTCTAAAGAGGCAAAAGTAGCTTACAGAGGTTTCGGCGGATCAGAAGCCAGTAATGTACCATCATTGCCTTGGCGGCTACCGCTTCCTCCCACCACCTCGTCTTCTTCCTCTTCAGTATCCGAGTCGGATTCGATCACTCCCGTAGTTGGAGGTTTGGGTGCACCATTCTGCCTCCTTCGTTCACCAAAATCGGATAACTGAGCGGCAAGCATATCCAAATCCTAAGAAAAAGAAGTCTAATTAACTCCCTTGCTAAACTAACTAAGATTGAAGTGAGTATATATTTATCGAGGCATTATCAGGTAACGATAATTTTTTATAACCTCAATTCTTACCTCCGGTCTTTTATTAGACGGCAGCTAAGCAGTGAAGAGTGACAACATGAAAAAAAAATAAAGAAAAAAAATACTGATAAAAACACATAAAATAAAGGATGTTTTAAATAAAAATAAAACAAATTAAAAATCAAACAATAAAACTTATCAAAACATAAAAAATTATCAAGAGAATTTATAATAAATAAAAGAATTTGATGGAGCTGTGGGTGCTAAAGGGCTATAAGTCCAGGTAATGTAATCTTGCTCTCTCATGTAGTGTAAAAAATAAAAAACATTATAGAAACAATATTTGGAAATCATAGAGAAACAGAAGCTGCAATTTTTGGCGTACCAAAGTTTATGAAATCTCTCTACAGAGATGAAGGGAATATGGCTCAATCTGATAAGCTTCCTGAGAGGCCGCAAAAGATTAGATACTATAAATTAAATTAAATTAATTCAGATATGTGTATTAAAAAATTGGAGGGAGAAATGTTAAAACATTAAAACAAGCCAGTGGGCCAGTGGTACAGTGGTACAGTGGTTAGCACAACCTAATATGCCCAAGATCGGGGTCTCCCAGCCCGCCTGGTTACAGGGATTTAAAAATTCTTTGAAATGGTGAAAGGAAGTAAAATAATAGTGCCGAGCCTGTGTAGTCGTTAAACATCTCTATCCTAATTATAACTGGTTAGCCAAAATTTAGGACTCCCACTGTAGTATTGTCCGATTAGCCATAGCAGAATAATAAAGTTACGTAATAACAAAACAAACAAACGTAAAGAAACATTAATAGCTACGGATTAACAATAAGCCTTGAAAAACTGGTGATGTTTGATACCAACAAATGTGAAAGGAATATTGGCTTAATACTTTCCTACATTAAAACCCTGATGGACCTTGAATTGACAAGATTGATTCAACATTATCCTTTTGCTTCAATTCATCAAGAATTTGCCGGTCTGTTCACTTTATTAAGTTATATGATAATAATGTGGCGTGGCAATATCATAATTCAATTAAGTTATATGACAAAAATGTGGTGTGGCAATATCATAATTCAATCCAATAACTTTGTATATCAAATACCAATCATATTATTTTTTTTTTTTCAACTACAGAAATATTCTTCAATTATTTTTACAATAACATTAACAACAAAATAATTCTTGAGGACCCTCACCATAGGTTTGAAGACATGAGAATTCCTCTGCTGATTAGGTAGGGGTTGGTGCTGAGAGGATGGCTTTTGCTGCCGATCTTCTCGTGGAGGAAGTGGAAGAGGTCTCGAAGGTGGATGAGGTTCAGGAACAACTGGATCAACAGTTCAGATACAGTTAGTTAAATGCAACTAGAAAATTAAACTGATTAATTGAAATACAATATTAAGTTATAATGTTCAATGGAACCAATATGAAAAATCAAGTTATTAATAAATGAGATTTTTATTCTATTTTAGATTTATATGACTAGTTTTTTTTTGTTGTTTTTTTTTTTAATATTTAGCATTAAAATAAATATATTAGATAACCCTGGTATTTTCACAATTATATTCTAGGAGTTATGAAATAAAAATAGCATGTACTCCCAACCCTTCCCACAAAACCAGTATAGTGATAGTCTCAATATTTTATGCATAAAAAATAATTTAATTCATTGTTACTATATCAGATTATTTAAGGCAGTTTACAGTAATTTCCTTAAGTACATCTCTTTTATTTTTTACATTTCCAGCTTTTTAATTTTATAATCAATACATAATTTGTAAACTAAATATTCAATGTCATTTACAGATCGTTTGTTTTAAATTTCAACCTATTAACTTTTTTTAAGAAAATAAGAATAATTGGTGTTTTCTGTTATACTAGTTTCTTTAAGGAGAATGTATTTATTATTATCAATTTTTTTCCACAACCCGATCCCTAATACACCTTCCCAGCAACATCTCATGTCCATCCAACTTCCTCTAAGTAGGAAAATTGTATGGAGCTAAAATGTATTTGACAGAAGTAGAATGTATTAGGCGACAAAAAATGTTAGAAAGAATAATTTATACAGTGTGATTAATAATTATAAATCAAATTTCATCATATTTTTTTTAGCTAACCTTATTAATATAATTTAATTCATTTATTTTTCAGTTTGAGTGTTTTTGCTATAACAGTAACAATGCATGAAAGACAATTCACATTAGGGCTAATTTGTTCCATACTTAAAAAACATATGCCGAATTTTCAAGATTTTTTTTTAAAATAAGGTGTCTGAAAGATACCAACATATATCAAGGAATCATAGAATTAACTTATTTATTCTACATGAGAATTAATATTGTTCGGATTTCGAATTAGTCTTAACTGCTGTACAACTTTTTAACATTCCTTATAATAATTAATAGTAAACATAAGAACACAATACAGCAAAGACAATATATAATAATGAGAAAGATATCTAACCAATAAGACGCTGTGGTATCGCAGCTCGGGAGGGCGGCCCTGGTTCTGGTATTTCTTCTTTCTCCTTGGCCCCTTTTCCTTCTTTGGTTGGTGGGGGTTCACCCTGCCCCAGTGTCCGCCCTTCTTGAATTTGTTGGAAATTCCTACGTAACGTATTGTCACCGGGTGCTTGGACAATAGAAGAAGGTTCACCGGCGGTCGCCACTTCCTCTTCTTCATTTTCGCTACCGCTGTACCTATATTCTTCCCTTTCTAAAATTAAAAAAAAAGAAAAATTATTAATATTATATGTATAAATAATTAAATAATTTCATTAATATATTTTTATATCATCATAAAAACTAAAGAAACCTTTCTCCTGCTTCCTCTTCTTACACCTGTCAATGTGGTCCTTGAGTTGTATACGAACCTGCCTTTCAGTCGGTTGGTCTCTAATAAACGGGTGTTTTAATAGCTGTTCAGTATAAGGCCTTTGGTGGTAATCTTTAACCAGCACGGTCTCTATGAAACCTGTAATAGATTGAACGAAATATATCAGAAAACATAAATATTATTAGAAATCCTACTAAATTGTTTAATTATTTTCTAATGCTTTTATTCTTCAAGGAAGAGGAGTGGCTCAGTGGTAGAGTACTGAGTTCCCATGCCGGAAATCCTGGTTCAATTACCGCTGCAGGCCATGATTTTTATTTAGTCTGTTTGCAGCGGGGGATGGATCATATAGGATCTAGGACCCTCGTGGGGCCCACCCAGCCTCTATAAAATATTATAAAAATAGGGTACCCAAAATAAGGAGGAAAAATCTGGCGGTCGAGCGTGACCTAGGACAAGTCACCTCCTTGCGGTACCGTTGTCCATGAAACAGTACAGTCTCTACCATGTACTGAAACCCAGACCCTTCATGGGTTGTAGTGGTACAGGTTTTCTTTTTTTTTTATTATTCAAACTAATGAACAGTAATAATGGTTAAACAGGAAACAAAATATTATAATAAATCTATAATTGAAGGCTAAGGCAATTTAAAGAACAAAAAATGTAAAACACCAATATTTAACATTTTTTGTTAAATAAATATTTTTTTACCAGGCTTTTATCTAAAAGAAAAACCAAGTTCCTCAGAAGGTCCCAATGACAAAAATAAAAGACAACAAGAAGTAAAGGGAATCCGACTTAAAATTTATAATGATAACTACTGTTATATATGAGTTGATATTACGGCTAACTTAATATGATAATGACTGATATTAAATAAAGGGTGCAGAATCATAACTTCCTTTTTTCAAAACTTAATAATTGCACGAATCATAACATTTTTACTTGTTTTTTATAATATAGACACATGCCTAAAGTTTTGTTTTACATAGTTTTGAAAGATCAAATCAGATAGGTGACGTCCCCAATTTTCAATACACTGAGTAAACCAATTCCTGGTATTTGTCATGACTCTTGCCAGCATAGCCAAGATTGGCAATTTCTTCCTGGATGTTGGTCTTCAAATCTTGTAGGTAGCTAGGAAGGTTCACATAAACACGGGATTCCAAAAAAATCAATAGGGGACAAATCGGGAGAGCGGGTGGGCCAGTCCAAATTGGCCCTAATTAAGATGAGGCGCTCTGGGAAGTGTTACCTCAAAACAGCCAACGATGATAGCATGGCAAAACTTTATAGTCCCACCTTCAAACAAACCACTAGTGCTCTGTTACGACATCTATAGATTGAATGGCATGCATTTAAAAAAAGGAAGTTAGACTGCTGGACCATGTACTTAAATAATTGATTATACATACCATGAAATTTTTTAGACCATTTTTTCGACTTGAGGCGAGGTGGGGGATTTCTTGGAATTAAGAATAGCGCTCTCATCGGATGAAGGTCACATAATGGAGGTTGTGACTCTGCCATCTCGAGAGCAGTGATTCCTGAAAGGATAATGCTTAAATAAGTAAACAAGAAATCATAATGAAAATATCTATAAATAAACAAAGAAGTAAATTTATTTGACTGCAGAAATATAATTAAAAAAAAGGTTAAGAGGTATGATCAGTAAAGAAACATAAAAATTAATACATAAAACCATCTTCTCTTTGTTAAACATGAACAATTCATCACTAAAATTAGTTAATACAACATGATAAGATACTTTCAATACCCTTTATCAAGTTAAGAATTACAAACAATCTTATAGATATTCAAACCAGGTTAATGTAGCATAAAGATCAAAATCAGAAGAAAAAAAAAAATATCTTGTCTAAACATAATTTTAAAAAGTTATATAAAAAAAAATAGTTCTGAATCTCCGCATTAAAAAAAAATTATAATCACCTAAACTCCACAAGTCACTCCTGTTGTCGTACGTGGCATCAGGATTTTCATCGCAAGCTATAACTTCCGGAGCCATCCAATAGGGCGTTCCAATAAAGGTATTTCTTCTCCCGATGGTACGGTCCAGTTGAGCGCTCACGCCAAAATCAACTAAATTAAAATCATTCTTATCAGTAAGCTATCAAATTTCAACAATTTTTTTTTCAAAAAGAAGCTTCACAAGTAATGTAATAATAATTTAGTAATAAGCATAGCAAGAGCAATACAAAGAACCCAAATAGGATCAGTATTTATAAATTTCTATTATTAATAAAATATAATAAATAAGAAGAAACAGCTATCCAGAACTACATCAATGAATCCAGAAATAACTGATCAGATGGACAAAATTACTATCAATTTATTTGACAACAATATTATATTTTGCACAACAGAAGGTAAGAGGATTATACCTTAGGCTAAAAATAATTATTTTAGCACAAACTATATATAATATTTATGATAGCAATAAATAAATTAAAGAATACAATATAACAAAAGGTATAGTAAACCTGAAGGTTCTACGCCGATACTACTAATCACTGTTTATACAACTGGATCCACGGATTAATGCCCGAACCCAAATTAGTGATTAAACCCCTAAAACACCTATATCTCGGTCTATCCCATTCACATATTTAGCTAGAATTAACTTTTTAGTAAAACCGAAAATAAGAATAAGAATAATTTAAATCTAAAGAATTAATTGGAAATAAATAATCCCTCTAAAATATCAAGAACATTAAATAATTTAATTTTGACTCCTTTTTCCAAAAAAAGAAATTAACTATTTAAATAAAATATATTAAAAATTCTTGATTGGATTCAACTGACATGGAATTTCGTTAACATAATTTTTTTTTCAAAAACACATTAATAATTCACTGATAATTTACAAAGTTATTAACAATTGTTAATTACTTTACATAAGTTACTATCACCTAAGTTAATGTCTTGTCTTACTCAGTATCAAAGACAAATTAACTAATATCGAGCAAAATCTGATAATAAAACTTCACATGGAATGTTATAAGAATTTAAAAAACTTTTTTTACTACTTCAATGATACAAATGATTTGGTTGAATATTGCTGAAAAGCATAACTATTAATAGAAAGGACAATTCAATTTCCTGATGAAGATTAATAAATTGCAAGTAATTTAACATTTAAAAATAACATTTTTTATTTTAAAATAATCAAAATAAAAAAATTACCTAATTTCACTTCAGCATTATCAGTTAACAGTACGTTCTGCCCTTTGATATCCCTGTGAATGACCTTATTCGAGTGAAGATATGAAAGACCTCGGAGAATTTCACGACAAATATATGCTATCCATTCTTCCTTAAGGGATTGGCCTTTAGTCGATTTGACGAGGTCGGTGACAGATCCTGCCCCGCAATATTCCATAACGAGCCATAACTGGTCATCTTTTCCTGGTGCACTCTTTTTAATGAATGCACCATAATACGTTGCAATATTTCTATGATTAGAATACTGAAAAAAAATTGAAGAAGAAATCATATTAATAAAAATACTTAAAATATTATAAACAGAAAAAAAAGATTATAAATACATATCATATTATAATAAACTTTATAATTTACTTAAATGTATACAACTTGAAGTACTTATCAATTTGGCATCATAGATTAAAGTTACAATTAAAAAAAAGTTTTGAGTTAACAATATTATCCAATCAAGAAGCACATTTTGTATACACCTATTATGGAAATGTTCAATATGTTTTTTAACATGAAGGTATTTAAAATGGTATAGAACTTCAATTTGTAAATTTTTAACATTTTCCTATTAGGGGTGGGATGGGTAATTTGAAAGATAAACCCTGTATAAACAGAATTAATATATATAACAGAATATGAGGAAGAAAATGGTCCGGGTGGAGGTCAAAAAAATTTCTCTCAAGTAGGAAGAATTGTTTATAATATATATAAACAGAATATGTTATAGCTCAAAAAAATTAACAGATGAACAATTAAAAATTAATTATTCCAACAAATTCGGCAGGTGTGTATACCTGGGTTATAGATGAAGTGCGGTCAGCACAGAGTTCTTATCACCTTAATCTAGGTATTAATAATTCTAGAAATCCCAAATCCCGCTTTGAGAAAACACTGATATACTGTTGACAACGCACTGTGCTTATTTCTAAATTTGTCCACAGCTTAGGAAACCAGAGGATTGTGATACCACATTAGGAATTTTTGCATAACCCTTTGTCCATTCCCTACGCTAAATGTTTCAAGATACAAGTCTGATTGCAAACAACAAGCAGGTTTAAAACAAAAATTAATTTGAACGTAGTAATCACCTTTTTTAGAACATTTATTTCAAGCTTTATCTCTTCTTCTTCGTCCTAAAATCGTAAAAAAAAATTGATTAAAATTATGATTATAAAATAAACCAATTTTAAAATTTGATTTAAACAATGAAGTTTCACACACACAAAAAAAAAACCAATAAAAAAGAAACAAAAATTGATCAAAGCAAATCAAAACTTACTTCTGTAACATCCATAACTTTAATAGCAGCAAGTTGCCCAGTTTTTGTGTGGCGCCCCTGAAAACATTAGTAATTAAGTAAATATTTAGATCATTTTAAACAAACATTAATCATAACTACAATTATACCATATTTGTTTTTAACAGGATAATTATAAATTATATTAGACTTATTATTATTACTACAAAAAGAGATGGGAAACACTTCCTTATAACTCAGCTTTAATGGACGAACCTTAAGATAAATTCATCTAGATTTCCAATAGGAACTTTATACATAATTATTCTGTTACCAGCTGAGGACAGACCGTGACTATTGGGGTCTATCTAGCTTCTATAAAATGGGTACTTTCTTTTACATGAGGGGAAAAACTGCCAGGTGAGTGTGTTATCGACCCATGAGTCATGGCTTAGAGACAGTATAGCTTCTAACATTTTCTGAATCCAATTCCTTTCATGAGCAAGTGGTACACTTTTCTTTTTAATTTGTATTTCAAAAACACAAATGAGCCATCAGTCAGAGTAAGGGAAATGTATTAAAGTGGGCATTCATGCTATTTTATGAATGTATGATCAATGAATAGTTTTACTAAGATACTAATGAAGGTTTTAATTTGTATTTCAAAAACACAAATGAGCCATCAGTCAGAGTAAGGGAAATGTATTAAAGTGGGCATTCATGCTATTTTATGAATGTATGATCAATGAATAGTTTTACTAAGATACTAATGAAGGTTTTGAACATTAGAGTAAACAGTATACCAGACCTACCCCTTATCTTTATCATCCACAATCAGCCCTTGGTCTAAAATAAGACTTCTTTATTTCAAATGTTCCTAACTTTCGTAAGTTCGTAACATAACAATATGCAACTAACGAAAATTTGTCAAAAATCCAATTGACTTATTATACAAACAAAGTTGACTTTGTTTATTTTATCTCCTACTTATAACAAAAAAACTAAAATATAAACTCTATCAATGGTTGCAAGTGATAACAATTGTTTTACCTTTTTTTATATTAAATCACTCAACTTTGGTTTAGTTATGTTTCACTAGATTTTGGTTAAATCAATTACATATCAGCCTGTCATTATGTTCTATCCATTTCTTTAAGGTTAGTATTGTTACTTTATTTCAGATCTGTCAGAAATTTGGATTGACTACTTAATTTTAATTCTACTTTAGAACCTCTATTTTTTGTCTTTTCAGATTTAGAGTCTTAGCTTAGTAACTGCTTCTTTGTTTCCTTAAATCAATTGGATATTATCTTTTTGTTATAGAAATAAAAATAATTTTAGTCAGTTTATTTAGGTTCATTCTAAGAATGGGTCCATAAAAGGGAATTCTTCTGTGCCTCATTGTTTTTTTTTATAAAGGATTTCGTTTCTGATATGAATCAGTTTATTGTTATGGACTCTAGGATTTAATATACATTTTTTAAATCTTATTTTCTTTGATGATGCACTGTGTGTTTTTTGCATAAAGGGATTACTGTCTAATAGTGTATTACTTTCCATATCCCTTGAGATGACTGTTGGTTATTGGTGTTCTTTATAAGTTGGAAGGCCAATGCAACCCTATTTTGAAGATTTTTTCTGCTCACGGATGATTGTGAGAGTATGTTCACTGGTTTCTACCTAAGACTTGGGTAATGGGACAATATCATCTGCAAAAACTAAGCAATGGACTTTGATGCTTTTGTATTTGTTTCTAGTTGAATTCCTCTGTGAATAATCATGTTCCACTCCTTGACTACTTTTTAAAGGGCCAACTTCAGTTAGAAAGCAGTAAGAAGAATCTGCCTCCACGCTTTACAACATTTTTTTTGTATCAAAAGGGTCTCCTATGACTTTAAATTTGGAGAATATATTTGGTTAGTTTCTTCTATAAGATTTGTGATTTTGTTTAATAGTTTCTCTTGATAAAGAAATAAGGGATTCATGGTCAACTGAACCGTAAGCTTTTTGTTACTGAATATCACTTCATCTGAAAAACACTTTAGAAATTCGAATAACATGTGTATCCAATTTAATAGGAGTGAACAACATAGCTTACATTTATATTTAACAGGTTATTTTGTTATATAGGGGTCATTCTAAATTAAATATGGGTAAAACCATGAGTATAGTAAAAACAATTGTGCTGATTTATTATAAGGTGCATGTTAAGATTTTATCTTTCCTTCTGTCATTGTCGCAGACATATGCCACATGCCAAAAAAACAAACGCAAATCATTTTTAATGACAGTACTGCCTTATGCAATGACATTAGGCGTACGAATTATACTATATTACTGTACTGAGTGTAACACAGTTACAGGGGTGAGTGCCTTCATGCTCACTTCCATATCCCCACAGACTACTCCATTTAGTTATCTACTCTTTGGTCCTAATATGTCCATTCATTTAGTAAATTTAAAAGTTTTTTTAAGATTGCTTTTTTGAATAGCCCTACAGTTAAATGACATGTCAGTGAAAATTCTTCAATCAAGTTTTTAGTCATTTACTCATGGATATAAATTAATATCAAACTTCTTCAAATATTCTTCAGAATGACTTAGGCTTTAATTAGTTATACCTCAAATAAAAATTTTTATAAAAAAAAATAAATATATATATAAAAATAAAAATAAACTTAATTTCAAATTTCTAAAAACAAACTTCTATTAAAAAGGTAATTTTTTTAATTTATGAAATGCTCAAAATGATTTATCTAACCCTAAATTATGAGCTATCAATAATAGACTGTAATCAGAACAAAATTAATTTTCCAAAGACCCAATACATAAACAGTCTGGGTGTGTCCCAGGGGGTCTACCAGCACCAGGTTAGAACCAAAGACCAAAAAAATTACTATCAGCTAGAACCATACTCAGACTCAAGGCAGTAAGTAAGTTACTGCTATAATATCAAAAGCAAAAATAATATCGATAAAATAAAGAATGTTTATAGAAATATACCTGCTAACATGCCAAATTTCCTAACCACCAAACTATTCTTGATTTTAGCTCTAATATAAATAAAACTAGGACATTGAATACATCAATCATTTATCAAAGACAATAACAGAAATCAGAATAAAACTTTAAAATTCCATCAATTAAAATTTATGCTAGTCCCAAATTTAAATCGAATATCAGGACAAATTATATCATTAATTCAATGTTACTAAAATAACTCGATTTAAATTTTAAACTAAACAATAAATTTTAATAAGAGCCAAGGTTATATTTATATTTGCTCATGAGATATTTAAAATACTATTTATTAAATAGAACTAATGGGGAATCCAATTTCTCATATATATTCTGATAGAGCATACCTTAAATAGTTATAAAAACAAATAATATAATATATATATATATATATATATATATATATATATATATATATATATATATATATATATATATATAATTAAGATACTGTGAGGGGTAAAATTAAAAAACAAAATGTGGTGCTCTTGCTCAAAACGGAGAAGATTTCAAAATTCAGAAGAAAATAGAAGTAATTAAACATTTAAAAAATAAACAATTAGATTTAATGGAGATCTTGGAATGTTCAATCAATGTATATGATTAACTAATAGATAGCTTTTATAATACTTTACATCAATAAATTGAAAAGAATAATAATAAAGGGTGTGTACTCAATGATCAGTTTGGAATAAATATAAATCAACATAAATGGTTATAAATAAATATTTGCTATTACTAAGAGCAAAAAAAGTGATCATTTTTAAATGAATAAACCTTGACAAGTAAGATATTAATCTAAAGAAAAATAAATACTTCATTTCAAAATTATTTTAAAATTAATAGTTAGGCTGTTATATTATTATATTAATTGTTTATAAATTCTAGGACTTCCCAACAAAGTGACAAAATAAACAATAATATTTATAATTTCAATAATAAACACTAAAGGTAATATCTATATTTATTATTATAATTATTCAGGTCCCACAATAATAAAAATGAGATAACCACTATTATTTTAATGTTATCAATATTTAAGAGTCTATTTTAAGACCTGAAGCAGTAATTCATTGATGCATCAATTAATACTGAAAAATGAAATTCAGTGGGAATGACCTCAGAACTCTGACAATGGATTGCTTCCTAAATGTAAACACTTAGTGAACTTACTATTCATACAATGCAATTTCAAATTAAAGGACAGTTTTTAAATTATTTCTTCATAATTAGTTATCATTATTTTTTGTAAATATATTTCAATAGCAATTTAGTATATAATATTCAAAATATCATCAAATAATCAATTAATCATATTACAAGTCAACAAATCATTGACACAGAAACCATTTAAATGACTGATAATATGACCCAAGATAGTAAGATTCAATATATTAGTAATCAAAGAATTAAAACACAAGTCATCCTTATATCGTAAGGAAAGTATTCGAACTAAACAGGATATTACAGTAGTTCCATTGTCATTCTGAGAAAAATGATTACTACAAGGAGAATACTACATTACAATATTCATACATCAAAATTTAAACTTACTTTATAAACTTGGCCGTAAGTTCCATTTCCAACAACTTCTATTAACTCAAATATTCCAGCTGGTTCCTACAATAGAAAATTAGGATATTTAATACTTATAAGACACCCAATTGTACTAAAATAATAGATGGTTCAATTAATAATTAAGTAATACAAAACAGATCAAAGCACTAAGAGTAATAATATATCATGGATATTTATAATTGAAGGTATACATGGTTACATATATGTATACACCTATCGGTATGTCAAATATATGGCAGATATCATAAGTAATAATATAATCGCTGGAAGTTAAAAAGTAACAAGTAGTGTACAAAAAACTGTTGAATATCTTTCCAGTTTATAAAATATGAAGTTTCATCAGTTCTTTAAATTAAAATCACAGAATATAAAATTTTAGGAGCTGAACGCTTCAGCTTGAAAAACTATATATAATTATACCTAATAAAGATTACTGAAAAATCAAACAGTGAACAGAACAAATAAATACATAAAACATAAACAACACATTGGGGGAAGTCGAAACAAAGGATCAATTTAGGGCGAGGATCCCAGACCGAACTTATTCTATTTGACGGGAATAACAAGCAATCGTTAAATAATATTAAAAAGGTACTTACTTTCAATGCATTTAAATCTATATCGTCTAATGAACAATTTACAGTCGGGGCTAAATTGTGCGCCATCTTGAAATTCTTTCTAACAATTCTAAGTTATAACTTTATAATCCATTTAATAACTACACAAAACTTATAAAACATTGATATAGATGTTTGGGGTGACTGTTAAACCCTTTGCTCATGTGCTATCTGCTTATCAAGCACATATTACGCTAGAGTTTCAGCACATGACACTGTTTCGCCAAAGCCGTCCACACCTACTTATCAACTACTTTCGATGACGTCATGCGAAATTCACTGCTCGTTAAATTCTTCCATTTAAAAAAGTTTTTTTTTTTTGTTTGGAGAACGAAAAATTTTTAACTGCCCCAATTACGGCGAAATTAGATAAACGCAACGAAAGCGGACAGATATATTTCTTGAAATAAGTGGTAAAGGTTAGTTGTATAACATGGGATATAGAGTGATAAGTTCCGGATATTGGGTGAGTAATTAATGTCACATAAAATTAGTGTTTATCATTTAGTAGATACATCTAAGAAAATATTTTGGCCGTAAAACATTATATAATTTTTAATAAGATGGACAACACCCTGTTAATTCTGTTCTTTGTATTTTAATATCTAGTAGAAGGTGGTTTTAAAATATGCAGGGAAATACTATTACTCATATTTTATTCTATTCATCCCTATGAAGTCTGAGAGAGGGGGGGGGGTTAGTTACGAAATTTAAAAAATGTGTAATTTGAGAACATATAGAAATAAGTGTGTAAAAGATTATACCTACCCTATATTCTATCATCAAGAAAAAAAATGTACAATAATAAATAATTGGTAACAATTCATATTACCAAACTTAAAATCTGCATTTAGCCCAAATATCAGTGTGACAACCCTGGCTGGAGAGGAATGACAAAATGGGAGTGGAATAATGAAAATGGTAGTAAATTATTAATGTCTTTGAGCTAGCCCACTTTGGATACTATTACACGAGGTAAAATTCAGTTTAATTATTGAATTAGATATGTTATTATGAATTAGATACCTGTTTTAGGGATAAAATTATTTCCCTCAACCATCTGCTAATAAAAATGGGTATTTTTTCTAACTCTTACGAATGAGGCGTCTCATTCCAAACCCCGGTAAATCCAATTTTTCCAAAATCAAATCTTATTTTTTCCAAATAATGAAAATATTAACTGAAATATTTCAAATAATGTAAATATATTTACTGTTATGCCATTGAACAGTGTATTAAATATATTAATTTGGTTTGTCTATTTTTAAATACTTGGAATAAATTAAATTTTTCGAGTTTTTTTTGGCTCTTGAAAAATTTTAAAAATGGATTTAACTGGGTTTGGAAGGAGACGCCTCATATATATTTTAAATTAACTTTATTTCATACAAAAATTATTTATTTGTTTTTAGTAACATGCATTTAATAAGTGATTCTTATTAAATAAGTCAACTGTGACATTTCTACTTTTGATGAAAACAAAATATTAAGTTTCCAATTTCATAACTACTTTTCTACATTCTTTTTACGATTTTCATTAGTAACCCAGAGTTTTTCTTAAATCACCACAATGTTAAAAAAATAAACGATGTTTATGTTCAATTAACAATGTACAATGTATCTCCTGTATTATTTAAAATTTTAGGAACATAAATAAAACCACGATTCATATATTTAAAAGTTTTTAAAAAAGTAAGGAAAGAAAAATAATGCTGTATGTTTAACAAGATGGAGTACACTGCTTACTAAACTGTTCACCTACAGTTCACTTCAAAAGATTTTTTTCCTTAACAGCAACCCTTCCATTGATAACGGCTCACTAGTCCAGAAACAAGGGACAATGGAAGCGACTTAATATACGTTTTAGTATATTTTAGAAACGACAAGGATTTTGTAGTATGAAAACTATTTCATTATTATTACAGGTTGTATTATTTCTATGCTAACTGTTGTGCAAGATGATTTGGCAGAGATCATGCTCAACCGCCCGGTTTGTTCTAATTAAGGATACCCACATTACAGAGGCTGAGTGAGCTCCATAAGGGTCATCCAAAGAGGCAGAGTCGTTTCATGTCTTAACAGATAATAATAATTTCTCTGCCAAACCCGGTCTCGAACTCGGGACCTACAGATCAGTAACTCAGTATTGAGCTATCTCACTCCTTAACTCAATAATATTACAAAGTGCACGATAATATAGTTCGTTGTGCAACTATTTTCGTTTGTTCAATTGAGTGTAGTGATTTGAAATAGATGAGAGACCTTCCTTTATGACTCAACCTGTTTTGAAACTGGAAATTTGATTTCTTACTATCGATTTTGTTCCTCACAACTAATTAAAAAATTATAACTACTTGACCTTTTGGACGCACGAGCCCTTTTCTTGTTTATCTTTACTCATTTACTAAACAGTTCATGAAATTGTCTTATCAGAAGTAGTTTTCGTAATCAATTCGATTCGATCGATAAAGGTGTAATTCATGAAAAACATTTGTTAAAAAGACGATTAAACGTGGAATCCTTTAATTTATTTATTTTTTGTAACTAAGCATTAAATGTTGGGTTGACGCGTGATTGATAATTATGATACCCATTATCATTTGTTGTCTTCCAGCCACTGCCACAATCTGCTCGCATTTATTTACATATATATTTGATAAATACAGCGTACAATGTAGTAAAGTGAAAATTAAAAGAAAGCAAAGTCTATATTTTGTTAATGAATAATTGATTTTTTTTTATAATTTGTTATAACTTCTAATATAATCATAGTTGTAGTAAACATATCTTCATTATTGAAAAAAAAAAAAACTGTACCACAACACACGGAGGGCGTTGGCTTCAGTACGTGGAAGAGACTGCTTCCGAGCCAACGGTTGTGCAGGAGGCCAATCACACCCAACAGCCAGTGTATCCACCACTGTTTAAACTGCAATACAATTCGAAATAAGAAAGCCAAATGAACAATTGAAGTTTCTAAAATGGACAATAAAGCCATAAACGTTGGGGGTGAAAGAAGGTAAGAGAATGTAGTACAAATTATCACAGTATAATTTATTCTTGAAAATATGCTAATTAAAAAGTGATTTTTTCCATTTAATAATTGTATTTATTAGATGTTTATCTATTTTTTTAAAAGCAGAAAACATCTCTAAAGGCAAGGAATATACTTTATGTTTTTTTTAGAAATACTGTAATGTTTAATGCCACATCACAGCGGAACGAAATGCAAAATACGTAGGAGAAATGCATGTATTAAACTTTTGAGTAGAAATGTTTATCTATTTTTATCTTATCTAATTTATTCGTAATCCGTTTACTTTTACAGCAGAAAAAATTGCAATCGAACTTAAGAAATGCATTGTGCGAAGTTTACAATTTGCGTTAAATATTACATTTAGTTGTGGTTCAGGATCTAGCCTGTGGTAGTTGAATGCACTGCATCTTTACTACAACTATCTTAATTACATAGTGTTTCAGGGAATTTAATTGACTTGTTATAGTCTATACATAATGTATTATAAGGTGATACAATTTTAAATTCTATGCGAATAAAATTTAGGTAGATTATACATTTTTAACTGATTTTTCTATCTGACGATTTTACATTTAAAAAAAAAAAACCTGTACTGCTACAACCCATGGAGGTTCTTGGGTTCAGTACATGGTAGAGATGAGAATGTAATGTTTCTTGGACAACCATTCAGCAGGCATGTCATTTGTCCTAGATCATGCTCAACCACTAGATTTCCCCCTTAATTTGGGTACTCTTTATTGAGGCTGGGTGAGCCCCAGGAGGGTCCTAGATCCTGATACATCTCCGGGCACTAACAGATTAAGTAAATGTCTGCCAGCGAGCAGGAGTTGAACCTAGGATCTTCCGCACTGCAACTCAGTACTTTACCTTTGAGCCACTCCACTCCTTTTGACTGTACATTAGTTTCATCAAAATCAAATAACTGAATAACAAAAGAATAGTAAATGTGCTAAATCTATTGTAAAGAATAAATAAATTTACTTTTAATACACCATCAATTTTCAGTTTTTGTGCTAGGTTGTTTACAAACTTCCACAAATCATTCTGTCAATCCTGATTACATAGACTCAAATTACCTGGATGTATTTAATTGGAAGTTAGCTTTCGAACTTTTTGACTATCGTAAATATTCTCATTACTTATTTTTTTATGGATAGGTGAGGGGACTAAATAACGAGTTTCCAAATTTTGAAATTGTAATAAATAAATAAATCATATTGGTATTGGCATATACAAAATACAAAGTTGACCGACTAAATCAGAATAATGTTTGCAAATCACTGATCCTTATAATTTTATTCAAAACTATTGACAGCTCATTGAAAATACCATCAATTTAATTAAATTTTATTGATCTTCAATTCGTTTTTAGGATAATCTTTTTTTTTTAATTTTGGTTGGCTCTACAGACCTTGTCCAGCGTTCTCCACCTCTGTCTATCCTGGGCCACTAATTTCCAGCTTGCAACATGCAGCTCCGCTATATACCCCAGGCCATGATCCAAGTAGTGTTATAGAGCCCTTTACAAGCAGTTGCTTACACAGAATCTTGTTTTAGTCGAGATTTAAAAAGATGGCATATTATCATATGTGATCAGAAGTTTCTATAATTTTAAAATACATTTTATGGTGATTAATATTTTTTTCCACTTGCTATTTTATTGTAAATGTATTAATTAATAATATTTGGAAATCATATTTTTATTTTTTTAATAACTTTCAAGTGGCAGGAATGCATGCTCTCTGGCATCGTTCACTGGCCTGAAGTTTTTACAGATTTTTTCTGAGAATTCATAAGACGGATGAGAAAAACTTTGAACAGGGAGACAGTATTAAAGGAGAAAGTAACGGGTGTTGAAGGAATACAGGAATGTTTATCCATAAAACATGTTTAAAAAAGTCATAAAAGCTTTATTTATGACATTAACAATTTTTTTTTACATCTACTTCCCTTTCTTGGCTTTTATTTTCCTCAAATAGAACTCAAGCTCTTTCCCCTCGAGGATATAACCATCAGCTCGTCCACACTGCCCAGGTCGGCTGGCTAAACAAGCTGTCAACATATTTATCGTTAGTTCAACACTTTCAATTAAACAAAAATATATACATAGATATTAACAAGGAAAATAATACTATTGAATGAATGGCTTATTTAAAAGAGTAATAATGAAATTTTTAATAGTGACACCAATCCGCATAAAATAATTAACAAAACCGAAAGGTTATACATTTTATATTTATAAAAAAAGTTGAATCATAAGGCTGATGTAAAATTTAAAAACATGTATAAAATTAACAAGTATATATTTAATATAGATTGATTATTGGACATGAACAGTATCAGAGCGCTGTGGGTGAAAGACTCAACAGATTACTTCAGTCAGGTATTATCATCATTTTAACTGTTCACATCTAGATTAAAAACAAAAATAAAATTGACTAAATTTTATTTAAAAACTACTACTTACCAAGGATACGCCCAGTCTGGAATTGTTCTTCTAATGCAGGTTCGACCTTAGCTAATTTCTGCCTTGCCTTGTACCTGTTCTCTGTTTTCCTAGACCTCTTCTTGTAGAGTACGGCTTCCTCCGCTTCAGACTAAATGGACAATAAATAAGAAAAAAATGTTAAAATTGTAAAAAAACAGACAGCATGATCAAGCAAAAAATACATAGCAAGCATCTCAGAGCGCTGTGGAATATGAAATATCATCATTGAGATACAGAACAGCTTTATCATCATATTTGCTTTAATAAAAGTAAAGTAAAGATTATTACAGAATAAACGGAATGAACCAAAATTAATTTGTGTTCAAAATAATTGTACTAATTGAGGTAGAGAAGGATATTGAAAATGGATTAATGCAAAAATATTGCACACATGTTCTCATTCTAAATTATCTTTGAAGACTATGAACAACTTAAATGACCACAGAATTGCTGATGTCAAATGACCATAAAAATGACATTTTATTAAATTTAATATTGACAGACTAAAAACTACCGTAGAAAGAAAACCGTATAATTAATTTGATGATCTTTGAATTTGAATACATAAAATCTACCAAATCCATATTTGATTCATTCTTTAAACAGACCATTTATTGGTCTTTAAGCAGTTTAAGAAACCACATAATTATAAAACAATATGATTTCAATTATTAATGAAGACTTAAAAACTCATCTGGAGTGCTGCAGAAAAAAATCTGCATTTTGTAAAATTGATTGATATCTATTTTTAACATCTATATACCATCCATAGGAAAAGAGAGCGAAACTGTTTCAGAACAAATAAACCCAGGAGTGTAATAGATCATGGCCATGATAGAGCAACAACATGCAATACCTTCATAAAGGTCCCCAATTTATAGTGAGATCAATAAAGATAAAATTGGCACTGGTCTCGAGATAGGATGCAACCAATAAATAATAAAGGAATCTAGATATCAATTGTTGAAATGGTCATCAGTTTCTATTCTTATCACTTTAGGTTAACCAAAAATAACTTCTGATCAACCATCAAATGACACGCATGAAAAAAAGTATCATCATGTGACCATTTTACTTTCTGTTTGCTAAATAACTCGAAGAAAAAATGTGCCCATTATTTATTTAAAACAAGAAGGAGCTAGGTTGAGCAAGGCGAAGGAGCTAGGATGAGCAAATATTCCAAGCAATGGATATATAATAAACAAAGATTCCGCCTCTAAAAGCAGAAATCCTATTTACTAAAATTAATAAGATGCCAATTAATTTATGAATAATTTAAAACCAGCAATTATGCCACTATTCTTAATTGAAATTGTCATCAACAATAACTACTTGGGAATTCTCTTTTCTGATTGGTAGACAGCAGTTGACCACTTTTACTCCATTCGTTAGCTGGTAACTTATTATTATTTTAGGTAGTGTTTTACATAACATATAAATTGACTACCTTTTCAGGATTTTTGTAAAAAATTAAATAATATTAATTTTTTCTACACAATATATTTTAATTTCAAATATTTAATGCTAATTATACCTAACCTGTAGAGTTTGAATATTAATATTTAGTCCAGGACCCATGGTCCATTTTTGCACTTGATTACTATTGTGCTAGCTAACAGAGGTAACAAGGATAAAATATGTCGATTTAATGATTCTCAAAAATTTATCACTGAGTTCTTCGTTTTTTGTTAAATCTCAAGATAATTATCTAAATTATTTGTCCTATAAAATGTAAGGTTTGATGAAAGACTCCCCTCCTTCCAACATGTATCGATAACGAGGTCATAAAAAATGATTACTAACCAGCTGATTTTTTTTTTTTACTTCGTTATCGATACATATTGGAAGGAGGGGACTCTTTGATCATCGAGAATTATCGCACAGGAAATTGTTGGGCGTCTCATCGAAACGAGCCTATTCACGAAGATTCAGCTTGATACTAATCAATTAAGTACAAAAATGGACCATGGATCCTGGACTAGTTAAGAATGAAAAATATAAAACATTTGTTTTATTATTAATATGATTTGATGAATGCTACAAAATGTATTTAATAATTAATGTTAATTTCTTAGATTGACCAAAATAACTAATAATTTAATCACTATTAATAAAATTAAATGTTAGTAATGAGAGCTCTCAGTGTAACTATGACAAAAATCACAGAAATAAAAAGCAGTGCTAAAACAACACTAACTTAATGTTTTCAATAATCATGAGAATCATCACAGAGCTCAATTCAAAAGTATTCGTCATTTATTTATTTTTTCCAACATTGATTATTGTTCTTGATTATCAAAGTGCGGAATATTTATAATTTTAACTAATATTCTCATTCATTAAAATTAGAGAGGTAATTAAAAATAATATTTGGGCACATGAGATAATACCAATTTAATAATTGTCAACAGCTTCAACGAATCAATAATGAAGTCAAAAATTTTAAATTTTCAGAAGCAAGTAAAAGAACTAATGATATATTGGGTTATCAGAGAAAGCAAAACTTGAAAAAAAAAAATGAAATAATACATGAATAGACCTATTCATATTATAACTTGATAACTTATAAAATGGTTATTTCAGAAGTAACTAAAAGAAAATAAGCACGGATATCTTAAAGCATTATATCACGATTTCTAGAGGATATACAATTTAACATTTACTGATACAAATTGAACTATTTACTTAATCACAATCCCCTAAAACGTATATTCAAGAAGAACTTGCAGTAGTTCTTATTTACCAATCAAAATGTTTCAATTATTTTATCAAAGTAAATGTCTTTAAAGATATTTTTGATTTTCCTTCATCCCAACATGCACGATGAATTGTTATAATCTAGGCTTTACAATATAACATGAGCTCTCAGAGTAACTATGACAAAACTCAAAGAACCAGAATAGGCAATGTTAAAACAACATTAACCTGTTTAAGTTCTCAAAACTAAATATTATCATCATAGAGCTTATACACACCAAACACATTGAGATCCAAAGCAATGTATGTTTAGGAGCAATTTATCTTTAATTTCAAGGAGATAAAAAAACAAAGAACCACATTTTTACTCTATTATTTTGTGGTCAACCAGCATTTGTATTTTGGTTCAGAGATACAAAAACAAATTTTTGCAACTTTATGCCAAAATATAGACAATGCAATGAAATTACCAATATTTATTTAACAATAATTAAGGGTGAATTGGGATTAAGCACAAAAAGAAAACAACTGATCATTTTACATGACAGTATAATCTATCTTGATGCTTTCTCCTCACTTATGACAAGTTAACAACATTAATTCTGAAGTATTATTAATATTTTCATTTATCATTTTAGGTGGGAGGGGAGGTATATTTCCGAAATTTTCGGATCATTTCATAAAAGAAACCAGCGTGACTGGGAATATTTTCTTCACAAACATTTAAATTACAGTGCTTCAGAGTACTACCAACGGGTAGGTTTCTACATAATTTTAAGCTGTATCTTTATATATCACCCTTAATATAGCGTAATTGCAATAAAGCTGTAAATTTCAATTAAGTTAAAAAAATATTGCAATGGTAAGACCCTTATCTGAACTAAAAAGGACTGTTTGAGGGTTGTTAGATATCTTAAACCGAGTAAAACAGCTGCTATTTTTCATCTAATCTATGCAAGGGTTGTTTTAATAATTCCAATAAAAATAAATTTATAATTTCAGTACTTAAATTTTATGGACTACTACAGAGTTGAATTGTCGGTCAAATTTCATAAAACATACCAATTTAGCATTCTTCTTCCTTCCTAATGGAAGAGCGTAGTGGGCTTCATACCAGTGCCTGAATGGAGTACCATCGATGACAACTATGGCATTCTTCACTAGAGTTTTGGTACGCACAAGCTCATTGTTTGAAGCATTGTAGACTACATCAATAAGACGAGTTTTCCTGGTACAACCTGGAAAAAAATGGATTATTATAATTAAATTAATAAATATATAGCATATATTTAACAAGAAAGTAAATATACAGTGTTTTACTCACATTCAGAACCCCATGAAAAATTGCCATAGTCCAACCTCAAGGCCCTAAACTTAGTATTCCCACCTCTGGTTCTTACCAAGTGAACCCTTTTAGGTCCCAACTGTAAAATAAAAAAGACGAGGGATTAAATTTAGCAGGCTAAGAGGATGATTGAGTTTTAATCAATCGAGATATAATTTGAAAAGAATAAAGCAAAGGTTTAAGCTGAAGTGCATCAAACACCAGAAATTAAAACTAATAAAGAAAACTAGCAGCTCTAAATGGATTACTTTTAAATTTTGTGGCTGTTAATTGATTTTCATAAATTAGTACCACGCTTGTGAATATTTTTAGCAATGAAACACATCTCACTTGTAAAATTTGAGTAACAGTATACAAGTGATTTTTTGTATATCAATGGATTCATTTGATTTATATATTAATCTTCAGAAAAAAACAATAAAGTACTTCAAATAATGTTAAATGCAAATACTGATCTATTAATATTTCTTATGTCCTCACAGGGTGGAAAATTACTTAAAGTAATATAGCAAAGCAACTGAACGTAGCACACCACTAAAATTCAGAATTTTTTATTTGCAATGTTAAACTTTAATAAGAAAAATTCAGGGAAATAAAAAAGTTTACAATTAAAAAAAAAAGGGTACTTGTGTGTTAAGGCCACTGCAGTTAATTTTCCCTACTTCTTCGCATGCGTGAGCGGTTACATTTTGTAACCGTTATATTTCTAACACCTGATTTCTTCTATGTTCGTTCTAGTTTGCTGAGTTTTGTCTGTTACTGATTTGTTCTAGACTCTGATTTGTTATTATTTTATTTATTTAATTATTATTAGATTTGTTGTTATTATTTCGCCAATTTTTGTGCTACAAAAATAAGTCTTTGGGATTTGACAAAAACAGAAGAAGAAGCAATTGTATTTTTCCAGGAGCGAAATATTTTACCAATTTTCCACCAAAATCCGATAAATCACTTTCTTTTGTAATAAATTATTTTGATTTTTCATTTTTTCGATTGTTCGTGATATATTCCATTATTTATTTCTATATTATATATTATTTTAATTGTTCATGATATATTCCATTTGTAAATAAATTATTTTGATTTGTAATTGTTGATGATTATTTAAAAAATCAAAATTCTAACCCCAATAAATAGATTTTTAAAAACATGCAAGATAAATGTTTTAGAAATATAACCTCAACATGGCATCATGAAAATCTTGGCATGGAAGCCAACTATTTAGTAGGTGCTTATTTTGATGTAGTATATAACTGGTTTAAATTCAGGGGACAAATACTATTAACGTAAGTAAATAAGATTGAATAAAATCAATAACAAAGGTACAATTGGGAATGTTATCCCAACAAATTATTTTAATTTTCTAAAAAACACCACCAGACAATACATAAGTCTAACATCCTACTATTTACTACTGTTAGTCAGAAAAAACATCCAATATATCGCGTAGTACTAGGTTAGTTTATAGTCTTGACCCTAAAATGCCACATGCTTCATTCTCAGAAACCACTGCCAATCTTAACTGTAGTCATTTAAGTTAACCTTTGCTATCCACAAACCCAAAACAATCAATATATTTATTGCAGAATCTTCCAGTTTCCAAGCTAAGAAATTAAAATCATGTACATAACTCTAAAATTAATCACAAACAGCACTCAACTTCCATATTAATGCTTTGTTTTTCCAAAAAAAACAACAGTAAACTGATAGTATCTAAACTAAAATGGGGATAGGAATAGGTATTGAGATGTTAAAAGAGAAACGAGAGGTATGGCCATGTTTTTCTTTCTTGATATTAAGTGAATACTGTTGTGAATGATATTTAGCTAAGGTGAAAGGAGTAGGCAGCCAAAATTTTTCTCTTAACTGCTTGAGTCATTTGGCTAAATGAGAAAACAAAAGTATACAAAACTGCTGAGTTTCACTTGAGTAAGGACCAATTAACACACCAGTTTACAGTAAGTAAATTCAATGGCTCATCTTTGACTATCTGAATAAAGAACAAATCCTTTCTGAAGAATTTTAATCCTAGAAATAATCTGGCAACAGGTTATATTACTATGACTATGTTCTGACACAAAATGCAGGACAGAAAGGAAAAGAAACTTAAAAAGGTCACTGATACATAACATAAGCTAGGAACCTATCAGAGTAATGGACAAAAACTAACAAATTAATAAGCAAGTAACTCCCAAAGAATATGAATAGTGAGCAACTGAGAAAACTAAAGAAGTAAAAATTAAACTGGAAGATACAATGCAGTAACACTCAAACTAACAGGCACAAATATAAGTATTGGAATATATATTACCTTAGTGTTGGCTGCTGGTCTTCCTAATTCATACTTCCTCTTCTTCCTGATGGGTTTCCTCTTACCTCCAGTCTTCCTTCTTTTATGATAATGATCCCTCGATATACCTGCAAATAATCGTCTGCATTTATAGACTCAGAATCCATTAATTATTGTTTAAATGGCAAAATTATTAACTAAAAACACATTGAATCCAAATATAACCATTCTACACTGATTTGGAATAACACGTTCGGTAAAAATTAACTGCATGTGTGGAACACGACCACTGACAAAAACATAAGTTATAGCGGATAGTATGGTTTAAGTAATTGAAAAAATCTATTGATATTAAAAAATTATAATTGAAAACAGAACCACGAACATGTAATTCATACACTCGAAATTAATTATAATAAAGAGATGGAATCGGATATAATATAACGACTTTAAACTTACCCATGCTGCTCTACGAAGGCAGGGCAAAAGATGTCTACTGGACTGGCTTCTTACATAGTGCCTTCTTCATATCACTGCCTTTCTTTGAAGATCCATCTTTCTAATAATTTCAAGTTTTTTTCAAGGGAATACAACATTGAAAATTATTTCTGTGATTTGAATAAAATTAAATATTAGTTATTCAACTAAAAGTTAGTTTTCAAAACACTAAAATTCTTTTTTAAAAATCACCATACATCCAAAGAGCAACTTACTGACTTCTTAGTGGGTACTTCACCTCTTAGAAAATTGTAACTTTGTAATTGCTCGGGTTGCTCAACAGCGAATGAAAAATGCGCGAAAACTATTATTAGCTATTTAGTTTTAAATTAAAAAAATTATCTTTTCATGAAGTGAGTATATTAAAAATATTACTTAATTATGAGCACTCTTTTTGTTTAAAGTTTAAATGAACTATTAATCCTTGATGATTGTTCAGATTGATTGTCCAAAGTACATTCCTTCACACTTCATGAGGTATAAATTACGCTGGTTGTGGCTTCAAGTTGAGCCGAAAGTTTTGGTTTTCCATTCGTTTCCTTTTTAATAATTACAAGTAATCGTAAGGATTTAGTATGGAAAAAAGAGTTTAAGTATGGAAAATTCGATAATCATTTCATCAAAAAATGAACGCTACAAGGAACATATTCATCTGTGCTTCGAGGTTAGTGAAACGTTTGTTTCTAGATGAAATGATTACCAAAATATACATATTATCCATAACTACATTCTTTTTTTTTCATATTAAAATTCACAATTATATTGTTTTAAAAATAAAACGAAAGAAAAGTTAATTGTGACTCAACTCCAAGCAACAACCTGTGGGATTGATACCCTTAATAAAACTTCCATTACTACTTTCCCCTCTTACTTTACTGATCATTAGCTTCAATAGAAATAATTAAATGAGAAGAAAATATGGAGTTGCAATGTTATTCCTTTTTATTATTTATTGTTTTGAATGATAACTTTTTTATTTAATTATGTGCCGACGTAAAACAGTGCCCCAGCCAGCCTCCTTATAGCCCTGAAGATGACCCACAAAGTGGGTCGAAACGTCGGCACATAATTAAATAAGTAACCACTTATTTAGTGTTTTTATTTGACTGCACCCCCAACTATTTTCTTCCTTACGATAACTTTTTTAATTTAAATTATAAATTGGTTTTAGTTATCCTAATCCTGACTTATATATCCAATCAAGCCCTAAATCGAATAAAACAATTAATTGGCTGTAGTCAGGTCAGATACAAAAAAATTTTCCCTTCAGCATGGAAATTTTCCCTCAGTGCAACACTTCCTAATAATAAACAAATTTTTGATTAGGGGTTGTTACAATAGTCACTATCTTAGACAGGACGACCCTATTGATATCAGCCTCTAAATCTGGTTTTAACATTAGTATATTTATCATTCATTTATCTTATACTATCAACCCACACTCAGATGATTATGGCACTATAATCAGAGCCTATTCAGACATAATCACCTCCAGAATATAATTCTATTTTTTCGACATTTTGATCCGTATAACATTACACTTTCTCACAATACTTTTCAATTCAGTTTTTATTGAAAAGTTGCTGCTCCACAGAAAAAGATTAAGCATTGCTACTGCACTTTTTGATTCATTATTGCATTTCTTCATTGTATTGGAATGTATTTCTGCTTGTTAATTTTACCTTGAATTATGTGGACCATTTAAAAAAAAAACCTCTACTCAGCATTCCTAATATGAAAGTATTTAGTTTTGTTGTACATAATGTTAAATTTTCCTTTTTCATATTGGTCAACTAGTTTAATCAATAGTTGTAACCATCCCAGGCCAAAAATTTGTTTCTTCCTGGGAACTAAGAAGTTCTGTACCCAGGTGTAATTTTCATGCTGTAGTGAGTTTTATTCCCTTATCTGGAAAATTCCAGTTGTTATGGATTCTACTGAGTAAAATTTTTGTACGAACTTAAGAAGTTTTTCTCCTTGATAATAGTTGTTTATGTATGGAAATAGTTTCTTGGTGTAAGTGGTTTTATTCAGAATGGGAGCGGGGTGGCTCAGTGGTAAAGCACTGAGTTGAAGGTCCTAGGTTCAAATCCCGCTTGCTGGCAGTTTTATTTAATATTTAATTGGCAGCTGGAAATGGATCCTATGGGATCTAGAACCCTCCTGAGGCTCACCCCACCTCTATGAATTGGGTACTCAAAATAAGGAGGGAAATCTGGTGGTTGAGCTTGACCTTGGACAAATCACCTCACTGCACAACCATTGTCCAAGAAATAGTACAGTACCTCACCTAATAAACCCATGACCCTCCATGGGTTGTAGTGGTCCAGGTTTTTTTTTTAATGGGATGGAAAAAGGTTTTGATGGATAATTGCAATATTTAAAAAGTTGTGATTTTTTGGTGAAATGAATATGCTAAGGGATAATGATAGGTATAGCAAGGGGGACATGATGCTATTGTCTCCTGGCTAAAAATGTATTACTCTTTGTCTCGTGCAAATTATGAAGTTAAATTAACTTTAAGTAAACATCTTAATTAATAACACTAATTGAGTCATCAGCCCTCTAAGCAAGTAAAGAATAAAATGGATTGAACTGGTAGCAATATCATGGAAGCTGCAGATAAAGAAACGTTGGAAGGGACATTATCAGTAAGAGCATCTCCTTTACTTAGTAAATCAGGAGTTATGAGAAGAGTTGCTGAGTGCGAGGACACTCCAATGGTTAGCAGGAACTTTATAAATTATATTTATATGTGAAGAAAATATTTGTAAACTTAAGCTAAAACAGAGCATTTAAATTATAGTCTCATCTATAATTATAATAAAAAAAGCCTACTTAAAAAAAAAAAAGGTTCTTCAGACAAAGGAGATTCAAGAACCATGGAATTTTTGACTGGGAATGCTACGAAAAACACATATCCCAATCTAGGATTTATGAAGCCCAAAGTGACCAGCTTTCAATATTGTTAGCAGTGACTAAACTGCTTTGGATCAAGTGTAAATTTTTTATTCATTGAGACTCAAAATTATTATTGCAGTGAACTTCCATTTGTTATGATTCATCATGAGATAAACAAAGCAACTTATCATTTTCAGTTGAAGAGTTAACTGTAATTATTATAAATTTGATTAGATCATATCAGTCAACTTCCATTCGCTGAAGAGAAACACAAACCCCAAGAGTTCAATATTGACTAAACAGAATTCTTGGGCTTTTTAGATAATAACCCTATCCGTTATTTAAACCTTACTGCATTAGGTATGAATTCTCCAAACTGGAAAAGTCTTGGGCAATAATAATTTTAAATAATATTAAAAGAAAGAAAATTACAATCCAAAGATAATAGTTCATCGTGATTCTTAGCTGAGAAAGATATTTCAACTTATTTCTTCTACAAGATTGAAATACATAATGAATCGGTACAATTAAAGAGAATAAAAAATAGCTGGAGAAAAACATTATTTAATTTACAAACAATCGATAAAACAAAGTTAACAAATTAAAATTATGTAAGAAAACTGTCAATAAATTCTTTATGAAAATACTTGTGTATATATTAATTTTGTTAAATAATGTATTCTTAAAAGTTTGTAAAAAAAAATATATATATTTATTTAATTTAAAACTAAACAATACTACTTAAAAATATAAAGTCATAAGACAGAAAATGCACAGCCATTGATAATTCTCTCTCATTCCAAGCAATCAACATTCAGCAAGTCGATACTTAACCAAATATTAGCATGCAATAATTACAAATAGAATATAAATCAACTGTAACATTAATATGAGCAAATATTCAAATACAGTGGAACAAAATACAAATACTATCAGTTTCATAATCAGAAAAAATAAAACACGTCTGGATTTTCAAAACCCAAAACAACAAACTTACACAGTAAACAAAAATATCACATCAATTAAGTCCTTACGTGAATACATTAATTAATGAATTATTAATCTAACATTTAGAACACTGACCATTCATAAAACATAGACAAATTATTTAATTCACTTCATCTTTCAAGATTAGAATTATGTAAATTTTGAATATTCTTTTAAATAGAACAATAGACTACTCTGAAATACATAATAAAGGACATTTTGACTAAAACTATCTTCGAAAATAATAACATTTATGGCAAATAAATGTAAACTAACAAAGTAAAATTAAATGCAAAATATATGTTTCACAAATACTAACGTTAATTATTATAGTTCAAATCGTTAGTTGACCAAAAATGTATAAACTATTTACATTTCTTAAATTATTACACTTATTTAAATAAAAGAAGGGAATATATACATATATTTCATTGCAAAACTACTTCCAATTTCACTTCAAATCACTGCAGTTATAAATTAGAGAAATGTAACAATAAAAAATTCTCTAACTTAGTGAATATATTTAAATGAGCTTCATAACGATGGCAGTCATTTTTAAATTGTATTATTCCCTTCAATTATTTAAAAATACAGCCTGCGATTCAAGACTTTTTGTTT
Organism: Troilus luridus; assembly: GCA_964056705.1. Classification (NCBI taxonomy): domain Eukaryota; kingdom Metazoa; phylum Arthropoda; class Insecta; order Hemiptera; family Pentatomidae; genus Troilus; species Troilus luridus. The sequence continues at coordinate 95,093,529 of OZ057415.1, read as the reverse complement.
TTTTTGGCACTTCTTAACTGATAACCATGTTTTCTTTTTACTTGACTTTTTTCTTTATTCCATTTATTGTGAAGTTTAAGAGCGATTGCCAAATCTTCTTGTTCTTGTTTTATTCTTTTTTGAATCAATTCCTGCTCTTTGATAATTGAAAATGGGAGTTCTTCTGTAATGTTTGAATTTAAATCTGAAGATGAAGTATGATTATCATTTTGATTGCTGCTAGTTCCTTCTTCTTTCATTTCTACATCCTCTACTATAACTGGTTTAGTTCTTAAAAAATTATTAGACATTACTTTCAAGGAAGTCTTATTCCGAACGATTCCGAAACCTGACTCTGGAGGATCGGTAAATGATGAGGTTAAATTGATAGGCTTGATAATAATGGTATGCTTCAGTTTACCATCTGCAAACAAAAACCAATAATAATACAACGATAATCAAGGAAATCATAAATTAGAGTTATTAGTTATAATACATCAGTAATTTTCATATCATTAAATCATTTTCATATCAATTCCGCTTCGCAGGTTGTTGCTTCGAGTTAAGTAACAAGATTTAACTATTCATTCGTTTCCTTTTTAATATTCTCCAAAAATACAAATTATCTTAAGCTTTAGTATGGAAAAAAGAATGTAATAAAGGGCAATGAGTAGATTCCGATAATCACTTCATCAAGAAATGAATGCTTTAACAAACACATATCATCTTTACTTTGAAATGTTTATTTCTTGGTATTATATCTTTTCCCATAATTACATTTTTTTCCAAACTAAATCTCACGATAATTTGTATTTTTGGGTATTAAAAAGGAAACAAATGAATAGTTAAAACTAGTAAATCATCTATAAACGACAACCTGTGGAACTGATACCATAATTTTTCAAAAGTTATACCAAATCCCGACACCAATGAGTTATTTTAGCGAATATTTGACCATTATTTTAAGCCTAATAAGGAGTAATTTTATCAAATATATTCCCCTCAGTTTCCACTTTTTTTTTTTCAAAATTTATATCTCTATCGTATCTTCAAATAAATTTCATTTATTTTATGCTGAATTTCATTGTCAGTAGCTATTAAAAATGATGGATAAATATAAAATATGGAAGCATTTGATAATTAATGTAAGGAAAAATATTGTCCTAGAAAAAAAATTTCTAGAAATAATCGAATTAATATATTAGGTGTACAAATAAGTTTCTGCCGTTAAGAGATGGCTCCGTCAAGTAGATTATGTTAACATTGTCAGCAGTAAAATGGCAAATAGTAAGTTCAGACACCTGTCAACAACATAACCTTGAAATACTACTGACTTAGTATTTGTAACACATATTTTGTTTCGTGCAAAGATGTCTATTTTTGTGCCAAATAATCATCATTTTAGGGAAGTTTTGATTTATTTCTTTAATTTAAAGAAACCTGCAGGTGTATTGATTCCTTGTAGAAACATATGCTGCTTGAAGGGAGAGTTATATCATAAGTTTAAAAACAGCGAGTATGATTAAGGGGTCAAAAGAATGTAGTGGAAGGTCATAAATGTACAAGAACACAGAAATGGAAGGAAGTAAAAACTTGCAATTACATTAGGAGTGAGCCAACAAGAATTTAACATTGTTTAAAATCAATCAGAAATGATTCAAAAAGAGGATGATTGGGTCCCATATGAACTGTAGCCAGGAGACATTGAACGCATATTGCGCATGTGTGAAATGCTGCTTGTCAGGTATAAAAGAAATGTTTTTGCACCACATAGTCACTGGCGATGAGAATGGGATCCAATATGACAATCCAAACGGGAGAAAATATGGGGACCACCATGTCACTCTTCAACATCAATGGCAAAAACATATATACATGGGGGAAAAAAAAAACTCATGTTTTGAATTTGGTTGGATGAGCTTGGCATCGATATTACGATTTGCCGAGCCAAATCGTTATTGGATCTCTCTACCGAGCCTTATTAATGAGATTAAATAGAGCCATTAAGGAAAAACGTGCCAATTATTACTCCAGACACGATACAATTATTTTTTTACATGACATATTGCTAATTCGATGTTGTTATATACTATACTATTAAATGAAAACTTTAAAAAAAAACATTATCACTATTAGACCAAAAAAGTAATGCCTACTTAAAATAGAGTGATAAGTAAGAGTAATGATATTTACACCACAGAAGTTTGTTCCCTCAGGATACTGAATATCTCATGCAATTTGAGGTTGCCGAACCATTTTAATTATGATGTTGACTAATCCTGCATGAGACCAAATACCCTATATTTTTTTGCAATTAAAACCATCTTTCATTCTTAATTAATCAGATTATTATACTATGATAGAAAGTTTTAGTGTATCTCATTTCTTACTGGGCAAGCGTTTTGGAGGTGTCTTAGGAGCTATACAAATAGGTGTGAAATGTCGAAGTTCATCTGATATAGAATCCCGTCCAGTAGATCCAGAAGATGTAGATGGAGAAGAAGCCGGACTATCATCTAGATAACAAAAACAAGGCCACAAATTAGATAACAAATTAGAAATCATTCTATTGTAAGGTGTGATGATTAAACCTATTTATAGAAAATTAATATCCAAATATTCCACAGCCAAAGAAGGAAAATATAGTATGTTTGTTTTTATTTTTCTTTATAATAGCCTTATATTAAATTATAAATTGTATTATTTATTATAAAGTTATACACTGTATGTATGAGTGTACAGATGGAAAATGAGGTAACTCAGAATGGCAAGAGAGTATGTCCCTATGTTGAAAAAAAAAAAAAAAAAAAAGGAAAAAGGAAAAAAAAGGGGGGGGGGAAGGGGAAAAAAAAAAAGAAATAATATAGATTGAACGACGGACACTGAAGACCCTTGATGTTGAGTATCCATAAGCAGTTCTACCTACCTACCTATGTTGAAGGTTCCGGGTTCATATCCGAACATGGCAGATAAATTATTTAATCAGTTAGCAGCCATGAATGGAGCGAGTGGAATCTGGATAATCTCTGGGGTCACCTCTATAAAGTAGGTAAAAACCTGGCTATTGAGCATGATCTCGGACCTTCTTGCACAACCATTGTCCAAGAAACAGAACAGTCTCAACGACATACTGAACCCAAAGACCCTTCGTGGGTTGTAGTGGTAGTTTATTTTTTTTTTATGATAGGTTATGATGGAAATTATTTTGATTAAATATATTTTATTGAAATAAAGATATAATATATCACACTAGTATTTCTAAAGTGACACAAGTGCCTTCTGGGAGACAAGCTCTGAAGCTAGATTGATACAGTTTCGATGAATGATAAAGATATATTCACCCTTTTCATTCACGATCACAACTCACTACTGAAAAAAAACACAGGTTATTGAGTCATATCACTTTAAAAATACCAGTGCGATGTATTCAATATATATGAAAAAAATTAATTTATTTATGGAAAATCTGGCAGAAGAAGATGCCCTAATCTTACTTAGAGAGAGAAATTGGAGGAATACTGCGCAGAATAGGAACAACTGGTGAACGTGTTTGTTGAAAGCCAAGGCTCAGTAAAGATATAGCATCAAATAAATGCATATATAATTTATTTTTATCAACTTCATCCACTAATTATATTTGATATGTTTTTGTTTAATTCGGTTTCTTGTAATAATTTTTTTGTGCACTCGAGTATCTTTTTAAAATTGTCTGCAATTGAAGAATAACACTTAGAACGTCACTAAGGATAAAAACAAAAAGGAAATAAAAATTATATTAGCAAGAAAATAACACTGATCAGATTAGTAATTTGTGTACCCAGTCGCGATTCACTCAAGTTGAAGTTTTGACTTCAATTGGTTCTCACCCTTCAATTTTCACAAATAGAAATAAGAAAAAAGTTGTATTATCCAATTAATTATTTTATTTGTTAATCTACAAAGAAAGAATAGAATTTGACTGATCCACAACAAAGATATGCAAGTGACATAGTTATTTTTAAAAATGAAGACTAGAAATCTTAAATACTTACTCCAATGGATTGTTCCATTTTCAGACAGATCATTTCTTTGGTTCTGCAAGAAGAAAACAAATGTTAATACACATACTAAACAAAATATAATGGAAATACATTTTTAAATTTTGTTAGATGTATATACAATAAATTACATTTTCAGTTAAAATCATTGATTTAATATAGAGAACATCAGCCTTTTCAATTTCTTCGGTTTTTCTCTTTCTTCGCTGTTCTTGTTCTAGGTCTTCTTCCTGTAATTTTTAAAAGAAGCATAAGGAATCCATAATAATAGTGTTCATCAAAATGGATAGCACTGAAATAAAACATACCATAATTCTTTTAGCCAACTCCTCACTAGCTTGTTGTTCTGCAAGCCGTGTTCTTTCTTCTTCAATTTTTAATTTGTGAAACATTTCATCAAATTCTTCCTTAATGGCACCCTTTTTAGCCAATATCGTAGGCACTGGCTGGTCCATAAGTACTCCTAAAAAATTTAATAACTAGGTTTATGGATGGTATAAATGAAAAAAATATAACTAAGACATTAATTCACTTGAAGTTTTCATCCAAAATCTTATACTTCTATTTATGTTTGTTTGTTTCGTTTAATGTCACTTTAAGCTGCTATGGCTTATTAGACGATGCAACAGTGGGAACCGTAAATTTTGCCAATCCAGGTTTAATTAGAATAGGGAATTTTAACAAGTACCTGAGATCGTTCAGGTTCGGGACCTCCGTTTATCATCCCTTCCGAAGGACGCCATAATCAAGGATTTTTTACCCTTTTAAAAACTCCTAGGGCCACCTGCCGGGCTAAGAACCTGCGATCTTGGGCAAGTAGGTTGTTATGCTAACCACTAGACCACAGGTGACCAATTGTATTTATGAATTTATCCTATATTTGTGTCAAACTTTATACCATGCTAAATATAAAGCCAAAATTTGGTGTAGATAAATGTAGACCATTGTTTATTAAAATTAAAATAAAATGTAAAACGTCATAATACACAACCGCTCATAAAATTACTAAACAATGAAGACATGATACAGTTTAAATACTGTAAAAAATTAAACTAAAATTTAAGAAAATTGGACAGAGTAAAGGTTAAAATATATATTTTTTTAAACAGAGGATTTGCAAAAATATAAAATATTTTTTATTACCAATTAGGGGGCACTCTCCATTTCACCTATTCAAAATCAAACATGTATATCATTGTAATTCTGAAATGCTTTTTTCATGTGTGTTCGATGGGGTGGTTTTTATCTGTGTGTGGATAGTTAAGTAATGTATGGGTCTTACTATCCACACAAAGATGACACCCACCCCACCAAACACAACACGACTGGTAAAGGCCAGCCAATGGGAAGGCCGACTTTGATCGAGACCACGCCCCCCAGGTATAAATACACCGACGCCAACCACTCGCTCTTCATTAACTGACTAGCCCTGAAGAAGCTCACAGCACGATGAGCGAAAGCTTGGTTACTAGCACCCACATGACACGGACCATCCCGGAAGAAGAATATCAACGACCGTGAACATTATCTTTCTGGTCCGTTGAAAGAATTTATTTTATTTATCCAGTTAATTATACATTCAATACAAACGATTTAATACTTGATTCAGAAAGTAGTTATCATTATTTTGAAAGTAGATAACTCAATTCTTTGAACTAAACCAATACAACTCTAATGAAAGAAGGATTTTCATTAATTTGCCAAAATGTTTTTTAAAATAGCAGTGGTTTTTTAGGGTATAAATTAATATTTTAGTAGTTCTAAAATGCAAAAAACATCCAAATCTTGACAAAATTTTACTGTATATAAATGAAGAACAGAGAACAAATATTAAATGGTTAGAGGTAAAACTAATCGTTTCTCAGAAATACATATTTACTGAAAAAAGGTATTATATTCAAATATTGGAACAATAAGAAATAAATAAGGATTAACATTAAGATACAAGACTCAACATCAAAAGTTTGTCCTCATGATGTCATAAAAAGAAATCTATTAATAGGCAACCAATAGGTTACAAATCAAGCACCGGAGAAACTGGCATTCAGGTTTTTAGTTTATGCTTGTGAATAGAAACAAAACTTGGGAACACACAACATTCTAAAAATATCATGCAGACAATCTAAAGACTTTCAACTATGTATTCATTAATAAAATATTGCATCCCCAGAAACCTAGACAGGATTTTCCTTCTGATGTGGGTAATGATTGCCATTAAAAATTTTTCCTCTTGTTTTAATTATGAAATAGAACCAGTTTGATTAGTATTCAAAAGGAGTTATTAGGACAAAGTAGTGATTTTCTTAAGTAAAAAAAAATAAAAATAGTAAATCAGGATTGGCTTAACCTTTCTGACGATTTGCCTCTTTCTTGTGAAACAAATAGTGGTAAGATCTAAAAAAAATAAATATTTAGGAAAGCATAACATTATAAAAGAAATGTAACACAATAATACTCATCGAATATCAATCTTCACCAGTGAAGATACCTTCACCAATGATATAAAATCTTAAATTGTGTCTTTTAGAGCACAAGTACAAACTGAGCGACAAGAGACTGATATAAGAAACTAAACTCTAGTCTATAACGATTTGTGTCTTAGTGATGAGAGATTAATGTCAGATATTGTAAAAGACTATTATCGGCTACTACAGACTTCCAAAGGATAGTGATGAAGGAAGACTAAAAAAAGGAGAGAATTGAAAATTTTTAACGAAGGTGAAAAGGGATATTAAATTAACTAAATGAAAAAAAATTACTGATGGTTTGATGTTTAACACATAGTGGTCGGGCATTTTGTGCTGGTACATTGTGGCTTAGAGAGGGTAATTTATTGAAAAATGTGCCTAAATATTATTGTTACCAATAACACAAATAATTAAAAAAGGCTTTGATGACACCACTCACAGCACACTACTCACAGTTAGTGAAAAACATGTTTTTATGTGTCCTAACCACAATGTTTTAAAAAGAATATCTCCAAAAATACTAAAGAATTGAAAATGGAAAGAAATATGAAAAAAGAAAGAGTAGGAGTAAAACAGAAAGATGTTGTGGAAGTCAGGACAGGACATGTAGGAAAGTCAACACATAGAAAAAGGGGAAAACAAATAAGTTAGACATTCACACAAAGGAAGCCACTGTCAATTACTGATCATCCCCCTTTTTCAAATTCTTTGCTCAATAATTAAATGAGCTGAATAATATGAAGGATTTCCAACAAATAATTATTTCTGTACAATGGAAACCTATAACTTGTATATACAACAGGAACCCTCAAGTAAAATAAGTTAGCGAACAAAGGATAGGTCAAGCATCCTTAAATTTGTTTATCCTGGTTCAACATACAAAATACAGCCGGATTTGTTTATGGCTCATGTTTGTAAAATTTATAATCTTCAATTTTACCATTGGAAATAACTATTCAATACCAGCTTAACGGTTTTCGTGCAACTAATAGATGAAACAGAAAACTTTTATATTACAATAAAAGCGATTGAACTAAAGCGTGAAGTAAACAAATAATTAATAAGAAACGATTTAGCTAATGACCAAGGAAACAAACAAAAAACTATCACTAGGCTTTTATTATGACAGGAAAAAATAACAAAGAAATAAACTTACTATTGGCAAGACCATCTTCCTCTCCATTAAGTTTCCTTTTTATTTCAACTGGGAACTGTTTTTTAAGCTTCTGCCAAAAGTTCTGATCAACGGTCTTTTTCAAATTCTTGGCTAATCTTAAGAAGGTACCGATTCTTGTGCGGCATATCGGGCAAACTAAACTGTTATTTTCCACTGTCTTTTCTAAACACTGTAAGCAGACGACGTGTTTGCACGGCAAGGACACCGGCTCGATATAAATCTCCTGGCAAATGGGACAAAGGACATCTTCAAATTTGAGTTTACCCTGGCTCGGTTTACAAACCACAGCCGACATCCTCATATCAGCTGAGAATGGCGGGTAATCGTGATTACATTGCCATCGCTGCGCATATGATCTCGAATTCAAAACCCAATGCCGTTTAAAAATTCTATATCACATTTTTAAAAATTTAAACATTGAAAATGTAATAATAGTAAATGTGTACTAGCTTGACGATATTTACTTTATTTTTTTGTCTATCAATAATTATACAATATTACAGATTGTCAGATTTTTAATCTACGTAACTTTAAAAAACAAAACAGAGCTGTTTTAGATACAAAACGGCCCTCTTTTAGTAACATACCTTAATATTTTTTTAACTTATCTTGACATAGTATATGCTAAATTGAGGTTACATATAAGCTAAACAATAGAAGGAGCCTACATAAGTTAAATATTACATATTTTGTCATGCCCCTTAAATTTCATGAATCCATGTGTTAAGGATTAATAAACGTTTGTTAAACTTCGCTTCTGAGTCAAACATTTCTATCTGGTTCGTATCTACACCGCACGGAACAACTTGACCATTATTCTGTTCTGAACTTATTCATGTTATTTGGTGAGAGAAATCAGTCCTCTTTGGAATTAACAGTTTCTTTTTTCAAAAACTTTTTAATATCCAATTCATACGTTTTTGTTAAATTTTAATCCATTATTTTCTATTTGTTATTATGTTTTATATGAGATGAATTTTAATGAAAAAAAAATAAAGTGGTACAACATTGATTTGAAGTAAACCGGCTTAACAATGTATGTATAGTTCTTAAATCGTATAAATTAAACAAAAATGTATTCAACTTCTGAACTTCTGACAAATAAAATTAAAGTAATAGTAATTAATATCCGATTTTTTTATTAATGAAAAAAGAAATAATAGTTGGTATAAGAATTATGGTGTACTAATATATTTTTACCGCCAAACAAGAAAGATGGTTTCGTTCAGTTGTTTTCGAGTAGCTTCTTATCCCGGTTGAAAAACCACAGGTAATTTTTTTATTATTCCATCACATGAAAACAATACTTATTTTTAATTCTTATAGTAGTTTGCATCTATTTGTCTCATGTTATGTCCCATAAGAATAACAAAAGAGCTTTTTCTTAAATGTAAAAATTTGTTGTTGATACCAAATGAATTTATTAATACCTATTAAACTATAAATCATTGGCTCAAAGAGTGTAATTATGTCTGTATCGTCTTATTAATTAATCAAAATCTATATGCATTTCATAGAGTTTTATATAAATTACAATGCAGAAAATATTACTAATTGTACAAGTGGGCATAATATTACTTATTACGGTACGAAAAATAATTAGCTTCATGGCTAAAGAAAATAAATGTAGATATGCAGTTACTATTTAGGCCTCCCTATGCCGGGAGATAAAATCAGTTTTGAATTTTAAGCAAGTTTAAATTCATCAACTATTTATAAAGTATAATATGTTATTTCCTGATTATATAAAACTATTAAATATTAATTTTAAAATAATTCATGTTTATTTAGTCTTACTCTTAGACAACAATTTGTTTGATGTTTAATATAAAGTGCAGGTTTATTGCTTGTTTCTTAAAACAGCGATGTGCTGATCGAGGGGATCATGATTCCATTAGACTCTCCTTAAACTAATCAGTGGAAATAATAATTTTTTTTTTTTTGAGGAAAAAATAGTTTGGTTCTGTTTAAAATAGGGAGTAAGGGGTAGTCAAGTTACGTTAGTTTTGTTTATTGTGTATTTATTTCTTTTATCCATTTAGTTAATATCTGTATTAAGTTAGACCTTTTTTTTTAAAATTGATTTGTTATTAACTATTCATTATTTGTTATTAAATTTATTTGTGATTGACTATTTAAAATGAATAATTTAATAAAAACAAATGAACTAGGAAAAATTATTAATAACAATACGGAAAACAAATTAATAACGTTCACAGAAATAACTCAAATGAGACAAATGATATGAAGAGGTTACAGGAAATTAGATATGATGATATGATAAGGTGGAAGGTTTCATGGGGACCGACCAATACACAAGTACCATATTTTTTAAAACCAATATCTTTTGAATATCGCTGCCTATCGCTAGTTTAATTCAATCCTTTGATGAATTCCATAAATAATTTATGTTCACAATCGGCCCAACTTGAAACCGTCTCATTAAAAGCTATAAATCCAGTTTCTATGTGTAGTATTCATGTTTACCAAGTCTTCACACAACAATTTTTTTGTAGTTACTCTACAAGCTTTGTACATACGCAAGTTGTCAAAATACCCGCGCGATAATATTAAACATAGACCGTTGTCTCCTAAACGGTTGGTTTTAGAGCTTTAGTCAGAAAAAAATAGTTCAGAAGCTGAAACCATTAAGCTGTACCTGGGAACTTCATGGGTCTTGTTTCCGGCGCCTATACCAGGTCTATCTTGTTTTGGAAGGACATTTAAACAAAAATAACTAAAACAAAATTTATTATCTATAAAAAAATTCACAAAAGCACAATAAGGCATTATTAAGGCACTTGGAATGCACACATTTCCTATTTATAGTATCGTATATACAAATAATAATGATAAAGTAGCTTAGTTACATGATACTGGCAGAAAATCTTTAAAAATAAATACATTTTTGATTCCTGAAATTTGTTTCTTATGCAGTCTAGAATACTGAATTAAATATTGAGTAGTACAAATTTTATAACGTAAAGTAAAGAAAGTGATAATTTTTCATCATTCTTTTGTTGGTATCCATTATTGGTCGTGAAAGTAGTATATCACTTCTCATTTCTTCGTTTATATACCTTTAGTTTGAAACTTGAAATTTAATGCAAAAATTTACCTTTTTTTACAAATGACTGCGCAATATCTGCTTTCATTACAAATTTAAATTAAACTAATTCAAGAGATTCAATAATTCTACAATATACATACGAAAATACAAAAGCATAATGGATATTTTATATATTACATATTTACATAAATTCACCCTCGACATTAAAACTGTAATTAAGAAATAACAAATATAATATTTCAAAAAGTTTTTCTATATATTGTGTATATATGTCAAACTTTTATCATCATTCCGATGGGTAAGCAAGTATATATTTGTTATAAACTAAATTATATATATATTTAAGTATATATTTGTTTTAATCAAATATATATTTGTAATAATCTATATTTCATGCATCAATTAAGCTAGACAAACAACCCTGCTCAGTTAAAGCTTTTCCTACGTCATATTAATAAATATAGGATTAAAAATTATGTTCTATATATTTTTCGAATCGATACATAATGCTCACTATCGATATATTGTGTAATGCTATCGAATTCATATGTACTTATATACTAATAATAACCATACTTATTATTAATAGACAATTCGGTATTTTTAATTGTTCATCATTTTTAAAAGTATTTTTTTACGATTATCAGTCATTAAAAAACTTTTTTTTTTTGGTCTCAAACGGCCCCGTTTCATTAAATAAATTTATATTTACTTTTTAATGCCATTGTATCACTAACATATTGTAATATTTGAATAAAGTATGTAAAAAATAAGATAATCCGGGGTAAGTGGGTAATTCGGTGTACGTGAAATATTCCATCCCTACTGTAAAAATTTGAACTAAGAATGGTAATGAAGTGAAATGTTTATTAATCGTTAGTATAATAATTAGTACAGAGTGCGCTATAGAAATTTAACGGGTCAATAGTAACATGTTATTTATTATATTTATATTTATAAATGTTCATTTTTCAATAAATAATAATTTATACTTAGTTGTTTTTTTTTAATTTCTATAAACGCACCCCGATAAATTTTTACATGTTCAAGGCTAGTGATTAATACCGTTGTACCATGAGAGTTCAACTCTCCGGTAATCGAAATTGTGTAATTCATAAAGATAGGCTTTGACATATTTTTTTAAAGATTAAAATTTGTTGAAACTTCTTAAAAATAATCAATAATGTGTAGTAGGGGTTAATGAGTGCCTAGGGAAATAAATATTATTAATTTAAAAAGCGTTGATATATGATGACTTGCTGCACTCTAGTAGTGCTTCTTGTAACTACTAGTAGTGAATAGTTACAAGATGCACCGCTAGAAAGCAGCAAGTCATCATATTCTTACGTTTTTATGGAAGAAATAATAAATATTATTGTCTTATAAACAAGGTAAATCAAAGCACTAAGTTCGATTTACTACAATATAAATAAATGTGATAAATTACCATTAATTTTGTAACTGAAACTGGCTTGCCTTGTAATTTTATGTTCGATTGTAATTTAATGTTTTATTGAACTAAATAAAATGACTATGTTAAATCCCTACTATTTTATTATTTTTAACAGGATGAAAACTTACTTATATTTCCCAGTGTTTATTTTATTAATTAACTGGCTAGATTCATAGGTACGAAATCGTAATCATGGTACAATTTTTTTTAAATTGATACAAACTGCATCATTTGTCATTATTAATCACAAAGATACCAAAGATACCTGATCCGGGATATCACAAAATAATTATTTTAATTCGACTTATCTTTAGAATATTATTTTATAAATAACCATTTTAAATTATAAAAACGGTATACGCATAAAAAATAATGTATGGGAACATTAAAATATAAAAAAAGAAAATAGGCCTTATAATATAAAAGGCATAGTTTCGGTCTTCTCTACGAGTTTCTTAAATTTTATGGTTATCTTGATGCAATGATCGAATAAGTGAGGCAAATTGGGAGGAAAAATTATTTTTATAGAAAAATACTTGTTCATGTTTTTATATTGTGTTGAGCTTAATTTAGTCAATTTTAATGGTATGAGATTATTTTGTTTATTTCTGAAAATAGTAAATATATTTTTTACTTTATTGGAGTAGTGAAGGAAGAAGTTCCAGTCCTGCCTCTAAAATACCCAACTCCCCCCCCCCACAAAAAAAAAAAAGGAGACAAAGATTTAGAAAGAATCTACTAAAGATTGTAGGTTTAAACAACTAATGGAGTATTACATCCACTTACCCCGGTTCACCTTAATACTTCATTAAATCATATTTTTTTACAAAATAACTGCATCAAATATTCCAAAAATATTAAGTCGTATAAATAAAAATTAAGTTATTATTTTAAATTCCTGAAAGTAGACTGAAATAAGAAGCTATTATAAAAGTAAACTTGAATTTCAAAATAAGCTTGAAATTAAGGTAGAATTGTTTGTTAACAATAAAATAACCATAAAATTAATTGTTGAAGTTGATCGGGGGTAGCGGCGCATAGTCCCGACTCTCGTCCCTCGACTCCTCTTTGACGGAGACGTAGTAGTAGCTGTTGGCCTTGTCGTCCTCCTGCTGGAGTTCTGGGACGTACTCCATGATGTGGCCCTTGCTGGGGTCCGTCAGGTCGGGGATGGTCGAGTAGTCGTTCCTCTGTTCCTCCTCTATGTGCGGGAACTCCTGGTTCCTCAAGCAGCTGTACATGAAGTCAGTCTGGGAGTAGACGGAGGAGTAGACCGGGGACGACGGGGGAGGGTACGTCGTGGGTACCGAATATGGGTCGTGGTACTGAGGGTACGGCGGCCATGGTTCGGCAGGACCTGGGTTCGTTCCCTGCATTCCCGGGCCGGCTCCACCGAACGCCGACAAACCACTGAAACCACCACTTCCCAATGAACTGCTCGTACCTCCTGGAAAAAAAATGTTATTATTCACCATTTTATATTAGGTTTATATATAAAGTATATATATAATTGTATGGTTAATAAATAATAAATATGATGGACGAAATTGAAGAATATTCGGTCCAAAAAAGGATGAGAATTTAGGAGATTACACAACGCAGAATTGCGAAGCATGCACCCGGTAATATTATTAGCGACGCGAAAACAAAGATGGGCTTGTAAAGTTATGGGCTGAGTAACGAACGAATTCTTAAAAAGTTAATGAACGCTCTGCCGACTGGTAAGCGTCTGAGGGGTAGACCAAGACGTAGGTGGGAAGATTGGGTTAAGAGTGATCTGGCGGATTTTGGTTTGGATAATGATCTATGGACAGAGGTTTGTAAGCAGAGATTGTTGATCTTATTTATTATTAAAAAATAATAAAACTGAGACTTTGTGGGGTTACAAGTGAAATCTAAGTCTAAAACATTATTTTGAGAAAACGCTGATGAAAATGGTCGAGTAATTTACTTAATGTGATTAGGAAACATTGAAAAAAAATACTAATAAAGATTTGACTTAGTTGGTTTCATTGGAAGAAACATCTAATACTAATTACTCTAGCCTTTTCATCAACGTTTTATTAAAATCATGTTTTTGACTTATTATAGTTCACTTGTGACCTCATGACTTGAAATAATAATATAGCTTATAAATCCTAGAGATTCGATGCTAGTAACTAGGTAGCCTACCCGTCTCCTACGGAACCTCATCAAAACCCTAATAAATCAGGTAACCTAAGTTCCCAGTTTCAAGTCCAGCTATGGTAGATAAATTATTTAATATGATATCATCTATATATCGACTGACTGGGATATGAAGACACTCATGGGAACAATCCAGCCCCTTCAAAGGATACCATTAATTGGTGGAGAACATAGTGATTATGCGTGATCTCGGTCATGTCCCTGCACTGGCTAAAACAGTACAGTATCCACCATGAAGACACTTTATGGATTGTATTAGTGCAGTATTTCCCCTTTTACGATGATTTCTTTAAAAAAAAAAATCATTAAAATTATGAATTAATTAAATATTTTTACGAACCTGCAGAAGGTAAATATCCGGTCTTCCTTGGAGGCTCCCTCTTCCTCCACTTTGCCCTCCTGTTCTGGAACCAGACTTGGACCCTGGACTCGGAAAGGTTAAGCTTAAGAGCGAGTTCCTCCCTCGCGAAGACGTCAGGATACGGTGCCCTTTCGAAGGCCCCTTCGAGTTCTTCCAGTTGGTAAGATGTGAATGTCGTCCTGAGAAAAAAAAAGTTAGTGAATCTCTAATATATAAACAATCAAAATTATAAATCCCAGTGAAGTCGAAAATTAATTAGAACAGTCTACGAAAAATTAAAAACTGAGTGGAGCTCTATCATTGATAAACTTTGAAGAGTATAGCATCTCTCAAATATCATCCATTACATTCTAGAATAGCATAATTGCTTGATTATTTTTTTTTCGTACCATCCAGATAATAAAATTAAATGGCTATAGGAAAAGTGGCCCGTCTTAAAACAATTTTTCCTTTCTTCTGAGAGAAAACCGAAAGAAAAAATAATTTAAGAAACCTTTCACTTAAATGTAAGTTTGGATATTGGTAACAATATTTTCAATCTTTCTTAACAAAATAGACTTAATTTAAAAAAATCCAGTGAAAAAGTGTAACATGTTATATTTTATTATTGTTTGTTGTTTCTTTATAATGGGGCTTTTTTTTTTTTTGATTTGGAGTTGTTTATTTATTTATAAAACGAAAGGATTATTTTATTGTCACACAGCAATAGATTTAAATGTGATTGAGATACTTTAGCTCTATACCTTCAATAGGGACTGGCTAAGTTAGAAACCTATCTGTGTAATTATTTGTGAAGCCAGCCACTTTAGATCCCTGATACGGCACCTCCTGTTGCACCCCACGAAGGTGCTGTGAACATTCATATTCATGAAAATGAATAAAAAACTCGGCACTCATCCGATAGATATCTGATGCCTCAACGCAAGTCTAAATGACTCCTGACAGTGGGAATGATGCCTAATGCATGAGAGCCACCCGCATGTCTTCGGTCCTCGCTGACCCCGTGCCATCCTAGGGATGTGGGATGCCACGTGGCAAGGATGGGGGTGCATCCACCACCGTATGCTAAGCTGGACAGTATGCTTCTGCATTTCCATCAAGTGGCACGCGACCCTCATCTTACTAACCATGGGATAATCGTTTCAATTTAGCTTCCACTCACCTGGTTTTCTTCTTTTTCACTCCGTTGTTGTCCGTCTTTTTGCTTTTCGATTCCGATTTCTTGCTCGTTGTGCTCGTAGTGACGGAATCCACTGCAACTAGAATCAGACGAATTGATTCAATATCAAGCCATTCTGATAAAACATAAAATAAAAAAATACATTTATGCTCCTTTGTATAAAAAATCTACTTTGTTACTTGTTTGTTCACAATAAAAGTGATATTGTAATCGTGACAAATTTCGGTTTATTGGTATAAATGAAACAATCAGTATTGACTAATTCTGTCAGTTTTATCCATTATTAACGTTTAGTTATGTAGTAGAAAATTGAAATTTAATATTTATAACTTGTGCAACATATATTTGCCTATTTTTTTTTAACTACATGACCAACGAAAATGGTGGTTTACTTGACTTTGCTAATAGATTTAAAAAATATATATATACAAATATTTCTGAAATTTTACTGAAAATGTAAGATTTTTAATTAATATATTATATATAATATTAATAATATAACAGCGTTGAGCTAGTAGTAGTGGGCCAGTATTTAACTTTAAGCTCTAAGAAGATATTGTGTATATATACAAATAAGTTCATTTGACTAAAAAATAATTTTATATCAAGACAGTTATTTATTAAAATTTAAGCAAAATTAATAAACCGAAAGTGATCCCTGAAGCTCTTAACACTATATAATTAATATATATCACTGGTCGTACCTGTTTTATATAATAATATATACGCTTGTTAACTTAATATGTTGTTAGATGTATACATGAACGAAAAATTATAGTAATCAAAAGGATGTTATAAAACTGATTTTGTAATTGTAAACTTTGAAATAAAACCTATATTTATTTATACTATTTTTTTAACTGAAGGTTATTTATCTTGTTTGTATTAATTATTTTTTAATTAATTAATGAAAGAAGAATCGTAAAACTAAGCTGATATAGTTGATATTGACGTAGAGAAGCCTCTGGGTCACATGTGAGCCCTCTTGTCTTAATTGAATGAATCATTCTACGAGCGAAAGGTCAAATTTATATCCTACATATCGATTATAAGTGACGTCTTTCCTGATTGACCATCGCAATTTTTTTTTATCTGTTTGGTTAATAGCGTAGACAAAATGTCTCTACCCATCTCACTGAAGTCAGAAATAATTTGAAGAATCATTTGAAAACCCAAAAAATGGTTTTATCTATTTTGTTACAATATGATACAATAGAAAAATATTAAGGAAGTATCAGCTAGACAGAGTAAATGTTTAAAACTTTATGTTATACTAGCGACCCATCCAAGCTTTATTCGGGTAATAAGACATATTTTACCTACATAATTTGTCTGTGTAATGTATTTTATTTTTTTATCACGTACGTATCGGCCACTAAGGACCACGCGAATATCAATGGTTAGGCTTCTTTGGGAGTCTTGATTTTCTTTCTTCCCATCTCAGCTAATGTACTTTATTATATAGAAATTATAAAAATAAAAACAAAACCAAATATTTCTTTCTATACGAATTTATTATCTTGCACGTTAGATAATTGCACGCGATTAGGCAGTGTCTTCGGTGAAACCCATCGATATTCCGACCCATTTACACAAAACTTCGACAAATTATATACCTAAACCTTCGATAACTGGTGAATCACTCTATCTATTGGCGAAAACAGCATGAAAATCCGTGCAGTAGTTATTGAGTTTACCGGGAACAAACGCGGCTGTGGACTTTGTTTTATAATATGTATAGATATAACGTGTGTATTAGAAAATTAATTTTATCAGCTTCATTTAATATAACAATTAGTTGATTGGATTGATTTTGAAATGTAATTAATAAATAATCGATTTGTCTATCAACAAATAATTGTTTTGTGATCATTTATATTTTTTATATCATAACTATTTTTCTGAATAATTCGTTTTCAATTTTATCTTCTTTCCTTTAATTTTTTTAACTTAATTTTTTATGAATTTTATGCCATTATTAAAAGATCATAAATGCCGGATCATAAGTACAATATCCAAATTTCACTTCATTATGTTTCTAGCATGAAATAAAAAAAAAATGTTGACTCATTGTAATGAAAGTTATTGTCATTTATCTTTTGGTTACAAACTTCCTCATTTATTATCAGTTATAATTAATACTACGGTTCATAAATTATTTAATGTTTTATTGTTATATTATTTAATTACCTGGCTGTTCTTTCCTTTTGGGAGGGTCCGGTAGGGGCGCTAGTTCCTGCGTGTGGAACATCCCCTGTAATTGTTCCATGTCGGGGCACTGCTGTCCGCTCTGCCCTTGCTGCTGCTGCAGCCCGAGCATCACCTGCAATTGTACAATAATACAATAAAATACATGTTAAATAATAATTAAAACAAATATTTATTTGAATTTTTGTATTTGTATGAACATAAGACTATGAAGTTTTTGTTTATTCCTGTATGAACATAAGACTATGAAGTTTTTGTTTATTCCTTCAACGATCACTTTATGCTGCTTTGTCAAATCGGGCAAGGGTTAGTGGAAGACCTAAACTTTCCCTATACAGGTATAATTGGATAGGGATTTTTAATCCTGTCATAACTCTGCCTGGGGAACACCATTTACGACCCTTTGAAGAATGGCCTAACTAAGAATTTTGTACTCCCATTAAAAAATCTTAAACCCACCTTCCAGGATGCGAACCCGCCATCTTGAGTACAATAGCTTGTTATGCTAACAATTAGAGAATAGATCACCGTATAATTTAATGTATAATTACATTCAACTTCAGAAATAACCATTGGTGTAAAAATGGTTGATCGTAGATATTCTGAGGGATATAGAATGATGCGGTCATTGGAATAGTATATTTTTAAGTTATAACTAAAGAGGTTTTGCTTATTCATGTATAATACTTTTGATCGTACCCCATTTTCTTCAAAAATAATATACACATATAATAAACACATTAATATTTGACAACAATAAGACAAAGTCTTCATGAACCCAAAAATACAATATACAAGGATTTACACAGGGCTTATTAGAGTTTGCAGGTAGACTTGGGAAAATAGATAAAAAATAATAGAAATTTCAGGTGAACGTCCGTACATTGGCAGTCTTATTTAAATATACCTATTTTATTGTCATGAGAATAATTCGGTGTTTTTATATAAAATATTTCCTACACTCTAACAATAGATTTTTCAACAATATGTTTGTGGAATCGAAAAATTTTATGGATATTTAATATTCATATTTATTTCATTTTTTTCTTATGCCTTAAAGTTGGCTGTGTTGACTTTCGGCTAAAAGTCAGGCCTGTCCAATCGAGGGTGGACAAGCAGGGAATGCTTCAATAATAATTTTATATTTATTAAACAGAAAAAAACAAACGTTTATAAAGGAGAAAATACGAACTAATAATTAATTAACTAAGCAATTATTTATAGAACATATTTAAAAATTTATTTTGACCTGTACCTGGACAACCTTTTCTTATATAAAATTTGTTAGGTCTACCGATAATTATTTAAAATACCTTTAAAAAATATTTATTTACAAATATGAATTATATTAATATTATTAATTTTCTGTAATTTAAATTTATCACTATGTCGGAATTAATAACAAAAAATTGCTCCTTTATTCGTAAATTTGGAGGTAATAGTTGAATTGTTTAGGAAACATGGCAATGACCTTATGAAGGATTATTTAATAGAGAGAAAACTTCAGCAGATAAACTGGAAAAAATAGAGTATTGCGTAGTTTTACTAAATTTAAAAATTTTATTATTTATGGACGCAATTAATGTGTAAAAATAACACTCCTTTGGAAGAATGGATAGCCTAGGCTCACTACTCCAGTTACTTATGGTACTTATAAAGTTACCACATTTTATTTTTGTTTAAGACATAATCGAAAAGTCGCACTTTTTTTTTAGTTTTGTCAGTTCTCATCCGAAATATGATCAATATCTTAAGGGTTGTGATTTCAATGCTTACTCGTACATGAGCTCATGAGACATGAGCTGTTATATTTGAAAGTGGTGTAAGTCCATTTGGATATAAAAAAAATCGTTTATTCTTTTAAATGGATTTAATGATTATTATTTTATAATAAAATTTAAAAGGTGTATAGGGTTTAAAACGTCACCGAGTGCTAACTGATCAAGATATTTGTCCGTTTGCCAACATTTTTAAAGTAAATCAATTGAAAACCTTTAGATATCGCAATATGAAGAAATGGACTTGTACAACTTTCAAATATAACAGCTCATATAAAGGTTTCATTTATATATTTTTAATGCTAAAATTTTTTTTAAAATGTGTTAGTTAAATAAATATGACATTGATAACATACCTGTATTGAGTGGACACCACTGGACTGAAGTTTACTCATGGTACCATTTCCAGAAAAATCCGAAAATATTGCGTCGTCGAATGGTGTGCCATCCAGTTCGGCAGGTTCTAGCTTGAACATTAGATCTTCCACGGTGATGGCTGGTTTCGTCGGCGAAGTAAGAAGACGGGCCTCGCGGGGAATCGCGGCCAAGTCGGAAGAGGAATATGAAGAAAGGCTAATTACGAACGGGCGGGAGAGAGAGAGCCAGAGAGAGAAAGCTCATTGATCGCTATTAATTTCTAAATTGGCCTAATCAAATTCATAAGAGGCGCTAAGCAGGGGCGAGTTAAGACCAATTCAGCCAACTAGGCCCAATCGAGCTTATTTGTTACAATTGTGGAGGGTTTGGGAAGGCGCGGACCCTGGCAGTGTGCGGTAAGACACAAAACAGTGAAGAGGTATTGGGCATCGGGATCTGTGGTGGGCGGGGGGACAGCTAGCAGTGGGCGTGGCCAGAACGGACCAATCACGGCCCGCCGCTTCCCCCACCAACTCTCTTCTGATTTGTCGAGCCGTCCCACTCCTCCATTAGCGCAGCCTTTTGTCCATCTCTTCAGCCATCATGGAAACGCAAACGGGCATTTGGAAAAATTGTTTATCTAATAATTTTTATGATTTAAAAAAAAAATTATATACTTCACAGTGCAATATCGAGAAATTTGGTTCTATGATTCTCAAAAATGAGAAGATCGAGCGACCTCAAACTCAAGGTACATATATTTATATAATTTTGATAATGAATTTAAACATATAATAACTAATTTTTTTATAATCTTCTTATCAGCATTTATGAATAATTTCCCATCAATGTCCAATAATTTAAATATGCTTATATATAATTTCATAATTAATTTAAGGTATCAGTTCAGCAGTTTATCGCTTCGTGTTGACATATCAAATTTTAACTATGAAAAAAAGAATGTAATTATGGGAAATGTGTAGATTACAATTATCAGTTAATCAAGAAATAAACGTTTCAACTAACATTTTGAAGTATAGGTGGTACCTATACATTTGTTGAAACTTTCATTTCTTGATGAATATGATTACCGAAAAATACACATTTCCCATAATTATACTCTATTTTTCATGCTAAAACTCACGATTATTTTTATTTCCGAAAATATTAATATGGGTTAGAGTGAACAGTTAGTTAAAACTTGTGATACAACTCGATGCGACAACCAGCGGAACTGATGCCTTTTTATTTTATACTCCGAATTAGAATTTATTTTATATTTCGTATCACTAACCAATCATTAATACAATGTTTGTTTATAATTTCAAATTTAATTAAATTTAACACGCTTTTACATTCTAAAATTTGATTTGTCTTTAATTTATAGTTACGCCAATATAATTTTGTAAACATTATGGTGTAAAGAAAGCGACCATCCATTAATTATTGTACTTGTTTCTTCTGTAGTAAAGCAATGATTTTTCAAGACAGTTTACATTAAATGACTAAGGTTATACGAAGAAACTCATTACATTTTCAAATTCATAGTTTATTTTACTGGTTTCTAGTGATCTAATTGTTAAAATCTCAAATATCATTTATAGTTAATAAATAAAATTATACAAAGTAATTAAATAATACAAGCAAAACTATAATACAATTTTTTAAGGTATTTAAAAAATCTTTATTTTTGTAAAAAATTGAACCATACGGTTCTGAACACATTCTTGTCGATCATTTACATTTATTTCTATCAACACGACTCTAAATTGTTCGATTTAGATTTTTGAAATTTTGTTATTATATCTATATTTATTTTTAAATCATAATTTTATTACAAATAAAAATATACTACTAATATATGACAAACAATAAAATATGACAATGAGATATACAGTTTTATTTTTAATCAAAAGAAATAGCAACATTTTTATTAACATTAATCTCATATTCTTTTGTTATTTCTAAATTGGACCGATTAAGGGGCAAGTAGGTATACTAAGTTGAGAACGCCAGAGTTGTACAGGCGGCGGCTCCACCTAAACAGTATTGTCTCAATAATTATTTACTGCAGAAGTATTTATCGTTACAATACTGGTTTATTGTGTAGGCATGTGTATTATGTTAGAATATTTATGGCGTTTACATTCAGCTATTGTTCTTTAAAATAATTAAATGTGAATTGGGAAAATAAAAACATTATGGCTATTCTTTATTAATATGGGATAAGCATACCGTTCAATCCGTTTGTTTCATTTCTATGCTATATTCATACCAGTATATATATATATAAGTATGTGTATATATACATTTTATATATTGTACATATGCAATTTGTAAATAAAGGAGGGCCAGAAAAGAAAAAAAAAATCTAATTATCTTCGTTGAGAAGGGTAGCAAATGTAGACATTTCAGAAATCACTTTGGTTCTGCTTCGATCGATTAATAAATTATCGAATTGCTGAAAACAGGTAAAACCTTACCCGTCCATAACATAGATTTGTTTACGGATAATTAGTTTATTTTTACAACATTAAAATAACGAATGGTTATTTTCGTAATTAAATTTCATCGGAAAAAAAATCAGTATTATGAGAAAAATTGGGTAGGCAAATAGATTTAGGCAACGATGAAAAAGATAAATATTTGAATAATTACTCGATTTTGTTTTCCCTGACTGGCCACTTCCTTTCCCCATTTCCTAGTTAAAGGAAATGATGAATCACCAATTTTATGGAGACTCGTTTCAAATTTACCGGTGACAGAATCACATGTTGGTCACGCGCCAAAAATGCCGCCTTCTCATGCCATTGACGTAACTACCCCAACATGCTGCCATGGGCCAAACACATTAAAATATGAATACGAAGCAAAATTATATCTTTAATTCTCTGGTATTTTTTTGACATTAAAAAAAATCTGTTCTCAATCCATAGGCTCCATAATGAGAAAAAACTGCCTCCTAATTGGCGACAATTCCTTCAATTTTTTTTGTAGGAAATGTAATTGTCCATCTCGAATTAAGATTATCAAGTTTGATTAGAAAATCAAAGTAAATTACTTTTTGCAATGAAAAAGATGCTCACTTTTTTTTAAATACCCAACATATTTACTGAATGTAAAGTGTATCCGAATTTTTCATGGTTTACTGTATAAACCTCGTTAAGACTTTTAAATGTTTTTTTAAAACATTAAATTGGAGTATTCTTTCTAAATGAAAAAATATACATCTAAGTTTAATTAGACATTAATTATTCCAACTATTATCTAAATAAACTAAATTATATAAAAATTCTTGAAGGTTGTAACAATGGTATAGTGAGTGC
Organism: Troilus luridus; assembly: GCA_964056705.1. Classification (NCBI taxonomy): domain Eukaryota; kingdom Metazoa; phylum Arthropoda; class Insecta; order Hemiptera; family Pentatomidae; genus Troilus; species Troilus luridus. The sequence goes on along the minus strand of OZ057415.1, from coordinate 95,069,948 downwards.
GCTTTTATTTATTTCCAGAAACTAATTGTTCAAATTATTGATGGCATTTCTTGTAGTTTATATTTATTAACCTATTAATTGTTTTTATTAACTTATTTTTCATTACTTATTTTCTTTTATCTGTTCACTAACATTGGGGGACCATAGATCAGCCAGTGTTCAATTAGTTTTCTTGTCCACTCAGTATTGCTCCGTCCTTTCAGATCTTGCAGTTTTCTCTTCTTTAGTAGTTCTTGTACTTATTCGTTTTGTTTGTCCTTTAACCTTTCCTATTATCTTTTTTTATATTCGTTTCATACTATCTCTTAAAGGTTTCATTCATAAGCATGCCTTCTTTGATTCGGAACTCTCTTAGGATTAATCATTTGATTTTTTTTGGATTCATTCTTCTATACGATTCTATCCATTTCTACTATACATACAGTTAATGGATTGGGTTGAAGACTTTGGGATAAGTATTGTGTATACTTGTAGGCTCCTTTTTTCTAAGTTATGAAATATCTTCTGTTTTGTCAGCAATGTAACTTCCTTGAGCTCCCCTCTTCTTTTATACGTATAAATACTACCTCTAAGATTAGGATAGCTGAGAAGGTAGGAGAGAGCAGAGAGTCGAGAGGAGATGTAGTAGTTAGTATGTAAGAGAGTATTCTCTAACTTAGATGTAGTCCATATTCACTAAGTTATAATGGATTGAATTAGTCAGGGGTTGCAGTCAAAGATTATTGTGCCAACGTTTCGGCCTAAGATGTAGCCCATCTTCAGAGCAACGAAATGGTGCCTGAGGTGATGCGTCCAACTAACAACTGACAACTCTCAAACTGTTAGACTCAGCTTCCACTATTTGGAGGCCTGAAGATCAACGGTCAAAGTGGAGGAGAATTGTTGAGGAGGCCAAGGTCCTTCATGGACCATAGCGCCATGTGATGATGATGATTTACATATATTCTGTTTAACAATTCTATTTACATTGATTCTCTTTAGTTCTATCTAAAAAGTTATTATTTGAATCAACTAAACAACTATTAAACGACTTTTTAGATAAATATGATTATCCTAATATCAATAGGGAGCGGAGTGGCTAAGTGGTAGATCACTGAGTTGCCATGCCGGATATCCAGGTTCAAATCCCGCCGAGGGCAAGACTTTTTTTTTACTTTTAGATTTTTTTTTAAATATAAAAAAACCTGTACTACTACAACCCATGAACGGGTCTGGTGTTCAGTACATGGTAGAGACTGAAGGTTGTCCTAGGTCACGCTCAACCGCCAGATTTTCCCCCTTATTTTGGGTACCCTTTTTTTATAATATTTTTTACCGAGGCTTAGTGAGCTCCAGGAGGATCCCAGATCCTATATGGTCCATCAACCGCTGCAAACAGACTAAATAAAAGTCTTGCAACACAGTGATCTACCACCGAGCCGCTCCGCTCCCACCTTCTTATTTCTGATGCTTTTAAAATTTTATTTATTTTTTTTGATTTTTTATGTCAACGGAAAAAGGGAAAAGAAATATTTGACTATATATTGGAGCAGGACCTATCAATCTGTTAGGACATGAATAAAATAAAATGGCGGTGCAGTATACAGGAATATACCCGCCAACTGACTAAATAAGTCTTGCCAGCAGCGGGATTTGAACCATGATTTTCGGCATGGCAACTCAATGCTCTACCACTGATTTCACTTCACTTAAGTTCACTCCCTTATAAATTTACCTTATCCTAGAAACTCTTCTTTTCATTGTTTGTATTCTGCAGATCCATCTGTAAGCATTCCGTCTGTGATATGGAGGTCTTGTATGTCCTTCGCAATCTGCGTAACTCAGTTCAGTTTTTGTTGTCTTGTTGCGGCTAAAGTCGAAGATCCTTTTAGTTATATTGTTCGTACAACACATTCCATTATGAGAGTTTTTTTGTTTACGTTATCTTCAATCTCACGTTGTTTTTCACTTCAAGAATAGATATGGAATCATTAGGTGTAACACTATTGGCTTATAAGTGCTCTCGATCAATAGGTAAGTAAGATGACGGAGATAAGAGTGTTAATAACCCAGTCGGTAGCCGGCGGGGAGTCGCTCTTGCTCGATAGGGGCGTCATTCACACCTCTCTTATTGTCCAGATCCTACTCCAGGAACTGCTGGAACCGCTGGAGCGCTTTGAGAAGCCAATGGAGGCGCTCTGTTGGTAGTGTCCTATCTAACATCTATCTCACACTCTTACTTAATAACTCATTTTCGCACCGATGGTTCTCAAAGAGTATATTTTCAACGGGTTTCGGAAGCGTAACTGTAGTGTTTTTACAAACTGAACAATAGTATTGAAAATTGACCTAGAACATTACTTTATTTTAGTTTCTTTGTTCATTTAACGTCACTTTGTGCTCCTATGGCTAATTGGGCGATGCTACAGTGGGAGTTATAATTTTGCCTATCCTGGTATAATTAGGATAGAGGTGTTTATCTAGTATATCACATCATATAGGCTCGGAACCCCCATTTTTCGTCCCTTTCGAAGGTCGGTATTCCATGGATTTTTATTCCCTTTTTGTAAATCCTAGGACTGCCGGCCGGAGTGTATAGTAGTTTGTTATTATACACTATAGGTGATCCCAAATAACTTTAGTGGAAATAGACCCCTTTCACAGAGTGATTTACCTCACAAAAATTTAAAGCTCAATTCAGTTCATTAAAGATAGTTAATATGGATTATTATTGTAAGAAGTGTAACTAATAGAGACGGTTGTACTGGGTTCTACTCATAAGAGGACACAAAGTTGTCAAAAATGTATTATAAATAGTTTATATTCATGTTATTTTGGATATTAATAAATGTATTAAATATTAAAATAAACAGAACTAATATTACCCATCATTAGTGTTTACAATTAATTTTAATTTTATGTGGAAGAAAATGGTCCGGGTAGAGGTCAATCAATTTTTCTTAGATGCGGAGAAATGTTTATTAATTAGCCAACGTTTCGACCTACTTTACAGTTCTTCTTCAGGGCTAAATATGCAAAATACAGACAATTGAAAATTAAATTTAAAAAAAAAATGCTAAGCATGGTAAATATAAAGGTTAAAATACAAAGGTAGTTAAACGCATATTTTAATAATTTTACATAATTTTAATTTTATATTCATTTAATTTATTATATACTATTGGATGTATCAGAAGCTCAGCATGAATAAGCAGTCTTGTTTATTTAGCCATGATGACAATTTCTAATAAATAGTTGCTTACTTTTTAAGACAGAGTAGGTTAGCTGAGTGTTTAGAGCGCCGAGCTGCTGAACTCGATTGTCCTCAGTTCAAATTCGTTTAATCTGTTAACATCTATAGATAGAATTTGGGAAATTCTCAGGCCCTCTAGGGACTCAACCAGCTTCTACAAAGTGAGTGCCCTCAATTGAGCGGGAATGATACGGTTGAACGTGATCACCAAATCACATCCGTGCACAACCGTTGGGTTATAAAGCGTTGAGTCAACCTTTCTCAGAAACTAAGATGGAGAGTTGTAGTACAGGTTATATTAGATGGTACTCTCATTGGTTCAACCGGTCTCTATTGAGTGGGTACTTTTTCTTGTTAGAAAAGCCTGGCAATTGAGCTTTATCTCGGACAAATCACCTATCTGCACAATCGTTGTCCGAGAAACAGTATAGTATCCTGCAGTTACTCAGCCCAAGACACTTAATGGGTTGTAGTGGTCCAGGTTAGAAATTCTCTGTGGGTAATTTCTCTATAGATCATTTTATCTTGTCATTATTTTATTTTTTATAACATCAAGCAAAAGGGTATATCGCTCACTCCCTGGCACTACGGTCCTGCAAGTGCCTCATCCAGCACTGCCTGCCAATCACTCCGGTCCATAGCTAGTCTTCTCCAGTGTCTGATTCCCAGCTGGTGAAGATCGGCTTCCACATCATCTAGCCATCTAGTACGGGGCCTTCCTTTAGGTCTCCTACCACCCAAATAACAGTCTTCAGGGCATTCTTGTTTCGCGCATCACATGGCCAAGCCATCTCAACCATCTTTTTAGGAAAGAGACTAATTCTGGTTCTCCGTAAAGTTGTCGGAGTCCTTCACTATAACGGATCCTCCATACTCCCTGGTCATAGATGGGCCATATATCCGCCGCAGTATTTTTTTCTCCCAGACATTCACCATTCTTTCTGCTTTTTTATTCATGACCCAACTTTCACAACCATATGTCGCTATTGGCCTGATAATCGTTTTATTGATGTGATCTTTGCCCGTTTTGACATTTGTCCAGTTTCAAGAGCCTTTTGTATTGCACAGTAACAGCAGTTACCAGCGGCAAGTCTTGCTTTTATATCCTCCTCTATCTGGTTGTATTGCGTTACTATTGCGCCCAGGTGTTTAAAATTTTTTCTTTGCTTAAAGAACTCCATAAATGGGACTTGTTCTTCTACCAGTGCGCTCCTTCTTGAGGTACACATGTACGTGGTCTTGGCTTCGTTCATATGCAAACCCATTTTTTCTCCTGCTTGTTTGAATTCCTGGAAGGCTCTATAAATTATATAATCATATCTATCAATATAAATTCTATAATCATATCTAAACCTGAAACCTGGCGGTTGAGCGTGACAATCATATCTATAAATTAGTTTATGTTTTTTATCTCCACGCTTCATCTGGAAATAAAACTATAAAACAGATATTTTATGTGATATATCTGTAAATAATTGTATTCTTGATTATTAAGGTAATCGGCATCCTGTTCACTTTCGGATATTTTTACTATTCTCTGAGAATGCTAGATCAGTACTCCGAAGTGTCGATACTTTTTAATTCATACTAATATTTGATTTAAGTATTTGAATCTGATGATACATGTGTATTATCAGTCAACACCAATTCAGTTATTGCATCCCAAAGCCTCCAATCCCATATCACTGATCTTGAAGAATGGTGTCAAAACTGGAGAATTGAAATAAATTCTCTAAAAACGCATCAAATCACTTTCACCTTACGTCGTAAACCAATGACTTCCTGCCCTTCAGTATCCTTTAATAACATCCCACTGGTGCCTGTAGAACAGATCCGATATTTAGGGTTGCATCTCGACAACCGATTAACCTGGAATCCTCATACTGGACTGAAAAGACAAGAAACCGCTCGACGTTTCAGGCTACTTCAACACTTACTAGACAAACGCTCTAACCTCCCAATTAACTGCAAAAGACTAATCTACATGTCCATCATACGACCTATTTGGACTTATGGAGTAGAGCTTTGGGGCTCCATTAAGCCATCGAATTCCTCTCGTATCCAATCAATACAATCCAAAATCCTTCGTAAAATCCTCAACGCTCCTTATTTTGTTAAGAATAAAGTCATTCATAACGACCTTATTGTCCCATTTGTTGCTAATTTGGCCCGAACCCGGTATCTATCCTCTCATAACAAACTTCATTTCCACTCAAACCCTCTTGTTTCAAACCTAGCTTCCTCTTCAATTCCCGATAATCCTCCGATGCGTCTGAAAAGAAGATGACCTTCTTAGTTGAAGTAGTGATTTGAGTACTACCAGTGGGTAGTTTCTCTACTTGCCATTAACTCATGTCATTATGTATCACATAGCTAATTTACTTGATGTATTATTGTAATACAGTTGTAAATATCAATAAATAAATTTTAAAAAAAGTATTTGAATAGATCTTTTATTGGCATATTCAGTCTCTTTAAGGGAATTTAAAACTGCAACACAGTCAGGTGAGCTTTTTTTTTTGGAATTAAATCTTTTAGTTGGTAAAAAAAAAAAACATCAAATAGAAATTCAATTTTGGAAATTTTCCGGTCAGTTACAAGCTCCAAGGTATAGGGCTATATCAATTTCATATTTCACCTATCAAGTTCATATCTCCTCATTCAGTTAGTTGGCTACTATCTGTACGGATGAGTGAATGATTGAGACAATCTGACTCATTGACTCAATCAGTGATTAAGCCATTAAAGGAGCTGTATAATAATCAGCTTCGGAAAGTAACTTTATAAACACAAAGTTCGATTTATAGAAATTTATTTAGCTTGATTTTTAAATTAGACGAGCCGTTTCCATGATAGTCAAATAAAGACCTCGAATTTCCTTGCCAAGTTAGTTAAAATTGTAGTATTTCAACGGTTGGTTCAAACCACTTTCCGATACTAAATTTATAATTTTAGATTCACCGTTGCTTCAACGAGGTCCACTATTATATAGATTCCAAAAACCAGAATGCCAGAAATGATTCGAAAGAAACGAACCTAGATTAGGTGGTGAAGTGGAAAAAGAAAAATATTTGAAAAATGTTTACATTTCCTGAAAGAGGATTTCCGCCAAGTTTACAGCGAGAGGACACTGAAGGCAACTTTAGGAAAAAAAAAATTTATATTCATAAATTTATTACATGTACGACTTTTTTTTCACCTCACAAACGTCAGACAACAGTCTTCTAAAATAAAACAGTCAGAATGAGGAAAAGATATAAATTAAGTACAGTTTGCACGAATAAATTTGTAAAAAATACATAGGGAATAAACTTGGAATAATGTATCTTTAACTTTGAAACCAATTCGTGTCATGCAAATTCTTTTAAATAATTAAATATTTCGGTAATAGCTTATTTTTTTTATGTTGGATATTATATATTTAACTTATACCTAAACCTATTAAAAATAAAATTAGTATTTTATAAATAATTACTGCTTGTTATTGGCTAAAAAAATTAACAGGATAAAGACGAAGAGGTTGGATTAGTGGTTAGAGAAAGTGGTGACAAAAACCAAGCAGGCCTAAGTAGCTTTTCCAAGTTAACCAATATTAAAGCCAATACGGCGGTGTCATTAAACCCTTTTATGATTAGTTTATTTTTTTTATTATTAGTTTCACCCAACTTACCAACAGCTTGGGTTCTCCAGATCAATAATTAAAGCAAGTTCCGCGAATTTCTCTCCATCCGATATCCCGCCATCCTCTCTGATCTTTCCTTATCGGAGATTTTTCACATTACATACCATAAGTAATAACAATTTGAATTTGATTAGGTTACTTATTAAGCCTCTTGTATGAAGATATTGCTAGTGGATTTTTGTTTACGTGGATTTGTATTCCGAAAGCTCCATGGCGGCAGAAGTAGGTATATATTTTTTGTTACTTTTCTTCAAAGGAATTTATAAATGGACAATATGAATTTTGTGTAAAATATGTAACATAGTGACTAGGACTGAATTGAGTGCAAACGTAACCACATCGGTCGCTTCACTATCAATACCACAAAGTCACAAAAGACTTAGAGTTTACAAGAGAAGCTGGGTAATTTTCCCTTTAAAGTGAGCAGATAAACACGAAGCAATAGCCGATCTAACCGGAGTGCTGCGGGCAACCACCCGCTGCTTCGACCAACCACCCTCCAGTTCCCACGATTATCTCTTCCACATCTCTACAAACTAGCCTCTACACAACCGGGCACATTGTATAGCTTCCATCAAATAATATACTATATGGCCATTATAAACTGAGGAGACTGACACAGGCTATAGAAGTGTTTAGATCGAGGAGAGAGACTGTGTGTAGGTCTACAGGGCTGAGGATAACTTCTGTATTCCACAGAAAGCACGATGAAAAGATGTCTAGAAAAAGATGATGTCAAAGAGAGATATTATCTGTTCAAGCATTTAGGAAGGATTGCGATTTGAGGTAAACCGGATTGCGTTTTTGCATACAGTATTCTAATTTTCTGTATTTGTAATATTTTTCAATAACGTTATTGCCCATTTTCAGGTTTTAACTAAACATTTACTAATTATTAATAATAACATCAAGGCTTAACTAACTCAAAGGCTTGATAGAGATACATCCGTCTCTACCTCCTTCCACGGACTACTTCCAGATACAAATCCATTAGGTCACTCTTAACACGATCTTCCCAACTAAGCCTCGGAACTTTACCAGTCAGTACAGCGCTTGCTAACTTTTTAAGAATTCGTTACTAAGCCTCAAGACTTCACTAGCTCAACTTAACCTGAGCAACGCCATCACTTCATTTCTAACTCCTGTTCCGCGTTGTATAATCTCCATCGACTTCTCCAGTGATCCTGTTTCTGACCCAATACCTTATTTTCCTTTTTAGCTTTACAATTCCATCACAACCTACGCGACACTATACAAGATACAATAACGTACAAGGTACCCTACACAAAGTATTTGAAATACAAAATGCAAGATACTTTTTTTATTTTTTATTTATTGATATTTACAACTGTATTACAATAATACATCAAGTAAATTAGCTATGTGATACATAATGACATGTGAAAATGACAAGTAGAGAAACTACCCACTGGTAGTACTCAAATCACAAGTTCAACTAGGAAGGTCACGGGGCGATCTTCTTTTCAGATGCCTCGGAGGATTATCGGGAATTGAAAAGGAAGCCAGGTTTGAAACTAGAGGGTTTGAGTGGAAATGAAGTTTGTTATGAAACGATAGATAGCGGGTTCGGGACAAATCAGCAACAAATGGGACATTAAGGTCATTTTGGATGATTTTATTCTTAACAAAATAAGGAGCATTGAGGATTTTACGAAGGATTTTGGATTGTAGGGATTGGATACGAGAGGAATTCGATGGCTTAATGGAGCCCCAAAGCTCTACTCCGTAAGTCCAAATTGGTGTTATAATTGAAAAAAAAAAATTTATTGTAGGATTAGCATTTAAGCTCTTTAAGCTGGCATCTTTATTATTTAGGTATTGGAGTGTTTTTGCCACTTGCAATAGAGGAATCAGAATCCTCTAAAAACATGTAATAAAAGTCAGGTACTCGTTAAAAATCCCTGTTCTAATTAAACCTGTGGAGGCATAATTTAGGACTCCCACTGTAATCGTCCAATTAGCCATAGCAGCATCATGTGACGTCAAATGAATGAACAAAAAAAGTATAGGGATGAGACAATGTTGACAATATTATTTTATTTTTTACTTATGACTTAATATTTTGTTGGCAGTTTTTATTTTGAAAATATTGATATGACGTTTAGTTATAACTTGAATATCTTGTAGAAAGTAATGACATATTTATATAATATATGTAGATAAATAAATAAAGTGCGTTAGATATTAGGGTGTGATTTTGTTTTCCTGAAATAAACTTCAATGTAATATAACGATGCTACACCAGGAGTCCTAAATTTTGCCTATCCAGGTATAGTTAGGATAGAGATCTTTAACAAGTACCTGACAACGTACAGACCCCATATTACGTACCTTCCTAAGGATGGTATAACCAAGGTTGGAGTTTGGAATCCGCGATCATGGGTATAGTAGGTTGTTATGCTAAGCACTAGACCGTATGATACTTATATATAGATAGGGTATATGTGCTACATTAGGATCCTCTTGAGTTTGTCGATGGGAAAGATCATTGCTATGGAGGTTTTGATTAAATAAAGTCCTCGAGCTCTTCTTCCACTTCCTGGTTTAGATATGATAGTTATTATTATATATAAGGGGAGTGGAGAGATATGACAGTCATTACAGGAGAGAAAGGAAGCCAGGAGGAGGTAGGCCTCCCCGCTCATCCCCCCCACTCACCACCCCCTCGCCCGCCCCCACCCCTCTCGCTCTACCAATTGACCCTTAATCTAGACCAATTGAGGAGAGCCGTCGGCAGCAATTGCTCTCAATTGGTAGCAATTATATAATGCTCCCACATCGTCCTCCCGTTGGATTTAGACCCAACATCTTGCAGGAGAGTCCCTGTCCGCTCTCCAACGGTTGTACAATATTATCTATTCAACGGTAGGTCATCGTTCTTCGGATCAGTTTAGCAATAAGGCACATCTAGTGACATATTCATCAAGAGTATTGACGATCTACGTAGTCTGTTACCAACCCGTTCCACTCAATAACCTGAAAAATAAAAAATGAAGGACCATTCGGGGTAATGATCAATTTCCAAGAATACTATGCATAGTATATTGGCCAGTAAACAAAACAAATGAATAATGTATACATCCTGTTTTAATATCCAACTTTAACTTTGGTCAAAGCGAAATAAAATATTATTAGGAGTTTAAAAAAATTCTTGTACATAAAATACTTCTTTTATTATATTAAGATAAAATTTATAATTTAAATATATTAAAAAATGTATCAATAAAATATTATTTCTTCATAAACTTGTAATTGAACTCGAAGCGACAACCTGGGGAATAATTACCCATTATAGTGATTGGGCGCGTTAAATGTAATGGCGATTCACGTAGTTTGATACCAACCTTTACTACTGATTTACCAACAAGTTCGTACTGCATAACCTTAACAAAGCAAAACGTAGGACGGTTCGGGGTAATGCCCGATCTCCAGGAATACAATACATAATATATTTAACAGTAATAAAAAAATTATATATTCTGTGGAAAGATTTATAACTATATTCCTTCGATATAGGGAAGAGTTTTACTTTTAAAAAATATTCTTATCTATAAAATGTCAGGAAAAATATTTATAATTCAAAAGTATAAAAAATTATTATATTCTTTTTACTTTAAAGCATATTTTTATCTATAATATGTTAAGAAAAAAATACATAAATGGAAAATATTTAAAAAAAATTTAGTTGAAAAAATTTAATTCGTAAAAATATATTATAAGGAGTTTTACTTAATAAAAAAAATATTCTTATCAATAAAATATAATTTTAAAAATAAAAGAAAAACATTTTTATTATTTAGAAATAGTTGACGAAATATAAAGATCTATAAATGTTAAAAAATATATTATTAGGAGTTATACTTATTAAAAAATTATATTCTTATCGATAAAATGTTTTTAAAAATTATAATTTAAAAGCATTATATAATAAAATTTGAATATATTATATTCTTAAAAGAATATTATTCGGAGTTTTACTTATTAAACAAATATATATTATTATATATATAATATAATTTAAAAATATCATTTGAAAATATTATATAATTAAAAAAAATATTCGTATCTTTAAAATATTTAAAAAAATATAATATAAAAATATTAAAAAACATCATTATAAAATATTATATACTTCAAAAAAATATTAGGATTTTTACATATATAAAAAATATTTTCATACATAAATTTTTATTTTTAACGGATATAATATAATCTAAAACTGGAGCACTCTGTTTAATATGATTATTGTAATGTATATTTTTCTTTCTATTGAAAATGGGGGAAAAAAAAGGAAATCTTCAGAGTGAAATTTACTATCGAAACAGATTATATCATATTCAAACAAATTAATAATATTGTAATTAAACCCGTTATTATTACACAACTATTATATTCAACCTATGCCAAAATAAGGCATTGTAATATAGTTGTCAATCCCTAAATACAACGGCAACGCAGGCTATTATTTCACATGCTTCAGTGGAAAGGTAGGAGGTCAGAATGGAAAATTCTAAAAAAGTTTTCATAGTAACTGAATCTCCCACATCAGCAATGAGACCCTGTAAACCAGAACCGAAAATATTTCCGAAAAAATAAGGAAAAGGATTGGCTAGTATGGTGACATCCTCAGAATGGACCCGATCCGCTAACTAAAAGGTCTTCGATATTTGCAGCAACAAGAAAACCGAACCGAACTGGATCGAGCAGGCTGAGATGGACCTACGAGGGCTCCAAATTATTGACGGAATTTGCTTACAAATGGATCTGCAAAGTGTTTAACCAATGAAACAAAGAGTTTCCAGGATAAGGTAAATTTTTGAATCAGTTAATGTAAAAAAGAGGAAATTTTTAAAAAAGAATAGAATTTTTGAGAAAGAGGGAATGCCAAATTCTGCAAATACTGACCGGGGAGGAAAACAAGATAGGTGTATTGTCTCTCAAAGATGGTGGAACTAATAAAAAAAGCTGATATATAATTCAAAAAATAAATTAAGCACTATAAAGTATGTATTTTTTTATAGTGCAAATGGATAGACAAATATAAAATACTGAATGAAAAAAAATACAAATGATTATTCGTACGAGTTCAAAATCAAAGAAGGGATGGTTCTAAATGGATCCGGAATCTAAAATGGAGAACCAAAGATAAATAGGAAACGTTAAAACATTGTGTAATGACGTAACGAATACATACAATTTCTGAATAAGAGGTAACGGTAATTATTATATTGAATAAGATCTGAAAGGATGAAGAAATGAAGAAAAGAAAAAAAAACTCCTGCAAACATTTTTTTTATAAAGCATTTAAGCAAAGAAAATATTAACTGCAAAAAAGACACAACAATAATTTTAAAAGTATGCAAAAATGAAGAAATATTAATTTCAGGTATTTTGAAAGAAAAAATTGGCTATTGTCAGAATAGTACATATCGTGTTCTAAATTTCGACCCAATTTTCATTAAATTCATTAATAATCTCGAATTTAGAAAAATAAATATAAACATATATTGAGTACGTTCATTTGTAGTAAATTAAAAATAAAAATAAATGGGAAAAAATACCGCCACGTATAAAAGAATTAATGAAAAAAAAAATACAAATTATTATATTTACAAATTTTGAGTTAAACAAAGTATTGAGGATGATTATTTTTATTTAATTAAATTAATATTGCTTTAAATTTTGATATGTTTGCACAGGTAAGACACGAGATAATTGAACTACATGAAATTGGCCGTATAACTACGAGTACCAGATGTATATTAAGGAATTATAAAGCCGAAAATCTGCTCTAACGGGCTTAAAAGTTGATTGCTATTGAAGAATTATAAATTTAAAAATACGCACAATATATATAAAAAGGAAATATATTTCTTTACGTGGAAATTTCGATGATTTTGGGGATGGTTCCCAAAATATTTTTAGGAATATTTTGGGTTAATAATCAGAAAAAGAAAGATGATTTAATTTTTTTCCACAGGGCTGTAAATCGTTATTATTTTAAACTAATCAGGTTAGGTAAGAATTTCTGGTAGTTTTAATTGTGGCTAGATTATTTCAATTTTATGTATTTTAGAACATACGAAATACTGCTTATTTTATGGCTAGAACAATCCATTAAATTTTTTTAAAGTATGACGTAGAAATTTTGCCGGAAAAAGGTTAAATTTACTTTCCAATTAAGACTTTGGAGTATGTGACCTGCAATTGGGAAATATGGCCAAGTAATAATTCTGCTAGAACAATTTAAGTTGCTGAGCAAGGTAGCGAAAAAAGTTAATGCTACGAGGAATATAAAACATCTTCAGAACAGGCCATTATCATAAAATAATTAATATTGATACTGTTTTTTATTTTCTTCTTTGAATATTCTGGATTCAAAATAAATTTGTTATCTAATTAATAAAGTCAATCAAGATCAAATTTATTCTGTTAGATCAGCTATATTTGTCACTGTTCGGTGCTCAATATATCTAGGCTTTAAGAGGAATAAATTAGATTGTAATGGTAAAAAAATGATATAGTTTCTCCGTCAATTGCATCATTATATTCCCACTAATGGTACCTACCTCAATTTCTGCCTGTAGCTGAAGGTAGTAACAGCCAACCTCAGGTTGCTAATAACCATGCTCTACATAACCAGATCGTTTAGGTTCGACCAATGCATCCCTTTCTCGCCGTATTCGTGGATAGTGACCAATCGGTGTTGATCTGATCAGCAGTTGCAACAGAACTTATTTATATATCAGAATTTATTTTCCCGAAACTGATCTTTCCTTGACGAAACCTCCGGGATGCTATTGGGTATCCTGGAAAACCACGAACCAGGAAGAGTCTTCATTCCTACCCCAGGTCTTTGTGAGTTGTTTCCAGTAGAATGGGAACTACCCATATAACCGGGTAATGGTGTAGATATAACAGTTTTCAAAATGTCGGGCTTCTAGGCTTTCTCTGGCAAGCGGTCACCCAATAAGGTCGGTCACCGAGATTACAAACATATACTTTGTTTTATTTGGGTTCAACGACCTTTCCTTCTCGTGTTATGGCAACAGAATGGGTTATTGCTGTAGGTTAACAGGTTCCTTGTTAACGATAGACTATTTTTGTGACGGTTGTGAGAGAGATGGTTCAGACCAAAATAGCCTCCTAATCGTAAGCTTTTCGCCAATTAAATTGTACCCAATTTGTAGGGACAGGGTGAGGCTCTTAAGGATACCGAGATGTATGGATGCAAGCATAAAACATTGGATTTTTGTTGTATTTTCTTACAATTCGGTCTTAAAACAAAGACAAAATATTCTATGTGGGTTGAAACGTTGTATTATAATAAATAATTTGATTTTTTTTTTATCCATGACCTTTAATTAAATATAATTAGGGTTAAAAGGTAGTTGAGGAAGTAGAGACCTAACTCATACTTTCTTTAATAATGTAGGAGATAAGCACAACCTAACAATAAACCCTATAATTAATAAAAAAAAATACGCCTACGGTTCATTTGCCCAGAGATGAGCTAACAAAGCTTCAATGAGGCCAACATGGCTCGAGTTAATTCCCTTGCACCTGGTGCGGCCATTTTCTGCAGAGGGCAATCTGATTCCTTAATGAAGCAATTAATATTTGCCGCAATGACAAAGACTACAAGTGGAGACATTGCTACAAGCGGAAGTGGGAGAGTTCGTAGCCCAGGCAGAATGGCACTTGACTCAGAGCCAACGCGGGGATAAAAAAATCTCCCACGTAACTTCCTAATTATCGCTGGCGGCCCCCTGCCACCGGTTAGCGCAACAATAGCACGTTTGTTAAAGGGAATAATAAAAAGATGATATAGTTAAAAATACGCAATGGTTCTATAGTATATGTAGTAAAATAGTTTATGAGCATAGGAGTAATAATATAAGCTTTGTGTAACCTACACCTGTTAGTTAAGTATAAATTTTATTTTGTAACATATGCTTTATTTATATTTAGTCTTTTATTTGTTGTTAATATTTGTTTCTTCATTTCATTCTGATATTCTAATAAAACATCATCAATTCAGTTTAGGTAACTGTATTCTATATATAAAGAGTAATCACAGTTTAAACATCCCAATGTCTGAAATTGTATTAACAAAACAAAAAGTAAGTAACAAATAACAAAAATAGAATTAGAAAACATAATAATACCTGAATAAACTGAATTGGTGATGTTTCATTAGAATATCAGAATGAAATGAAGTAACAATTATAAACAAAAAATAAAAGAATAAATATAAATAAAACATGTGTTACAAAATAAAACTTATACTTAACTAACAGGTGTAGGTTACACAAAGCTTATATTATTACTCATATGCTCATAAACTATTTACTGTAGAAAAAAATTCTCCATTAATGTATTAATTAGATTCCGATAGAAAAACGGATTTATCAAATGTTTTTTCATAAAAATAAGTTAGTTATTGCTAAGTGAAATCCAGATATGTTTATGATTTGTCGAAAAAAAAGAAGAAGTAATTAATTCTGTAGTAGCCTTTCATCATATCTTTTATTTTTTACAAAAATAAATGTTTCAAAGTAGGGGGATGTAAAATAGTTATGTATGATATATATATATATATATATATATATATATATATATATATATATATATATATATATATATAGACAGGTATTTTTATTTCCTGTTTTAGTTTAGAGACTTAAGGTTTTTAGTTGGAATTTTTCCACTAATGTATTAACATTTATTTGATGTCTCTGTTGACCGTTCCCTTTTTCAATATATATATATATATATATATATATATATATATATATATATATATATATATATTTAAATATATAAATAAATATATATTTATTTATATATTTACATATATAAGCGCAATATCTTATTCTTATGCAATACCTTATTTTCGAATAACTTAAGAGGTTCTTCATCCTTCTACATTGGAAGGATCATAAATTCTAATTTTTTACTTTCGAGGCGAAAAAAAAGAGCATAGTTATGCCGATACCAAAAACTATTTAGATTCTTGCCTTTAATCGTGCATTTTATTTCCTCTTATTTGGGTAAAAAAACTTTTTAAAAAACAATATTTTTTTTTTACGGTTGCATAAGAGAGGCTTCCTATATATGGATGCTGATGATGATGAGAGATGTGGGTAGCATATGGACCCAGAAGTGTGCACAGGCTAACATATGTGGGACACGCGCCGCTACGCCCATATCCATGCAACTGTTGCTCGATTCTTCTCACCAGGGGGTGAACGTTTCACGGTCGATTAATATTCGCTTGTTGGCGCATGGATCTCTTCAGAAACCAGTATTAATAACCCCTTTGGTACGCCTAACAGATTGGATTTCAATAGGCCATCTATAGGTACTTGAATGGTCCTTAGTGATACTTATAAAGTTTATTTGTAGGCAATAACTGTATTAAGTGATTTGTCTACTTAATCCGAAGAATAATATTTTTCTTACTTATTTACAAAAATAAAAAAAGGTTTTACTCCTTGGCTTTATAATGATTATAAACATGGAGAAGTTGATCCAGGTGGAGGACAAAAATAAAGTTTTATATATATAAAGTTATATATATATGCACATATATAATGAACAATAAATGTATAGGGATGAGACATTATTGACAATATTATTTTATTTTTTACTTATGACTTAATATTTTGTTGGCAGTTACATATATATATATATATATTATTGTCTCATTCCTATACATTTATTGTTCATTCATTTGACGTCACATGATGCTGCTGTGGCTAATTGGACGATTAGAGTGGAATAGTGGAGGTAGAAATTTTGCCTCCACAGGTTTAATTAGGACAGGGATTTTTAACGAGTATCTGACATTATTTCGAGATCCCCGTTTTACGTCCCTTCAGAAGGACGGCATTACCAAGGATTTTTTACTCCATTTTTAAAAGATCCTATGACCACCTGCAGGGCTACGAACCCGCGATCTTGAGCATAGTAGGCTATTATGCTAACGACTAGAGCAGAGGTCGCCCTTAAGAAAGAGTGATTTACCTTGTTTATATCCTATGGTCGTCATGTTTTCTGCTAAATCACTAAATCTATTAATTTTAAATAAAAAATATTTTTAAATGACTTTTGTTTACTTTAATAAAATAAAAAAATAAATTATTTTTTGGTTATTTAAAAAAACACGTATAACCCTTTTTTTATATTATTGAACTGTAATTAAATCCAAAATATGTGATCCTTTTAATTTTTTTTTCATGGTTAATCATACTATTTATATTTTTTATTTAGTAAAATATATTTTTATTCCAGAATTTGTTTTTAAATTTTATAACTGAAAATTGTTTTTCCAGATTTAAAACAATAATAATAAAAATAAAAAGACAGACAAGTTTATATTTCGGTCAAAAAACAAACAAATTTTAATGGACTCATTTTTTATAGAGAAGAGAAACATATAAAAAAAAATGACGTGGCTATATTGATAAAATTGATTTTTACATTTAATATTTTATTTAGTCTCTTTTTCGTAAAATATACATTATACAGATAAATAAATACAAAGTATAAAAATATTTTTAATAATTCAAGACAAATTAAAATCGTCAGGACATCGATATAAAAAAATGTTTTTACGATGTTTATAAAACGCTTACGTTACGTAATTCATCGCCAGAAGGCACGTGGAATTCCAGCATTCCTTAAACTACTAATTTAAGAATGTGAGTTACATTATTTACGCTAGTTTTCACTTAAAAAACAGTAACTGCATTTATTGCCCTAAAATGTTGAAGGAAAAGCAATGCAAAAATAAGCAGGCTGCCTGAAAAACTAGAAGACAATTTTCTGTTTCGTGGCTATAAACCTATATCACTACGACCCATGAAGGTTTTTGGGTTCAGTATATAGTAGGGACTGTGCTGTTTCTTAAAAAACGGTTGGAGGGAGATGATTTGTCCGAGATAACGCTCGTCCGCTAGATTTTCCCCAATTAAGGATACCCTTTTATAGAGGCTGGACGAACACCAGAAAGGTCTCTAGATTCCACAGGGTTCATCCCATGCTGTTAACAGATTAGCTACCACAGCTGGATTTCCGGGACCTTCGAGGCGGCAACTCGCCATTTTACCACTCAGCTATCCCACTTAAAAGTACTGTTCTGTGGCAATAAAATGATTATTTCGTTTTGTAACAAAACACTTCTTGTTCAAATCACAAACCAAAAAAAAAACTGTACCATTACAACCCATGATCTTGGGTTCAGTCCATGGTAGAGACGATACTGTTTTTAGCCAGCGCAGGGAGATGATTTGTCCAAGATAACAGTGGTCCGCTAATTAAGGGAACTCCTATATAGAGGCTGGGTAAGCCCCAAGAAGATCTGCAGATCCCAAAGTGTCTATCTATGTCCACGAAAAAATTAAATAATTTATCTATTACAGCCGGATTTGCACAAGGCCCTACAGCGCAGCAAGTCAGTGCTCTACGCACTAAGCTACTTCACCCTATCTTAAAAAGTAAGGACATAATTATTAGAAACCAGCATTACAGATCTTCAAGGCTAAGTAAGCAAGACAAAAAATATAGCCCACCACTGGCTTATTAATAATTTTTTCTTTCTTAATTTTTGCTTACTCACTTCCTCCCACTCACATATTTGTGACTATTAAGGTAGGATGTTCTTTGCATTTTTAGTGTTTTTTTCCGTTTCCGAGTTTTCTTGTTGTTGTTTTTTTTTAAATGTTAATTACTAACACTCTATTGTTCTCTATATTTCATACTATTATATTAATCTTTTTACCTAACTATTATTGTTATGAAGAAATAACTTATTATTGAGGTATATTTTACTTGTTTTTATCTTGTTTATTTCAATTATTTTATTTGTATGTAATTTTGTATCTTGTTTATTCATTCCCGATAGACCTGAAATGTAGGCCAAAAGGTTAGTTTCTCATAAACAGTTGCTTAATATTGAAGAATATATTTTTGACCATTTATTGATTGAGCAATATAGTAAATTAATAAATAATATAATTCATTATTATCATATGTGGTAGAGAAAAAAAAGAAAAAAAAAGAGAAATGAGGAAGAGGATGCAGGAGAAAAATATTACATAAAAGAAAAACATATCAGAAGGATGTAGTCTATGGGCAAATACGTGACTATTAAACAAAATACGAATTATGAAAATAATTTTTCATTGTTGTCAATTTACTAGTTAACATTTTAGTTCGTAATGTTATAGTTTCCACATTGTTTATAATAGTTGGATATTATCATTTTATTTATTACTATTATTTATTTTTATGATTAACTATTTACAATTTCTTTAATTTAAGAATCCCATTGAGCCACCTTTTGTTAATTGCGTATCACTATTTATGGGCAGATGCCCCAGAATAAATAAAGATTATTATTATTATTAATATTCCAAAATCAATGTGACAAAATAGTTAAATCTTATAATAATAATAACTATAAATAATGACAAATAAATGACACTAAACGTAA
The DNA here is from genome assembly GCA_964056705.1 of Troilus luridus. Taxonomy (NCBI): domain Eukaryota; kingdom Metazoa; phylum Arthropoda; class Insecta; order Hemiptera; family Pentatomidae; genus Troilus; species Troilus luridus. The sequence goes on along the minus strand of OZ057415.1, from coordinate 95,050,514 downwards.
ATTTAAAAAATAAAGCATTATGAGGTGTTGATTATTTAACTAACTGAGATCAGTAGAGATTTTTTAAAATGTTGTAGTGTTTAAAAAAATAATAAATGAAATAATAATATTTCCTTACAAGTTGTAAACGTTATCTGGTACTTTTAAGCTTAATAAACAACAATAATAATATTAGCAAGTAACTGACTTATAAAAAAATTAAATATATATAGTTTCCGTAATATATTACTATAAATCGAATATAAATAATCGATTGTAAGTAGTATCGATCATGGAAAACTACCACTAATCAGTGTCGTACACAGATTTTTTTTGGGAGAAGTGCCCCCTCGATTTGATAAGAAAGCACGTTATCATTTGTTTTACTGATATGTGCGTACAGTTTACCTGTTTTTTTAAGTCCAGCTGATAGCTTAAGACATAGGCAGAATTATGGGGACAGAATTGAATAACTCTTATTTATGTGTTTTTCTTCAATTATCTCATCCCAAGCATATTCCAAAATGGGATATATGACTACTTATACACCACTGACTATGTTTAGTTGAACATAAGAGTAATTAACGAGTAAATGGTCGTGGTGTGGGGTGAATGAAGAAAAATGGAAAAAACACCTCCGAACGACTTCACATTTCAAGTTATTTGATCGTTTTTGGAATTTTTAACACTTCTTATATAATGGTATAGTTGTATAATCAGTGTTTATAGTGATAGCAGTATCAACTTTCCCAATGGTTCGTGTGATGTGACCCAGTAAGTTTAACAACTGAATAATTTATGTTTCAATATATGTACAATTTTATTTTTGACAAAAATAATAAAGACATAAATCATGCTAAATGATAGTTTTCTTTATAACACTATGGATATCAACTGTCACACTGAAAGCTAACTGTTAGGCATGTAAACATCTTCATTGAAATACACAGTAATGCATGTAATATTTTAAAACCTTATTGAAAAAGTAATGGTTCTGCTTTGAACAGTAAAACAATGAGTAACCTACTTAGTAATAATATAAGAGTGGTAGTGTCATAGTCAACTTGTGGGGGCAGTCCAGTTATTGAGCTAAAATATTAGTGTTTGTTCAAAAAGGAAATCTTAAGTGAGTAAGAAAATAAAGAAAATCTATCCCTGAAGTATTCTGTCCTGATTTTCACTGTTTTTGTGATTTTTTCTCCCTTAAAGTTTTTAAATTACCTGTACTTATATTTCTAAAACACTTCATAAAGGGAATATTTATCCTTATAAATCTTCTTAAAAATCTGTTTGTACGTCGTTAATGGTTTAGTAACAGAAAATATCACTCACTACCTGTTGATTCTTCACAATTATGTCTCTGTTGTTTTAGTATGTTGTTCTCATTTTGGTAATTTCATCCCTTTTTAGTCTAATGATACTTTTACCATTTTTAAGTATATTTATTTTTTTTTAAAAATATGTTATTTTAGTTTAAATCTGAGTAAAAATGATTGGCTCTTTTTACATTTATTGTTACAAATCTATGGATTTGCTAATTTATACATTGTGATAGGTTAATTTTGCCTCTGAAGTTTCTAGAACTAACCTAGCTTCAATAACCAACAATTGACTAATTACTACTTTAAAAATTTGTATAGTAAGTATTATTATGAAACGATAAGCTTTTTGTTATTACTTATTTTGGTATCAGTTCCACAGGTTGTCGCTTCGAGTTAGGTCACAACAAGTTATAACTGTTCATTAGTTTCCTTTCTAATATTATCAAAAATAAAAATAATCATGAATTTTAGTATGAAAAAAAAGAGTAATTTTGGGAATGTGTATAATCATTTCAACGAAAAATAAACATTTCAACAAACATTTTGAAGTATAGATGATGATGTAACCTAAACAGTATGTGTAAGTCAGTTTAGGTTATATCATCTAGGGTTAGGTGTAAGTAGTCTATACACAGTCAGTAATAAAATTATTTTTATTTTCGATAATATTATGAAGGGAACAAGTGAAAAGTTAAAACTTGTGGTAATAATTCTGCAGGTTGTCGCTTCGAGTTGAGTTACAAGTTTTAACTGTTTTTTTAGTTTCATTTTTAATATTTTCCAAGAATACAATTAATGGTAAGCTTTAGTATGGAAAAGAGAATAATTATGGGTAATGAGTAGGTTTCAATAATCATTTCATCAAGAAATAAAAGTTTCAACTAAATTTTCGAAGAATAGATGATATATGTTTGTTGAAACGTTCATTCTAGATAAAATGATTTCCAATAATTACGTTCTATTTTCCTTACTAAAGGTCATTATAACTTGTATTTTTGGAATACATTAAAAGGGAAACAAATAAACGGTTAAAGTTTGTTGTAATCCATAACTTGCGGATCAGATACCAAATTTGTTGTAATTTAACTCAGCAACAATCTGCGGAATTGATACCTTAATTTTAGTTACTTGATGTCTGAATTAATTTTTCATCTATGAATATGTGAATTTAGGAAACTTTTTTAACGTTTAACCATTTTTTTTCTCTGTTCCAGAGAAATGTAGCTTAAACTTGAATACACTTCTGAATCAGTTTCAAGTTAATGCAAGCAGGGATAGTTATTTTATATCATGGAAGGGAAGGTGTTGATTCTTGAAAATCATGCAGTATCTCCAGTATTAGAGGGCAAAGATGTGCTAGATTTTAATTTTGAAGACGAAGAAGATTCTCCCACAACTGTTGTAAGTAAGGACTATTTAAATTGTTGATTTTTTATTATATTGTTAGTGAACAGAAATTTATTATTGTTGGATGAAGTTTTATATATTTTGACTGTTTATTGATTTTATTTATCTAATCACCTGTTTTATTCTAATTTCCAACCTCATTTTTTGTAATTAAAATCGTTCTGTATTTTTTAAATTTAATCGGCAAAATATTGTTAAAATTATGGAAAAACCTGAAGTATAATCGTCAAAAGAGACCATGGAAACTGTGTCTAAAGAGACCATGGAAACTGTGTCTAAAGAGATTACATCCATTGACACTGGACCGGAAATCAAATCTAGCATGAGAAATCGAGAAGTTATGGCAGGAGAAACTGTGGTTCAAATGTTTATGCGAAAAACTGGCCAGGTTTGGTTAATATTTTTTTAAGTTCATCGGTGAAGTCAGTGCTTTTTTCATCTGATCAAAGTCACTTTGTTTTTTTTGTAACACAGTTTCCAAAACGTTTAATTATTTAAGATGTATAATTTTAATATTTATTGTTATAATTTTTTGGAATTATTACTGAATACATGTAGTGTTGGTCTTTTATAATTGTCCTGTTGAGTGTTGTATCCCTGGGGCTAGATCAATCAACAATCATAACTATATTAATTTCATACTACACGACTGAATAATGATACCATTTAAAGAAAAAAAACACATGTACCACTACAACCCGCAAACGGGTCTGGGGTTCAGTACATGGTAGAGACTACGGTTTCATGGACAATGGTTCTGCAAGGACGAGACTTGTCCTAGGTCACGCTCAACTGCCAGATTTCCCCCCCTTATTTTGGTTACCCTATTTTTATAATATTTTATAGACCCAGGAGGGTTCTGGATCCTATATGATCCATCTCCCTCTACAAACATACTAAATAAAAGTCATGCCCTGCAGCGGGATTTGAACCAGGATTTCTGGCATGGCATTTTATCCATGGCATTCCGCTCCTGATACCATTTTATGTAATATCATAATAATATCAATAAGGATATCATAATATTTAATTTAAAAGACAGATAAGTATGATTTCTTGAAGGTGTCGTAGAAAACCAAATTCTTAATGTTGTTATGATTATTTTGTATAGTAGAGAGGTGATCTTATAAGATAATTGTGTCCTGTTTTAATTCATTTTTAGAGTAGAATTTGAATTTTTCAGGACAGTTAGATGAACGACGAATATGTTATTTTTATGATCAACTGTATCAAGTATTGAGAGTTAGGTACAGGACACAGCTAAAATTTTAATATTTGAAACACAGATGTTATACCCATGGTGTTTTTATAGAAGGATTTGGGTCTTTTCTAGGAGACTCCCACCAGTTACTTTTAATATCAGTTACTTTTATTGATAACTGTTATAACCTAATAGAAATAAAAATGTAAAGGAAGATAAAATCATGTTATATACTTATAGTATATATGATTTCCTCAGTCATTAAAATGATTTCTTAGAATTGGTGAAAATGGTTAAAAATCAAGAATCAAGCATGAAATAAGCTCAAGATAAGGGTATTATACATAAAAAAAGACTGTTCCTGGGGACATGAAATGAGCCTCAGTATTAGTGAAAATCGTTATTCAAGATGGAAATGCAGTAGAACAGAAGGGCGTGAGAGCAGGTACTTGGTTTGAGTGGAATAAACTTCCTATAAGATCATCTATTTCATTTATATACTCTTGGTGTCATGTATACACTTCTACAAAATTCTGCAAACGTGAATTTTATATGTCCAATAGTACAATTACTGACATGAAAAACATCCTGAGGGAAGTATGTGCTAATGACCTATTGGTTCATCCACAAATTATAGGAGGCAAGGTAATGTGCTTCGAAATAGAGGAAACATGCTTCATACAGAGGAAGTATAACAAGGGAAGAATATACCCCCAACAATGGGTATTTGGAGGAGTATGTAATAATAATAATTTATTTATTCTGGGACAAGTCTATTATGCCTTAATCATCATCACTGGCACTACAACCCGGTACGGGTCTTTGCCGCATCAAGACGACGCCTCCGATCATCTCTGTCTTGCGCCAGGGTCTGCCAAGCTCTGGTGTTGAGGAGCTTCTTTGCGTTGGCTTCGACCTCATCTGCCCATCTCAGTCGTGGCCGCCCTCTCCTTCTCCTCCCATCCACATACCCAAACAGCAGCCTCTTGATAGGTGTGTCCCCATCCATTCTTGCAACATGCCCCGCCCATCGTAGCCTTGAGATCCTTATATATTGTACCACATCCGGTTCCCGGTAAATTTGGTACAACTCTGCATTTTGTCTCTGCCTGTACTGGGCGCCATCCCTTACAGGTCCAAAAATTCTTCTCAGAATTCTTCCCTCAAAAACCTGCAAGCTGATAGTATCTGTACGTGATAAAGGCCATGTCTCTCAGGCGTATGTCAGTACAGATTAAAGATTTGTACAGAGCGATCTTAGACTTTCTTGCCAGCAAATGACTTCTTAGTATTTTGGCTAGGCCAAAATAGCACCATTTTGTTGTCGCTATTCGTCTCTAAACCTCCTGACAGGGCATATTGTCTGCGCACGCTAGGGAACCTAGATACACAAAACTATTAACGCTTTCAAAGGTGTATCCTTCCAACCTAAGAGTAGGTGGTGGTGGCCTTAGAGGGTTACCAACCATGTATTTGGTCTTTGCTTGGTTGACTTGAAGACCCATTTTCCGCCCTGCTGCCTCTATAGCCAAGAAGGCTCGTTCCAAGTCCCTCTGTGATCTTGCTATGACGTCTATATCATCTGCGTAGGCTAAAATTTGGACTGACTTGGTGAGAATCGTACCGTTTCTTTGCACTTCGGGGTCCCTTATCACCTTCTCTAGTGCTAGGTTAAACAACAAGCATGATAGGCCATCTCCCTTTCTCAGGCCCCTTGTGGTCCTGAAAGTCTCTGACAGGTCTCCCTGTATTCTGACTTGACATCTTGTTCCTATCATCAGCTACTCTGTAAGATGGATCAGTTCAAGGGGGATATTCATTGTCACCATAGCTGAATACAGTTTTTATCTTCTGACACTATCATATGCACTGCTGAAATCAATAAAGAGGTGGTGCGTGGTGATGTTATATTCACGCGTTCTTTCAAGCAGGGTCCTCAGTGCAAAGATTTGATCAGTGGTTGATCTCCCCCTCATAAAACCACTTTGGTAGACTCCTACCTCTCTTTCTGCATGCGGAAGTAGCCTCTGATAGATGATATTAGACAGGACCTTATACGTCCAGTTCAGAAGAGTTATGCCACGGTAGTTACTGCAGATTGTCTGATCTCCCTTTTTATGGAGTGGTATGATGATGCCAGTGTATCATTCTTCAGGCATAGTCTTGGTAATCCAAATGATATGAAGAAGGTCACGAATAACCTTAATCACTTCATTCCCACCAGCCTTTAGCTGTTCTGCCGCTATGTTGTCAGATCCTGGTGCTCTATTGTTCTTCAATTTTTCTATGGAGTCTTGGATTTTTTCTTCGTCTGGTGGTTCGGTCAACTCGAAGTCATTGCACAAAACAGAAGCTACATTTTCCTCAGTAGGACCGTGGGAAGTTTCCAGAATACTTCTAAAGTGGTTAGCCTATATGCCAAGAATGTTATCTTTACTGGTGATTAACGAACCATCCTCTCCCCGGCAAGCATTGCTTCTTGGCTTGAATTCCTTTCGTTGGGCTTTCACGCTTCTGTAGAAGGCTCTTGCATCCGCTTGGCATCTTAATTCTTCGATCTCTTTTATTTTCTCTTGTTTCTTTTTCCTCTTTTTACTTCTATGGATGCGTTTCTCTACTTGCTTTCTGTCTTTGTATTCCTTAACTACTTGTCGAGCTCTGTGCCTCATTATCATACACCTATAGGCCTGGTTTTTCCTATCTGTAGCTGCCTGGCATTCCAAGTCAAACCATTCGGACCTCTGGTGGGGTTTCTCCATACCGAGCACCTCCTCTGCAGTTTGTTTGATGGCGGCTTTGCAGTGATTCCATCTTCCGTTAACTGTATCTTCAGGAGGACCCGATTCTAAAGTTTTATCCAATCTTTTATGCCTTAGAGTATAAAAAAAATTACAATTAATTAATTATTACAAATAATTTAGTAAGTGAGAAAGAGTAAAAAACAAAAAAATAATAATGCAAAAAAAAAAATGCAATTTATCTCCAATAACAATATTTTAAAAACAGATTTGAAGAAGGGACAGAAAACAATTAAAATAAGTTAACAATAATCATATAAGAGAAACGTATAGAGTTCCAAAGGGAGGAGGACCGGATAAGGAAAGCTCTTTCAAAAGCTGCTGTTCGGTGGGATGCTGAATATAGATCTGAAAGCCGAGAACAGGTGTTACAGGAGAGGACTGTGGTTTTGAATTGAAGGAGAACGAAAATGTATGATGGTCAGCAGAATTGGACAATGTGGTAAAGAAAGGATGATAGGAAGTACTTACGACGATAGGAAGGGTAAAGCCACTTCAGGTCTTCGTAAAATCGGGATCCCAAAGATGAATCAAACAAAGCAAATTTAGGAACAATCGGGAATGTTTTCTTTGCGCAGTTCCTGATAGAACTACATAAACTGTGATAGAGTGGATTAAATACTCTAACATCCCGGAACTACTATTTATTCTGATTTTTGGAAAGCATACAATAATATTCAATCCTCCAAATTGAAAATGTATATCTATAATTGCCTTGGTTATTTGTTGTTTTAAATAATACATAAATACAAACATATGTTCTTTTATTTCTATTAGGTTATAACAGTTATCAATGAAAGTAACTGGTGGGGGTCTTTTCTACAAGGATTTATCTTTTTTTTTAGACTGACCACTCGTTTCTAATCTTTGCTAGGCTAACTGGAGGTGTAAACGTGGTCTACATGCCAAAAACTTTAGAGACTCCTCTTTTCTATACATCTAAGTTTATTTATTTAAAGGGATTCTAAAAGTAGGTAATAGTTCTGTTTATTAGTACTTGAACTTTAAATAATCAATGCAACAATGTATTGATAGAAACTTCATAAAACTATTCTATAAATAGCTGGCTCTCTTCTTGATCCATTCCTTTTTAGTTTTTATTTGACATAGATATTAGCACTTTCAAAATTTTGGAACTTGTTTCTATTGTGATTTTTGACAAACTCAGAAAAAAAAAGAAGAAGAGAAATACATGAATGATGAAAACAGAGGCTACACTGAAGAAGTTTTTGAAATATAAATGGAAAAGAATCTTGGTTCAATCATTTACTATTTAAGATTATTTTGATTATTTATCATTGAACATAATGATCTCTCTATAATATAAAAAATGAATTAATTTTTATATTTGTTTAGGGTGTGCCATTTAGTCACAAATTACTGAATCCTTTAAGACCTAATGACCTTCTGCTTGTTGAAGGAACAATATTGAAGCATGGATTGAGGTATGCCATAAACATTTCCAACTTATAATATTAACTATGTTTTTTTATCTAAACATTTACAATTATCAAGTTAAAATTTTGCTGTTATTTAATTTATTTTTGCATTTCATAATAGTTTTTAAGTGCTCTGAATTATATTTTTTATCAATAAAGCATGACACATCATCATAAAAATTTTAGCAGTAATGATTCAGGTTTTGATTACCGTTTCAAGTTTTGTCCTCCCTTATTTCAGCCATTTACCTTTAACATAAAAAAACCCTTGTTTGGTTAGTGCTATCAAAATTGCACCTGCTTACAAACCCTAAGGTTATCAGGTCGAATTCTAGTTTCAGAATTCCTCAACCCATCCCCTCACTTCTCGGTTATGTGATCATCAGCCTATTAGAGGCAACTCTGAAAGAAGTAGGGGTAATGACCCTACCCAAGTACATCTGTTGGGAACAGCATTGTTGTTTCCAGGATGGTCAATAGCCGCAAGGAGGTTTGGTCCATGGACAGTCAGCTTCGGAGAAAGAAATTTGGGTCCATGAAGAAATGTAATACCTGACCTTGAAAAGCCCTAATCCATGGATTTAATTGGAGCTATGGTCCACCATGGACACCATGGCTCTCAGCAATGTGAGTTTGGGTGACCCTCTCGAGGCTACCTCCCACAAACTATATATGTCTGGAAGATGACCACATCGTTTGGTGGAATCTATACGGTTTCTAGAACAACTGTTATGAAGGGAGATGATTTGTCCAAGATCACGGTCATCTGCCATGTTTTTCCCCTCATGAAGGTACCCACTTTATATAGGCTGAGTGAGCCCCAGATCCATCCTACAGAATTAATTCCCGGATGTTAGCAGATTAAATAAATGATCTTCCACACCCGGATTTGAACCAAGGACCTTCCGCACGGCAAATCGCGCTTTACCACTAAGGTACACCGCTCCCTGATAATATCAATAAAATAATTAATTCCTATTCAGTTTTTCATTATCATTTGTTTATAACATTGCCATTTCATTATGAAATTGCTGCAGTGTTAATAAGAATTTGATCTTAAAACAACAAAAAACAAAAATAAATTGTACTATGTACTACAGTCCATGTAGTGCCTTGAGGTTTACGACTTAGTTAGGATTGTATTTTTCCTAAGCTAATTTTGTGAAAAGATTTTTATTATTATTGTTTAATATTCTTTTCTAGCCCTGTTAAGGCAAACATGATCTTGTTCTGCTTATATCTCACAAATCTCTCTGTAATTATGATTTTAGATGGGATAAACTTATTTTACTGTCGTATATTATTGTGAATATCTCTGCTTCATTTATACTACTTATGACTAGATAATTGTGCATTGCTTAGGTGCTCCTAGTCTTGGATTTGAATCAATATTATGAAATGAATCAATTATTAATTTAAGTAATGGTTAAAGTCGTTACTTTCTGTGAGGCTGTCAGTAGCTTATTGTCATCGCACCCTATTATTGTTGTTATTATTACAGGTTTGGAAGTATTTTGGCTGTTTTTGAAAAAAATTGTTCTACTCTTAGATGATGTAACAAATTTCTTTTTGTAGTAAGTATCTTTGTAGTGTGTTTTGTTATTTTCACATTAGCGGTGTTTAGCTTTTTTTCACTTGAGCCTTTTTTTTATTCATTTTTTTTTATTTAACTCCTGCTAGATTTTATTTATTTTCAATCAAAATTAAATTGCATTTATATTTTCTCCGGTGGTTTAATTTGCCTCTATTTCCTTTTTGTACCCAACTTTTTCTTTCCTTATTTTGCATTAATTTTAATTTTTTTTTACGAATTCAGTGCTGGATAGGTGTCATAAAGAAAGAGAAGCAATGCTGGTCCAAGACAAGTCATTTAACTAATAGAGACCGTTGTTGATCTTGCTTTGCATAATCTCCTTAAACACACAACAGCAAACACAAATAGTACTGTTTTTAATTACAATGTTTTTAATTCAATAAGTAATACATATAATGTCTAAAAACTAATAACTTCATATGAATTTTAAAATAATATTTTATTGTACTTGTTTATCTATCATTGCTAATCTAAAGAACACATTTTAATTTTAACAATAACCTATTAAAACTCCTTTTATAGCCATTTTAAGAAGAGAAAAATTGATTAAGATTAATTTAACAAACTAAATTTAAAAATTTTTTTTTAAGACAAATGAAACATGATTGAATGAAATAGTAATTATTAGTCTACCAGTTTAATTTAGTGTATTAGTAGGAATTATTAGATTCTGAACTGACAGTTCTGTTTAAAATGTATCCCTAGGCATGATTTTTTTATTACCTCTTGATAGGTGGTCATTAAAACAATCTAGTATGCATTGATAAAAGGTATAAATTGAAATGTAATTTGTTAATGTAAAAATGTAAATGTTATGTTATGAATATATGTTTATCTAAACTTTTTTAGATACAATGTTCATACAAAATATTTAAAAATTAAAACAAATATACTTATTTAATTTGAAATAAATGATTGTAAGTGATTTTCATTAAATATTGTTACATGATTTTCTAAAAACTATCCAACCTATTTAATTCCTAAATTTTTTTTTCTATTCCAATAAATCCGCTCTAATAAAAAAAAAAGTAAGTGTTCTAGTCGAAGTAAACAAAACAAGAATTATGATCATCTAGGATAATAATTATTGACCATTATCTGCTTATATTAGTCTCACTACACTTCCTTCTTGTATTTTTCATAAATGTGGTCTTTAGAGGCACAACTTCCACTCAGTGTTGCACATATATAGTTCTTATTATTATTTATTGTATATTCCCCTCTAAGGAGAGCGTTGAAAACACAAAAATCTAGCTTTTGGTGGTGACTTTTTTCTTCCCAAAACCTTTTCATTTTTTCACTTTGAGCCTTCTTCTGTTCATCTGTCCAGTTACGCCTGGTTAGTGTAGGTTGTGATATAACTTGAAGTTTCTGGTTCATAATTTTGTCTACAGGTTTTACGATCTTGAATGTCTTCTATGGTGATGTTTAATCTTCTCAAGTCTTCTGTGGTTTCTTTATACCAGGAAGTGCCCAATTTCGATGTAGAGACTATATTGAATATTCTTTTAGTCAGTCTACTATCGTTTATTCTGGAGATATGTGCAAAAAATTTCGCTCTGTGTTTTCTGATGACTGAAATGATGGTTTCAGTGTGTCTGTATAGTTCTTTTGTTGGTCTTTTTTGCCGTAAATTGTCTCACAAAACTGCGCCATGGATTTTCCTTTTTTGTTTTTTGATCTTTTTAAATTTGTCCTTCCTTTGATGCTTGTGGTTTCCGATGCGCATAGGGCTTCCGTTAGAACTACTGTGTTGTAGTGTCGTAATTTTGTGCCTGTGGGGATGCATTTTTTATTGTAGTGCGACCAGGTGAGTTTATAGGCTTTTTGTAACTTTAAAGCTCTTTCTTCATTCGATTTTGTATTCAGGCCAGATTTTTGCATGATTTCTCCTAAATATTTGAATTCATTGACTTTGTGTCTAAAGATTTTGTATCAAAAAATTATTTTCTCTTATGAGATTTGAAGTCCTGTTTTAATGGCGATCTCGTGAAGTTTTTCTAGAGAGTGTTGTGCTTCCGATCTAGTGTTGGAGAGGATGTCGATGTCATCTGCGAAAACAAGGGATTTTATGTGGGTAATATTTTCTTTCTTTCCACCTAATTGAATCTCTTGTACTTCTTTTTCCCATTTACGGATTATTTTCCCTAAAACTGCATTGAATAGGATGGGTGAGAGACCATCGCCTTGTCTGATGCCGGTTTTGACTTCGAAGGGCTCCGATGCTTCTTCCATGAATTTGTTTTTTGAAGTAGTGTTGGTGAGGGTATCTCGGATTAGATTTCGGGTTTTAAGATCCACCTTCATCTCCTCTAGTGTTTGGAATAGAGTGTCTCGGCCAATGGAGTTATAGGCTTTTTTGAAGTCCACAAAGATTACTGTAGTATTCCTGCAATCCCTTATGGACAGGATCGTGCGGATTCTCCAGATCTGTTCGCTACAGGAGCGATTTTTCCTGAACCCTGCTTGATATTCACCTATTTCGGAGTCGATCTGTGGTTCCAATCGGTTTAACAATGCTTTGGAGAAAATTTTATAGGTGGCTGGTAGTAGGGAGATTCCCCTATAGTTATTCGCGTCTGCTTTTTCACCTATTTTTATGGAGTGCATGGATAAGGGCCGATTTCCATTCTTCTGGGATTTTTCCTGAGAGCCAGCAATTGTCGATAATCTTGTGGATTTTGGGTGTGATTCTTTCATGATCTAATTTCCAGACTTCTGTGATCGACCGTCTTCACTGGGAGGTCTGTTGTTTTTCAGTGTTTTAATTATTTCTACGGTTTCTTGTAGGGTTAGTGGCTGTGAGTCTGGATTGGGTTCGGGAGTTTCGAAGTGTAATTTTTGCGTGGGTTTTTCGCAGTTGCGCAAATTGTTGAAGTATTGAAGAATTGTTGTATTGTTGGAGAATTTTGCAGTTCTTCTTTGTATTTGTTTCCAGGGATCCATCGGGTTTTCTAAAACAGATATTAGGCAAGCAACCGGTATCCTGTCATGTTTTCCCTGAAGATTCTGTAGAAATTCCATGTGTTGTTTCTGGTAAAATCTTTCTGGATTTCTCTGAGGCGATTGTTGTCGTAGCAGCGTTTTTCCTTACGGATAGCTTTAGATGAGGACTTTCTCACTGATTTACAGTTTTCCCAATTTTCAGGTGATTTATGACTGTTGAAGTTTTTCCAGGCAGAGATCCTGTTCACTATTGCTTGATCGCAGGTTGCATTCCACCACCTGATATGTAGTTCTTATTATATAATTTTACTATTCAAAATTGTTAGTTTTACTAAAAAAATGTTGCATGGGAGGGAAATGTTATCACCCTGACATATTAGTTGGTATTTAACAATTTTTTGAACGAACTGTTCTACTGATAAATAATTTTGTCAATGCTTTGGAACATCTTGAGTCTAAAACACTAAGGTAATGTTGCATTAAAAGTGTTCTTAATATGTCTGACGTTTTGAGTGAACTGATCCACTGCTTTTTAAGTCTAATGGCTCAAATTGCTCAGAGAATGTTTTAAAGCAGTGTGAGCTAAAAATACTGGAAAAATATTTCATTATTTTTTCAAGTATTTTTGGCTTTGTGTTGATGTTTTTCATTGTATAATTTGTTAGTTATGTTCATTGTAAGTTATAAGTAAAACTAAAGACTTTATAATAAAATTTAATTTTAAAAAAATATTAAAAAATCTGACTATGGAGGTAACTTTTATCTACTACCTTCTTCTTCCTAAAGCATAAAATAAACTTACATATCTATTTTATTACATAGTAGATTGGTCAGTTGTTATCTTTGGGTTTTAAGTCTGTATGGGTACAGACTACCTCCTTATGCATATATATATATATATATATGTATGTATATGCGTGCGTGCGCATGTGAGTGTGTGTGTACACATATACATCTCTGCATGTCAAAATGAAGATAGCCTCTTGCATCTGTGCTATAAATAAAAAAACTAAACCGAACTGGTTTAAGAAGCAATGAGAGAACTCGGGGTTACGGAGGATATGCTCAGGGATGGAACTGCCTGGAGCATCATAATCTGACACAAGAGGATGAGGTATGAGGCTGGAACTAAGCGGACGATCAAAATCTCTCATGAGGAAAGGAAGAGGAGATTAGAGGGGATGAAGAGATACTGGGTGGAGAGAAAGTCGCATGCACAGAACATTCCCTTATGAATGAGTTGCCATAAGTTGGGTAAAACTAAAAAAAATAATAATAAAGTAATGAGTGAAGAAGAGTTGTTCAGGTTTAGAGACACCTAACTACAACAAGCTTCGATATAATTGGACAACTTCATTAACAACTTACCAATTTGTTTTAATAGGTTCGTAAGTTTATTCTATACTTGTTTTATAGAACTATAAATTATTAAAGCTATTTCTTCTTAATTTTAATTAAAAAAAAATTATTTATTGAAATTTACAACTGTATTATAACAATACAAAAAGTGTATATAAAGACATGAATGTTTCATAATGGCATGAATAAAGGGAAGCAGAGAAACTACCAGTAGTGTTCAATTAGTTTTTATTAAAAAAATTTAATAAAATTTAATGTCCCGACATCCTTTACGTATTTATCACATCCCAGATCCCCATCAACCAAACCAATATCAGATCCTTGGACGACCTTTCATCAGATCGTAGCCCAGTTCTCCTTTTATTACATTCAAGTTTCGTTCCCATGTCTCCCCTTCCTAGATTGATTACAGGGCGTGTAAACTGGGACAACTTCTGTTATGATTTGGAGAACAAATTGGACTTAAATTTCACTTAAGACATAACAAGACATTGATACAGCCATAGAAAAACTTACAACATTAATAAAAACCACTTAAAATGATAACACCTCAAATCATAAAATTAATAATTCTCAGAAGACTGACCTGCCACAGCATATTCGTATCTTATTAAGAGAGAAACATAGAGCAAGAACGAAGTGGCAAAGAACTCGATACCCAGCAGATAAATCTATCTATACTAATTTGACTAACCTACTAAAAGCAGAAATTAGAAAATTCAAAATTAATAGTTAATAATTAACGAACCTAACTGAAAATCTAACGACTTCTGACAAATCATTATAGATGACCACCAAAAAGATCTTTCACTTCAAAGAATTTAACCATCCACTCCTTACTGAATCCAATGACTGGATAAGATCTGATGAAGAGAAAGCACAGTTGTTCGGTCAATTCCTTTCTAAAACTTTTTAGCCTCATCCTGATATCATGAATCCGTCTCACCATGAATATATACAAAGAGAGTTAAATATTCCCCTTCAAATGACCCTTCCTCCCAAAGCATTCCATCCTTCAGAAATATCGAAGATTATTCACAGATTACCTTCTCGCAAAGGTCCTGGACACAACCTCATCACGATCCACATCTTAAAACATCTTGTTAGAAAAGCCAATCTATTCCTCACCTACATATATAATGCTATATTCCGCACTACATATTTTCCTAACCTCTGGAAATTATCCATGGTAAAAATGATACCTAAACCTAAAAAGAAACCGGAATACCCTTCCTCTTACTGCCCTATCTCACTTTTACCATCTATGGGTAAAATCCTGGAAAAGCTCATCCTGAAATGATTGTACCCCATCCTGAATGCAAATCACATTATCCCAGATCACCAGTTTGGATTCAGAACATCCCACTCCACTATCCAGCAATGTCATTGTGTGGTGGATGTTGTTTCTTCAGCTTTAGAACGTGGATTGTATTGTCCAGCAGTGTTCCTTGATGTTGAACAGGCTTTCAACAGAGTCTGGCACCCCGGGTTGATTTACAAACTCCGTAATTTCCTACCTCCTACATACTTTATCATTATCCAATCCTTTTTGTTTCCTACAGGTCATTCACAGTTAATCATAATAATTTCTACTCATCCCTCTTTCCTCAAGGCAGTATCTTCGGCCCAATTCTCTACATACAGCTGACATCCCAACTCATTCTAAAACTATCCTTACCACATATGTGGATGATACATGTCTATTATCTGTCAACACTGATCCAGTTATGGCATCCCTTATCACTAACCTTGAAAATTGGTGTCAAAACTGGAGGATTAAAATAAATTCCCACAAATCTCATCAAATCACCTTTCGTAAACCAACAACTTCCTCCCCTCCTCTATCGTTTAATAACATCCCACTGAATCCTGTAGAACAGGTCCGGTACTTAGGACTACACCTTGACAAACGCTTAACATGGAATCCTCATACTAGACTGAAACGACAAGAAACAGCTCGCCCTTTTCAGGCTACTTCAACATTTACTAGACAAACACTCTAAGCTCCCAATTAATTACAAAAGACTCATACATGGAAATCATCAGACCCATCTATACTTACGGAATAGAGCTTTGGGGGCTCCACTAAGCCATCGAATTCCTCTCATATTCAATCCAAAATCCTTTGTGTAAAATCCTCAATGCTCCTTAATTTGTTACAAACAAAGTAATCCATAATGACGATAATGAGTTTATTGCTGATTTGTCCCGAATCCGATATCAATCTTTTCATGGCAAAATTCATTTCCACTCAAACCCACTAGTTTCAAAATCTCGCAACCTCTTCAATTCCTGATAATCCTCTGAAGCGTCTGAAAAGAAGATGGCCTCATGACCTTCTAAGCTGAACTTTTTATTTGAGTACTACTACTGGGTAGTTTCTCTACTTGCCTTTGCCTCTGGACATGATTTATCTTTCATTATATTTACTTGATGTATTCTGTATACAGTTGTAAATTTCAATAAATACATTTTTTTTTAAATTTACTCGATGTATTCTGTATACAGTTGTAAATTTCAATAAATAAATTTTAAAAAAATTTAATTATTTCTTTTTTATCCACAGATTTACAGTTAACTTTGTATTTGGCCCCACCGACATCGCTTTCCATTTAAATCCCCGACTAGATCAAAATTATATTGCGAGAAACACCTACTTCGGTGGAATATGGGGCAAAGAAGAAGGATTTGGCTCAATGAAAAATCCTTTGCAAAGTGGAAAGAATTTTCAGCTTATGATTTTCATCTCACCGCAGGCATATCTGGTATTTCATCCGATTCATTGAAATTCTGCTATTGTTATTATTGTTGCATATTATGTTTTTTTATTTTTTATTTTCGTGATTTATTGCATTTTCAGGTATGCGTAAATGGTTACCATATGTTTTCCTTTTCCCATAGGGTCCCACCGGAAACTGTTGAGAAAATTGAGATTTTTGGGGATATTGATTTGAAAATAGCGACATTACAAACTTCACAGGTTTATCCGTATGACAAATTAATTAAATATAAAAAGAAACATGACACTTTGGTAAGTTAATGTTGTATCATTTGCCCATAAAATTATTTTTCTTTTTATCATAATTGTAGCATGTTATGTAAAAAAACTAGCCGTATTTTTAACTACCTCTGCTATTATTAATATTAATTCCAAATATATTGGGTTGTTTTATGTGAAATGTTGTTTTAAATAGTAAAACAACTTTATGAAGTAAAAATATAATCATTTAAAATATTCACCCTCATATTCTATACATTTTTCCATTGTGTTTTCAAATTTTCATACCCCAAACTAGAAAATTCAGTATTTTGTGATGAAATAAAGTTTAAAAATCCGTTTTTACTTAAAAATGATTTTCTAAAATTTCTGAACAGATGGGAGATGAATCTGGCCATTAAGGTGGGTGTGGAGGACTTCGTAACTCATCTCATTTAGTTTCATCACTGTCGTGAAACATGAGGATCTGGCATTGTTATGTAAGAGTATAGGTCACTTCTGATTAACCAATGCAGGATGTTTTTGTTGCTTTATGTCAATATCTCTGCAGTATGATGTGGATGTGATGGTTTCACTTCTGGGTAGAAAGGAGAAATAAGTTATTTCTTATTCTATTCAATATTAGTGAAATCCGATATTTCTGTACATTTATAATTAAAAAAACTAGCTACCATTCAAAGTTCATTGGAATTAAATCTACAAAGAACAAAATGCCTTAAGCGTCACTGATGATAGAATAAAATGTAGTACTGTAATATCTCCTTTATAAGTTAAAATTGATAGCCATTTTTGGAAAAAGTTGATAATTTAGCTTTGCAATAACGGAATGAAGTTTTTTTTATATTTATATTTTTTATTTATATTTACATTTGCAGCATCTTCCTTTCACCTACACTTTTAAAGAACCATTAAAAGCTGGATTTAAAATAGAAATAAAAGGAAAAGTAAAACTTTTGCCCGTTAATTTCACCGTTAATTTGCAGTCTGGCGAACATGTAAGTTGTGGGATTATTATAATTATTAATTTATAATAATTTATTCATTGAAATTTATAACTGTATTATAATAATACAACAAGTAAATGGTAGGAATGGTACGTATTGGCATGAATAAAGTAAATTAGAGAAACAGCCCAATGGTAGTACTCAAAATAATTATTAATTTCAA
This sequence comes from Troilus luridus, assembly GCA_964056705.1. Classification (NCBI taxonomy): domain Eukaryota; kingdom Metazoa; phylum Arthropoda; class Insecta; order Hemiptera; family Pentatomidae; genus Troilus; species Troilus luridus. The sequence continues at coordinate 95,032,304 of OZ057415.1, read as the reverse complement.
CAGTAATTATATAAATTTGGAATCGGTCTTCTTTCATGAAGTAAAAACCTATTGCTGGCATATATTTGGTAGTCATAGCCTTTAGATTTTGTTTTATAATTTTCAATAATATATAATATTACATATTATCCCAAATATAATGCAATATCTATACCTAAAATCTTATTCATTGATAATAAGCTGTCTGCACTATATGATGTCTTTATGAGACACCTTAGATCTTCAGTTTGAATAAATATTCTTATTTATAAGAATAAATAGACATCTTACCATATAGTTTTTATTAATAAAAATAAAATAAATAAAACTAGATTATAAATAAAGATGTCTTTTACCTCTTTTTTCTAAACTAAGGCGTTGATGACCAATCGGTTTTACACCTCAAATTTAAAACAACCAACCGACCAAGATGTTGTTACATCTAAGTACAATGCAATAATTTTTTGTGTTGCTTTTTTTCTTATATCGTCTGAAGAATATTTGTAACTTATGATAAATTGACACTTAAAAACAAATTAATTAAAACTTCATATGAAAGCAATAATATTTATTAATACAGAATAGGTTTTACGTACATATTTACGTTCCTGGGTCAGTATTTTTTTTTTCTATTTACACTACAACATAAACTCTCTAATTTCAACACAATAGGCAATATTTCACTACCAAATTAATTAAAAGAATTCTTATTGTTTCCGATATTTTACATCATCTTTACGGCTAACACAGATAACTATAACACTGGTATTTATGTTTCAGGTTTACCCTCATCCACTTGTTGCATATCATTTAAATGTACGCTATGCACCAGAATGTTATGTCGTTCAGAACTCATGGGGTTTTAGTGGTAATAATTGGGATGATGAAATACGGTCACCCTTACCGCTTTCGTGGTCGCCTGGCCGAGATTTTGAAGTCAACGTTTACATTTATGAAACTTACGTACATGTAAAAGGGGATAATTGGAGTATACCAGTTTTTAAGCTAAGGCTGAATCTGGACCATGTCGATTGTGTATATATTAATGGAGATATCGCTATGACGTTTTTTCAAATAACTTCTTTCGAAAGAGAAGAATTCACTGAAACTCTATCAGATATCCTCGACTAGCACCAAAAGTGTGAATGCCTGAAGCAATAAAATGAATTAAAGGTATATTTTACCTTCCTCTTTGAAAAAACCTACCGAATGGATGCATGTCATATGTTCATTGCTTTTTTATTTATATAAATTTTGTTATGAGACTTTCTAAAAAGTTTAAAAAGATTTTATATTTATAAAATTTAAATATGGATGTGTTTTTTATTATTACTGAGTTATTATTGTAAATTGGGTATAAGACTTATATTATTATTAGGTTATTTATTGTTTATCTACTTGATAATACTTAGTATTATTATTGTTATTATTTTAATTGATATAAACATTTTAATTATTCGTAGAATTTGATTGCTACCCTATCATTTGTAGTTAATATTTACAAAACGACTTGAATCAGCCTTATTGAGCTTTATTTTAGTATTTTTTATTGTCATTAATAATATTATTATTGATTCAAAGAAATTACCTTCAACCAAGTGTTTGGTATTATCCAGAACAAAGACGAATATGAGTATTCAAATTAATGGGAAGACTATTGAACTATTAAGTATTTGGGCGTGGCCATAAGTGATAATGGGAAATTATATGATGAAATCACCGTGAGAATTGCCACTTCAGGAAGGATGTTTTCTGCTACCAATAAAAAGTTTTTAAGTAAGAAAGAAGTCACAAAAGAAACTAAATTGGCTGTTTAGAAAGAAAGAAGTCACAAAAGAAACTAAATTGGCTGTTTACCGTTTGACATATGTTCCTATTCTCACTTATGGAAGTGAATCCTGGAACCTAAAACACTATGATCAGAGCCAACTCCAAAGCATGGAAATACGCTACCTCAGGAAAATAGAGAGGAAGACCAATAGGAACCAGGTACAAAATAAGAAGATAATGACTGTACTCAAAATTGAACCCTTAATCAGATAATCGAGAAAGGACAGTGAAGAAAACTATGAAGGTTAAACCAATAGGAAAAAGACCCAGGGGAAGGCCGATTGAAGAATAAGCTCCAAAATATCCTTAAAATAAAAAAGGATTGGGCGGAAGCCAGGATAGCAGCCCTTGACAGAGACAGGTGGTGCTCCTTATGCAAAATCTCTACACCACTAGGTAGAGAGATGTCTGAATAAGAAAGAAAAAGAATTACCTTCACTGGGAGATATCTCAAAAGATGAACATTCCATAAGAAAGAAAAAGAATTACCTTCACTGGAAGATATCTCAAAAGATGAACATTCATACAGTGTCTGCCATTAGGGATTTTTAGAAATTTTTATCTCTGTGATATAAATTAAGTTTTTAGTAATCGTGATCATCGTGTAATAATTTATTATGCCTTAACCAAAAATGAATTCTTTTAATATTTACTAGTTGTTAATAAATGCTAATAACATTGTAAATTTTAAATATAGTAGATAAACCCAAAATTAGTTTATTCAAATTGATCTCTCAGAAATATATAAAAATATAAAATAATATATATTCAATATAAGTAAAGATATAATTATAATCTGTTCTTTTTGCTGTGAATCAATTTAAAAAACTTCTACTTGGATCTGTATCACCCTATAATTTCATTTGTGGACGGGTTAATTTAAAATAATTTAGACCGTGACTTTTAAAATTTTATTGATAATGAGATGGACATTATAATTCACTGTGATGATTAAAAGTGTTTTATTAATTCATAAAAAACTAAATCCATAAAATATATAGCTAGAAAAAAATACTCTGCGATCCAAGTGCAGGATTAGGTAGAATAAACTGACAAATTTAAAGTACCAAGATAGAAGAATTTAAAGAAAATCTTGTTTTATTTTTAAAAAGTCCATTGAAAATAGTTTTATTTTTGTAGGTTATACAAATTACATTTTCCGAATACAAGCAGGTGTGCTCATTATTGTCGGACTGCTTATTTACAGTTACACCACCTCATAAAACTACTGGCTGATAACAGAAATCAATAAAAGCTAAACATAATCCCTTCCAAAATGTAAGTTATACATCCAAAAATTCCTCAATGGATGATACAATTTTGGCAGTAGTTTTTCAATAATGGCTGAGGTTTGTAACTTTGTAAAACCGACTGAAATAAAATTATTTCTACAAACTTTTTTCAAAATAAAACCATTTGTTTTCCAGATTAATATTATTTTATTAAATGTATCAGTTGTTTCCTTCCTCTATCTTGTCTGAATATATTTAAGTAGGTCTGTAATAGAAAAATATATAATGCAATAACCTGAAGTGATTTTCATATTTATGAATTCTAAGTACAAATAATTATAACAATTTCAACTTTGTTAATGTTGATTGCCAATGTGCATCTGTAAAAATATATTTGTAGATAAATTATTTTCAATGAGGGATCACTGTTGGATGGTCTGTTGCTCTGAAAAAAACAGAAAAAAACTAAAAATTAATTTTATAGCATAATATTAAATTAAAAAAAAAAAACCAACAGGCTCTGTGGTATATCATGTGTCTATTTAAAGATTCAGAATACAGCCCTTTTAATTAAGAAATAAGCGACTTGTGTCGACATCTGTCTACAAAAGTAGCTTAAAAGTATTTGATTGATATAGAAATATTTGAGTTCCATAAATTTTCAGATGTGCTATTGAAAAGAAGAAAGAAAAGGTAAATTCATCATCACATCAATCACTAACTAATTTACTTTCTTCTTTAATAAAACCAGTCTTCTGTGATGGTAAAAAAAAAAAAAAATAATGCTTAACTGACCTATTAAATAATTGAAAAAAAAATGTATTTATTGAAATTTACAACTCTATATTGAATATATCAAGCAAATATAATCAAAGATAAATAATGCCCCGATATAAAAGCAAGTAGAGAAACTATTCAGTGGTAGTACTCAAATAAAAAGTTCAACTTAAGAAGGTTACGAGGCCATCTTCTTTTCAGACGCCTTAAAGGATTATCAGGAATTGAAGAGGTTGCTTGGTTTGAAACTAGTGGGTTTGAATAGCAATGAAGTTTGTCATGAAAAGATTGATATCGGATTCGGGGCATAGTAGCAACAAATGGGATATTAATGTTATTATGGATTACTTTGTTCGTAACAAAGTAAGGAGCATTGAGGATTTTACAGAGGATTTTGGATTTAAGGATTGAATAGGAGAGGAATTCGATGGCTAAGTGGAGCTCCAAAGCTCTACTGCGTAAGTCCACATGGGTCTAATGATTGTCATGTATATGAGTCTTTTGTAATGAATAGGGAGCTTAAAGCGTTTGTCTAGTAAATTAAATAAATAAATGGTAAAGTACTGATTAATTGTGCTGAATATTTAAAAATTAACAATTATAACATAAATATTTCAACACCAATTTATCTATATTGGTAAATATTTAATAATAAATTTTTACAAATAATTAGTGTTATATTTTATTCATACTCAAAATATCAATAGTTACCTTATTTGATGATGAAATATCAGGAAAAAATGTAATCATTCTGACATTATCGAAATTACACTAAACTCTGCCTTATTTATTAAAAACTTTTATTCATAATGCACCACTGGTTTTTTGTACAGTTTTTAAGAATGAAAAGTGACTACACTTAAACATTTGTTAGGATTTCCTCAAATTTACTGATTAATTGAAGTCTTTGAAATAAATAAAAAAATCTAATATAAATTAAGGGAGAAAATAAGTAAGTACGGGAATTTTAAAGAAATGGCCGTTAAATGCATCTTCAAATTTCAACAAGCGTTATGTTTATTTTATTTATTTCTGATGACTCATGTTAGTCATGACATTGATATGTTTAAATATGCTCATGTTACATATGCATAAAACATTGACCATATAGGGTTATCAACTTTCATTTCAATAGCCTTAAATGTTTAAGTGAATCTCCATTGATTCAACATGACCTCCATTTTCAGGTAAGTAATAGTGACCAAATTTTACCTACACCTCAATTTAAAACATTATCAAGATTAATCAAGAAATCCTAATAAACCTTAAATTACAAAAAAAATTTCACAATTTAAACAGAACCAAACCAATCCTTTTTTTAGTTAAAAAAATAAAATTTATAGGAAGACAAATATCGAATTAATTTTATGTATTTAAGTAAATAATTTTTCCTAGTCATATATATTTTTAAAATTAAATTTTAATTGGTCTGCTTCTGTTGGTTGCTGTTTGAACTCCAACTACAGGTATTTACGTTTTTTTTTTTTGTTTTTTTTACTTTTTACTTACAACAGACATTCTCCTTGTACCAGACCCTATGTTTAAATGGACTTTTAGTCCAAAAAGTATTAACCTTTTCAAATTATTTCAATATTTGAAGTATTGGAAGAGTATTTAATTAGTTTTGAGGGATATCTAGGATTTTTTTTTAACTTGGGGTAGTTGATTATTTTTTGGGTTCTTCTTTTCTTTTAGTGATGATGCCCTCCACCTGTTCCTGCATCAAATTCAATATATACTTGGAATTGGAAACTTAAAATTATAGTATATTTTTAACATATAAAGACAACAGGGAAAAAACGAGGTAACTCGATTTTTCTCAATTTGTTAACAACAGGTTTTGATATTTCTTTCAATGGAAAGCCGAAGAGAAATGAGTTCAAATGGCTAAATGGTTGAAAAAGTATGTCTGTAAATATGAAAAACCGGTTTTTTGCTCCCTAAACATCTTCTTCCATGTCAGATTAACAGGATCAGCAATCTGCATGGATTGTAATAAAAATAATCATACAGATTTCACAGTAAATTTGCTTTACTGAACACTTATGCAGTGAATTACCTTGTTTTCCCCCGTAATCTTCATGTTTTTGAAAATCATACAAGATAAATTAATCTATCAATTGTAGACTACTTAGAAAGGAAATTCAAAATACTCAAGTAAGTGAGGAGCTAATCTAGGGAATAAAATCAATTCTATTTCAATTAACAATCAACCTGTATATTTTAGATTTGAAGAAAATTTCAGATATCAATATCTTAAAATTTGCTTTTGTATGCATCTATGAACCTATAAACAAAAAACTTCCTGTATGAAACGTAGGCACAATTAATAAATAAGTCCTCACTTATTTGGTGTTTATATTGACTCCCCCCCCCCCCAACTATTTCCATCCTCCAAATAACTTCCATGTTTTGCTTAATCTAATAACCGAACCTGTCTCAAATGATAAGGAGCTATAATATGTACACAATCATGATTGTAAATCTATAAATAAGAATGTATATTTTGTACAATAGGTTCACACTTATCCATTTTATTTTTTATTGTAAAATAATAATTCATTTTTATTTTTCTAAAAATGAAATATTGATTTTCTTTAATACATAAAATAATTTCTTAATACTTTTTAGTAATTTAATTCAAAAGGAAGACTGAAAATTTAATAGAAATCTTACTATGTTCAGGTTGATTGTTTAAATTAATAGAATGATCACATAAGTATTGCTATTTTGTTAACTTACATGAAATTAATTCCCTGTAGTTCAGCCATTAATTGTGACCTTAAAGCCCGCCGTTTTGGTTTTCCAGTTGAAGTTCGTGGTATAAATTCGACGAATCTTATACCACCACGGATCTGTTTGTTTTCTGAAACTCTTTCTGAAAATTATATATTGTTAATAATTTTTTTATTAACAAAAACTACTTGATTTAATATTGATGAATCAATTACCCGCAACATATTCTAGCAATTCATTTTCTGAAACATTTTTATGAGCAACTACAAAAGCTGTGGCATGATCTCCATCTGTTGGATGAGGAATTCCAAAAACTGAACAGTCTTTGACTGCTGGATGTGTCCTTAGTACATTTTCAATTTCAGCTGGCGCTATCTAAGGATCAATAAGTATTTTGTTTGATGATTGAAACAAAAAAGGTTTAAATGTGTTTATCGACTATAATGTTTGCTAAATGATATTATTTGATTGGAACACTAACAATCAATGATAGTAAAATGTGGAAATGTATGTGTCTATTCTTGAAAGCAGTACATACTATTTCATAATTTTCGTAAATTGTATACAAAATTGTATTTTTGTGGGTGAGTTTGAACGTAATTGACAAATGAAGTTTTCTAAATAGAGTTCTAAGGGTGTCAGGTCAATAATAACTGTTATTTGTGAACATTAAACTTTCTTCAAGGTTATTTAAATCCTTTATGCAACAGAATTCAAAACAAAAATATTCTTCGATTTTGTATATTGCTTATTTCATTATGTATTCCCACAGAAGTAAAGTAACCTCATTGTACATTACTTTTGTTACTAATAATGAAGTTATGTAGTATAAAAATGAATCTATTTAGGAAAAGGCACTCAAGAAGACCTAATAGTTAAGGTAATAGTGAAAGGCTAATTGTTGTGGTGTGGCTGTCCTTCGGCAAATCGAAAGGGTTTACATTTTAAATTAAACTAATATAAAATCCTTCTGCAAAACATTTAATATTTTCAGTCCATCTAGAGTGGGGGTGGCTTTAAGCCTTTTGATTGACACAAAAAAAGTAACTGCATTTTTGTTAAAGTTTTACTTGACTCTTTCACATTTGTGTTTTTTATCATTATCGTTATTGTTAATCAGTATTAACATTATTAACCACTATCATTATTTTGGTAATATAATTTTTTTGTTAAAAAGCTAGACAAGCTTTATAAATGATAAGAGGAGATTATCAATCAACCCCCCCCCCATAATAATATTAAAACCTACACCAATTACCAACAATTTTGATAAAGGTAAAATTAATGTTAATGCATAACTATAATTCAAGTTGAATACCTTCGCATCCCAACTAATTGCGTTAATTTATATTGCAAAGTTAAAAAAACAAAAACAGTTTTTATATCTCTTCTTCAATAACGAGGTTATTTCATAGAAATTTGTTTTTTCCAAAAAATAAAACTAGAAAAGCTATTTACTTGAAATTTGAAGTTTTAGAAACAGAATTAAAATTTTATGGGTTTTATATCATGTTTTAAATAATAAAAAGTAATTACTCTAAAAAGGATATTTTAAAGCTTAAAGGCAGGTAATTTTCTGTTCGGTAATTGGCAGCACTGTAACTTGCATTCAGCAGTGAATTAGTTGCAATCCCTTTAATTTTCAAAGTAACTTTTACATTTGTTTAAATATTTAAGCATCCGTAAAAAGAGTTTTTGATTTATACATGCATTTAATTTTATTAAAGTTTATTATTGAAAAGTTTCTTTCATTTGGCTTAGATAATTTAGCTAAATTTTCATATTTTTGTCATTGGAATGGGTTACTTATACTAAGTGTTAGTAGAATACTTGGATATTTGCTCAACATAGAAGATGTATGTACATATTTTTATTTGATTATGTATAATCTATATTTGTATTCATCCTTTTTAGGTTTATTGAAGCTTCAGACTAGATTTATAAATTAAATATTAAATCCATAAAAATGATATGTAAATAATACATTTACATATTAATGAGAAGTTAGTTTTCATCATATTCAACAAGTTTTTAAATGATATTTCTGTTTGTTTGAATAATTAATACTTGTTTAATTATTTACACACATAAAATGTGTCTAACTAATACAATCTACCCCGTTCTTGAATTCTATGTTGTGGTTTTTGAAATTTGGGTGATTACAATCATGTACTCTGAAGTTAGATTAAACCATATTAACGCTGATTTAGTAACCTAAACTCTGATGTATTATTTTAATGTTTAGTTCTTTAATATATTTTAAAAATAAAAAAGTTGTAAAAAAAAAATCACCCCGGTTCCGCTTTTACTTTTTTTTTTAGTTCGTAAAGCCAACTAGATCAAATTTTGGATATGTGTGGATATTTTTTCAATTCAGCATTCCCTTAAAGTTTTTGATCAACTGAGGCATTGTGAACTAACCTTGTTAATGTTAAAACCGTATTTTTTTTCATGAACACATCACTTTTTTTCATAGGTTCGAATTTGATCAAGAATTGCGCAATATGAGTTATAACTTAGAATCTCAATTCCGCTTCAAAACGCGTTAAAAATAATAATAAAAACACCTTAATATTTAAAAAATTACCTTAATGTGTAAAAATAAAAAAGTACCTGAGTGTATAATACCTAACGATATTCTTCTAACCATGGATGTGAATAACTGGTCGGTTATTTTAAAATAAAAGTTGAGGGGCGACCTGTGGCCTAGTTACCATATCAAGCTACTAAGCCCAAGATCTCGGGATCGTAGGCCGGCAGGTGGCCCTAGGACTTTTTAAAGGGAGTAAAAAATCCTTAGTTATGGAGTCCTTCGGAAGGGACGTTAGACGGGGGTCCCGAGCCTGTACGAGCCAGGTATTCGTTAAAAATCTCTATACTAATTAAACCTGGAAGCAAAATTTAGAGCTCACATTGTAGCATCGTCCGATTAACCATAGCAGCATAAAGTGACGTTAAAAGAAGAAACAAACAACAACAATAAAAATTGACTTTTATATGAAACCATACTGGTTTTAACCATTTAAATTACGGAATAGTGAAATGAAGGACATAAATTAAGTAACAAGTGAAAACAAAAGAAACTGTTGAATAAGAAATGGGAAATGAAAATATACTTTCTTAATACTTGCTATTTATTATTAAGTATTTACTTAGAAGAATATACTTTCTTACCTATTGCCTTCTAGTGCTTCTACTCTTTGTTGTTGCGTCACACAAACTACAGTAACAACAAACTATTGTATGATTGAATCAAATTTTAAGATCAACAGAATTACACTAACGGTTATGTAGTTTGTAGATTTCGTTTCAATTTATATTTTATGTATTATCTTTTTCGATAATTATTCCACAGGTTGTCGCTTTGAATCGAGTGACGGCAAGTTGTAACTTTTAATTCATTTCCCATTTAATATTTTCTAAAAGCACTAGTTATCATGAGCTTTAGTATGGAAAAGATAATGTAATTATGAGGAATGTGTATACTTCGCTAATTATTTCATACATATATTATCTATATTTCGAAACGTGAGTTGAAACTTTTATTTCTTGATGAAATAATTACCGAAATCTAGCCATTACCTATAATTACATTTTATTTTCCACATTAATGCTCACGATAACTAACTTATATTTTTGAAGAAAAAAAATGTAACGGATTAACAGTTAAAACTTATTGTAATTCAATTCGAAGCGGCAACCTGCGGAATAATTACCCGTTTTCTATTTCATCCATTGTTAGCACTCGTTTACTGTAGTTGCAGCAAGAAGACTTCGATGAGACGATTGGAAAGACCGTGCATTACGGTGTGAAATTACCTGACGGCAATCTTACAAATGAAAAAAATCCGAACAGTAATGGAATGGATTTTAAAAAAAATCATAAAACATTCCTAGACTGGCGCATTATCAATTGGGGTTGCCGCACTTGCGCCTCTCTAGCGCCAACTGTTATTTGTCAAGTTATATTAAGGAGTTATTTCTATCTGTTATAACCGATAAGTTTTTATTGAAGCTAAAAATAACCGTTAAACGATTTTTCCACAACAAATACCCGCTACTTCAAATCTAACAGGTTAACCAATTGTGTTCGGAATCCCTACATTTCACTCTGGTCTAATAAATCTAGAACTAAAAGAAGGGATAAGTCAGAGTGTCATCTGTGACACCCTGCATGTTGAAGACACTGACACATATGTAACCATTAGATTCATAATTGTAAAATAGTTTATTTAATATAACGTATGGATTATAACCTGGTATGATTTGTATTTAATGAGATCTTTTATCCTATCGATTACGTATAAATATCCATCCTCATCGTAATAACCGGTGTCTCCTGTATGAAACCACCCGTCTTCGTCCATTGTGGCCTGGGTCGCCTCCGGGTTCTTGATGTAGCCGATCATCGGGTATTGGACCTTGACACAGATCTCGCCCTCCTCCCCGGGTCCTAGGCTATCACCCGTTTCGACGTCTTCGATCTAAAAAAAAAAAAATATATAGAAATATATTCCAAAAATTATATTTGTAAAACACATTAGAGCGTAAAATTTACTTTGACACTTGTACCGGGAGTCAATGTCCCGCAGGATCCTGGTTTGGATTTTCCCGGCGAACCCACGGATATTCCACCAAGTTCCGTCATTCCTAAAGTCCAATCAAAAGGGTATTAGTTTTGTTTTTTCAAGTGTTGACAATAAAAATATAATAATTATTGGAAATGCCAATGAAGGTTAAATATAAATTATTTGGTACAATTTTACATTAGAATCCCATTATCAGCTGGAGTCGCCGCACTATTGCTTTATATATTTATCATTCTCGTAGTTTTTTGCTTGAAAAGGAATCGTGATACAAACAATAACTCCTCTTCAAGCCAATGCCTTACTTAGCCTCTTATTCACTACGAAAATAACTCGATTCCGCTTACTTAAGTACAAGAAACTCATTTTGGAGAAAATTAGACTTAACCACTTATTCACCGGGCCTGTAGATATAATACATATTATATTTCTACAGCCCCACAGCAAGCGGAATCGAGTTATTTTCGTAGTGAATAAGGGCTAAGTAAGGCATTAGCTTGAAAAGGAGTTATGGCTTATATTAACACTCCATTTAAAGCCAAAAACTACGATAACGATACGATTCCGATGATCTGAAAGCAGTTAACTCTCTCTGGACAACATCCGACTTAACCACTTATTCACCAGGGCTGTAGATTATACACTTATATATTATAATATCGTATTGCTATATATATATATAATATAAATATAATATATATATATTATATTGCTTATATGTAGTGTTATCATCATCTTCGCAGCTATATTCTTCTGTAACGAGTAAATTAGTACTTGCTCTATGTTTTAGAGACATTGAAAAAATCCTAAAGAGTGTAGATTATTGGTATGGCATAGGGAAAATTCTAGCCATATTTTTTTAGGTACTTGTATGTTATGGTATCACCACTTTAGAATTTAATATAATTGAGTTAATTTTAAATGAATAATTAACATGTGTTTTTATTAAACTAATTTTAATTGTTTACATCAATCCAAAAATCTCTAATATATACATATAAAATGCTTTGTCCTGAATGACTGACTGGCTGACGGATCAACGCACATCCTGAACCGCTGATCGTAGAGACCTGCAACTTGGAGGGTGTGTTCTTTGTATGACGTAGGCATCCGATTAGAAAGGACTTTCCGAAATTCTACCACTAAGGGGGTGAACAAAGGGGGCACAGTTTGTTACTCGCAAAATCTAAACATTTTCGCTGAACAAAAGAAATCAAGTAACATAGTTCACTTCTCTCGACTTCTAGCACCACCACCTGTGGAGTACCTCAAGGCACTGTATTGGGGCCACTGATGTTTGTGATTTTCACGGCACGGTAGCAGCATATGCTGATGATATTGGGATTTACGCTACCAACATCAGCACCCCACATGCCCTTAACAAGGCACAAAAGGCGACTGAAACCATAGTGAACGAGCTGAAACTGATTTGCATCAGGGTGAATCCGTCTAAGACGGATGCCACTGTGATGTCATCTCAGAGTGTGAGTCAGAAACCTCTACCGAAGACTTTTACCGTGGACTGCGAGGATAGATGATTATCCACTTCATTCCTCTACCTTGGCGTCAACTTTGGTAGGCACCTCACCTTCTGAAAGCACGTTCAGGCAAGATTGAAGTTGGCACGACATAAATCCCTCAGGCTATACCATCTGCTCTTGTCGCCGCAGCTCTCACTGAGGTTGAAATTACAAATCTACAACTCCATCATAAGACCTACGTTGCTCTATGGTGAATCACTACTGAGACACCTCTACAAAACAACGCTGAAGCGCTTGCAGCATTACCAGAATTCCATCCTTAGGAAGATCGTAAATGGCACATCGCTCGAGGGGGCACTTAACACCACCATCCGGGAGGAGCTTCGGCTTCCCTCGGTGCCCGAGTACATAGGTCGGAGTCACATCAAATTTTTTGATGGACTGAAGACCTGTGCGAACCCCCTATTTAGGGACTTAAACCTCCCCCCCTCCAGACCTGGGAGATGGCAGGGCAGTGTCCCCTTGGTCGATGTACTTACATTTGATCTAGGGATGGGGTAAGTACTCCCTTGTCCTTATCCTTCCTTCCTCCCCTTTCTTCTTTCTACGATACGGCTAAACGGTCCCTCACCGTTTTTTATTGTATAACGTCAGCGGCCTCGTGCCGGTTCGAGTAAAAACTGCCTTCAGCGCGCTCAGCCCGTTGTAACGCCTTAAAATACCGAAAGGTAACAGAAGGCTTTTGTTTATATAGAAGCGTTTTCAGGTATATATATTGTAAATTAAAATCTTAGAGGATTTGAAAAAAAAAAGTTCACTTCTCGCTGCTGCCGTACGATAAGTGAAACCGTTATACTAAGTAATCCTTTTCAATAATATTACATACTGATCCTTCACTGCTACGAACAACAGTAAACTTCTGTCCATTCCTTTTGTTAATCAGTGTCAGTGTGTGTTTCACGGCTGTTGTGATCCGTCTCTGATGAAATTTGATATGGATAATCTCAAGCCTGGGGAAGGACATATTCTACTTTTTATCAACACACCACACAGGCGAAGTTTATATAAAACTGTAACCTGATTGACTAAGACACCCAGCGGTCAACGCACAGCAGAAGCCACTGAATTTAGCATCTTGAGATTCGCAGATAGGTTCTTTGTATAGCTTAAATGAGCACCAAGAAAGGAATTTGGAGAATTGCACCCCCAAGGGTTTCCCCTTAATATATTATGGGTTAAAAGATTGTATGGAATCCGTAATTTTTGAAGTTAGACATCTGAAATTTCGGATGAACGAGGAACTTATAGTTAAAAAAAATTAAATTTTTTTTACTTAAAATGATCTGTCACGAAACTTTATGTGGCAGACCAAATTCCAAGCCATGAGCAAAAGCTAGTATCTAATACAATTTGGGGAAATGGGTTTTGTGTTGTGTATACATAAACTCAGCAAGATAAGAAGCCAAAAAACTGCGGTTTATTCCTCGTCTTCGTTTGTTACCCCATTTGGCAGATCCTGATAACTCTTCTATCTTCTGCAAATTTGCTAACGTTCTTGGGTCAACAAAATTGTAACTGTGATTCACAGTTTTATGTTCATAACCCAGCTTATGCAGATTCATGAATCCCTTCCAGCTGTTGGACACTACAGTACTTCCAGGATGAATCTTCCTTTCTAGTACTGCTAATAGCGGGGCTTCCGATCTATCCTGCACCAATTCTAGGAAACATTCATTTGTTCCACCCATTCCGAACACCCATTTTGGTCTTGAACCTCGTGAAATATGCTTTTTGACGAGAAAGATTTTCACACAAATAAAACTGTGTGTAAAACCTATATAATTACCAATTTACATATGATTATATCACAAGTATTTCATGAAAATCAATAAATTCTATTAAATTATGAAGTGGTGATACCATAACATAAAAGTACCTTTTTTTATTAATATATATATATTTTTTTATGGTTGTTTAGAAATGATTTCTTAACACTTTAACTACAATATAAATAGTTTACTTGCAACGGTTTAAACTATTTATAAATACTAGTATTGTTATAAACAATATAACTGGGTAACTCTTAAGTACGAAGTAGTAAATTGTAAGAATTTGTACCTATTATGTTAATATAAATTATTTTATAATATTGAATACTTTACCATACCCTTGTAGAACCAATGTCCTACTTCTGAATAGTTCTCTCTGAATCCGTAATTGAGAATCTGCGCTGAGAGTCGCTCCTCCTGTATTCACTAGTTGAAGGCTGGATATGTCATAGGCACGAAGGCTTGGAAAGACTAGAAGGCTCTGCAGGGTTGTCGGTGCAGTGAACCATACGTTTACCTACGTTTATATTTAAATCTTTTCGATTTATCGAATCTAATCGATTTTTAATTTAATCGAATTAAACTACTTTTATATATACACACACACACACACACACACACACACACACACATATATATATATATATATATATATATATATATATATATATATATATATATATATATATATAAAGTAGTTAAAGATCATATATAATTTAAAAACATATCATATTGGAAAACCATCGTAATTTCTTACGTCCTTTTAACGATTGAACTAAAAATTATATCAATCGATATGAAGGTAATTAATATATATCGCTCATTCAAAAGAATAAAGTCTTTAAGAATAGCTTTAAGAATAACTTAAAAAACTTAATTTATCAATATAGGCAAAGTTTCCTGTGAGTTAAAAAAAAATTGGGTATTGTTAAAGCAAAGCTATTGTAATGATGGCATTAGAATTATTTTATTAACCATTAGAATATTTTTAAAAGCTTGAAACTTTTTAGATTTTAACTTCCTCAAGGTAGTATCCTTGGCCCAATCCTTTATACAGTTTATACAGCTGACATCCCAACTCATCCTAATACTATCCTTACCACATATGCTGATGATACATGTGTATTATCAGTCAATACCAATCCAGTTATTGTATCCCAAAGCCTCCAATCCCATATCACTGATCTTGAAGAATGGTGCCAGAACTGGAGAATTAAAATAAATTCTCAAAAATCCCATCAAATCACTTTTACCTTACGTCGTAAACCAATGACTTCCTGCCCTTCAGTATCCTTTAATAATATCCCACTTGTGCCTGTAGAACAGATCCGATACTTAGGGTTGCATCTCGACAAACGATTAACCTGGAATCCTCATACAAGACTGAAAAGACAAGAAACCGCTCGACGTTTCAGGCTACTTCAACACTTACTAGACAAACGCTCTAAGCTCCCAGTTAATTACAAAAGACTCATCTACATGACCATCATACGACCTATTTGGACTTACGGAGTAGAGCTTTGGGGCTCCACTAAGCCATCAAATTCTTCTCTTATCCAATCCCTACAATCCAAAATTCTTCGTAAAATCCTCAACGCTCCTTATTTTGTTAAGAATATAGTCATCCATAACGACCTTAATGTCCCATTTGTTGCTGATTTGGCCCGAACCCGGTATCTATCCTTTCATAACAAACTTCATTTCCACTCAAACCCTCTAGTTTCAAACTTAGCTTCCTCTTCGATTCCCGATAATCCTCCGAGGCGTCTGAGAAGAAGATGGCCACGTGACCTTCTTAGTTGAACATGCGATTTGAGTACTACCAGTGGGTAGTTTCTCTACTTGTCATTATATCATGTCATCATGTATCACTCAGCCAATTTACTTGTTATATTATTGTAATATAGTTGTAAATATCAATAAATAAATAATAAAAAAAAAAAAAGATTTTAACTTATGTCATTATTACCATACAACTTTAAGTTCAAACATGATACAACTCAAAATATGACATTATTAAAACAATTAACATTAACTAATTAAAACTTCGTCCATTTTATGGCATAAATAATCGTCCTTCAGAGTGGCTATTTCGATTAACAATGGATTGTTTTTGGACCACGTTTACTCTTACTGATAATGTGCATCCAGGTAGACGCCGAACAGTGCGCACTGAAGAAGCTGTAGCCGCTGTACAGGGAAGCATTAAAGAAGATCCAAATCAATCAAGTCGTCATCGTTCTCAGCAACTGGGGTTGTGTCTTTCCACTTTATGGAAGATTTTACATAAGGATCTTGGCTTAAAAGCTTTCAAGTTTCAAGATTTTGCAGGAATTAAAGCCAAACCACCATCAAATGCGCCGCCAATTCGGCGAATGGGCTGAAGCACTAAATGATATTGATAATGAATTTCAATTCAAAATTTTGTCCTCTGATGAACCCCATTTTTGGTTGAATGGGTACGTATATAAGCAGAATTCTCGCATTTGGAGTGAGGATAATCCACAAGCTTTTGTCGAAACACCATTACATCCACAGAACTTTACTGTTTGATGCGATTTATGGGCTGGCGGAGTCATTGGTCCATATGTCTTCAAAATTGATGATGGTCAGAATGTTACCGTCAATGGCGAACGGTATAGAGACCTCATTAGAAATTTTTTCGTACCTCAATTGGCGGGCATTAATCTTGCTGACATGTGCTTCCAACAGTTACAAGTCACATTTCTCTTTTTAGTAAATGGCAATTAATAATAAAATGAGAAATGTGACTTGTAACTCTTTTCAAGATGATAAAGATGAAATGATAAAAAAATAAGTTCTTAGATGGATTGAAAATGACAAGTAGACGAAACGTTTTCATATAATAAAGTTGTATAGCTGGAAATTACTGGAAAAAGGTTTTCATTCAGAGAAGGAATTATTAGATAAATCCCTTTTTTCGTACTTCCTTCTCCAAATATATTCACACAGCTACGAATATATATATATATGCGGTGGATACAGCATTCTCTCTTGTTCCTTCTCTTGAGAGATGACCTTAGAGATTCGATTCTTTGAGTATGAGCCTCAAATCCTCCTGTTTGTATATCCACAAAATTTTTGGAATGATTGACAGTAAAATGTCTCAGGTTCATACCTTCAATGGATTGAATATTACTGTATGCTTTCCAACAATCGGAATAAATTGTAGTTCCGGTAGTAGATGTATAGAGTATTTAATGCACTTTATGAAGTGTTTATTCATGACACCAAGAGTATATAAATTAAATAGATGGTCTTATAGGAAGTTTATTCCACTCAAACCAAGTACCTGCTCTCATGCCCTTGACTTCTCTGCATTCTCGTCTACTGCATTTCCATCTTGAATAACGATTTTCACTAATACTGAGGTTCATTTCATGTCCCCTGGAACAAAGTCTTTTTTTGATGTATATTTTATGCTTGATTCTTGATGTTTAACCAATTCCCCCAATTCTAAGAAATTCATTTTAATGACTGAGTAAATCATATGTACTTTAAGTAAACTACATGATTTTATCTCCCTTTAAATTTTTATTTCTATTAGGTTATAACAGTTATCAATAAAAGTAACTAATACTAAAAGTAACTAGTGTGGGTCTTCTAGAAAAGACGCTAGGGAGGAATGTTGACTTAAATACAGCCCCTTTCGTTTCCTTTTCTACTTCTCTTCGGTTAAGAAATCCTCTCTTAACCGCTTCAAACATCCTGCCCGCGGCACCAATTCTCTCGGTCACTTCCAAATCGATGTATCCGTTTTCGTTTACATGGGCTTACAGGTATTTGAAGTTCTCCACTTGTTCTTATTATAAATATATTTTTATTATTTTAAATGACCAACCTCATGTAACAAATATAGGAACTGTTTATTTAATTATACTATAGTGGGTTCATAACCGTTTTGTACTGGTACTTCGGTATTATTATTATGGAAATTGAAATTTGGTTTAGTATTTATTCTCTAATCTGGTTGCAATAAATTAGAAACAATAATATTTTATGAAAAAAAGGTCTTATGAATTTTTCCTAAATAAAAAAAAAACTGTTTCTTGATTTAAATGCCTTAATAATTGTATCTATTAATAACCCAAGTATCGAATGAAAAATCGATTTCCGATAACGATTTAGTATCAGGTACTTAATATTTGACGAGGTTCCTAAAAGGCAAAGGAGTCAACCACCGATAAGGTTTAGTTTTCATTGAATTTTCGACAATTGAGGATATATCTACCAGATTAGAAATGTAAGTGATCTATTAGTTTCCTTGAACTTTCTTTTTTCTGTAAATATATTTAGACTATTGATTTAATTATTTTAAATATATATCTTTAAAATAATTAAAGGCATCTGTTCCACAGGATGTCTCCTGGAGTTGAAATACTATTTTAACTGTGTATTCGTATAATTTTTAATATTTTCCAAAAATACAAGTTATGGTGAGCTTTATTTTGGTAAAGAGAATGTAATTATGGATATTGATTAGATTTTAGTAATAATTTTATCAAGAAATAAAAGTTTCAACTTACATTTCAAAATACTTTTTTTTTGCTCCTTGCTCTTTATTGATATATATCTCATGTTCTCCCCCCTCAGCTTTATTGTCCACCACTCAGATACCCGATACGTCCACATATAGATGATACATGTTTGCTGAAACTTTCTTTTCTAGTTGAAATGAATACCGAACTATACACATTTCCCATTGTTATATTCTCTTTTTCATACTAAAGATTATTATAACTTGTCATTTTGGAAAATATTAAAAGGGAAACCAATTAATATTTAAAACTTGTGACTCAACTCGAAGCGACAAACTGCGGAATAATTACCTAATTAAATATCATTAAATGCGTAATTAATTTGATGGCATAATTTTTAAGCTTTTATTCTTCTTTAATTACTTAATTTACTACTATAATGGGTCCAAATAACTCTGGGATAAAAAATAGTCTTTGCGTATGTGTGCGTGAATCTCTCTAAATGTCACACTCACAGAAAAATGTCTGTCACAAAAATGTAGGGGGGGCACCCAGTCTCCCCGTGGTTTTTCGGCCACCAAAAGTTTTCCCATGGGGTTTTTCGGTAGCAAACTTGGATTTACACTACTCAGACATGCCCTTAAAGCAAATCAAAAATGCAGCTCACTTCAATTTTTTGAGACTTAAAGCCCTTTTTTGGTACCTACTAGTTGATCCTGATGATAGTGTTATCCTTGTCTCAAAGATTAGGTCATATTTGCCTTAATACACGCCTTTGTATTTGCTACAAGACACTAACGTGTTATCGGGTATGAAAACTCGCTGGTCAGGATAATGAGATTAACTTTTACGATTATTGCATTTTCATCGGTATTCGAGAAGTGTGCTCAGTTTACAAGCAAAGACGAAGCTATTAAGTGTATTAAAAATGAATAACTAGCACTGAAACTATAGATTTTTGCTATTACTATTTTTCGATTGGTAGAAATAAGACTAATTTGTAAAAACGCTATCATTGTAATATAGATTTTATTATTAATCATTTAATACCACTTTATGTTGCTATGGCTAATCGGATGATGCTACAGTAGTAGTCCTAAAGTTCGTCTATCCAGGTATATTTTGGATGCGACCTTTAACGAGTCCCTAACACAGCATTGTCTCGGACCGCCATTTTACGTCCCTTCCGATAGAAGCTCATATCTGCCAGGGTTACCTGCCGGGTGTGAACCCGCGATCTCGGGCATAGTAGGTTGCTATGCTAACCACTACAACACAGGTCACCCCTAATATAATTTTTGTTGCGGGATGTTATAAGAATTACTATTTTCCAACTAATCGATCTATTCTCGTTTAACCTCATTTTTATTCCAAGAGCAATAAATCGATTATTAATGAAGTTTCAACTCGATCCTTTCAGATTGGCACTCTATATTTCTTTCAAAAGGCTCGGCTCGGATAATTCCCGATTTATTCTTTTTCCTCGGACAGAGCTCTTAAGCTAATAGCTTGTCTATTTGATTATTCTTCTTTTTCTTTTCTTTTTTTTTTCTTGTGTCCTTTAAGAGGTGACTGCTTCTCGATAGCATCAAAATTTTATACAACGAAGGTATCGATTCCCCTCGCAGAGCCAAAGAGGTTAAACATTATCGAAACTCGCTAAATATTCCATCAGCTATTTTCAAGGTGATGAAGACCATCCTCTGAATTAATAACTGTTATTAATAATTGCGAGACTACTTTTTATACTATAAATGCAGCCACTACATCTAATAGCGAGTAAGATAGTGAGTCATTATTACAACAGAGTGTTTCAACAAGGGAATAATTTGATTAATAGCAGGTTCTGTATTTTTTTCTTATAATAACCTTATGAATTTTTATCGCAATCGAACTTACATTGTTTATCTTTTCATTGAAGTCCTTGAGAGAAACATTGAAACATGAGACGATCGTATTGACCTAATTGACTAGTCATTTCGAATTCGGGTCTCTAAAAGACGGTATTAACCAACCTTGAAGCTAAGAATTATTAATTTAAACCAATAAGTTTCTTAATAATTAATAATGACAAACATAATATTTATATGATGTATATACGGTTAACTTATAAATGAGGTGTTCAGGATCAAATAAGGTTAACTCCCGAATTTCAAAATATGACTTTTTCACAATTTTTCTTCTAATTTAGTCAATTAATTGAAGAAACTGAAAGCCTGAAATATCGATTTACTAAAGTAAAACTGTATTTTAAAAAAACGGTCACCTGTGGTCTAGTGGTTAGCGTAACAAACTACTAAGCCCAAGATCGCGGGTTCGAAACCCGGCAGGTGGCCCTAGGAATTTTTTAAGGGAGTAAAAAATCCGTAGTTACGTCGTCCTTCGGAAGGGACGTTAAATTTACAGCTGAGGGAATAACGATCTTCTTTAGTCCCTAGGTGCATAAATAACTATATTTTACACTCTAAGGGATATAGCTTACAACACCTGTATTGTTATTCTAAAGGGACTTGTCCCAGAATAAATAAAGACATTATTATTATTATTATTATTATTGTTAATATTACTTTTCTAGTTTTTAGTTCGGTTAGCTATAAACGCGAGTTCTTTAGTTTTTTAAAAACTAATATTCATTTTCTACTGTATAGTTCTGCTGGCTACAAAATCTTTTTTTTTAAAGTATTTTTTAATGATTTTCTTTGTTTCAAAATATACGAAACTCCCTATATGCCAGCGGCCAACTGCTTAAAGGTCACAAAAAATTGAAGAAAGCTGCATTTTTGATATGTTGTAAAGGGATGTCTGAGTAGTGTAAATCCAAGTTTGCAACCGAAAAAACTGATGAGAAAACTTTTGGTGCCCGAAAAACCTCGAAATTTCCGGAGTTAATTCAATTTTTGGCGTTTATATGCTCACCGGTGCGTTTTTGATGAAACACATAGGTAACCACTTTTAAAGTCGATTAAAATTGCTACAATTGGATTCTGAGTTACGCCCCTTTGAAAATTGATCGTTTTTTTTCCAAAAATTCCAAATTTTAAAGTTTTGGCCGACTTTCGTGAGGAACAGCGGCCGAAGGAGTGATCCTACGATTAAAGTCAAGTGAGGTGGAGTTGCAATAAATTTAATTAGCTTTAATTTAAGCACACAACGAGGATTGTAGGTGTTATACTTTTCCTGTTAATTAAAAAAAAGGAAAATTGGGGAAAGTGGATGTTTTAAGAAAATAACCTGAAAGGATCGAGTTGAAACTTCCTTAATAATTGATTAATTGCTCTTGGATTAAAAAGGGGGTTAAACGAGAATAGACGTTAAACGGGGGACCCGTTCCTGTACGATGTCAGGGAATCGTTAAAAATCCATATCCTAATTAAACCTGGATAGGCAAAATTTAGAGCTCCCACTGTAGTATCACCCGATTAGCCATATCAGCATAAAGTGACGTTAAATAAACTAACTAACTGTATTAAAAAAATAATGTAAGAAATGGCTGAAGCCCTCTCCCTGAGAATAAAAAAACAGTTTTATTTATTTTTTGTAAATAAATGTAGGCCTAGGACCCTCCTGGGGCTCAACCAACCTCTTAAAGGCGGTTGAGCGTGATCAAGGACAAATCACCTCCCTGCACAACAGTTGTCCATGAAACAGTACTGTCACTACCATGTACTGAACCCCAGACCCTTCACGGGTTGTAGTACTACATTTAAAAAAAAATTGTATAATAAGGCTTAGCCCGAAGGCTCGATGCCGATGACAACAAAATTTGCTTCCAAACTTCTGTCCACGGAATACTGTCCCAACCCAAATCCCTCTCACCTACCCCTCAGGCGCATCCCAATTGGCACAGCCTTATTAATATCTTAAGAATTCGTTCGTTACTATTTGTTTATATAAATAAATAAAATTACTTTGTAGTTTTGGATAGTGCTGAGAAGGACAGCTTCCTTCGCAGGTCCTCTTAGGAACACCATTTTGAACCCTGATGATATGATAGTTAGTATGGATAGGACACCGCTCACCCAAAACAAGGGAGAAGTCAGAAGAAACGTTAACTCCTGTAATTCACTTTTCCTGCAATATTAAATATAACAATTATATACAGAAGCATAATAGATTATACACATTGTAATGAAAATTATATACATTGTATGATATGCTAAGAATACTGGGGAAAAAAGAGATTGTTTTTATTAAAGACCACGCTGGTCCTGTCAATCTGAAAATGAACAAGATGTTTAGAGGGTTCGAAGCCCAACTCAGGAAGGCATCTTACCTCGATCTTCTCTAGGCACTGTTCGCAGTTTTGTTAGTGTTTCTCCTGTTTTGATTACACCATCATGTGCGCCATCGAAAAATCTATCAGAAACCGCTGTTACCAAAATTACTTCCAAATTACCTCGTTTCTCCCCTGTAGTCTTCATATATTAAACACTTACAACAATTTCGAGATCCTTAAGAGATAAGCGTCTGATAACATGACTCCCTTGGGTAGGCCGGAAGTACCGCTGGTGAACAGGATGAGTCCCACGTGTTCTTCGATGTTCGTGACGCTCGGTCTGAACTCTGGATCGGTCGGTTGTAACAGTGACTGGAAAAGAACAGTGAATCCTCTTTTGTTGAAAAGACATGGCAGTTATATTTTGTTACTGCTATATGTTAAAGAAATTACACGTTGCTTTAAAATATGATACATGTTAAAGAAATTGCACGTTACTTTAGTAGCAGTTCATTATTCGCTTAAAACGGCCTTCTAGCATTTTCTAAAGGCCCCCCATATACCACACTACAGTAGTCAAAGTGGGGGAAGATGAGAGATGATAGGATTAGCTTACGGGAAGGTTTTGTAAGGAGATGCCGAGATCGGTGGAATAACTTCAGGGGACTAATTGACCGTCGGGGTACTTGGGCGATATGTAGTTTCCAGGAAAAATGTTGGCCAAAAGTAATACCTACGTATTGACAGATCAGTTGAAACTGATGGGGTGGTCGTTTAGGATTAATCTTGGAAGGGTGTGGGTATAATATGCTTAGCTTACCGGGGCCATAATTACCTGAAACGATGTGTAAGGATGCTTGTTCCTCCCGGATACGATCAGGAGCGGTTCGTTCTCGAGAAGGGTCAGGGCCGCTTCTATTTTCTTGAGGGTCTTGCCCCCCTCCGTGTAGACCACCGTAGGGCTGACTAGTTCTAGGAGGGCAGCCATCTCCTCTGTAATCAATCTGTGTGTTAATAACAACAATAATCTAAAGAATAATAAAGTAAGTCTACAAATGCAATAAGAAAGCGAAGAATTCAGTTCAAGGGGCAGCTAAAAAAATGAATCCGAGGGAAATGATAAAAAGGGTATTCACGCATCTTAAAAAATTGAAAATGAGCAAACATTCACATTGTTATTGAAGGGCTTTCTTCACTTAGAAACTTCAGAATGCCCAGAACTTTCAAGAAAGGCCAAAAAGAAAATCATGCTTAATTTGGACGCAGGAAGGAAATTAAAAAGACGGGAACGAATGATAGAGATATAGAGGAAAGTAAAAGAACGGCCGAAACAAAGATTGTCCATCGTGGATCAGCCGTGAAAAAACAATAAGGAGGTAAAGAGCCTATAACGACAATACTACGCCTTCATTTCATGTCGGTCCTACATCATTCAGGAAACATTTATAATTATAACAATTTATATAATAACAATTTATACCTATTCCTCATTATGTAAGACAACTACTGATATTTAAATCTCGAGTTCGAAACCAGCAAACTAATTATTTATTCTGATCTGTAGGCCCTTCTGGGGCACATTCAGTCTATATAAATTGAATACAATTAACTGCGGGAAAACTTGGCGTTGAACTCGAACTGATCTTCCTGGAGAACTGTTGGTCTAGAAACAGTAGGATGCTTGCCGTACCTCCATGGATTTTAGTTCTACCCTTTTTGTTTATTTTAGATCAAAGCTATCGACTTTCACTCGCTTGAAAAGAAAGCAAACCCTTAATGGATCGTTATCAGTCGAGGTCGAACCTGTCTAACACATAATTGAGGGTAAATCAACAGTAAACTGTTAGAAATACTGAATCAATAAATTAATAGATTTTTATAATAATAATTATCAGAAATATTTGAAGAGGTTATAATAGACCTCAAGAGGTACTAAAAGGTTAGATAGATATAAAATGCTCTTTATTATTAAATTATTTACAGTGGTTTCTTTTTAATTTTAATTACAACATTAGCAACCATAGCATGGTAGTTAATACCGTCTGCCGGGAGTTTGATTGAAATACTAAATAACAAAACAAAAAATAAATTAAATTTCTTTTTGACATTAATAATTAAATTCTGAAATTAAAAATTGTCTATAACGACCTGCATTAATAACAAAATTATATAAACCTATTTAATTCTCTCCATTCATAATGTCTATTAATTTTTGTTTTGATATCAGCTCTTGTTTTAAGAATTTTTTTCTATACAATTTTAAGACGGGACACACTGCCAGGAAGTGAAAACTGTTTTCAATTTCATTCAGATTACACAGTGAGCATAGCTGTATATTTTGCGAATCAATTTCAAATGGTTTGTAATTTAGATTCAGAAGTTCCCCTCTGCATTTCATAACTACGCTAATCTTTTTTGTTACTTTCAAATGTCTATGGTAATCTATTGTTTTATTTTAATTGAAAGACCTAATTGAAAGAAATAACTGAAATTTATGTGAGGAATCGATCCATGGTTCAGGTGGACCTTATAGTATTGTTTTAAAAAAAAAAAAACAATACTAAGAGGTCCACCTGAACCATGGTTCGATTCCTCGAAGAAATCAGATTTTATTATTTTATTAAAATTTATTTATTTTATTAAAATTTATTTATTTTATTAAAATTACTTTGTTTCTACGTAGTCGATAACATAACACAAAAACTATTATTAAAAAGCCTCTTGATTAAAAAAAAAAAGATTCTCGAAAACTCTTCAAAAATAAAATTAACAAAAGTGTAATATTTTTACCGGCCATCAAGTAAGGGAGAAATAAAAACCTCAATACAATTTTCAAAAATTAAAAAAAAATTGCCATATGTAACAACTTGTTATTATATGCACAGCTATATACGTAACTCAGAAATATAGCTATTTCCAAAATTCCTTACATTTTATATAAAACTTCTAATTCGGCAAAACATTAAGAAGAAAAAACAGAATTTCTAATTGATATTCTAAGAACGATATTTTTCATTAATAATTTATTCTCATATATTTTGGATTATTATGAAAGGTGGCTTAGGCTCCTTCTGGGAAAACCTTGAGTCAAGAAACCTTGGATTATGAATTAAACAACTTATCAAAAATTAAACATTTCAAAGATAATTAAATAAACTTTTTCCCTATCTTAAATTTGTCTTTTGTATGTAAAAAAATATCAATTTAGTATGACTATGAGAAAAACAAAGTCTCGAAACGAAAAGATAGTTTTACCAGAATTCTGAGACTTTTATTATATATTTAGCCTATCCTTCTATTCAATGTAAAAATTGCTATCGACTTTCGATATTTCTGATTTAAATTTCTATCAACGCACTAGATTTGTATTTGTATTAATCCAGAAATGAACCCCCAGTACTTTTTTCAACTAGGTTGTTTTTTTTATCAGTGCCTCCATTTTTAGAGCAAATGTATAATAAACAGTTCAGAATGTGGATTCCAATGTTCAAGAAAGTTTGTGATTGGTAATTTCGAAAACTATAATCTTTCGAATAAAGAAAGGTATCGATTAGAAGAAGGAATCGATAGCTCTAAATTATTCCTTCGTGAACCTTTCACAGTTACCTTAAGGGCAGCGCAGTCCTTCCACGCGGTGTATTATGCATTGCGGCGACATAGTTGTGGCTTTTAGCAAACAGTATTCGTACAACAGAAAGTATCAAAAGTTTATTACTGTATTTATGTATTTACTCTATATCTACAAACACGAGCCTAGATATTCCCCCTTAATGTGTGTCAACATAATGTTCTTAGTAAAATAGCACAATAATGTATTACAACATTTATTTTATAAAAATTTTCCAAGTAAAGAAAAAGTTGCGAATATGTTTTACAGCAATACCAAATTTAAATTACGACTTTCTACGACTAAATGCATTTTTGTTTGCATCGCGTTTTTGTGTTTGTTGTCGCATGATTTATCGTAAATATGTTTTTAAACCTTAAAACTGCCTTAGACGTTATCGAAGTGGCGCTATCTACGTTATCGAACTAAGTAAACGTTTTCGTCTTATTTTGCTATTTGTAGGGAATATAAAAGGATTTTATTCACAATTAATGATTGAAAAATTAACAAAAAAATTCAAAAATTAATTTTTAATACATTGTTGAAAACATGATCATTTGTATGCTTGTGTTATATGTTTAATATGGTAAGGGATGAAGTCAATACAGTTTACATAAATAACCACAGAATTTATTTCAGTTTAATGAAATATGATGAACATAAGGTTGAATTGTAAAACAATTGACGAGAAATTAAAAAAAATTAAAGTGGAATGAAATCTATGTTGATAATAAAGAAGCAATTTTTAAGTCTATATTACATTTTTTTATTTTTTGGAATGAGCCATTATGTGCTACGTCTGTTTCAATTCTCATATTATTTATTTATTAGATATATTATTTTCTTCGATGAAATAAAAAGTTATTCAAATAATGCGTTATTGGAACACGTTATTACATGGTAGCAGTTATACCATAACGAGTTATTGAGATTTCACTGTTTAGGCCATCTCTAACTCCTGCCCACTTGATGGCGGACCAAACCCAATTTTAAAAATTTTACAACTACTGATTTAATTGTACTACAGTAGGTACTTAACGTTTTAGATGAAGTACTTTGAGATTATTCTAGAAATTAAAGCCGAGTTAGTACATATAGGGTGGGGCAAAAGTCCCGCTACCATTTTGATGGTACGGTTACGTGACGTTTAGCTCAGTTTAGCTTTAACTATTGCGTTGTGTAGACGACCAAATTTTTGAAAATGACCAAGGTGTTGGAGGTGCTGTTACTGGTGAACGGTACCAAGACATGATTCGAAATTTTCTTGTGCCTGAAATGGAAAAGCTAGGACTAGAGGACATTTGGTTTCAGCAAGATGGGGCCACAGCACACACAGCTCGTTCAACAATTCAATAATTGAATGAAGTTTTTCCACGAAGACTAATTTCGCGAAATGATGATTTACCATGGCCAGCCAGATCTCTGGATTCAACAGCACCAGACTTTTTTCTTATGGGGTTTTTAAAATCAAAATTTTATGTGAATAAGTCCCAAACGATTCAACATCTTAAAGACAATATTCGTCACGAAA
Source organism: Troilus luridus (assembly GCA_964056705.1). Lineage (NCBI taxonomy): Eukaryota > Metazoa > Arthropoda > Insecta > Hemiptera > Pentatomidae > Troilus > Troilus luridus. Next base: position 95,004,001 of record OZ057415.1, on the reverse strand, counting down.
TTGAAGAAATTCAGCCTGAGATGTTGCAGGATATCATAAAAAATGCCTTAAAAAGAGCCGAATGTTGCATAGCGAATCGCGGTCACCATTTAGCCGATATAATTTTCCAATCGTAACGAGAAAAAAAATGTAAAGACGAAATAAACTTTTTATGAAAACCAAACTTACTTATCTTTTCTTAGAAGAAAGTTATAGGCAATCAAAATGGTAGCGGGACTTTTGCCCCCCCCCGTTATTTTGTAACCCTCTAGTGAGCCTATTAAAATATGAGTAGTAGTCATTTGGGATGTTGAGTAATTTGCATTAAATAAAATTATGATTTTTTTAATTTATCTTTTTATCAGGTTTGTTTCTATATAATGAAAATGTCTTAATCTTGTTTCACTGGATTCTCTGTATTGTAATTAACAGTCCTAAATCGAAATATTGGAATAACATGTAGTTTGTTTTATTTTTCAAATCGATCCATTCCACTTTTCCATTTAAATTAAAAATATATATTTTGTATAACGACTCAAAGAGGTCGGGAACAGTGGCTTTGTGATTCACCAATTTTAAAAAAATATTAAAAATTAAACTGATCAAGTATGAGAAAGAATAAAAAAAAGTAGTTCCTCGATCCGTTGCTAGGCAATAGTGGTAAAATAATATATCACTAAAAATGTTTTTATATATTCGATGCAGATATCAGTTAGAGAAGAAATTCGTTGACTGTAAGTACTAATGGAGGATGGAAATAGTTGGGGGTGCAGTCAAAATATACACACAAATAAGTGAAAACTTATTATTTTTTATGTGTGCCAACGTTTCGACGTTTCTTGGTCTGTTATGTATTTTTATAGTAATTTTTGTTTTTGTCTTTTTATTCTCATAGCCCTGGAGATGACCTACAAAGTAGGTCGAAACGTTGACACACATAAAAAATAATAAGTTTCCACTTATTTATTGTACAATTTTTGACAGCACCCCCAACTATTCCCATCCTCCATTAGATACAGATATCGATTATTATCTAATAATCGATATATTAGATACATATATTGTCGATACAAATACAAAGTATCGAAATTGAAAAACACCAATTCAATGGAGAATGAGAAAACAAGTTCATTTCATTTCAAAGTCAGTGCGTATCGTCAAACGAATTTCACCTATGACAATGTACCTTGTTTTGGGGCCTTATAATTGAATCTTTATGAATTTTATATCAATTTTTAATCCTAAAACAATGGCTATCGATTAAAAACGAAAAATTTATTTTTATTTTTCATATCCGGTCTTTGGATTTACATCGACGATATTACCATTATTATCTATTTTTTTATGCTATCAGTCATAATCCAATATTCAAAGATAGAAATAAATATAAAAAATCAAAAATACCGAAATAGCTACCAGCCAAAACTAAATAAATTAAACAAATAAAAATAAATTAAGAAAAAATCATTAATACCCCTCACCATATCTACTAAAAGTGCTTTACATCCACAATAATTCCCATTATTTCTAACCTTGATCAGTTGTGCAGAAGTGGTTTTGAGCTCTACGGTACCGTTTTTAGTTTATTATTGAACATTATCTTTTAAATGGTTCTGAGACCGTCGAAACAATTGTAAACATTAAAACTATCACAACTTGTTTATCAACATTCTACTATTATTAGCCAGAATTGAGACCTATTAAATTTTATTTTTCATACGTAATTTTTAATAACCAAGTTTACAAAACATTCATTTCCTCGAGAATAACAAAGGCTATCGGTTTTTATTCTCACCATTATTTTTATTCTCGCATTTCTTAACCCCTGTCGTCGTTATTCTCACCGGCTTACAAAAATGATTTTATTAATGATTCTTTCCTCAACAAAATAGGAAAGGTTTGATTAAATAAGGCTACACCTACATTGGATTCGACTCGGTGCGACGTGATTCTATCACATATGATGCTGGGGTGTATACATTATACATATTTTACTTCACATTATAGTAAAATATAAATGTATTAAAAATAATTAATAAATAATCTTAATTTTATAAATTTAAAGAACCAAATGTTATAACTCTCGATATATTTCAGTCATTTGGTTTGCTAGCGACGTCTCATCGTATCACACCGTATCCAATGTAGGTGTAGCCTAAGACGTATGAGAAGTATACAGTGATTGACAAGTATTTTCAAGCTAGTTTCAGATTTAATGTAATATATTCGTTCGATCCTGAACCTTTGCAATGCATCTATATAATAAAAATGAATCGTCTTCTCTTGCCAACCACAAAACTCGAGAACGGCTCGACTAATTCGGCTAATTTTTTTTTTCATATTTCTTTTAAGATATTTCTTATGGAGAGAAACCCCGTTAAAATGACGTAAAAATTGACCGTGAAAATGACTGTGAAAACCTTCTGTGCCCGAAAAACCTTGAAATTTTCGGATTTATTTCAGTTTTTGGACTACCTCTCTCCTGGACTACCTCTCTACTTTGGAGTACCTCCTGATCAGTGCGTTTTTGAAAAGAAACATAGGTAACCATTTTTAAAGTAGATCAAATATGCTACAATTTGAGCCCAACTGCAGCTCTGTAGGCCTAATAGATTCCGAGTTCGGTCCCTATCATATAATAAATAACTGGAATCTTATATATCTTCTAACTTTATAATAAAAATGAATCGCCATTTCCTTGCTAACCGCATAACTCGAGAACGGCTCGGCCAATTCTGCAAATTTTGTTTTCATATTTTTGTAAGGCGCAAAGAAGGCTCTTATGGAGAGAAATTTTTCATATGGATATCATAAAATTGTAATCATACCTGATAAAACTCCTGTTGGAAAACATGCGAAATGTTTCAATGCACCAACAATCGATGAAGTTGCCATTCAAATAGTTGGAGAAAATTTGGAAGCCCTTTGTTTTAGGATAATATAGGGTAATACAGAACAACTTCTGCCGGGACAGCAGTTTGTAATAGTTGTAGAAGTAGGTATAAGAACCTGGAAGATAAAAGGCATTTAGGCTAGACTCTTTATAATCGATTAGTCAAATAATCGATTCGGCGATTTCCCTAACTTCTTGCGGGCTTCATAAACGAGTGACTATTTCATGAAGCTTTTATTTATACCCTACTTCAAAGAAGGGCTCTGAACTGAATGTTAAGAATTATTTATAGTAGGAATCTGCTGCTCTACATGAAGACGATTTAAAGCTAAAGGTATTGGGAATGAAAAACCGTATAAACTCATATGGGCGATAGCAGCTGTAACTCAATTAACTTTTCGATTTTATCGATATAAATAGCATAAATCAATCATGGGAACTGAAAATCCTTGTAAGGCGATTTAAGCGAACAAAGTTACTATAACATCAAAGGTATATACTCTGACCATAAATGCGTGATTTATAATTTCTGTTTTTACTAGACAGGCACAAAAGTTGTAACTAAGTTAGGGAGAAGGAGCAAACGCAGCAGAGGTCAATTAAATATGGGCACCATACTCCAGAGTAGTTATGTTGTTATTTTTATACTACAAAAAAAAAACTGTTTAATCTAAGTCGAATATAATTTCTTTCCTTTGAATCCTTACAGTTTGGCTACGGTAGTACTGAATCCATATTTTGTTCGACACTTTATTGTATTGGATATTATTGAGTCGAGTTATCGAATGGATATCGGTATCATTACTTCATCAGTATCGTATTTTATTCAAAGCAGATTACTTCTAGAAGTATTTTGGCAGGCTGGAAGTCAAACTTAACTTCCATTAAAAAATTCGAAACCCACTTGTCGGCTGTGAAGACGCCATCTTAGTCATAACCACATCACTGCAGATGACCCCTAATCTTCTGCATGTAATGTAGATTCATTACAGTACTTAGGTAATATATTTCGAAATATCATTGCCTCATTATCTTATCAGGGTATTTTTTTAGTTCATTAAGGTTTAAATTGTCGAAATGTAGTAACTTTTACTTCACCTAAAAATAAATTACAACTCAAACTTTGCCGCCATACAACTTTTAGAGCTAATGCTATCTTCACCAAGCCTAATTCCTTATTCCTGTCTTGGAAGTGGTAATCTCGGGGTTTGCCGCAGAGACCAGCTGGCCTGCCTCTACACAAACACAGGTCATCAAATCCTGTGTCACTGTGACTTAGGAAACAACACCAAAACAAACTACACAAAACAGTCGATGATTCATAACGAAATAATGATGTGTTTTCAGATTCGCCGTTTCAGGCTACTTCAACATTTACTAGACAACCGCTCTAAGCTCCCAATTAATTACAAAAGACTCGAATACCTGGCAATCATAAGACTTATGGAGTAGAGCTTTGGGATTCCACTAAACCATCCAATCCCTATCGTATCCAAGCCTTATAATCCAAAATCCTCCTTAAAATCCTCAATGTTCCTTACTTTGTTACGAACAAAGTAATTCAAAATGACCTAAATGCCCCATTTCTAGCTGATTTGGCCCGAACCCGATATCAATACTTTCATGACAAACTTTATTCCAACTCAAACCCTCTATTTTCAAACCTAATCATCTCTACAATTCACGATAATCATACGGAGACTTCTGAACAGAAGATGGCTTCGAGACCTAAGTTAAATTTGCCATTTGAGTACTACCACAGAGTGGTTTCTCTACTTGCCTTTATCCATGCCATTATGTATCATTCATTTATTTACTGGTTTTATTGTTATAATAAAGTTGGAAATTTCAATAAATACATTTTAAAAAATGTTTTAAGAACCCAAATACCTTTTGGGATTCGTCCTTAGTGATCTGTAAAAACACGTGTTTATAATCCAGATCATATACAAAATATTAAACTAAGCGAATTGATTATGAATGCTCATTAGATACAATTTGAAAAGGACGATCGAACCAGAAGATTATTATGATTGGACGAGCTGCGATTGGATCTTGGTGTATTCGGGTCGTGTTAGTGTGTGATTGGTTACGTAACAATGGTCCTTTTCAGATAGCGGTGATCAAATTTTAATATTTTTAGGACTTTAGAACTACATTCGGTAATAGCCTGCCCACAGCCAGGAGCTTGTAATCATACTTATCATAGTATTATAAATAATAATAATAACGCTTAGCGATCCAGAAGGCTCGATCCCGATACTAACAATCTCTGCTTACAAACTTCTCTCCACGAACCACTACCTGAACCCAAAACCACCATATCACTCTGAAAGCAATCCTCCCACCTACGCCTCGGTCTACTCAGACGCTTCCAAGTCGGTACAGATCTTATTAACATCTCAGGAATTAGTTCCTTACTTAGCCCAGCAATTTTACAGGCCCATCTTAATCTTCATGACGCTATCACTTGGATAATATTTACTGGATGCATGTTTCGCAATTCCGCGTAATGTAATCTCTATTCCCCAGTGATCTCATCCTTTTTTGGACCAAAGAATATTTTTCTTATTTTCGAATACCTGAAGACGTCAATCCTTCAGCGTTAGCGGCCAAGTTTCACACCCGTAAAGAACTGTTGGAAGGATGATAGTTTTATAAATTCTGATTTTTGGATAATAATATACAATAAGTATAGACCTGTTTAGACAAAATTAATATTTTCTTTACCCAAGCTGCATAAACGATACTATTGAGAGAACTTGGATACGACCATTGGTAGCTCAGAGGTTTAGAGAACTGCACCGGAGATGCAGACGACCCGGGTTCGAATCCCGGCCTGGAGAAATCTTTTCTCTTCAAAACAAAAATATTTAAAAATAATTACCATCAAATAATAATAATATTAATTATTAATAAAAAAAATTATAAATAATATATTGACGTAAGTCAACAAGATACTAATTAAAGTAATGTTCAATGAACATTCTTCCCCGTGTATCCGTGTATACATCGCAAAAATTGAAAGAATCGAAAAGAACACGGGGATATAGGATCGGTGAAGAGAACGGATTTGCCTGACTTGGATACGACCCCTGGTAGCTCAGTAATTTAGAGCACTGCACCGGAGATACAGATGACCCAACATCCAACATCCAATAACAATTAATAAAAATAAATTACAAAAACAAGTGAAAATAGCTTTTTTACTCCGGGTCATTTTCTTAGTTTTCTTCTGAGCTTCCTATATATTCCTACGTCTTCCAGGAAGGTTTCTCCTTCCCAGGTTGAAATGGGTTATTCCCACTTCTGTTATCCACTCATGCACAAAATCTTTGTAGGACTGGTTATTATCCTGGGTCATTAGCTGAGAAAATCATTTCGGTCGTAAAGTCCGTTTTCCCTCAGCAACTTAGACCATTTTGCTTAATAATCTTCAGAGCCTTAAGAATAGTCAGTTTTATGTCTGTAACATTAACCGTGAAGACTACTGGGTATAAAGTCTTTACTAGATTTCGATTATATCATTTTTATGTCTCACAAATGGTTTGGAAAGAAAAAGGAAGTATTAGAAAAAACAAAAAAACAATACCACAACTACTAAAGAGGATATTGAGTAATTATGGTGTGTGGTACAAAGTATGTGATATTCAGTAAATCATGCATTACATATGAGGAAGAAAATGGTCCGGGTAGAGGTCAAGAACATTCTCTTATATAGGGAGAACTTTTTATCGGTAAGCCAACGTTTCGACCCACTTTGCAGGTGTTCTTCAGGGCTAAATATACAAGATACAAATAAATAAAATAATACATGGCACAGAATAACAATGTATGTAGTATCTTGTATATTTAGCCCTGAAGAAGACCTCCAATGTGGGTCGAAACGTTGGCTTACCAATAAATAGTTCTCGGACGTTTTTCTTCCTCATATATACATAAGGCCAAGTAATATTATTCAACATGCAATACGTACTATACTGTTTTTAAGCAAATGGGGTAAAAGCAGGAGATATGGCAACCTCCAGCTAACGCTTGATTTCAAGAATGGTACCTGATTTATTAAAACAGGACGACCCCAGGAAGGTTCTAGATCTCAAAGATTCGAAGTTAATAACATGTCGGCCTAAAACTACCGTGTCCGATTCATAGATTCCTTGAATACCAATGATGCTATAACTAAATAGTCAAAATAAAGTCCGTGAAAAGTGTCCCAGTTCTTAGCCTTCCGGTGTTTTTTTTGTTGTGGTTTCAAACTAGCTTTGACATGTTTGGGTATCTGTTTCAATGCCAAACTCGCCAACTTGGAGGACCACAGGTATTTTCTGATAGGCCAGCTTCCCTTAAGCCGCGTATACACTTTGAGCATTCGCCCCGAATGAGCATACGGTCCTCCGGGAGGGGGAAGTATTCCCCCGCAAGTCCACGCTCCACCTGAGCACTGAGCCGGGAAGGTCCGAACCCCGAACACCAGTCTGCCCTGAGCCATTGTCAACCATGGTGAACAGAAAACTTCTAGTTGCCAGTTTCTCCTATATATACACACAGGAAACAATAAATAATACCCAATAACTATTGGGCACGAAACAGAAGAAAACGTCAGAAGCTTCACTGGGATGTCACTTGTGGATTTTGGCTTTCTCGTCCATAGTATCGGAGCTCAAGTCGGGAGAAAGGACACTGCTTTCAGAGAAGCTATATCTACAGAAGAACGCCTAGCTCTGACGCTCATTCGGCCGTTCGGGGCGTCTCGAGTTTTCGACGAAACGAATGGGTGCTCACTTTGAAGTACCGACAACTCTCGGCTCGGGCTTTCGGGACGGCTTTAGGTGGTCGCTACTTTACCAGTGGTCATACAGGTACCACGTTTCATTGAGTTATGACGTTCGTTCTAGGTCACGAGGCTCTCCTACTCCTTTCAAACAACGTTCCCTTTGTCAGGTGTATATATGACGAGGAGAAGAGAAGATAATTCGGTTATACCATTCAGTGAACTAGTGTGAGCCCATGATAGCATCTGGAGCTATTCCATTACCTCATACAGAAAATAAAAATTTTTTTCATGTACTTTTATTTTTCTTTATAAACCCAATGTTATATTTTTCATCTCATCCTACTTCTGTACTAATACAACACTACAACGTCTTCCACACTTGAGGTTATGTTTGTAGCTGAAGCGGTGAAATGTTGAAAACAATTATTTATCGCCCCTGTACGCTGTTATTGAACCTTCCTAGCAATAAATATATGCCTTACCTCATATCGCCTCAGTGTGAACGATGCCTAAAATAGTAAGTAATTGCTTGCATCCTGGAAATGCGATCAGTATCGTTACTACTCGTTAGTCATTACTAAGTATCGAAACCGGCATTCATTCAAGAAACAGCAATGCGTAGCCTTATCTTCTAGAGCTCAATGAAACCACCACGATTGGGACAAACAGAACAGACGATTGACGAAACTTTTCCTATATATTCATATACATACAAACATATTACCTGGTACTAAAGACGGATCCACTGGAGCCGGAGTTGCCCCGATGAGGACGCAGGCGAAGAACATGACGTGTGCTTCTTGGCTGTTGTAGCTGACGATGGCTACGACGCTGCCTTCGCCCACTCCTTCCCGCAGCAGCCCCTGCACAACAGAGAGGCTCTGCCGGGCTAGATGGCCGTATGTGAGTTCTCGCCCGGTCTCCACCTCCACCTGTAGGGTAACATCATCAGGGATAGTGATATCAATAGAAACAAACAGAAAAGTACTACAAATGAGAAGGAAACCTCAGGAAATCAATATATTATGTAATGACTAATCACTTGGACACACTGATGAGTATACATACCTTGCTGTAGTAGCGGTAAAGAAATAGAAGTCAACAACAGGAGCAGAAGAGCTAATAATATCTACTACCAAATCTGCAACTCCAGTGAGAGAGAAGTAAAGAGGGATATTCAATCAATGGTATCTAAAGCAGTCTACTTTCCATCTTTGCTGTGCAGTTCGTGAAAGCTGCGAAAATCTAGACAGGCATGAAGTAGAACAAACACAGCTGAAATGAGATATCTCTGAAGAGTGGCTGAAAAGATAATAAGAGGCCGAGGGATTGGGACAAATACTTGAGAAAAGAAAGCATAAGAGGTAGAGAATATAGAGAACCCCGAACCTGTAACGAATCCCGACCAACAGATAAAACTGGCCTTATGGGACAATATCCCTCAAAATAAATTGAAGCATGTAAAAAGTGATGTTAGACCATGGAGCAACTCCTGTCGTAGCATCCGGAGAAAGGAAGTGGTCCTTACACGACTTAGAATAGGACATCCCACGCTCACCATATTACTAAAGAACATCCACCAACATGCGAGAAGTGCAAGCAGAGTTTACAATAGCCCATATCTTCGAAGGCTGTACGTTTTACAAAAGAGCGTTGCATAAAATAGGACTACCTGCCAATGTATATATTAGGAAATGAAGAGTAGTACTTTAATGGGGTCATCGCCTTTCTATCAAAACAAGGATTAATTAAGAATATCTAATACAGGTATCTCCTACTTTTTATTTTCTCTTATGTTCATTATATATATATATATATATATATATATATATATATATATATATATATATATATATATATATATATATTTTTTTTAAATTTAATTATTATTCAAATTTTTTAAATTATTATTCCGGTTGTATAATAATTGTAACTAAAAAACGATTATAAATAATATATATATACTAAACTAAGGCGTTGATGACCAATCGGTTTTACGCCTCAACTTTAATAGAATTTATTTTAAATAATTATTTATTATTATTTTAATTTTTAATTATGTATATACATTTATATATATATATTTTAAAGATAAGAAAAATAAATATAATTTCTAGCACAGACCTCGCCTGAGGACTGCCCATTGTCTAGTGTTTTTGTTAAATTTTAATGGTTCGTATTTTGGATATATATTTTTGTTTCATTCATTCATTCAACTATGTTTTATTATCAATAAAATAGAGGCAAAACTCAAAACGAAACATAACCATTTATTAGAATGCAAATGGAAAAAAAACACAAGAAAAGTGTTTTTTCACACACTTCAAATCTGGAGTAAAAACAAACAATTACCAGTCGTTTTCGTCTATTCGGGGATTATCAAGACACAAAGAAGAATAAGATCAATCACATCTCATAGAAGAAGTGCGACATCCCAACGAATACCGCCCAAATAGGCTCATAACCTGAGACCGCACCTCCACCCCAAGACATTCAACCTAAAAATCGGTTGGGAGTTAGAACTTACTCTTTTTTGTACCTTGATAATGCCTGAATATGCGAAAAGTCGACTGGTAATTGTTTGTTTTTACTCCAGATTTGAAACATAAGGATTTGCTTGTGGTTTTTTCCCTTTGCATTCTAATAATATGTTTTATTATCTTCGAGATTTCTTCCATTCTTATTACTTCTCATCAGTTATTTCATTATTTACCTTTCACTTGTATTTATTTTCATTCCTATCATTTCTCCTTATATAAACTGTTATATCTTCTTTGGTACTGCAATATCTGTTTAGATTTTCTTTTATTCTCAGCCATGAAGATGGCCTAAAAATTAGGTAGAAACGTAGGAACAAATAAAACATGTCTAACCTATTTTGTGTAATTTATTGACTGCACCCCAGTTATACATAAAAATACCAGATAATTCGGTTTTCATTCGTTTGACTGTTTTAATCATATATATGATACTAATTTAATTATCTCAAATAACTAATGTGAGATTTTTTGTATTGTTATGTTATATTCTCTTACGGAAATGTATTTCTTATTTTTCAATGCACAATATCTCAAGTATTGTGCATTGACTACTATAGTGGTCAAAAAAAGGAGATTTTCAACTATACCTAACAGAAATCCCAAATATTTTTATATTATGTTTTATATTACTTTATATTTTATATGAATAGCACTTAATTATTTAAGCAAGACATTAAGGAAAGTAGGAGTGAGGATAAACATGTCAGCAAAAAATAAAATAAATCAAGGATGGTCACAATGGTTTTTTTTTTGTCTGAAATCTTTCCTCAAATTCCGAAAATAACAATGCATATTTTCCTCTCTACAATGAAGTAAAAACGTATTCTACAATTCAATTTTCTTAGATATGACCAACAAATATTTTTATCTGCTTCAAATAAAAGGTAAATAATGTTCTAATGTAAATTTAAGATAATATTGTCTGTACGTAAGAGGTAAACAGTCTGTTGTTAACAAAGTTTCGCTGAATTTGATTCCATTGTCTTTTTTTTATTATTCTGGGCAGATTTTCCGTGTATATGTAGTGTATTTAATGATAATAGAGTTGAAATATGACAAGCAATATAAACATTATTTATGAAAGTTTAATAAAAACTAAAATATGAATAGACATATTACTACTGTTGTATTATCAATCCATGGAGTATCTAAACACTCATTCTTAAAAAAAAGATTAGTAGGCCTCGACCGTGACTGATCAATTTCATCAATTGATTTAGTCCTGCGAACCTTTGCTGTGCGATTGAGGTTAAGTAATTACATTGCATTGATTGGAAATTAAATATAGGTACTAAAATAAATATTCTAAATATAGTCATTTATTTTAAAGGAAATTTTGATCGTAAGCTGGATATAATAAATGAGAAATAGATTGAAGAAAAAATCCAAAACATAATATTAAATTTATAGAATAGATTTCATGAAACACTTCTTATAATTCATTTTTGTTGTGATCCACTTATAAAATACCTATTGATGTATTGGGCTAACATAACTAAGGAGTTTTATGGAGATTGTTGGCATCGGCATCGAGACTTCCGGTCGATTCGCTAAGCTTTATTATTACTATGATAAGTATGATTACAAGCTCCTCTTGTGGGCAGGTTATCACCGAATGTAGTTCTAATATCTTAGAACTAATAAAATTTGATCACCGCTATCTGAATAGGACCATTGTTACGTAACCAATCGCAGCTCGTCCAATCATAATAATCTTCTGGTTCGATGGTCCTTTTCAAATTGTATCTAATGAGCTTTATTGATTGGGAGGAGTTATTCAGCTGTAGTAATTCATAATCAATTCGCTTGGGTCAATTTTATTGTATAGGATGTGGATTACTCACACGCATTTTTACAGATCACTAATGACGTACAGGATGAATCCCGAAAGGAATTTTCTGTTTTTAAAACATTTTTTAAAATTTATTTATTGAAATTTACAACTGTATTATAACAATACAACAAGTAAATAAATGAATGATACATAATGGCATGAATAATGACAAGTAGAGAAACTTCCCAATGGTAGTACTCAAATAAAAGGTTTAACTTTGAACCCCACGAGGCCACCTTCTTTTCAGACACCTCGGAGGATTATCAGGAATTGAAGAGGTTGCGAGGTTTGAAACTAGCTAGTGGGTTTGAGTGGAAATAATCTTTTTCATGAAAATAATGAAATCGGATTCGGACCAAATGGGACATTAAGGTCATTTTGGACTACTTTGTTCGTAACAAAGTAAGGAGGATTGAGGATTTAACGAAGGATTTTGGATTGTAAGGATTGAATACGAGAGGAATTCGATGGTTAAGTGGAGCCCCAAAGCTCTATTCCGTAAGTCCAGATGGGTCTAATGATTCCCATGTATATGAGCCTTTTGTAATTAATTGAGAGCTTTGAGTGTTTGTCCAGTAAATGTTGAAGTAGTCTGAAACGGCGTGCTGTTTCTAGTCGTTTCAGTCTAGTATGAGAATTCCAAGTTAATCTTTTGTCAAGGTGTAGCCCTAAGTACCGGACCTGTTCTACAGGAATCAGTGGTATTATTAAACGATAGAAGAGGACATTGGTTTACGGCGGAGGGTAAAAGTGATTTGACGGTATTTGTGGGAATTTATTTAAACTCAGTTCAAGTTTTGGATTGAACGTCTTGGGGTGGAGGTGCGTTCCCGGATTATGAGCCTTTTTGAGCGATTATTCGTTGGGATGTATTGCACTTCTGTTTTGAGATGTGTTGAACTTACTTTTTATTGTGTCTTGATAATGCCTGAATAGGCGAAACGTCGACTGATAAGTGTTTGTATTTTACATAAAAAATTTGAAACATAAGGCTCTGCTTGTGGTTTTTTCCATTTGCATTCTAATCAAATACATTAATTGATAAGTTTGTAGTATGCCATACATTAACTTTATACATCAAATATTAAAATATTCCTTGGGGTGTGGACGCAAAAGCCTGACAGCTCATTGTTGTTGAAAACTTAGCTCACCACAGCGAAGTAAGATTTAAGGACAATTTACCAACTTCTTATTACTCTTCAGTTTAATTCCTTCCTCTTTTTATTACTAAATTATTATTATATCTAGGAAATTCAGGCCGCTTAAATCTCGGAGTCGCTAACCGACCCTTCGCTTCCACTTTTACAACTGCGTAGTGTAAACGCATTCATAAGTAACAGAAAATTTCGTTTCGTAGAAATGCTACCCTGTGATGTAGTGATTGGTAAAACAAACTTCTGTACCCAAGGTCCCGGATTCGCATTACTGTAGGTGGCACTAGGGTTTTTAAAACGGAATGAAAAATCATTGATTATGCCGCCATTCGGAAGGAACGTAAAATGGATGTCCCGGGTCTCTATGATGTCAGGCCATTTAAGATTTAGGACTCCAATTCTAGCATTATTCAATAAGCCATGGCAGGATAAAGTGATGTTAAATTAATAAACAAATATAAGCTGCTGCTGCCCCAAATAGGAGTCTATATTGGGTTATTTCGATTTTATAATTGCAGGCTAAGTTTGGCCATAACTAGTCGTTAGTGTTATTACCCACTTTTTCTTCATCAATATTATAGAAACTTTCCTAAGTATCTACATATTGATATATGCGAATTTCGTGACGTCCTACTAAACCAGGTTCGAACCTCGCGTTTAATAATTAGCTTCAGAAGAAAGATGATGAACCGCGAGCCAGTGTTATCAATAATCAATTAGGCATCATCAAGCAAGACCATTGATTCATCATACCTGGAATCCGGTTTATGAATCCTGTCCGGTTATAGGATCAAGTCATCAATTCATTTGATTCGGTTTCTGGTGGAGGTATTTTTTATTTTTATTATCAGTTTATTTTCATTTTGCAGTGTTTTCTAGTTTTCTTCCGATAAGGCAGATAAACTGTTAAATTTGTGAACAAAAGTATATCGATCGTGTGAGACCTACCGGCCTCATGGGGTTCACCGAGGCCGCATATCTGCATCCGAGGTGAATAATTGGTCAAGTCGGATTTTATCAAAAGAGAGTTAACTACTTTCAGATAACCGGAATCGTACCATTCTCGTAGTTTTTGAGTTGAAATGGAGTTGTAACATAAATAATAACTCCTTTTCAAGCCAATGCCTTGCTTAGAAATTATTCACTACGAAAATGGCTCGATTAAACTTCCTTAAGTACAAGAAACTAATTTTGGAGAAAATTAGACTTAAACACTTATTCACGGTGGCTGTAGATATAATAAGCGTACCCTTAATTGGGCGAAGACTAGCGATTGAAAAGTAGCCTCAGCGTATTAAATTCCGTATTAAATGTTAAAAACAGTTGACTTTCCTTTTCTTCCTATTTTCCGACGGCAATATCTCCTTGGCATGCTAGGTTTCTAAGTTCCTAGAACATCCTACATCTCACCCTACGTTCTACTTTCTGTCCATTCTCTAAATACAAGAACCTTAACTAGCTGATTTGTACATTCCAGTTGAAGTTGTTGCAGTTAATTTTTTTAATTTCTAAACAATTGTAAATCGACTCTGAAATCTGATGATCCTTCTGAGACTTAGTCTACACCTACATTGGATCCGGTGTGATACGATGAGACGTCGCTAGCAAACCAAATGACTGAAATATATCGAGAGCTATAACATTTGGTTCTTTAAATTTATAAAATTTAATACATTTACATTTTACTATAATGTATAGTAAAATATGTATAATGTATACACCCCAGCATTGTATGTGATAGAATCACGGCGTACCGAATCGGATTCAGTGTAGGTGTAGCCTTACCCAGCCTCTTTATAGTTGTCGATATCCTTCGTTTGGCGAGAAGATGTCAAATATCCTCATTTCACTACCGTTGACTTAGAAATAGTGCAGTCTCTACTAGGTACTGAACACAATAACCTTCATGAGTTGTGGTACAAGTTCACTACAGATCAGTTATAGAAGTCTCTACTTACCAGTGCTCAAATTCTCTTACTTTTGTTTTTATTTAATGAAGAGGAGACAATAAAATCTAGTCATATACTAGGGATGTTCATAACTGGTCTATTATAGCTGGTATGTTTTTTTTTTTAGCGAATGACCGTTTTTTATGTCTACTTAGTTGGTTATAATAATTTTTATCTACAGCAGGTACAAAAACATGTGTTTTTGGTTCAGTTAATTAGGACTGAAGTACGTATTTTCACCCTGTGCATTAGAAATTGAGTCAAAAAGTTAACTCTATTCTCTAGGGAATAAAGTAAATAGATGACAACCTAATTCGCCTAAATAATGTAGGTTTTGTACTGAATAAGTTCAGGATTAGGTTGGTATACCTGTCACACCGGCCATTAAAATCATCTGTTGTTTCAAAACATCAAAACTCACAGAAGTTCATTTGTGTTCAGGTTGTGTAAGTTATGGATCCACCACATAATATACAAGAAGCAAATAATGGTATTTCAAATTTATTGCCAGCTAAATCAAAATTGTAAATCAATACAACAATTCAAAATTGTAATAAATGCACATTTAATTCCAGTTTTTGAATTTATTGTAAAACATAACACAATATAAAATATTATAGCGTATAGTTTGCCTTTTTACATCCCATCTGGAGATAAAATCTTGTATGCCCCTCGGGACTAAATTGATCATTATTCCCAGCAATACTTTACTCCCTCGGCTTGGCTTCGTGAGTAAAGATACAATAAACTCGATTGTTCCCTCGCATTCGCTCGGGTACAAACTTACAGCTGAGGGAATAATGATCTTCTTTAGTCCCTAGGTGCATAAATAACTATTTTAATCCAAGTAGCGGACAAGAAGCCGATTTATGATCAATTTCTTTAAAAAAAAAGAAAGAATCTAGACAGTGAAGAAATTGTTAGTTGCATGCCTGGTACTGTAATTGTGTTGTTTTTTCAATCCCCTGAATACCGATGTTCAGACATGAAAAGAAATAATTATAGCTCTCCAGACTAAGAAACATGAAAAAGTGGCACATTTAAACAGGCAAAACAAATTTTATTAAACTTTAAATTATTAGGGACTGATATTATAAAACATTTGATCTCACTTGGTTAATTATTAATTAGGTAGTACCTTAAATATCTCAGCCACCACGATTTTGGCCCTACAAGTATTGATACAAGAAGTAGCTAAATTTTAAATATATTTTAATTGATTATGGAATATTTAATTAAACTTTTTGTAGTAAGGTTGCAGTCACTTATTGATAAGTAGGTTAGTACTGAAGATGTAAGATTAGCTTCATTCATTGATGTGATTTTTTTTGTGGCTGAAACGTTGACTTGCCATTTTTTGCCATTTGTTATTGTGTGTCTTTTTGAGTTTTTAAAAATTAATTTTATCATTATTTTTTTATGATTATTTCTGAAGGGAAATTTCCACCTGCCTTCTCCTTGTATAGCACTGTATCTAGTCTGTTTTATATGGTTTTGTATATGCTGTTACTGTTATTTTATATTATAATTGAATTATTTTCCGGCTCTTTTGTAGATTTTAAAAACGCCAGTGAATAGAACTCGGTCAGGGTCGAAATCAATTATTCAAATCGATATCGAACTGTTTCAACGCCGTATTAGCTCAACTTTGAGCAGAGAAATCAATTTCCAACTTATCGTTATATCAAAATCACAGAAAAATTTACAATAATATTTAAAAAATACATTAATACAAGTCAATAACAAGCCTAAGTATTCAATATAGTAATTCAGAATCTAATACACCCCCTGAAATATCAAATACTTGTGGCTACATTTTTATGTTCAGTATCCTTTTTAATATTTTTATCAACACTCAAATTGTCACTGGAAGCCAAACCATTTAGATAATCGAAATTAATATATTATCTATCGCCCTACCCTTCTCTGAGTTCTGGACGATTAAAATTAAATCTCTATTGTTGATGTCCCCTACAACTCTTATCGTCAGTTTAGATTAACATGTTCTGCACGTTATGGTGTGGTGATTTTTAATCCCACTCGTGTGAGGGTAACTTTCCCTACTATTGCTTAACCTGACAGATAACCACTTATATGTCTTGTAAACTCAGTATTCTTGTACAGTTGTTGTTTTAAGCTAATAAAAACTTTTCTAAGGCTACATCATTCGTCCTTCATTTTCATCACAATTTTATTAGCTTAAAACTTCTTTCGTTCGTTTACGAGTCATGTCATTTAAAATTTTTAATTTCGGGTCGGAGACAACGGAGTGCCGTTGTCTAGTTTGTTATTTCGTGGATGTGAATTGTGTTTAAACATTAAAAAAACATGTTGTAAAGCCCGACAAAGTCTGCGCAACTCCAGATTCGCCTTTTAGTGGAAAGGAGTTCTCACATTGGCTTAAACTATCGGAAATTTCATATCCTTATCTACTGAACCATTGGAAGACGTTGACAAACTGAAGATACTGAAAAATTTTCTTTCATTCAGTGTTTATGATCTGATTTTAGAGACCACAACATATGTTGAAGGAGTTGAAACCCTGCGTAAAATCTATGTTAAAGAAAATGGGGAAATATTTGCTCGTCACATTTTGGCTATACGTAAACAACAGCATAACGAAAGTGTTGACCAATACGTTCAGCCTCTAAGGCTGTTAGCAAAGGATTGCAATTTCAAGGCTGTTTCTGCTGAATATAATAGAAATCAGTATATTCGCGATTATCTTATTAACGGACTACTGTCTACTCAAATCCGCCAACGAATACTTGAAGAGTCTAAAACATTGAGCCTCGATGACGTTATCTAACGAGCCCAAGCTCTCGAGCTGGCCTATAAACAAGCTGAAGTATACTTTAACGGTGCAAATGATTTTTCTTGCGCGGGAATTGGGAGTGGTTCGACCCTAGTGCATGATCAATCGACCCCAAATCAGATGAACCGAATGATCTTTGTGCCGCAGCTAGTCAGAAGAGGGGCAGCCATTGTTTCTTTTGTGGTTTTAGTCCCCATCCGCGCTTGGCTTATCCCGCTCTTGAATCAGAATGCGCCAATTGTGAAATCAAGGATCACTATCCCCGTGAATGTCGGCAAGCTAATAAAAATACTTAGAAAACCAAACCTGTATCTGCAGCTATTTTAGCATCACTGAATGATGGGTTTCTGCCTCAGTTAAGCCATCCTGTTACCTCTGCTCTTGTAAATGGAATCCCCTGTAACTGCCTCGTGGATACTGGGAGTTCTGGTAGCTTCGTCAGCCGTGACTTTGTCTGCGAACACAACATTCAAGTTATGCCTCAGGAGGGACGAGTATTGGCATTGATGGGCCAAAGTGAAGGATTTCCTCCATTCAAATGGTGTAGCTACCAGCAGAACAACACCATGCAATCCGGCAGGAATCGGCCAAATTGAACGCCTCAATGGAACTCTGTGGAAAACCATTTGTCTCTCTTTGAAAACTCTAAGACTGCGGCCGGAGAACTGGGTGTGGTCCTACAGGAATCCCTCCACGCTATTCGATCTCTACTTCGCACAGCAACTAACTCCACTCCTCACCGTACAGCCAATGGAGTCTCCTTGCCGTCTTGGTTAACCCCTGGTCTTGTGTTCGCCAAAAGGAACGTGCGAATCAGCAAATATGAAGTGGAATTACTTGAGGCTAACTCACAGTACGACCTAATTCACAAGAAGGATGGATCAGAATCAACTGTGTCCCTGAGACAACTAGCACCTAAAGGAACTCCTGAAATGTTGAAGCCTTGCCCCGCTCCAATATTAGAGCCCTCTAACATGTTACATCCGGAAGAACCCTCTGGCACTCCATCTGTTCATGGCTCTCTCTCTAATAAAATTGGAATCCCAGTGTGCCACTCAAGACCTCAACGGGTGACCAAGGCTCCATCTTACCTCAAAGACTATGTTACTAATTGAAAACCAATCCTGATGTAACAAATCTTGAATGAAGTTTTAAATCTTTCTTTTGTATCTCAAATATTGTACTTAAATTTTGCCAAATGTTTTAAGAAAAACTCAGGGTGAATGTGGTGATTTTTAATCCCACTCGTGTGAGGTAAACTTTCCCTACTATTGCCTAACCTGACAGATAAACCACTTATATGTTTTGTAAACTCACTATTCTTGTACAGTTGTTGTTTTAAGCTAATAAAAACCTTTCTAAGGGTAAATCATTAGTCCTTTATTTTCATCACAGTAAGTCAACGGATGATAATGCCGAATTATATTATATTTATAATTATATATATATATATATATATATATATATATATATATATATATATATATATATATAATTATAAATGAGTTATATTCGCATCGAAAATTTAACCTTTATAGGAAATAATCTATGACATTGAAATTGAGGTATCGCTCTTTCCCGATTTTTTTTTTAGAATAGAAAAGAAATACAAATTTTGGACTTTTAGAATTACATATGTGTGTGTAGAGAACATACACCTGCCTATTTGTGATAATTATTTTTAGAAAAATTAGGTTGGCTTTGACATGTTTTGAATGTGAATGGTGAACCACGTACCACCGCATAGAGGACGCTAAATTTGTGAAAAACATTAAAAAAAATAAAATGATTAATTGTGGATTTATCCCCTTTTGCATCTCCACGCCTCATATTTGGTTTTATTTTAGTTCAATTTTCGGTTTTCAAATTTCAAATAAGATATTCATTTTGTTTAGTTTTGATGTTCAATTCAACTTTCATTATGGAAATAAAAATGATCAAGCCTTTAAAACAAATTAAATCCTTTAATTACGAAATTCAACAAAAATATTAATTTTTCTCATGATTTCCACTGGATTTATAATTTATATATATATATATTTATTTTCCAATTAACAAAGTTTTATAAACAATAAATATTGAAATCTGGAGTTACGTAAATATTTTTTTTTAAATTATTTTATTGAATTGTACAACTGTAACATATAGATCTAGTAGAAGGGCTGAATGAATAAATAAATACATGTAGAGGCACTACCCATTGGCAGCACTCTAATTACATTTCTATTATAGAAGGTCCCGAGGACATCTTCTCTTCAGACGCCTAGGAGGATTGTCCGGGATGGAATTGGATCCAAGGATGGAAACTAGTGGGTTTTGATGGGCCTGGAGTTTATTATGGAACGATAGGTATCTGGAATGGGCTAAATCGGTAACATATGGAACGTTAAGGTCATTATGGATGGTTTTATTTGTGACAAAATAAGGAGCGTTTAGGATTTTGCAAAGGATTTTGGATTGCAAGGATTGAATACGAGAGGAATTCGATGGTTTGGTGGAGCCCCATAGTTCAATTCCGTAAGTCCATATAGGTCTTATAACAGTAACATAAATAAGTCTTTTGTAATTGATCTGAGGCTTTGAGCGTTTTTCTAGTATGTGTTGAAGTAGTCGGAACCGTCTAGCTGTTTCTTGTCTTTTCAGTCTTGTATGAGGGTTCCAAGTAAGCCGTTTGTCTAAGTTGATTCCTAGGTAGCGGATCTGTTCAACAGGGATAAGTGGAGTACTATTAAAGGATACAGTAGGACAGGAAGTCATGGGTTTTCGGCGAAGGGTAAAGGTAATTTGATGGGACTTTTTGGAATTGATTTTAATTCTCCAATTCCGACACCATTCTTCGAGGCTTGATAAATGTGATTGAAGGGGTTGGTATGCAATATATGGGTCGTTATTAACTGATAACACACATGTGTCATCAGCATAGGTTGAGATGAAGGTGTTATGATGGGTAGGGATGTCAGCTGTATATACTGTGTAGAGGATAGGACCGAGGATGCTACCTTGAGGAACACCAGCAGACTGGAAATAGAGAGGAGAGTAGGAACCATTATGATTTACTTTAAATGTTCTGCCAGTTAGAAAGGAGCGAATGATCAAAAAGTATGTAGGAGGAAGGAATTGTCGGATTTTGTAAAGGAGACCTGGGTGCCAAACTCGATCAAAAGCCTGTTCTACATCGAGAAAGACTCCCGTGCAGTACAATCTACGCTCCAATGCAGAGGAGACAACATTCACCACACGATGACATTGCTGGATAGTGGAGTAGGATGTTCGGAAACCAAACTGGTGGTCTGGGATTATGTGGTTACTATCTAGGATGGGATACGGACGTTTTAGTATGAGCTTTTCGAGGATCTTGCCCATTATGGGTAAGAGGGAGATAGGACGATAGGAGGATGGAAGTTCTGGAGCCTTTTTTGATTTTGGGATCATTTTTACTATAGATAGTTTCCATGTATCGGGAAAATAGGTAGTACGGATTACAGAATTATATTTGTATGTGAGGAATAGGATAGCTTTTCGAGGAAGGGATTTTAGGATGTGAGCTGTAATTAGGTCATGTCCAGCTTTACGGGAAGGTAAATTATGAATAACATTGGGTATTTCTGACGGATGTAAAGTTTTAGGCGGGAGAGTCATTTGGAGTGGGATATCCACGTAAAAATTATAATTAATTACCATGCATAATTGTAAAACCATAATGACTGGTCAGAAAACATTTTTTTACCTTTAATTCTGCCTAATTGAATAATTTCCTTATTCATTGTTTTATGAGAAAATATTCTGCATTTTTTTTAAAAGTTGAGTTTAATTGAATATTATAATATAATCTAATACCTAAACCATGAGCATATACATTTTTTTTTAAACATAACAAAAATCAAAAGTATTACATAACATATCCGAACAATAAAATAATAATTCAAGGTTTTGTATATGCTTGACATTTTTTACTGGCTCATTATCCCTCATTGAATTTCTATTACGATTTTGGAAATTTCATGGGAATGGTATTGACATGGTGTAACTTTTTTTGAATTAATAATGGCCGTAGATAGAATACGAGTACATAGTGACCCCGTATAGTGAGTGACCTCTTTATAATGTAGATATTATAACCATAAAAACAAAACAAAATATTTCTTTCCATACGAATTTATTTTCTTGCGCGTTAAGTTTTTCCGTTAAATTATATGGTATAAAATATTCTAATGAAATGCTTAAGGTAACTGAAGTATATAAATTGATAAGGATTAATACTTGACTCATCTAAATAGCTTTCCAATTACCGCATTGTAGGTGATCAATTTTTTTAGAAGGTAAAATGGGTATAGTAAGCTTTCCTTAAAATATAAATATCTCCTATCATTGACTTTTTTGTAGATCGATAAAAGAGGAATATACCACCATGCATTGTTTCGTTATAAGGCAGCGACATCGATGAAACCTCCCAGGAGGCTATACTTTTTTCATCAATTCCAACAATTATCGTTATATTCCAACCCATTTACACAAAACCTCGACAATTTATAGACCTAAACCTTCCTGGTGTATCACTCTGTCTATTGGTGAAAACCGCATGAAGATTTGTCGAGTAGTTATTGAGTTTACTGCGAACAGACGCGGGTGAGGACTTTGTTTATATGTATAGATGTTTACTTCAGCTACAATGTTCGTCTGAATTTGTTTACATTATGGTTGCTATAAAAACGACTCCCAAAATGGTGATGAAAGTTAAAAAATTTCAATGGAATTTGAGAAATGAGACGTTAATTAAAATTTAAAAAAACTGTACCAGAAAGTCCTGAATTTTTTGGGGGGTCTGTTTAGGAAAACGCATTATGTTTATTATAATTGATTGTAGAATACGAATTAAACCATATGTTAATTAGGATTTATTTATTTTTTCCCCCAATAGGGGTGGCATTGGTATATTCCATACAGCACATCTAAATTATATGACTATACTTAGTTCACAAGTTAAATTTCTCAAACATATGAAGTTATTTCATATAAGTAATCATAATTACCGAATAATTAATCTGCATGCGTTTTCCGAAACAGACCCTTGTTTGGGCAGTATGAACTGTAGTACAGGGAGGTGATTTGATTTATCAAGAGATTCCCCAATTAAGGGGATGGGTGAACTGAGTGTGTTTATGATAGTTAATATGTACCTGCTTTCGTACGTACGTAGGTATTTTCCAACCCCTCCATCCGTTCTGTAATGGTACTGTATAACTTGCCCTGTGTTGACATTGGCCCTTTTAGAACCAACCCACAGATATATATACTTTTTTGTAGTCCGAACAATATAATTTACTAATATGTAAGCATCTACTGTCAAACAGTTAAACAAATAAATAGATTAAGCCAGGAGATTTTCAAAATAATTTCACCAAGTTTTTTAATACTATTTTATCACTTTATTTTAATGAAAGATTTGATCTATACATAAACCAAGATTCATCTTTTCAAAATCATTATTTCTCATGTCTCCCAAAGTACATTACCGTCTTGATTGCTATATTAGTATATTAATAAGAGATCTCATAATATGCAAACTTCCATTGAAAAGAAACGAAGAACTTCTAACTCACGACTCCTAAAATACCATTTTCAAGAAGATTCAACTGCTGTAGCCGCGATCCGAGCAATTGAGCCTTTGATTTTGACAGATTTTAATCACGCACAAGGTCATTTAATTTACCTTGGCTTATTATTAGGCTCGGGTGATACAACCTCTGGGATAGTTTCTTCATCTGGAAGTATAGAAACTGTTTCAGGTGGCTTTGGGAATGTTAACGTATCCTTATGGGGGATTGGTCGAATTGCAGATGGACAATTAGGGTATTCCATCCTGGATTTTGTTCGCTTTGAGAAACCTTTTCTATTTGTCATGCAAAACTAACAGTCAGTTACATGGTTTTGTGGTTCCCGCCATACCATTGGAACTGCAAAGGGCATTGCATTGTGTGTTCCTTGAAGCCATCCTGTAAGGTACCTCATACATCTACTGCAGCAAACTTTAGGAGCCCAATCCTTATCCTGATCTCCCACTTTACATCCAAAATAAAGATTATTCATGCCAATATGTACCATAAGTCCTATTTACATGTTGTATTAGTATAATAGAGCTGCAAATTTCATTGAACAATAGAATTTGAAAAAATAAAGTTTACATTTACGTTCACGTGCGTGTTTTGTTCATATCTTGGGTTATAGTGATGCGGTAGATTTTGTCATTATCTCCTCTATGATTTATTTAAACATAAAAAACATATTATAATTGATATGTTGTTATAATTAGAGACTATTTACACTAAACCGATGCGGCTGTCGGTTTATATAATGATCAACCACTGCCATGCCTGCATGTAATGCAATAAACAAAACACCACCTTCACTCAACAGTTTCAACCTTCCAAAAAAATAAATAATAAGACATATTTTTAAATGAATTGAATTATAAATGTCTAAAAATCCATACACTATTTCAGTTATAGCCTTTTCAATAACTTTAATCGATATACTAAAAACAATTAAATCATCTTTAAGATGCCAAGGGTAAACAAAAAGCCTCAAATCTCTAAAATATTCCAAAATAACTAATTAATCAAAGGTTCCCCAATTAAGGCATCATTATGAAAACAATTTACATCAATCTCTTTTTGAGTTAATCTTCATTTTTATTTAATTGAATCGTAATTTATGTATAGCGAAATGCGTAATTCCATGATTTTAGCAATTATTGATTTTAAAATATGAGTACTTAATTTGAAAAAATCGAATCAAAAATTCAGTTATCCTTGGGATTTTCCTTCTTTTTTTAAAATATAATTTTCACAAAAAATGTTCGCCCCACAGAACTGAGTCACCAAGATGGGCTGGCTGGCTGGTGACCAGAAACAAAATTGAAGAGACTTATAACCTGTTTCATAAGAATTATTTTCATTTTTTCTAGTCGCTCTTTTGGTTGTTGTTGGTATACAATGTTATGTGGCGTTCCCCTATTTCCTGATGGCAATATTTCCTTGGTACCTTTGGTTTATGAGCTCGTAGAACCGAAACTCCTTCCCACAAATTAGATCTATTTACATAACGTTCCTCTTAGCACTAACGCAATACCCTAAGCTTAACTAGCTGATTTGTATCTTGTGGAAGGTAAATTTTTTATTTTTTTAACATTTTCAGGCCATCCTGGGGCTCACCCAGCCCCTGTAAAATGGTGGATGTCCTTAATTTGGGGAAAAGGGCGGTTGAATGTGATTACGGCCAAATATTCTTATTGCGTAACAGTTGGCTTGGAAAGAGTACAGTCTCTACCATATACTGAACTCATGATCCTTCAAGGGTTAGTAAAACAGTACCGTTTTTTTATTGTCTACTTATTCCAGTAAACAATACAAAGAAAACGTATTCCGAAGTACTTATTACAGTTTTTTTTTTAATATAAAATTATAAAACAGATGAAGGAAGAAACTAAAATATTGAAAATAACTGACCAAGACTGTTTCGATAGAGATGATTATGGGAAGAGACTCAAAGAAATTAAGGTCCTTGTGGAAAAGAGAAATGCGAGAAAAGGAATAGCATGGACCTAGAAAAGAAGGAAAGGAAAATCGGAAAGAATGAGGAAAAGGTAGGAAGAAAGAAGGAGGGAGAGAAGAGGTATGAAAAAAGTGAAAATAATGATATTCGCGAGGTCTTTAAGGCTGTTCCGTGAAAAAACAAAAGACATTACTTAAAATATTGAATAACGATCCCCGAGGTTAAGATGTGTCATTGATGTTATAATTTTTCTGTCTCCCCCCTCTCTCCCTCTCTCTCTCACTCACTCTCTCTCTCTCTCTCTCTCTCTCTCTCTCTCTCTCTCCCTCCCTCCCTCTGTATATATATATATATATATATATATATATATATCAGATAAAATGGAAAAATGGCGGAAAAAACAAATGTATATGTGATTAAATTTGACTTCGACAGTACTTGAATAAAATCGACTCTGGCATGGCAGCTAAAATCAGGACTTAACTTGACCCACATTCGGAACTTTTACACAACAGCCCTCGCTAATTTTATGTAATTAAAAACATTTTATTTGAAAAAAATATATATATGAGTTAATTTTATAAAATGTTAATGAATTAATCAGAAATAGTCAATTATTTTCTTATAAGATGTATTAATTTATGTAAAGGAGTGGTCAAAGAATTAGACTCGATCGAAGACATCAAAACCCAAATCCGAAGACCGAAGTCGATAAAATGTTTTCCACCCAGTCCATTTAGGTTTCCATTTTTGTGTATTGTAATGTTGTTACATAAGGCAACATTAAATAGTTATTGTACTATCTTATCGCGTTAGATTTCATAACTCACGTCAAAGCTAAGTAGTCCTCACGTATGTTATTTTATATTTGAGCATTTAGAAAGACAGAAAATATATAAAGAAAAAAGCGATAATAAAATAAATGCATCTACGTGTTAAAATACGATATAAATTAATTAAATACGTTTTTATTAAGAAATGAAAAAAAATCAAAATTTGTATTTAGCAGTAACACTCTCTTCGTCGATGCAATTTAAGCGGCTCATAGCGTTATGCTTTTCTAGAAAAAAAAATAGAATAACATAATATCATTAAAGCAGTATTAATGGTATTTTTTTTATTTTGTAGAATATTTTTTGTTGTAAACACTAATAAATCATTTATTAATTATTTATTAATTTATAACCATGTTTTCTCTTTAGAAAGGAAGTCCTTAGCATAAGGTTTTTTAATTAAGCTTACCCTGGTGAGCCTTCTAATAACTATTAATTTTATTTAGTATAGAGTATTTGATACCTTCCGAATCTTTTTTTCAAATATAACAGAAGAAGCACTTAGAAAATAATAAATAATTTAGAAAGACAGAAAATATATAAAGAAAAAAGCGATAATAAAATAAATGCATCTACGTGTTAAAATACGATATAAATTAATTAAATACGTTTTTAATACTACTCCTCTTTATTTCTCATAACTCATTTCGTTTCTTAAAATATAAAATAATAATAATAGATAACTGTATTTATTTTTTTAATTTACAAATATATATTTCGGTGTCTGCTTTTCTTTGAGCGGAGTGGCTTTGTGGTAGAGCATTGAGTTGCCCAGCAGAAAATCCAGGTTTAAATCCCGCTGCTGGCAAGACTTTTATTTAGTCTGTTAGCAGACGGTTCACCCGGCATCTATAAATAGGGTACTCAAAACAAGGTGGAAAATCTGGCGGTTGAGCTTGATCTAGGACAAATCACCTCTCCGTTTTAACCGTTGTCCAAGAAACTGTACAGTTTCTACCATGTACTGAACCCCAGACCCGTTCACAGGTTGCAATAATACAGTTTTTTTGTTTAATAGTAAAAATTGTATTTACTATTATAACTGAATATAATCGGTAACCCAAGTTGTGTGAACAGCGTGAACAGCTATTATTAAATATAGCTCCATCTGCAATCAAAGCAAAATAATCAAATAATCTCGCGGAAAATTTTTTTCCATGTCCTTATGTAATTCAAAAAAGTAGTTTCATTACAGGAGCTTTCTAAAGACGTCCCCATTTCGAAGAGATATTGAGGTTGGGAGTTCAAAAGAAGGTAACGGTAGCTCAGTGGTTAGGGCGTTGAGTTGCCGTGCCGAAGGCCGCGGATTCAAATCAACCTGTGGTAGATAATTTATTTGATCTGCTAACAGCCACGGATGGAGCAAGCTGGATCTGAGACCCTCTTGGAGCTCAGCAAGCTTCCATAAATAGGGTAGGTTAATTGAGAGAAAAACCTTGCGGTTGAGCGTGATCTAGGACAAATCACCTTTCCGCATTATTCTCGTATTTGTCCTAGAAACAGTACAATCTCTATCACGTACTGACCCAAAGACCCTTCATGGGTTGTGGTGGTACAGTTTTTTTTTTTAGTTCAAAAAATGTATGATGCCTTCAACAATAGTATCTCATATTTAATTTATCTTTTTTTTTACCTAGTAATTTTTTTTTCTCCAAACGAAATTCTAATATGGGTTACTAGGGAAAACTAAGCATCTGATCCATTACTTTTAGGCCATCGGCGCAAACTAACCAGAATAGGAATATTAAGATTCACTTCTATGTATTCCATAAAAATTCCACAATTAACTCTCTCTGGCCTAAATTCGACTTAAACGGGGCTGCGGATATAGTAAGGATATATAACCTAAATTTCAGGTCCTCACTATTCCTGAATAGTCACGAGTTATTTTCTATTCCATGATTATTTATACGGCCTACTAATAATTATTACTGTATCATACTTTTTATTTTATTTTAGCGATTTATAATTATATCTTAAATACACATACTACACAATACATATCAACAATACAGTTTACTGTATTAAAATGATAACTATAATTATGTCTAGACCTGAGCCGTTGCCTTGACATTGGTCCTCTTGAGACCCGCTAGGACGACATCGGCGAGGCTAAGGGTGGGGTCTTGCGGAGGTCCGGGAGGTCCGGAGATAAACTTCACCTCCGACGTCATGTCCAGGTCTGCCGATATCCTCTACCACCTTCCTCTGCCCCTCCCCTTCATCCCCACCATGTCTTCTTGACCAATCGGCTTCCTCGTAGGCTTCGACTCAGCTGATCCAATGCCGTTCGATCTCATCTCCAAGAAGAACCCTAAAGACACAAGAGAGGCATTTTTCGTTGACCAAAATATTGTGTCATTTCATATGTATATAAATCTCAAAATCTCTTATCAAAAGAAATTATATTTAGTAAAACAACTTTATTAAATCAAAACATTTATACCATAATTTTCTTTACATTTTCCCTTACGTATTTACAAATTTTCAATCTCGGAACTGAAAAGTTCATGGCTGTTTGAGGAAATAAAAGTGTGAAAGTGAGTTTTTGTCTTGAAAATAAATATATTTAAAAAATTGTCCAATTAAGGAGAAAAAACTTGAGCCACTACAATCCGTGAGCGGATCTGGGGTATTGTACATGATAGAGACTGTAGTGTTTCTTGAACAACGGATATGCAGGGAGGTGATTTATCCTAAATCACACTCAACCACCAGATTCCCCCCTTATTTTAGGGTACCCAATTTATAGGTGCTGGGTGAGCCCCAGGAGGGTCCTAGATCCCATTGGATCAATATTCGGCTGCTAACAGATTAAATAAAAGTCTTGCCAGGAGCGGGATTCGAACCAGGATTTTCGGCATGACAACTCTACCACTGAGCCACTCCGCTCCCTCCACATTTACCCTCATTTTCTAAACATATCCCTACATATTAACAAATTTTCAATCCCAGTACTGAAAAGTTTATTAGTGTGTGATGAAATAGAAGTCTGAAAATGAGTTTTTTACTTGAGAATCATTTTCATAAATTGTTCCATTAAGAAAGATGTTTGAATTTGATAGAGATGGGAAGGTGGGTGTGGGAGGAAGAGCTCGTTGAGTTTCTTCGCTGTTTTGAAACCCGAGCTGTAACTGAGTCTAGGTTCCGAAAAAGCAATCCAGGTTGTTTTTACACTCAGCACCCACTCATATTGGCCCTGAAGATGAAGTAGACAAGGTCGGTCGAAACGTCGGCACAAATAAAATATAAGTTTTCACTTATTTTTGTGTACATTTTGACTGAACCCCCCCCCCCAACAATTACCATCCTCCATTCGTTATTCCAGTCTATATATTTATTTATATCTTCCTCTGTGCCACCAGCTGAAAATTTATCAAACCAACTGTGGTGTTTTTGGTCATCTTATATTTGTTATTGGTATTGTCCGTACATTACTACACCCTTCCCCGAACGCGGTGGTAATGTTTCTTGTACGTATTTGGGGCTCCCATCGTTCTCTGTAGCCTCAGTAATATGGAACAGGTTCTGCTTGTTCTCGAATTCACCTATCTTTTTCATTCTCCTAATGCTTTTGAACCCAGGGATATGGGCTTGGAGATGATTTGCAGTTAAATCTAAACTGAAAAAGCATTTTGTCTGAGGTCTGTTGCCTCTGGGAGAGCGGGGATGGTAGCTTTTTTCAGCTGCGTCTGGTATGAAGGCAGTCTTTATTTTATTCAGTCTTCTTAGACAGTATAACGATCGAGGCGATCTTTATCGGTGCTGATTATAGGGGTTTGCGCGTTGTTTTGAGAGCTATTGTTATCTGTTAACATTGTTTTGTTCATTAATATATGCTGTGAGTTTGCTTATAGTATAAGTATAATTCATGAGTCTAGAAACTTAGGTCGTGTCTTTTTTATTTTTGACTAAGTAAAACCTTCATCATCAGTGACTTCTTTTTAATTTAGGTTGAAAGTAGATGCACTTGGTGTTGGGTCCAATACCATAAGGTTCAGCCAATCATTTAAGCTAAAAATCTGTATATTATTTTATACTAATAAAAAATAATTTGGAAGGGGGTAGTTACAAGAACTCTTTACTTACCCTACCTATTATATTTTTTCATTTGATACCAATAAATAAAATCTGGCACTTTGAGGGTATATAAATATTAGTGTTCTATTATATGAACAAACTATATACAACCATCCCTCTGAAAGATATACAAATAATCCAAACAAGAGATGGGTGAAACTTGTAAAAAATGGAATCGCCGGGGAATAAGGAAAGAATAGTAAGATTAAAAAAGAATTTATGAATTATTATTTTTTTCTTCTTTCTCTTCTTCTGTGCCTCTCAGTATGGAGGTATGTTTGTTTTAAAGTCCTTTATTTTTTAATAAAAATAGATTTAAAAATAACTCCATTTATCTGCAATAATAAGGCTAGGGATATTCTGAAGTATACTTTTTTTATTTTCTGGCCATATTATTGCAGATAAATGGACTTATTTTTAAATCTATTTTTATTAACAAATAAACGACTTTAAAACAAACATACCTCCACACTGAGAGGCACAGAAGAGGAAGAGAAAGGAGAATAAACTGTTTTATTTTGTATTGAAAGTGGTAAAAATATAGTTTTATTATTTATTTTAAAAGAACGTTTTTGCTTTGTTTTTGTAGTTTATAATTAATGTTATTTATTTTATTTTATATTGGAATTTGTAAAGATTTAGTTTTGTTACTTATTTATATTTATTCTAAAATAATGTTTTTTGTAGTTTGTTATTTTATTTTGTTACTATTCTGTAAAATTATATTTTGGAGCTGAACTCCATTTTACCTCCTAAGGGAGAGGCTTTTGTCATAAACATATCATGTGAATAAAGCTTTATTATTCTTCTGAATTATGATTAAGTAAAGAAACAGTTCTTCATATGACTTACATTTATTAATATAATGTACAAAATATATATAAATATTTACATGGCTGTGTAATTTGTATACACAATTTGATTTTTTTTCTTTTTACATTTTATTTATTTATAATAATTGGAAATTTCCGTTAGACGCTCGTTTTCTGCCTTTTTTCTAGCGGCAACTGTCAGCCATCTTTTAAGGAATAAAACGTCGGATGGTGTGGCTTCTTCGCACTGTTCTACGAAATTCAAAGCGACCTGAAATAAAACTGTATTTTACTATCACTACATTAATCGATACTAATACAAATACATAAATGTACTAACCTCTAAAGCATTAAATGCTTCTTCTGCTGTTACTCTTCCCTCTTCTTCAACAATTTCTTGGTTTTCTCCTTCCTCATCGGTACATTCCAAAACGACTTCAACGATTTCTTGATCCGTGAGTTCATTATGGGTTTCAGTATTAAACCATTCTGCAATTTCTCTATTAAGAGTGTTTTCACATCCAGAGTGAGTTTTTATTAAAGAACTAATTTCTTCGCCAGAAACCTCATCGCTAGAGGGAATTTCAGAAAGTGGATCTTGAAGAAGTCGGTTCCAAGAATTTTCTAATGTAGATTCTTTTAAGTTGTTCCACGCTTCTGCAACCCAATGAATGACATCTTTCAGATATATCCTTTTTAAGACTTCTTCCAGAGATTTGGAGTCTTTAGATTCGTTCAATAATGATTCCAATAATAATTTTCCGAAGTTCCGTTTCAGGCATTCCACGAGACCTTGATCTATGATTTGCAACGAACCAGAAACATTTGGTGGTAAAAAGTGAGTTATAATATCGCCATTATTTAATCCTGAGACATCTGGATGAGAAGGCGCGTAGATCAGGAGGGCCTTCATTGGTAGATTTTTTGACTCGAGAAACTCTGCGACACTAGGCGTAAATTGTTCGTCGAACCATTCTCTGAATTGATTGCCGGAAGTCCACGCACTTCTTTCGTTCTTGTAAATGACGGGTAATGCATTTTTGGAAATATTATTGAAAGCTCTTGATTTCTTTGATTTGGCTATGACCATCATCGGGAGCCGATGGTTTCCGGAGGCACTGCTACATACAAGAATGGTTATTCTTTCCTTGATGTTCTTATATCCGGGAGCGAAGTTCAAGGAAGACTCGTCAGCGATGAAAATTTGATCTCTCGTGTAATCTTTTACGAGCGACTTGATACTATTTACAAAATTATTAACAGCATTTTCATCTGCTAACAACCTCCCTCCTGAAGTATTTAACTGTCTAATACCGTATCGAGACTTCCACCTGTCCAGCCATCCTGAACTCGCGGTAAAAGGCTTGGAGGATTCGCCGAACTGCGACGCAAGAGCTCTTGCTTTTTCTTGAATGATGGGTCCTGAAATTGGAATGCCCTTTTCTCTCTCCTGCGTAAACCACAAAAAAAGTGCTTCGTTTAATTCTTCGTTATCGAATTTCCTCATAGTCTTTCTCTGTACGGTACTGTTAGCTGTCTTCGTGGCAAATTTTATCAGATCGTTTTTATTCTTTTTCCATTCGGAAACTGTCGAAGTTCCGACATTCAAATCTTCTGCCACTTTTTTCATAAGTTCTCCATTTTCCAATCTATAAATTGCTTCGATTTTTTGTTCGATAGAGATCACGACTCGTTTTCTTTTACCAGACATATCCTCACTTTTCGCTTTATGTATCAAGCAAAACCATCACACATCACACTCTGTCAATCACAATAAATAAAAAAATGTTTAGAAAAAATAAGGCGTTAACAATACAACAGAGAAAAAAAAGAAAATAATAATAATAAATTGGGTATTTAATTTAAGAGGTAAATTAGAGAAACAAAACAAAATTTAGGTTGGAATTACACGGAAATTTTTTATCTGTATTTTCATAAGAACTGTATTAGTAAAGGGATACGCGAGGGATAGTCGAAAGTAGCTGAGAAAAATATTTTATTTTTGTTTGGAGCAATTTGTATACAATAAAATAGTAAACAAAAATTAATTGATGAATAGAAATGCATAGAAACATATTTGGTGATTATAACCTTGTATTAGGAGGTGATAATTTTTCGGATTCTTCTTAATTTATATTACAACTAAAAAAAATAAAGAAATAAAATTATCGTATACCTCTACTTTGTTTTAAAGACAAATGAAAAAACTACATTAGTATTGCGATAGTTTAATGTACAATGGATAAAGCAATTGTAGATAGAATCAAACTAAAACGCGAATACATTTTAATACTTAGTTATTTCAAGTAATTATTGATTAACATTATGATGTGATGGGAACATTAGTTGTTTTTTTAAGAACAAAATTTAAAAAATATATTTACATATACAATAATAATAATAAATCTCATTATTCGGAAATCCGTACCACCGATTATTAGAATAGAAAAAGACATTTTGATGAAGGAAAGACGAAGAACATTTAGAGAAATTAATAAATGTTATTTTACCATTATCTATTTATCAATAAAGGACATTTTTCACATACATCAATTGTGAAATAAAAGTACTACTTCATGTGACATCACTAAGTTTTTAAACAAAAAACTGTTTTTTTTAAATCATGGAATTATTACATGGGTGGCTTTTTTAAATTTAAATAAAAGTACTATTTATTATTAAATAAACATTTACTTAAGACAATTAAACAAAGATAAAATGACCAATGAAATGAGAAGAGTATCGCGGCCTTGTGTCATAAGTAGTGATAACAGCGAGTACAATTTTGCTACAATAGTTTTTTTGGCAATAGTTCAAACAAAGTTTATAAGGTAAATTTGACAAATATTACTGTCAAAGTAGGTAAAGTACAATATTTATATTTGTATTGTCTATAATATATTTTAGTCTACCATTTTTTTTAAAACTTAATTTTTAATATTAGATATTTATATAAAGTTGAAAATGATATAATACAATATTCCTAATGGATATATTTACGCTAATTAGTACATATATTATTCAAAAAGCATTAAAAACACATAGGGATATAGCTACCTGACATAGATAACACAAAAAAATGGTCAAAATTAACAAAAAACAAATCTATACATAGCTTACCTTTTATTTAAACAATTCGTTAATTTCATTCTGATAATATAGAACGAAATTCAAGAAATGGCAAACAATTTTTCATTTGAGAAATCAATCAATTCCTTTATTAATTTGACTTGTCTTATAATTTAACATGGAACTGAGACACAAATTAAATTATAATCCGGAATATTAAGAGTTTATTATCGAATGAGTGAATCACTTTGAGCATCTCGATACGATTTTAATAATAGATTAAAATATAATAAATAAACAAATCTGTATTAAAACAAAGACAAGTCTATCAACTACGATATGAAACAACTGGGAAGGTTACAGAGGACTGGTAAGGTTTATGTTGGCAGGTTGACTTACCAATTCCAGAGGGAGAAATCAGATTGCCAAATTAATTTTATTGTTAATTACTCTAATGCTAGCCTAGACTTTTTAATTTTATTTATTTAAATATTAAATTTTGTGAATTTTAGAATATGGGCAGGTATAAAATTCCTCATTATATACACATTTTATTTTAACAAATTGGTAATTTAAATAGTTCATTTTTTTTTCTTCAGTTTATGTATCCTTTCATTAATGTTTAATTAGAATATTGAAAGTTTATACATAGATGCATATAAATATATACTCTCTTTTATATTCTTTCATCTTTTGATATTATTAATATTAAAATGCAATAAATTTTTCCTGGTTGTTTATGTAAATCATGATCTTGATGTCATTTAGATTGAGTAATTAGTTTCAAAATATATATTTTTACAACTTCAATTTCTGATAAATTAGCTAGATATATATTTATATCATTTATTACTCTTTTTAACTTTGGTAATGTATGTTTGTTTAATTTACTAAAGACAACACTTTACTACATTAACAGGGAATTCTTATTTAATTCTTTTTTTTTTTCAATTATGAAATTATTTCAAGAGTTATATCTCAAGAGAATAAACTAGAAATAGTTTTCTTGATGGATCAAAATGAATATTCGAAAATAAAATAAATATTTTTCCCATACTATAATTTCTTGAAAAAAAATTATTTCCATCATTAAAAAATATATTAACTGGTTATACACTTACTTTTAATTTATAATTTGCTGTTAATTTGTCTTTTACATTGTTTTTAGGGATGAAAAAGAATATTTAATTCCTAAAACATCCAAAGCCTTGCTTCATAGTACCACAAAATTTTATGGAACTACTGGTATGAACTTATATTTTTATATTCTTCCTAATTTATAGTTACATTATTATTATTTGATCATGATTATATTACTTTTTATTCATATGTTATTAATGTTAAACATCTAATTTCTGTCATTTTAGAATAGCTTGTCTAATAACCATTGTTATCTTGAATTTGTTTGTTACAAGAGCAATTCATTATTTTAATATATTACTGGTTATCATTTTATTTATTTTTCTTGGTAATTAGCTTGCCATTTTTTTTAAAATCAATTATTTTATTTTATTTTTCATTTTGGAAACATAATAATTTACCTAGAATCATGGCTGCCAATGAGTTTGGATAGACTGTTTATTATTTTTTTTAATTTGGGAATGTAACCATAGACATTTTCAAATAATGTTATTTTTCATGCGTGCCTTTGATTTGTGAAATTACTTTACTTACGTATATCATATCACAGAATGTTAAGAATATCATCACAGATTGAACAGGTCTCAAATTAGCATCTTCAACAGTGGATGAACAAAGAGGAAGAATATCTCAATAGAATAAAGAAAAATAGCCTCACTCATCCTTATTATGAAACATAAGAAATATTTTTGCTTTCCGCACATAAAAGAGAGTATAATTGAAGGAAGACACAGTTCTGGAAGAAAATCAGAGACTTGGACCAGCACATAGCATGCTGAGAAAAATGCTATGAGATGTAAAAACAAATATTATTACGCTTCATGTGATCTATCTAAGCATATAACAAAAAAATAGTTTTGTCAGAAATTCATAAATATATATATATGTATATATATATATATACATATACACATACACATATATATAGCCTTTCAATGAATGGTGATAAACAGCTGAATACATTTCATTTAAGCGAAATGATTTAATTACAGTTCTCTGTTTACACCAGCACTCAAATATATTTGATATTTTCTTTTGTCATTATTGATATTATTTTGTTTCAAAGGTATGGAATCAAAACGAAAAAAAGAAATTTTAAAAAACCCTAGAGAAGATGCAACATTTCTTTCTATTTTAACTTACTTGTAAGTATATTACTTTTGATCTACTTATTAAAAAAAAAAATTAGAATTCAATGATCCTTTGCAATTGGTTAATAGTATTATCATACTTTTTCAGTTTATAATAAATTAAAATATACAATGACTATTTATTTACATTTTTATACAAAATAATGAGGTCTATTTTAGAATATTGGTTATTATATAAATTAATTAATATCATATTTCTGTGTTTAGATGGATAATTCCTGTTTTAAGGAAGTGCAAGCATTCGATTAAAAAAATAGAAGATTTTTATCGTCCTCTAAAGGAAGATTCATCAGCATTACTTGGTGATCAATTAGGAAAGTTTGTATTTTTCATTAATCTTATTACACAATAAATTTTTATACTAATCAATATATTATGAGAATTATTTATTTATATTTTATTCAGGATATGGAAGCGAGAGTTCCTTAAATTTGATAAACATGGCACAAAACCGTCATTACTGAAAGCTTTAACTTTTTCATGCTTGAAAAGTTGTATTTCATATGGTGTTTTAGTATCTTTTGTCGAATTTTTTCTGAGGTAATTCAAATAAATTTTTTTCTATTACATTTTTGGTTCAAGAGGTTTACAAATGTATTAGAATCAATAACTTTTTTTTACAGATTAGGTACTCCACTTTTTCTTATACCATTTATAAATTATTTTGAATCGAACTCAAAAGTTTCTGAAGAAACTTTTAAATTAAGTGCAGCTGGTCTGGTGGTTGCTCCATTCTTGATGGTGTTTCTCATTAATTTTTACCATTTGGAAGTTTTCCACATTGGGATGAAGCTCAGAGTTGCTGTCAGCAGTTTGATATATAGGAAGGTAACTTTTATCGCTAAAATATTATTATATTTTATTGTATAATATATGTATTATATATATATATATATATATATATATATATATATATATATTTTTATCGATAAAAATATAAATTAACATTTTTTTATGAATTTGTCTGAACTTCAAAAGAGATGTTGAGGACGCACAAACTGTATTTAAAGGTGGATTGATTTGCCTCTTTCCATCAACCAGAAACATATCCTTAAGTCTCTGCCTATTTGCTTAGACGAGTGGTTGAATGTAAACATTTTTTGTTACTGCAAATGTTTTGTTACTTACTACTAATTTTCTTCAGTAAATTTCTTTAACTACAACATCCGACATTTTCAAAAGTAAAAATAAAGAATGTCCTATTAAAAATGTTGTGATAAGTAGAATGGGTATAATTGCTCATAATATATAACTTGTCTTGAATATAGTGATTAAAAAAATGCATGTTTAACGTTTTTAATTGTGTTTGACAATAGTAAAAAAGTACCATATTCTTAGTCATGGACAAATTAAATAGTTGTTAAGTTCACAAAAATTGGATCTAGCACTCTTTTAAATTTCAATTCATACAAAATTAATAAAATAAAAACCAGTCTAATTATCAATATTGTTTAAACAAGTGAATGATTTGTTAGAAATCAATATAATTATTCATTATCTTTAAATGGAATCAATAGTGTCACTTCAATATTTATTACAAATTAATTTTGCTCAGTACTGTTTCTGAGACATTCGTTCACAGCCTTAACTCGTTTCATTAACCGGAATCGTACACAATTACCACTTGTTTAGAGTATTATTGTATGAGGACAGAGCATGCATGCTATTGACTTGATTAGTTTTAAATTAAAGAAACATATAAACATAAAGAGCACATAAACATATTTATTAAAGATGTTTATTTGTTTTCAATATCAGGTTTTGAGTTTGAGTAAGGCAGAATTAAATGAAATATCGACCGGATACATTGTAAACCTTCTTGCAAATGATGCAGCTCGCTTCGATTACGTTATTGCTTTTATTCACGATGTCTGGGTCGGACCTTTTCAAACCATTATTGTCTCGATTTTTCTCTGGTATTATACAGGAGAGTCTTCTATTGTTGGAGTAGCTATCATAATATGTGCCATACCTTTAGTTGGTGAGTATTATACCATCTAATTCTTTCAAACCAATTACAGTCATATAGTATGAATATTAACTAACTTTAATTTTTGCTATTTGTTCATTCAAATTTTCTAGCTTGGCTTGGAAAAATTACCTCTCGAATGAGATTGCAAACTGCATTAAAAACGGACGATCGGATTTGTTTGATGAATGAAATAATTGTTGGGATTCAAATCATTAAATTATATGTTTGGGAAAAGCCTTTTGAAAAACTTGTTTCACTTATTAGAAGGTGAAATATAAATATGTATATTAAAATGTAATTCATGTATATCAGACTTAATAAATTAATTTTTTTAAAAATGTATTTGGCTTTAGGAAAGAAATTAAAGTTATCAGAAAGCTATCCTACGTCAGAGGCATATTATACTCGTTGGCGATGTTTCACACCCGTATCGCTGTTTTTCTAACAATTCTTACATACATTCTTTTAGGAAATAAAATAACAGCAAGTAAAGTAAGGAATAATGTTGCTATCCATTTTTCAATTATCATAATGTATGTTCTTATTTTATTATAACTACCCTAATTTGTTTTTCTTATTATAAAAGACTAAGAATTCTAAATAATTGCCGTCTATTTATTGCGTCAAATCTCAATACAACAAATACAATTTAAGAGCCAAACAAATATCTGTAAGGAGCGGAAGTAAAGGACACCACGTTACATTTTTGTAATTTTTGTATTTGTTCAGGAAAGCCAATTTTCCTAAACTTTGAACTACTGAAATTAGTTTCTTTGTTACTAATAGAAACAGCTTAATAAAAAAATTTCACATTGTTATTGGCAATATAAATATTACCTACTTTGTGAATATGGTGTCCTATACAAATAACCAGTTAATCAGTCTGTAATTATTTCTTTCACAATATAATTTCTAATTGTATTTTACTTTAAAAGTAATAAAAAATAATTTTAAAAAACTGTTATTTTTGTTCTAGGTATTTGTCATTACTTCGTTTTTTAATGTGCTGCACCTGACAATTACTGAGTATTTTAATTTTGCTATCTCGCAAGTTTCTGAGTGTTACACTTCTGTAAAAAGAATTGAGGTATTGTTTTATAAGCCACCTAATAGTTATTAAGTTATTAATAGCCCTAACTAATTCATTTTAAGAGATTTGAAAGAGTATTGGTATTAAAAAAACATTTAAAAAAAAACGAGAGTACATTAGTAAGAATTGCGAAAAGTGTTCGTCGAGTTAGGAAAAATTTGTTTCTAAGTCCACCTGAACATTTTAAAATTTTACTCCTACCTTGTGTAAAGAAACTGAAATCAGCAGGGGAAGTAGTTGGAAGATATATGTAAAATTCCAATGAAGTCTCATTTTAATTTAAATTATAATATCTTTAATAATAATTAATTGTAGGTTAAAATTACCAAATTTGAGATCTGCAAATAGCGAAAATATTTATACTTTAATTTACTTGATTTTTTTTTTTGTTTTGTTTGAAACTAATTATTCATGACGTTTCAGAAATTCTTATTGCAAGGGAATAAACCAGAAATTAGAAGCTCTCTGAAGGAGGAGAGTACGCAATCACTGAATTTCAATGGAATCCGTTTAACTGATGTCTCAATCAATTGGAATCAAGACCAGCCAAATATCCTCAGTAATGTTACGTTTGATGCCAAGCCTCAAGAACTGACAGTCATCATTGGTTCTGTTGGTTCTGGAAAGGTGAGTTTCATGCCAAATCGTCTTGTAGAAGTAACTGATAATTTTAAGAGTCTATTGTCTCCAGGGAAGGTAGGGCTAACGATTTTATAATTAATTACATTAAATTAATCAAAGTAGATTGAAAACAGTTTTATTTGGGCGTATTTTAAAAATAGTATCTTCCAAAAGTTATCCATTTTTACCTACATTACCAAAGAAGTTTTTGGGAAGTTTTGTTATCTATTTATTAAACGTCAGTTTATGGTGGTACGGTTAACCGTATAATCCTAAATTTTGCCATCCAGGTATAAATCGGATAGAGATCATTAACACATACCTGACATTGCACAGCCTCGGGACCTGTGTTTTACGCTCCATCCAAAGTACGGCATAACTAAGGATTTTTTTACTCCCTTCAAACAATCCTGAGGCCAACTGGCGGGCTGTGAACCCAATATTTTGTGCACAGTTGTTATACTAACCACTACACCACAGGTAGCTCCTACACTAATGTTGAAATAATTCATAGAAAGTTATGAATTTTTAAATAAGTTATATTTATAGTTTCAACTAGTCTAGATTCAATTAACTAATAATTGTTTAAATATTTTCCAGACTTCTCTTTTTCATGCGATCTTAAAAGAAATATTCCTTACTTCTGGTAATATTGACGTAAATGGCACAGTATCTTATGCTTCTCAAGAGACATGGCTTTTCCAAGCCTCTGTGAAAGAGAATATACTCTTCGGCCAAACATACTCTGAAGATAGATTCAAAAGAGTGATTAAGGCTTGTGCTTTAGAGAAGGATATTGAAAGCTTTATTAATAATGAAGAAACACTTGTTGGAGAAAGAGGTGTAACGTTGAGCGGTGGACAAAAAGCAAGAATAAATTTAGCCAGGTTTTTATATTTAATTTTTTTTTTTTAATTTGCTTCACCGACATTGTTGGATGATAGACCAATCAGTATTAATCAGAAATTCTTACTGACATGCTGCAGTTTGTTGATATGGAATTTGGGGCCTTGAATACTTCTTATTTCATTTTTAATAACTTAAGAAAATCAATAAAGTGATTGAATTGGAAGCGCTTATTTCATTATGGCACTAATAGAATATAATTGAAAAGTAACTTTATTCTAGGACTAAGTCCCTTTTGAAAAACAAACAAGAACAGAAAAAGAAACATAATATATATCTCCCCAGAAGAAGGCTAAATAATACAAATTATAAAGTGCCAAAAAAGTAAATAAAAATAAAAAGACAAATAATAGATAAAAGTACAAATCATGACAAGATATTAACCAATTAAAGAGAATAAATAAATTAACAACAGTAAAATGCATGAGCTAGGATGTAATAATTTCTTTACATAATGTATATCTTCTTTACAAGAAAAAACAAACATACAATATACATTTCCTTTTCTTTTTTTTCGTATTCCACAATTCTTCCTTCTTTTTTTTTTAAATTTTAATTTCTACTTTATTGTGATTATTTAAATATTTTTATTTTGAAGAGAAAAGATTTGTCTTGACCGGGATTTGACCCCGGGTCCTCCGCATCTCTAGCGCGCCACTCTTCCAACTGAGCTACCAGGAATCGATTTGTTGGAATGAGAATGGATTTGTCTGACATGGTTACGAGCCCTGGTAGGTCAGTTGGATGAGTGCCGCGCTAGAGATGCGGAGGACCCGGGTTCGAATCCCGGCCAGGACAAATCTTTTCTCTTCAAAATAAAAATATTAAAATAATCACAATAAAATTAAAATAAAAGTTGTATAAATAAAATTGGCGTATGTCAACCAGATCCCAATTGAAGTAAGTAATGATTAATGAACATTCTTCCCCATATGTACATCACAAATATTGTAAGTGCTGGGGATGTGGGTTCTGTGAAGAGAATGGATTTGTCGGACCTGGTTATGAGCCCAGGTAGCTCAGTTGGAAGAGCTGAGGAGGACCCGGGTACGAATCCTGGCCAGGACAAATCTTTTCTCTTCAAAATAAAAATATAAATTTTTTTAAATTTCTTTTGTTCATGAATCGGACTATACTTCATATCATTCAATCATATCACACTCAATGCCATTTTTAATGCTAATAAAACTAAAAATTTATTTTTATTATCACAATTTATTTATAATTTTATTATAATTTACTATGCGTTTTTTCTAGATTCATATTTCAATTTTTCAGAGCAGTCTACAGGAATGCTGATATATATTTGCTAGATGACCCTTTATCTGCTGTTGATGTAAATGTTCAAAAACACCTTTTTAACAAATGCATTAGAGGTACATATTTAAATATTTTGTAATTATTTTTATTATTTTTAGCCTAATATTTTTTAACATTTTGTCAGGAATTCTTAAAGACAAAGTAGTTTTGTTAGCCACTCATCAGCTACAGTTTCTGCACAGAGCTAATCAGATTGTTATTCTGGAAAAAGTAAGTTTCTTTATTTGATGTTTAATTTTTATATTTTCAATTTAAATTAATCTCTGTAATTGTTGTGTAATTGTTTAATTAATCCGTTATAACTGGTATAAATCAGTAAATTATTCACTCTTAACTTCATTAGCTTTATTCTTTTACTGCTAAAATAATGGTTTGTTATGTTTAGAGTAATTAGTAAATATATATTAATCATATTTTTGTTATTTCTATTTATTAAATATATTTAAACGTGCTTATCATAGGGGCATGTAAAGAAGATTGGAACTTATGATGAGCTAATAGCGAGTGGGTTAGATTTTTCTGTCTTTGTGGAACACAAATCTAAAAGTGAAGAGACCTCTTCAATGGAAGAAGATCAAATTTTAAAATCGCCCTTGGAGGTAAGCTTTTGTAAACAAAAAAATAAAACTATGTAGTGTTAAACCTGAGTATCAATTAAATGAATTACATAAATTAAAAAGTACCGTAAACAAAATATAATATAAGATAGAGCTAATTAATAAAAAAAAAAATTGGCTTTTTAAAGTACACAGCATGGACTACAACATAGTTTTTGCTGATGCCATATGTGACTGTTAAAGACAATGAATTAAAGCTTTCAGAAATAGATTATTACATTCAATTATGATTAAAAAAAAAAAGAGAGGTTTCAGAAGGCTACATACATTATAATTGTGCAGTATTCAATTGGTTAATAGTAATGTTAAGTTGTTAGACTACTTTACTGAAAAGATGATTATGCTGAAAGGAAGATTTTACATAATGTTTGGGATTACCTGTGATGTAGTGGTTATTACAACAACCTACTGTGTCCAAAATCATGGTTTGACAGCCCAGCAGGTGGTCTTGGGATTTTTAGCAAGAGAGTAAAAATCCTTGGTTATGCGATACCTTTTATAATTAAGTCTGGATAGGCGGTATATGGTTGGGCCATGTGATGAGGATGCCCGAAATAAGAATGCCCAGAAGTCTGTTGTTTGGGAAGTTCGGTGGTAGAAGACCCATAGGAAAGCCCCGTACTAGATGGCTAGATGATGTGGAGGCCGATCTTCACCAGCTGGTAATCAGACATTGGAGAAGACTTGCTATGGACCAGGGTGATTGGGAGGCAGTGATGGATGAGGCCCAGGTCCTTTTAGGACCCAGTGCACAGGAGTGAGTGAGTAGGGGATATATAAGATTCTATAGCATCGTCTGATTAGCCTCAGCAGCATAAAGTGATGTAAAACCAAACAAGAAAACTAGGTTAGAGGGTTTTTTGTTGTTAGGGTTCTGTTAAGGGAAGGAAATGTATGTAGACCATTTTTATATTCTTCCGATTCTTTTATGTATTGCTATTACTTCTTTATGGTAATAATTTTTTGTTATTTGCAGGATGCAGAAACAGATAATACTTTTAAAGAACCAGCAACTGCCATTCTTGAGGATTTATCAAACAAAAATTTAAAGTTCAGCGTCTTCTGGAATTATTTTACTATTGGCAATAAGTGGTATGCTCTCCTTCTTCTACTATTGCTCTCTTTGATGTCCCAGACAGTGGCAACTGGTAGCGATTACTGGATATCTTATTGGTGAGGTTATTAAAATTTATTTTACAAATTTGTTTTCAATCATT
The DNA here is from genome assembly GCA_964056705.1 of Troilus luridus. Taxonomy (NCBI): domain Eukaryota; kingdom Metazoa; phylum Arthropoda; class Insecta; order Hemiptera; family Pentatomidae; genus Troilus; species Troilus luridus. The sequence goes on along the minus strand of OZ057415.1, from coordinate 94,959,684 downwards.
AATCATTATTATTATTTATGATTTTTAGCAACCTCTTTAATTACATTTTAATTCTATTAACTTTTATTTTTTTAAAATCTATTTACCATTTATAGAAATAATAATTCTTTTTCAAAAATGTCTCAGGAAACAAGCCCGTATTTACTAAATCAGTCCTAATGGTTTTCTGACCTTGAAAACATTTCTATTCTATTTCCGAAACTCTATGTAAAACCTCAGATTAATCTTCAATGAATATAATACTTAACCATATTACCAAAACTATCCAAAAATTCATTAAAATCATCAAATAGATCTATTTATTGGGAGTAGCAATAACAGTTTAATGTTTTCTCTAACCCTCCTCCATTTCAAATAGAGATACTTAGTATATGATACTAAAATTATTAATCGATTACTTCAGTGGCGGATTAAAGGTCCAGAGCGCCCTAGGCAATAACTTTATCGGCGCCCCTGTACCGGCCATAAATGGCCATCTTAATTTTAACTGATTGTCAGCATCATAGCATCATGCTTGTATTATATTATAGATCAGCATTTAGTTCTTTCTTTCTTTGTCGATATGTTATTTTTTTTATTTATTTAAAAATTCTGAGCTCGCGCGCCCCTTGTAACTACGCGCCCCTAGGCACGTGCCTAGTTTGCCTTACGGATAATCCGCCACTGGATTACTTTATTAGATTCATTATTAGTATTCACTGAAAGTTTCTAAAATTTCAATTGAATTATGAGCATGGATATTTTTAAACTAATTTCCAATGACAATAATTTTTTTGTGCCATTTTATTCCTATTATGAAAACAAAAAAAAAATACCTAAATTGTTTTTCCGACCACTTCTTACATGAACCTGAATATATTCATTCTCATTGAACTCCTTTTTAAAAATCCTTTATAATTTGCGCTACCTCATTCTGAAATTCTTTACCCATAGCTGTTTATAAATTTTCCTCTTTAACATCGTATTAACACTTTGTAACATTGATCAAATATGTATGTATTTCCTTTCTACTATACTATATTAAATTAAAAATAAAATATTGTTCCAGGATTATTTTGGAGGAGAAGTCATTGCTTAGAAATGAGCCTGCCCTGACTGGCAGTTTCATGGACATACTCAATAATTATCCTACAAGGAACCTGTGTATCTACACTTTAGCATTTTTCATTTTGATAAATATAGTCACAACATTGTTCCGTTCTGCACTTTTCTTTTACGTGTGTATGCGATCATCTGTTAAGCTTCACGATAAATCTTTCAAAGCAGTCTCTAGATCTCCGATGCATTTCTTTAATGTGAATCCATCAGGTTTGTTACTACTGTAAATCAAATTAAACCTTAAATTAAGCGAATCATATATTTTTTTAACATTAAAGTTCTGATTTATTAATAATTATTTGATGCAACATCGATGTTATATTAGGTCGTATATTGAACCGGTTCTCTAAGGATATTGGGAACATTGATGAAGTTTTGCCTAGCTGTATGATCGATTGCTTACAGGTATTCATGATATTGATTGACCTTATTATTTGGTAAGATATTCTTACCTTACTTTATAATAAATGACGCAATGACAGTATACCTGAAAAATATCATGAGTCCATATTATTGTTTATTTATTTAACTTTATGCTGCTATGGCTACAGGCAATGCAACAGTGGGAATCCTAAATTTTGCCTATCCAGGTTTAATTAGAATAGAGATCTTTATTATTATTATTGTTATGAGTGACTCTTCTACTACCAAGCACCTCGGCCTAAGAAGGCCCATTGTGCTCGAGTCCTAAAAATCCCTATTGAAGGTCTAGGCTTCTGAGATATTTTAAATAGTCTTTAAATCTCAGTTCTTGGAATTCCTCCAGTCCTCCAGAGCCAAGGTCAAATGTCCTCTTATGACATAGTACTTTACATTCAAAGAGGACGTGCCAGGGGGTTTCCTCCTCCTCCATACACCATCTGCACCGAGGTTCTTGTTCGATGCCCAGGTGGTGCATATGCTTCCTGAGTTTACACTGCCCAGTAATAACTTCGACCATACTTTTGAGGTCGGTTTTCGATATGTGAGTGGCTTCTTTCTTGATTTTCTCAGGAACTTTGTCATTGGGATTCTTTATAAAAAGTTTAGTGCACCTTATCTTGGCTCTATCCCAACGCTTTTTTATCTTCCCCTTGGCTGTGCCCTTAGGCAGGGAGAGGGGAACCCCCCATCATGGTTATAGTGATCTTTAACGAGTACCTGAAACCTCACTGACTTGAGACCGCTCTTTTACATCCACTCTGAAGAATGGCATAACCAAGGATTTTTTACTCCTTTTAAACACAAATTTATGTGCCTGACATAATCCACAGTCCCTCTGATTTCAGTAGCGTTTGTGAGATTTATCCATACATTGTCTTCTATAGAATAATTTATCTGACATTCTATCAATAAAATGTTTTTTAAAAGGATTTTACCCTTTCTCAAAATGTGTTTTATACCTCAACATAGGTAAAGCAGTTAATATTATTTGTTCAAAATGTATTATTTATATCATTTATGTGCAAAGAAAATTGATCCGTTGGAGGGATTTACTTTGAAAACAAATTAAAACACTATATAAAAAAATAGAAAACAAGACAGAAATTGACTTAACTTATATCCTATCGATTATATGTACAGTAATGCTATAGAAGTATCTTTAATTTTATATATAGCTGAGTAGTTTGTACTTTTGAACACACTAATATCAGGAACTTTCAGCCTGATATAAATTATTCTGTTTGCTATGGAGATTAACTAATTGTTATTAAAGACTTTGAACACCACATTACATTAAAAATAAATAAAACAGTAACCATAAATAAATTGTTTAGAGAAAAAGGGTCCAACTTGTGTACACATAGTTCTCTTTATGTCAATGGTTTGTCATTTATTACTTAATTTCTTTATTAAATCTATCATACAAAGACAGAAATATAATCATATTGTGTAAGTAAAATAAAAGTTGTTGTCTTAAAGCTCTATGGCATCTTAAACCCATCGACTAATTGGCAGTTACATAATTTACTGGAGCAAGTTTAACAACTTACAAATTTAAGAGGAAGGGAACTGGCAAATTTAATTTAAACTTAAGTTTTTTTTTATTACATTAACTTGAACTCAAGTTAATAAATAAAAAGAGTATAATAATAATAATAAGAGTTTTATATAAAACATATTGTTATATAATAGGATCTCAATTGAATTGTCATAAAGATTTACGTAAGTGTTTGTTTTTTATTTAAAGCTGCTATTTCATTCAAGCCTTGTGTGACAACAAAAATTATTGCATTTAGTATATATAAACTGTTTTTTTTCATATGCACTGCTCTTTAAAAAACTTTTCTAAAAAATCATAATATAATAAAGAACTTAATTAAAAAACTGTAAAATTATTTCTTTAAAAACATCATTAATTAATTAATATTTTATTATTTTTCAGATTCTCTTATCTGCAATTGGTATTTTTGTGATTGTACCCGTTACAAATCCATGGTTTCTCATTCCTACATGTACAGTTATGGTACTGTTTTATTTGTTGAGACAATTTTTCATAACTGCTACGAGTACTATTAAGAGATTTGAAGGAATAGGTGTGTATTTTTTAACATCTACGTTAGAATATATTAAGAGTCGAATTTATTGAGCGAAGCAGAATCATGACATTCTCCTTGTTTTTGCCTTGGAATCAATCAATCAACACTGGCTCTCCAACCCAGTATGGGTCTTGGCCGCATCAAGGCGTCGCCTCCACTCTTCTCTCTCCTGTGCCAAGGTCCTCCAAGCTCTGGATCCAACAATACTACCTGCATCCTTCTCGACCTCGTCTGCCCATCTTAATCGTGGCCGTCCACGTTTCCTTTTTCCGTCAACGTACCCAAATAGTAGTCTCTTATGAGTAGCGTTGTCCTCCATTCTGGCCACATGTCCAGCCCATCTAAGCCTAGTTATTCTAATATACTGAACCACGTCTAGCTCCTGATACATCCGTTATCTCTGGATTCTGCCTGAGTCTAAATTGATCGCCAACTCTAACTTCTCCATATATCCTTCTTAATTTTTTTTTGGCTTGGAATGGAGTTGTACTATAAGCAATAACTCCTTTCCAAGCCAATGCCTGACTAAGCCCCTTATTTTATATAAAAATAACACAATTTCACTTCCCTAACTACAAGAAATTCATTAAGGAGAAAATTAGACTTATTCACTTATTCGCCAGGGCTATAAATATATTTTGTTAGGAACCAACCTGGAGTGTAATTTCTTTCTAATTGATTTAATTGATTTAATCTTTGTTTTTATTAATTTTTTTTTTATAATTTAAGATTTATTAAATCCATTCAATCATTAAAAATATAATTGTAGGGTAATGTGTTATAAGTAAATGCTTCATAAATATTTAATTGATAAAAATAGATGATTTAAATTAAAATAGATTCATAATATTGCATTTTTTTGTTAGACTTTCAAATTTTAGTTGTTCAGGCGTCACAGTTAATCATTAAATAAAAAATCATGTAATGGCATTTTATGAACTGTTCCACTGTAGATAGATAACATTAGAGTACTATGTTTTTTTTTATTTCCAGAAATGTATTGGAAATTTTTGTTATAAAATAATAACTTTAACACAACATCATTGTTACAGAGGTCACAGTATACTTAAGCTGGCTGAATGGTACTGCTGTGTTTCATTATCATGTTATTATACAGTCTGTCTTTCTTTTTTTTGTTTTATTGTTGTATAACGTATAATAGAATTGAGTAAGACAAAAAATAAAGAAAAATATCTTTCCATATTTACAGTTCATGTTCATGCTTATCTTAATATTATAATTTAATATAGACTTTTTAAAATTAACTATAATTCAATGCATACTATAATTCAACTATAACTATAATTCAAATTCATAGCAAGGAGCCCAATCTACTCACATTTGAGCGAATCTCTTCAAGGCCTGACGACAATTCGTGCATTGAAGGCTGAAACAATTGTTCAGCAACAATTTGATAATCATCAGGTAAATGGCTTACATATGATGTTTTTATTTTGTGCCTTTGATATGTGTAATCAAACTAAAACAATCCCATTACTGAAGAAATTAGATCAACTGTATGAAATTTTTAAGATTAACAATTAATTAATTTTTAGGACGTTCATTCGTCTGCTTGGTTCACCTTTGTAGCTGCTGTACGTGCTATAAGCTTGTGGCTTGATATTATTTGTGCTACTTACAACGGTCTGATTACGTTAGTTTTTACATTTTTCGACCCAGGTGAGAACATAGATTAACAATTGAGTAAATTTTCTCTTTTATTCCAATAACTATAAAGAATATTTCCTCTAGTGTTCAACAGCGGCAACGTAGGATTGGCTATAACCCAAACCAATAAACTTACCAGCAGCCTCCAATGGGGAATCAGACAGTCTGCTGAAGTGGAAAATCAAATGACATCAGTCGAGAGGGTTTTGGATTATACCAAATTAAAGCAAGAAGCACCTTTACTTTGTCCTATAGGTTTGTAATATTTATTAAATATTATTTTAAATGTTGTAAATATTGAAAATAACCTCACCTATGTTGTTAGTTCAAGTTTTATAGTTTTGAATAAAAAAAACATCGATTTTATTATAACACTGGTTGTAAAGAGATATGTGGTGCATTTCAAACCTTTTCCAATAGCCAATCCAAATTTTCGATCTGTAATGACTGAATTATAAATACATTTGTGAAGTTTGCTATCAATATCTTCTATAATTTATTTTTATTATATAGGAAAGAAGGCAGCTGATTCATGGCCGTCAAAGGGGAAAATAGTTTTTCGTGATGTATACCTCAGGTACAATCATACTACTCCATGGATATTAAATGGAATATCATTTTCCATTGAACCATCTCAGAAGGTTATATTTTGTTTTATTAATTTTAGTGTAAAAAATATATATTTTTTATTAGTGTAATTTAGAAAATTGAATTTCCATCTTAGAGTGGAAAATAGTTGACTGGGTAATTCTAATAATGGATTGAATTGGTCAGGGGGTGGAGGCAAATATAACACAAAATAATGAAAACTTTGCTTAGTTTGTGTTATCTCTGACTGGACCCCCTGACCAATTCAATCCAGTATGAAATTCTTTCTCATCAAAATATTAAAAGATAAGTTCTAAATCAAGTATCATAGATAGAGCATTCTTAATTTTTTTTTTCTTGGTTTAAGTGTACTTCTTACTCTTTAAACATTATACAAACTATCTGTGATCATCTCTACTAATTAATTAATTCTCAAAGATCCTCCACTGTGTTCTATACCTATGCGCATATATCTAAATCATATCAGCTGATGATTCAATTAGAAGTTTCATTCTAATGTCGCTGGATCAGCTCGCTTGATATTGAAGAGATGATTATTTTTAGACTGCTTATAGATAGCCATAACTATTTTAATTATGGCTTTGAAGCAGCCTGGATCAGAAGAAATTCTAAACATGACAGGGCCCTTCTAAAAACAGCCTAGGAAGAGGCTCCCCTTGTTGTATCAATTTTGTCTTTACAGTCTTCCACTTGTATTATAATACAGGCTATGCAGTACAGTGAAACCCCACTTATCCTTCTAATTGGTTATCTGGACAAACCGGTTAATCCTAGGTGTATGGAATAAAATTAAACTTTATTGTTTATTAAACTTACAGGATATGAAAAATGAATAAAATACAGTACAAGTATTAATCTATATGTCATATGTATTTTGGTATATGACAAAAAAAACTTGTACCACTACAACCCATGAAGAGTCTTTGGGCTCAGTACAAGATAGAGCTATACGTTTCTAGGACAATGGTTGGGCAGGGAGGTGATTTGTGCTAGATCAAGCTCCACCGCAAGGTTTTTCCCCCTGTTTTGGATACCCACTTCATAGAGGCTAGGTGAGCCTCAGGAGGGTCTCCAGAACCCGCAGGGTCTATATATGACTGTTAACAGATTACCTAATTTATCTGTCACACCCGGATTTGAACCCGAGACCTTCCGTAAGGCAACCCAGCGCTCTGAGCCACCACTGAGCCACTTTGCTCCTATTTGGGTATATGATAAAGTAATATTTTTAATTGTACTTTCCAAGTCATTATTTTTATTTTATTTTTTGTAATCTAAGCTTAGTTGTATTTAAGTAGTCGTCCCTCTCTTCACATTTTTTGAATAGATTGAATTACTTTTATTTAAATAAAAATTCCATATGGATAAGTTAATAGCGATTATAAAGTATATGCTGGGAACTAAGATAGTGAACAGGGCTGGGTCAAGTACTGTATATAATTATTAATGGGTTTCAAGAGAAGTTGTGTGATGTGGTACGTGCGATGCTTGTTTATTTAATATCTACCAGATTTTTAATAATTAATTTGGTAATCTAAGTGTATAATATTATTGAAAACATTTGAGATTGAATTATATCAAAGCAGTTTGATAAATAGTTTCATTAATTTTTCCAGGTAGGGATTGTAGGAAGAACTGGTGCTGGCAAATCTTCATTGATTTCAGCACTTTTCAGACTTTTTGAAGTCAAAGGATTAATCGAACTTGACGGTGTAGATATTTCCAGTATCGGACTTTGGACTCTGAGGTCGAGAATATCAGTGATACCGCAGAATGCCGTGCTGTTTACTGGGACTTTTCGTTATAATTTAGATCCTTTTGATCAGTATACAGACCAAGATATATGGGAAGCTCTAGAGGAAGTAATATTATTCATTCATTTATTTTTTTTTAAACAAAGATATTTTGTACAATTTTGAAGAAAATTACTTTTCTTTTTACCTTTAGGTGGAATTGAAAGAATACATAAAAAGTTTTCCAGCAGGCCTTCAGACGAAAGTCCAAGAAGGCGGAAGCAATTTGAGCGTTGGTCAGCGACAGCTTATTTCTCTGGCCCGAGCCATATTGCGTGGAAATAAAATTTTGGTGTTAGATGAAGCCACTGCAAATGTCGATCTGAAGTATGATAATTTAAGCTATATTCTGAAATTATTTTTAATATGAAAAGTATTAGGCTTAGAATCCATTTTAATGTAATAACTATAATATAATAAATAATAATTGAAAAGGTAGTAAGACATGAAAAATAATTTCACAGGAGAAGCAAAAAACTTTTTTGACAACTAAAATTAAAAATTTGAAGTGGAATATAGTAACTGCCACCGCTAATAGAAAATGTACCACTCCCAGTTTTGACTTACTCCTCTTTCCATATTATAGGGATGGTTAGTTACTACATTCTGTATGAAAAAACCCTAAAAAATTACTCATTTTACTTTCCACGTCAATGCTTCAATTAGCCATTATTCTTTTTAATTTTTATTTTTTATTTAAGGGGTTTTAACAACTTTTTTTTTATAGAACTGATGCTTTAATACAGAAGACCATTCGAAGAAAATTTATGGATTGTACCGTTCTGACTATTGCTCACAGATTGAATTCCATTATGGATTCTGATTTAGTGATGGTTATGGATAATGGTTATTTAGTGGTAATCTTAGTTGTTCTAAAAATGGTGTTTTTATTATTTCATAAAATGTTACTTGTTAATAAATTGTAATTAACTATTTTTTTCAGGAATTTGATCATCCATATTTGTTGCTTAAAAAAAATGTAGGAATTTTCCGTTCTTTATGTGAACAAAGCGGGTGTTTAGGTGAATTATCTTCAGTGGCATCGCAGGTAGGGTTACTATTTCCAATAATTATATTAATCTTTGAAATATAAATTGATAAAACAAACCATAATTGTTATGCGGTGAAGCCCAGACCGTGTGTGTTGTCATGCCAATCAAGATGATGATGATAGTCGTTATGTAGATGATTATTGATAAACATAATTTTTTATTAAGTTCTTTTTAATATCAATCTGTACATGTTAGGCATATACAGTGATAAATAAAAAATACACAAATAAAAATCATTGATTTTTCTGTGCAGTTCTGCATTATTCTGATCATGTAATTCAGTTTATATCAACAAGCCCATTAGACTTCTTACTCCTGAGCCCAGATTCGATCTTAGTTTTTGCTTAAAATTTTTTATCACCCGTAGATGTTAGATTTGCTATGGGCGCACTCAACCTCTATACACCAGGATAGTTGTTCATGGAATCTGACCATGCCCCTTTCTTGTTTATGTATTGGTCTAGAAATAATACTTAATTTTTTATAATAGACCCTAATATGATCTATTTTGACACCAAACTGATTATTTTTTTATTTATGACCTTAAACTCAATAAATATTTATCATATTATTCTGTATTGCTTTAAACTGTATCATGTGTTAGGTATATTTTTCAAACAAATTTTTTTATGTTTCAGAAGTACCATGCAGGAAAGTAGAATCACTGGTTTCGGTGCATAAGATTTTAATGTGATATCAATTTGTACTGACTTGAAGTACTTCGCAGATCTTTAGATGATTTTTATTTCTTGCTTCCTTATCCTGGGAGCAATTTTTGAATTAACAAAAAAATGTGATTTAATACAGAACAAAGTATTCTGATTATTGTACATATTTATATTTTTAATAACTGTTTTATTAATACATTCCCTTCCTTTCATCAAAACAAAAATTATAATATCTTGAATTATTCCTTAAATAATGAAACTTAAATAATAGCGTTACTATTAAAGGAATAATTATTTACCCCCCAACCGGAAAATTTTAATAATTATTTAAAATAAATATTTTTATAATTAATGGTGAAAAATTAATACTTAACGAATTGGCTGCGATTTCATAGCAATTTGTTAAGGACAAAAATTTCACGTTATTGAAATAAATTTTATTCCAGATTGTTAAGAGTTACTCTGCTTAATTCAATTTTTTACTTTAACTGTCTAAAATTTCTGGAGGAGACCCCTGTTTTTGTTGGGAGTGTAAGGGGCACAAGTTTTATGTCCTGCCAAGGGTGCGGTCATACCTAGCAGGATTACTGCTAATGCATTAAAATTTCTTATAAAGTTTCTGTTTGTATGTATTTAGGGTTTGCACTGAGACAGGGAGTATTAATCTCTATTATATAAAATTGTTTTTAGTAATGAAATATTTTTTCAGCATTGCCTCGTTATGGTTAGGAACTACATTTTGTTTAAACTTTTGTCATCCTTGATCAGTTAAATTATAAATATTTTTAAAAATTGGCAAATCACTAAGCCACTGTTCTAGACACAAAATATAGCACTGTCTTATCATTAAAATGAAATTCATTTATTTAAAAAATAAAACAAGGTATATCCAATTCCAATATTTTTATTTTATGACTGTTATTTCAATACAGAGAATGCAGTTAAATAAGATTGCATATTTCTTATGAACTATAAGTTTTTTTGAGCTTATAAGTAATTATAAAGTAAAAAAAAGAACATCACTTTTCTATTATTTTATTTAATGCTAAATACTCAATATCTCAAAACAATATTATGTGGGTACTCATATTTCAATGGGCTCACTAGGGGGAGGGGTACAAAATCCGTTCTTAACTGAACTTCAATTTCAAGAATAATATCGGTGTACCTGCTTTACCTCATGTGCGGGGCACAGGGGCGCCGGGAGGCTAGTGCCGGCGCTGTGTACCTCAGCTAAAATATTACGTAATTATTCCGCAGGTTGTCGCTTTGAGTTGAATCATGACAAGTTTTAACTTTTCATTCGTTTCCAAAAAAGTTATCATGAGCTTTACTATGTAAATTTAACGTAGTTATGGGAAATCTGTGTAATTAAATAATCATTCCATCAAGAAATGAACGTTTCAACAAACATATATCATCTATATTGCAAAATGTTAGCTGAGACTTTTATTTCTTGATGTGACAGTTACCGAAATCTACTCATTACCCATAATTGCATTCTCTTTCCCGTACTAAAGCTCTCGATAACTTGTATTTTTGGGAAATATTAAAAATGAAACGAATAAACGGTTAAAACTTGTTGTAACTCAACTCAAACTGACAAACTGCAGAAGAGATACCTAGTATTAATTACCTACACTAATGCAATCAAAAGATCATTAGTATAATTTGTAACTTGGGGGTCGTAAGTCGTTAGGCAGACAGGGGATACTCCCCTTGTTTAGTAGAATTTACTTTTGTACAATAAAAGTAATAAATAATAACATTTTAATAAACAAAACTATAACTGATCATGATTTAATTCATAAAAAAGTTAAATGTGAGAAACATTATAGGAATATTAAACAGTATATTATTAAGCTGTTGGAGGTTGCCTCACCTGATTGAGCGGTAGGGCAAATAAGGTTAGTCTTCTATTAGTCTTGTTACTTGTTTTATTAAAAAAATGATGCCTTTATTGAAATGTAAGTAGACAAAAAACATTTAATATTCGTTATATGCTCACATTTATAAAGTTAAATGAATACTTAATGTAACTTAGTTAATAAAATTCAAGTTAAAATAAATCTTATTTTTATTATAGTTTATGTATTAACTAAGGTCCTACTCCCCTAAAAATTCAACAAGTTTTACATTTTCATTCGTTCCCCTTTTAATACTTTCCAAAAATAGAATTCATAATGAGCTTTAGTATGGAAAAGAGAATTTAATTATAGTAAATTAGTATACTTTGGTAATCATTTAATCTAGAAATGGTCGTTTCAACAAGCATACATATCAGGTATACTTCGAAATGTTAGTTGAAACTTTTATTTCTTGATGAAATTATTACCGAAATCTACCCATGATTACATTCTCTTTTCCTTATTACAGCTCATGGTAACTTGTGTTTTCAGAAAATGTTAAAAATGAAACGAGCAAACAGTTAAAACTTGGTGTTACTCAACTCGAAGCGACAACCTGCAGATACCCCTCATATATAAATGGGTTATAATTACATATGGCCGAAGACACTTGTTTATACGTTTGAGAAAAAAATATAAGACTTAAAAAATGATTTCTGGTTAGTTATATCATTTATTTGGTACGTAAATGGAGTTTCCACTTGCTATTTTGATACTCTAAATTAAAATGTTGAACTTTAAAAAAAAAAAAAAATCAGCCTTATTCCCCCCCTCTCAAAAAAAAAAAATATATGTATATAGTCATGATCAAACTAAGTATCTTTAAATTCAAAATTCAGTTTAAATTGGTTTAAAATTAAACAGTATCATTTAGCACATCAGTTTATATTTTGAAATTACATCAACTGGGCTCATCAAAAAAATCATGGCTGTTTCATTAAATATCCCATTTAACGTTATCGAATACTGATATCAATAATTTTCTTACATTAAAGCTTAAGTAGCAAAAATCCTCTTTGATCATTTATGTATTTTACTTATTATAATTTATATATTTATCTATCAGCAGAAATAAAATTCATTCATGGTTTGCTTCCATCTAAGGTATAATTGGGATCGCATTTTAGTAGTGAAAGTTTTATGAAGCTAATTTTACGGTCACACGTACAGAAATATTACACAGTGGAAATCATCGAGTTCTTGCCAGTTGAATCTTGACAAATTCTGGACTTATCTGATAAATAGATTTCTTATTTTTTCCTAGATTATTTTTTGGAAAAGATACTACTTTATAGATTCTTGACAGAGCTTTTACGATCACTCGATTTTCCTCCAAAGACTCCAGTTGCTCGCCTTAATTATTCCATTTGATATGAAGGTCAGTGGCAGACATTACATTTTATCATAGTTTTTAGAAAAGTTCTTTCCTAGATTTTATTTCGTAATAATGTATAAAAGAAAAAAATCAGAAAACTGTAATAGTTAAAGGTTCGATTTAAGGAGTAAACGTTAATGATCGTAACTACATAATTGAACGAACGTAAGCGAGACCTGTTTCTAGATCGACCGTTTGACATTTTAATTGTCTGTTAAACGATTTGGAGTCAACAGGATGACGTTTTTCCAATTTTCCAAATTATACAACTTTTCTTGAATGATAATAGTTGACCTTGATAATATATGTGGAGAAAATGGTCCGGGTAGATATCAATAAATTTCTCTTAGATGTGGAGAAAAGTTTATTAATTAGCCAACGTTTCGACCTACTTTGCAGATCTTCTTCAGGGCTGTCGCGGGGGGCGGGGGGGGGGGGTGCCCGAAGGTCCGTCACAAGCTCTAATCACATCACTGTCTAACGTACTAAAGGTGTTCAACTTTTCATTTATTGTACTATAGAAAGTTCTAAATGATTTGGTTGAGGTACGCTGATATTCTAGAAATTTAAATTCAATTTAGTTCTTATTTCTTCGCACCCTCTTGTGAGCCTATTAAAGTATGGGTACCCACTTTTAGTATTGTTTTGAGATATTGTGTATATTACATTAAATAAAATATTTCAATAGTTGGAGATATATTTCGTCTTTTCTTCCTCCAATGTATCCCAGGGTATCGGTTCCACAGATTGTCGCTTCGAATCGAGTTGCAACATGTTTTAACTATTTATTTGTTTCATTTTTAATATTTTCCAAAAATACATGTTTTAGTATGAAAAAGATTTTGGTAATCGTTTCATCAAAAAATGAAAATTTCGAAGCATAGATGTTACATTTAAATATTTTTGTTTTTGAAGAGAAAAGATTTGTCCTGGCCGGGATTCGAACCCGGGTTGTCTGCATTTTCGGTGCAGTGATCTAAACCACTGAGCTACCAGTGGTCGTATCCAAGTCGGACAAATCCGTTCTCTTCACCTATCCTATATCCCCGTCCCGTATCATATATATATATATATATATATATATATATATATATATATATATATATATATATATATATATATATATATATCATATATACGACCGCAGACGACCTGGGCTCGAATCCTGGCCGGGACATATCCTTTCTCTTCAAAAACAGAAATATTTAAAAATAATCACCGTCATAATAACAATTAATAAAATAAATTATAGATGTTATATGTTTGTCAAAACGTTCATTTCTAGAGAATTGATTACCGAAGTATACCCATTTACTGTAATATTTTCTTTTCCTTACTAAAGCTCATGATCAATTTTATTTTTTGAAAATATTAAAAATGAAACCAATAAATAGTTAAAACTGTTTGTAACTCTACTCGAAACGACAACCTGCTTAACATATACCAAATCCTTAAGGATATGAGAATTTCGTTGTTAGTTTTATATTTTAAGATTAGCTTATTCTTTTCTTCCCGTAGGGAGAAGTTTCCACCTTAAGTACTGACTGAATGCGTTGTTGAAGGTTGGGTATTAGCGTTTTTATTGCCCAGACGATAATTTATCGGTCGACCGCAACTCTTGGCCTTGGAACCGCTGATGGTGTGACGATTCAGCTTTTGCACGGAGTCTTTTGCAACCTAGGGGTCAGGGAACTCGAATGCGATGTAAATAGATACAAGTGACGTATCTAGTTGTTTTCAAATTGCAATAAAAACCTGTAACACTAGAAGCTATAGATAACCAACAGTGGACGACTTGTAAGAAATATATAGGTTTATGGAACATTATAATATGGTTATACAAGAGACATTCTTAAAGACTAACTTGGTGACTTATTGCTATTGACTGTCATTATAACTTATCGACTATGGGCTACTATTATAACTTAAAGACTACTCTCTTAAATATTACGTATTAAGTATCCACTACATCTCTACTCTCCTACCTTCTCTCTCCTAATCTTAGAGACAATATACATACATGTAAAAGAAGAGGGGAGGGGAAGGAAGTTTACATTGTTGCCAACAATGCATTGATGAAACTTCCTTGTTACAAATCCAATTTATAAACAATTTACTTTAGGTCGTTGACGTGTAACATGAAGTGTCTTGGATAATCCAACGGTTGTACAGGGAATTGATTTGCCTGAGATCACGCACAATCGCCAGTTTTTTTTTTTCACTTTTTAGATACTAGATGAGCACCAGGAGAGTCTCCAGATCTCACAGAGGTCGATCTATGTCAGTTAAAATGATTAAATAATTTATCTGCCACAGTAATGAATAATTAATCGAAACAGATACTTCAGATTTCTGGTAAATAACAATAAATTTATTTTTTGTAATATCCCCAAAAAGTCGGAAGTTTACAGTTAGTCCTAAAGAGCCATTATTTTAGATCCTCGTTTGGGGCCAATAATGTTTAATAATTATCCCTTGTCTTCAATTCCAAACGTCTATATATGTTTTAATATAAAAATTGGAGAATCGAAAGCTTAATATCGATGAAGCGAATTTTGTTTGTGTGTACTTGTTTAACTATCTTTATTGTGTTTCTACTACTAACTGTTTCATGACGGAATGTTGTAAAAACAGAGAGTTATTTTGATAAATACTTATTATATATATATACACACATATATATTTATTTGTTTATTTCCCAACTTTAAGTATCATTTTTTGTTTTTTCAGGGCATTAATCTGTTTTCATCTTAACTCACTATTTTTACATTATATCAGCCCATCTACTGTAACTTACTTGTCGCACTTTTTATACAATTTGACATGTTTATTTAATATCAACTATGTCATTACTTACTGTATTATTCATTTCCATTACCTCTGTATCTTTATATTTTTTGTTTTTAATATTTTTCTTTTAACTTTTACCTTATCTTATTTCCTACATATGTTTTATTTATTATTTATCATACATAATTTTATATTATAGTGTTTATTTCTCATCGTTTGCTCTGTATTAATGTCCTGTTCTGTTTTATTATTATTTTAATCTCTATCATGTATTTCACTACCTTCCTGTCACTTGGTTATTAATTCTATACACTCATTCATTTGAACCTTTACAGAATATTTACCATGGTTAGGAATTTTTTTTTTTAATATTTTTTGAATGTTCATTTTCTACATTTACCATGCTTTTATTATCTTTATTTTACCTTGCTTAGCAATTTTTTAATTTTCAATTGTCTGTATTTTGCATATTTAGCCCTGAAGAAGACCTACAAAGTAGGTCGAAACGTTGGCTATTGAAGAAATATTTCTCGATATTTAAGAGAAATTTATTGACCTCTACCCGGACCATTTTCTTCCATGTATGTAGATATGTTATATAATAATTATTTATTATAGTCATTTTTATAGACGCTTTTTAATATTGATATTAAAATTTGAAGCATAGATATATAAAATAACAAAGAACGGCGGGAAAGACTACAATATATGCAAAATATTATTGAAACTATGAGTTCTATAGAAAGTCAAAATAGTGGACAACGAATTCGCCCAGTAAAAATAACAAAATTAAATATAGAAGTCAGGTTGACAATTATATTCATAATGACTGAAACCTGTTATACTTATATCTTATTTAACTCTTATAATTAATAATTAATTGTTTTTCATTGTAAAAATATTCTAACATTTGAATATCGTAATTTCGATTTCAATTCGAGTTTAACGGTCGTACAAAAATACCGATATTTGTTTAAAAAAAAAAAAAAAAAAAAAAAAAAATATATATATATATATATATATATATATATATATCTTCATTGGTCTTGTAAAATCTAAACTGATACATTTTTTTAAATTTTTAAAAATTAAGAAAATGTATTAAGTAAAAAAAAAAATGTAGTCCGTTATACCTACATATCTTACCTCCATTTCGATTTCAATAATATTGATGTATGTTTAAAATAATATTTATCTAGGCTTTTTACTTAGCATACATAACATTCTTGATATATAGGTCAGGAGTAAAAACAAGGCGATGCTGAGTCAGAAAAGAAAGAATATGATTAGAGATACCTCCATTGATAGTATTCATAGGAAGGAGTTCATAGTAAATGCTTTGAACATCCAATCTTACAATCAGATCTTACCGTCAGGTACATTATGTCGAGTTGATGAAGTAGGAGCATCCGGAAGCTAAAGCTATATGTTTGTATGGTTTATCATTTATTTTAGTTGGATTAAAACCCTGAATTCCTCGATGTTAGCTGTAAATTCTTTATTGACTGATATTGGTAAATTGGTAAAAGTCATTATGAAAATATCTTCAAATGCACTCCACCGTTTTTTTTTAATGATAAAATGAATTTTTTTGTATATTACTCTATTCTTATTGAAAATTATTTTCGGTATCAGTTCCGCAGGTTTTCGCTTCGAGTTTTAACTCATTATAATTTAATATTCTCGAAAATAAAAATAGTCGTGAGTTTTAGTATTAAAAAGAAGGGTGTAATGAAGGGAAATATGCATATTTCGGTTATTAATTCATCAAGAAATGAAGGTTTCAGCAAATATTTCGAATTATAGATGATGATAAAACCTAAAAAGCATGTGTAAGTCTGTTCGTGAAGACTTATTTTTTATTTGTGCTGACGTTTCGACCTACTTTGCAGGCCATCTTCAGGGCTATGAGAGAAAAAACAAACAAAACAAAAATAACTATAAAAAACATTACAGTACCAATAATATAATAATATATAGAGTAATACAAAAGTAAAACAAAATAGTGAAGGATATATTATTAAGGATATATGAATAAAAAATTA
Source organism: Troilus luridus (assembly GCA_964056705.1). Taxonomy (NCBI): domain Eukaryota; kingdom Metazoa; phylum Arthropoda; class Insecta; order Hemiptera; family Pentatomidae; genus Troilus; species Troilus luridus. The sequence goes on along the minus strand of OZ057415.1, from coordinate 94,942,160 downwards.
CAGAATAAATGTACGGAAGGGTGATAATGTAAACAAAATACAAAGAGAAAGAAAAATGAGAAGGTAAACAGAAAGATACAAAAAGAAAAAGAATAAATATAAAAAGGTGAGACATAAATGTATGGAAATCTAGTTTAATACAGATAAAATGTAAAATGTATGATAATAGAATCCTAGAGTGTTACATAAGTAAAATGTAAGAAAATTGATACAAAATATGATGCCAAAGAATGTAAAAAAAATTTATAGTAATTTTTTTTTTCCCTCACAGCCCTGAAGATGACCTACAAAGTTATTTTAACGTCGAAACGTCGGCACAAATAAAAAATAAGTCTTCACTTATTTGGTGTTTTTTTGACTGCACCACCCAACTATTTCCATCCTCCATTAGATCTCTAACATAAGAAACGTTAAAATGTGTTGTAACTTAAATCGAAGCGACAACTTGCGGAACCTTATACCTTATTTTCTACTTTTCAGCTCGGCTGGCTAAAAAGCCTGTTCTTTAGTTGTTTTTTTATATTCTAAAAAAAAAAATTCATTACCTATTTTTTATTTCGGCTATCCACAAAAGCTTGTTTTTTTAGTTTTTATAACTATTATGTTTTTGTTGCAAAATAAACGAAACTCCATAGTTGGTCCTGTTCGTAGTCATAGCTTGTCTCATAGATGCCTTGCACCAGCGTGTCTTCGGATATGAAACCTAGCTAATCATGAAGATCCTGTTAAGGATAACGAGAAAAAAATATTAAATTACCATTTAATTTTAGTTTCAATTTAATTCTATGTTTTGAATTGGCCGAAAATAGAGTTCAAGGATTCCGTTACATACATACATACGTAGAGGCGAAGGTAATTAAAGCATTAAACATTGCATTTTACAAAGCAGTTAGGTAAACTAGCCAAGAGGAAGATAAAAACGCGTTGGGATAGAGCCAAGATAAGGCATACTAAAGTTTTTATAAAGGATCCCAATGATAAACTTTCTGAGAAAATCAAGGAAGAAGCCGCTCACATGTCGAGAACCGACCTCAAAATGGTCGAAGTCATCACTGGGCACTACAAACTCACGAAACATATGCATCGCTTGGGCGTTGAACAAGAACCACGGTACAGATGTAGCACAGAGGAGGACGAAACGGACTGACACGTTCTCTTTGAATGTAAAGCATTATGTCGAAAGAGGACATTTGACCTTGGCCCTGGAGGACACAAGGAACTTTACGAACTGAGATTTATTTAAAATTTCTCAGAAGTCTAGACCTTGGATAGGGATTTTTAGGACTCTAGTTCAATGGGCCTCTTTAGGCCGAAGTGCATGGTAGTGGAAGATTCATTCACAAATAATAGTAATAGGTAACACAAATACCACTAGATTGCACTAGTGTGGTATCGTGCTTATATCTAACAAGGCAGTACTCTGGAGTTGTACGCTTTGTTTTATTATCAAATTTATTGTGTTTAAATCCCGAGAATAATAAGTAAGACACTGAATATTCATATATTTTTTCGTTAAATCATTTCTACGTTGTCACCGAGGGAGGGAGCCTGGACTCTGAAGTCTAAACCCCCTCAATCCCATCCCCATTCCTATCCCTCCAGCCCTCCTCATCCGTTTCCTACCTTTCCTTTTCCCATCCCTTTCCTCTCCTTATCCCTTAACCTAAGCCCTAAAATGGCCCCTCCCCACTGTAAACGCCAAGGCAAAGGCAAAGCCACAAAATAAAAGCCCCCGCATTCAGCGGAAATAGCACAATTGCCTTATAATACCCTAGGGTATAAGAAGGCCTCAGTTACAAGTATTATATGCTTGATATGTTTGTAAAACAAAAAATAAAATCACTTATGTCTGTATATTAATTATATAAATTATAATTGCTAATAGTGGTGGTAGTTCTCTGTAAATCCGATTACACACGATCTGAAATTGTAGAACATTGTAGAAGCGTACAAGTTTGCGAAATGCCTATTCGTCAACCGTATTAACGGAAATTATTGCCATGGTATTAACTGAATAGAGTTTTGATGCATTATTCCTCTAACTGAAAGTTTTTATTCTATATTAGTAATTTAATTTAATTCTGTCATTTGTCCTATATCATCAACGCCAGCCCCCTCCCCAAATTAAGGTAGCCCTCTTTATAAGGTCTGGGTGAGCCCCCAGAGGGTCTGTAGGATCCCACAGGGTCCATCCGTGGCTATTAACAAATTATATAATTTATCAGCTGGATTCGAGCTGGAACTTTCAACAAAGCAACTCAGTACTCTACCTTTCGAGAGGATATTTTTGTTAAAATTTATTTTTTCTAAATATTAATCAGTAAAGTGAAAATTCTCTTTCCCCAATTCAGCCCGCCAGTGCTACTAGATAACATTGCATATGTTTCATGATATGTCTGTTGGAGGGTTAAAGCTTAGTTGATCTCAGAAAAATATTTACCTTCTATAATGATCAATAACTAATCCCCTGTTTACGTACGGCGTTTGTTCCTTTCTCAAGTAGGCGTACAGATTTTAGTTTCATTTAAAACGTGACAGTAGAAACATTTTCGAAATATTTTTTTTAGGTGTTCGAACTTGGTCATTCGGCATACCAGGCAGCAAGAGGTATCAATTAAGAACCATTCATAGTTGGTTTTCAAAATGTTCTTCAGTTTATACAATCCTTGAAAATCTACTCACTGGTTGACCTCTAACATCAATCGGGAACGAAGATCATAGGGAATATGCTGAAGAAGATTCTCACAAAAAAACAAGAAATTGCGTCAGAAAAAACAAATGCAGTTCTAGACATTTGAAAGTCTAAAAGCTTCTGTACCCCGCACGAACTGAACGAAGGTCAGAAGTTGAAACGTCAAACGATTTGGAATTACAGTAATTCCAACCCAATTACAGTACTTACAGTAATTCCAATTTGAACCTTATGTATTCTCGAGAAGCGAGGGGATGGTTGACTGGAAGATAGACGTAAGGAAGAAAATAGTTGGGGGTGCAGTCAAATAAAAACACTAAATAAGTGGTTACTTATTTAATTATGTGCCGACGTTTCGACCCACTTTGTGGGTCATATTCAGGGCTATAAGGAGGCTTGCTGGGGCACCACTAGCCAAGCCACAAGCCACTAGCTAGTGGTGCCCCAGCCAGCCTCCTTATAGCCCTGAATATGACCCACAAAGTGGGTCGAAACGTCGGCACATAATTAAATAAGTAACCACTTATTTAGTGTTTTTATTTGACTGCACCCCCAACTATTTTCTTCCTTACTTATGTATTCTCCTTATGTGATATTGTTTTGGAACGATTCAGGAATTAAGCATGCGTTTTTTCATTTTGTGTCAACTGTTTTTCAGTCTGAAATGAAGAACTTGATTATTCGTTGGCAAATATGTGTTGCAAAATAGGTAAATATTTTAAATAAAATTAATTCGATTTTTTATTTATTTCCTATTTCTAAAAAAGACCACCCATGTGTGCACATTCCAAAAGTGCCATTTTCTGAAAATATAACCATACTTATATAATATACCTGTAAATACTTAAATGTATTTATAGGATATCCTGTTCCTTTATCTATCAGATGATAGAGCGCTGATTTGCTGTACATCGGCTTTTGAAGATAAATTATTTAATCTACTAATAGCCATAGATGGATCTTGTGAGATTTTTTGACCCTCCTATGGGCCACTGACTTAATAAATATATTCTTCATCAGTGGTTTCCAACCTGGGGGCGTGCAGACAAGCCAAGAGTGTGGACCGAGACTAGTTGAAAATTTAAATTGAAAAACTAGGTACCCTTGATTGGGGGAAAACCTGTCGTTCTAGCCGTGATCTTGGTCAACACACCTGCACAACCGTTGGGCTACAAACAGAGTCTATCACGCACTGAGCCCTACGACTTAATAGTACCCCTAATTTCTGTATAATACATTTCGTTTAGTTTAACAAGAGTAAAATATATATACATGGACTAATATTTAAAAAAATAAAGGTTAATCAATGCTATTTTTATATTAAAGTTAACGATGACAAATTTAAACATGGACCAGAAAATCAATCTTTAATCTGTTGCAAAATAGGTTTATACAATTTTTGTTTTTTGTTTATGTAATACGGCCCATGGAAGGTTTGTTTGTTTCAAACAGAGTAAAAACTGCATCGGTCATCACCACCCTTTTTTCGTATTATAATTTTTTTCTTCTAACTTTTTTATAATTAATTATTTTTATTTATGAGATTGAAGCATTCTAATATACTGTCTGCTAGAATGTTGTATGTATGATAATAGTTTGTTTGATTTTAAAATGAAGAAGGATTCTATTGATGTATTATAACATCCAAGGGTTAATGATAAGACAAGAGAATCGAAAATTATTAATGCATGTGGTGTAATTTGGTCATTCTTGAAAAATATGGCTGTCGTGACAATACACGTGTTTCTTAACCAACGGTTGTGAAGGGTGTTGATTAGGCCTAGACTGTCACTCCTCGTTTCCTCATTTAGAGTAACTAAATTATATGAGGCTGAGAGAGCACAAATATTTTATCAGTCACAGCCGTACTTGAACCCGGGACCTGTAGATTAGGATCGAATCATGGCTGATAAAAAATTGAATATTTAACCTCTCCTAGCCTGTCTCTTTTTGAAAAAAAAAAATATCGGTGTAGGTTTTCAAATCTATAATTTTAAGTTCCTGGTTCGAATCCGATGATGGCAGATAAATGGTGTAATATGTTAACAGACATTAACTAATCGACCCCATCATTTCATCCAGCCTCTATAAACCGAGATCCTCAATTAAGGAAAAAAACATGAGCATGATTGCGCCCAAATCACCTTTTGCGCAACTGTTGACTTAGAAACTGTGCATTGTTTACAATAGACTAAACCCAAAGTCAATGAGCTGGAGTCGCTCAGGATTTTTTAGTAGGGTTGTCGGAGTCTCGGGTTCCCCTCTTATGAGTACATTTAGATGGGGTCTTCCTCCTGATTCATTCACTGCGCTACTTTGTTTTTTTACATCCCCAGGGATAGTGGTTGCTCAATGGGTAGAGTGCTGAGTATTTCTGCTTAAGGTCAGGGTCTTGGCAATCAAATCAGCCAAATAGGTCAGTGGTAGGTGATGATTCAATCTTCTAACATCCATAGATGGACCTTTAGGTATCTGTAAACTCTCATGGGGTCCACTCAATGGGGTAAGACTCAATAACCCTTGATTAGGGGAAAATCTGGCGGTTGAGTGTGATATTGAACATATCACCTCTCTGCATAACCGTTGTATATACAGTTCTCTACCATGAACTAAACCGAAGACCCTTTATGATACTGATTTAAAATGATATATATATAAAACTTTTTCTACCTGTTAGTTCTAGAAGGTGGATTTTATAATTTCACATTAGTTTACTTGATCCTTGAGGGAGCGGAGTGGTTCAGTGGTAGTGCGCTGAGTTGCCGCGCTAAAGGTTGCTGGTTAAAATTACGCGCACAGACAAACTTTTGTTTAATCTGTTAGCGACCGTATACGGATCTTATGGGATCTAGGACCTTCCTGGGGCTCACCCAGCCTCTATAAAGTGGGTACTCAAAATAAGGGGGAAACTGGGGGTTGAGCGTGATCTACGATAAATCACCTCCCTGCACAACTGTTGTTCAAGAAACAGTAAAGTCTCTACCTCGTATTGAACCCAAGACTTTCGATGGGTTGTAGTGGTACGGTTTTTTTTGTTATTGATCTTACTGTGTATTATTTATGTTTACTTGGAGATAAGGTTCTTTTTCGTGATTCTTATAAAGACGACGTCCTTCAACGGACTACGTCCTAACTTGTACCACTAAAACCCATTCTTTGGTTCATTGCATGGCAGAGTCCATATTGTTTCCGGGACTACGGTTGTGCGAGTCCGAGTTCACGCTGAACCGCCAGATCTCTCAATTAAGGGTATCCAGTTCATAGAGACTGGGTGAGCCTCAGGAGAGTCGTCAGATGTTGGCCCAACTAGAGTTGAACCACTTATTTCGGTGCTCTTGAATCAAGCAACTCAGCCCTCTCCCACTGAGCTGTCCCGCCCCTAACTACGTCACACTGTGTTAAATATATACCACTTAAGGGTTCTGGGTTTTATAGTCCTTCGAATGGTCATATTTAGGTGATATGTTGGCTATGGTTAGAAGCTGTATTTTATAGCTTTCTTATCTTGTTTTTATTATTACGAATTACTATTTAGTTCCCGACAGGAGTAGTTGATTAAAGTAAGGGCAAGATTAGAGCGTGTGTTAGTTCCCAGAACGTCCGCTAGAAGGCAGAAGCAGTAGGTGGAGGGGATGAGCTAGGGGTAACCCAGTCAGCTGTTCTAGCGGCTATCTTCACTCAGTCCTATTCTATTGTCGCTCTATCGGTGTTCTCACCTGGACCCATTTTCGTTTCTTAGCTTAATTTATTTATTCGTTTTCGTAGTTGGCACGGTTTTATTTATGTTTCAAGAATAGTTCTGCCAGGGACCAGTGGGGAGTTCTTACAAGGTAAGGTGTTAAACAAAAAAATATCTAATTTCTCTTATATACGTTATGTTGGGTGAATTCGTTATTAAATCGAAGTGATTAATATTCAGTGTAAACTATAAGCACTCTCGGAAAAGAAATAAATGAACTAAACATCCTAATTTAGAATAGAATAGAAACAAAAATTAACACAGAAAAAACTGGGACTATGTCTCTCAAAAATATAATTTAAAAAGATATATAATACAATTGTTTTTCTTTTTATATAATTATCCACACCTATTAATTAAACAAAATGACAATCAGCAAATTTTCGGTCTGTAAAGTTACAATAAAATGGGATGAAAGGCGTGAAGAAAAAATAAAAATTTTCTTTCCCGAAACATACTTATGAAAATAAACGAATAAAATCACAAATAATTTGAGACCAATAAAAAAAAAAAATTTTTGTTAACCGTTATACCCTGTAGAAAATTAATCATAAGAACAAGTACAGAAAAAAAATTACCTTAAACAAAAAGTTAGTCTTTAAGATAAATACATGCATCTAATATAATGCAAAACGTATACCTTAATAACTAAAATAATTAAACGCCTTAAATAAACAATTAAACCTTAATTTTATTAAATTTCAATTAGTTTAATGCAATTTCTTCACGCTCCTCTAAACAATACATTCTTTGTATTCTATTGAATTATGTCTCTTATTGTATTTGGTATCTGTTCTGCAGGTTGTCTCTTCGAGTTAAATCTCAAGTTTTAAATTTCCATTCTCTTTCCTTTTTAATATTCTCGTAAATAAAAGTAATCCTGTTTAGTATGATAAAACAGGATATGTAATTGTGGGAAATAAATATACTTCGGTTTTCATTTCATTTCGAAGTGAATATAGATGATGATATATCCTAACTAGTTCTTGTAAGTCGGTTATTTAATCTAAATGCAGTCACTAATAGTTGCTAAATTCATTACATATTTTTTTCAAGAATATTAAAAATTGGAAACGGATAAAAACAATGTAAAAACTTTAAGTTTTTCTTTAAGATGTGAGTTATGTACTGGTTGGTGTACATCAAAACACATCGCCCCATTGTCTAAATGCGAAACCAGCTGCAAACCCAGGTCAAGGTTTATCGTATTCTCGTTCCCGATTCCCCCTTGCATCAGATGTCTGCTTCTTCCCCAACCGAGTACCTGAACTTGAATTAAGTTCGGTATAAGTTCCGCAGGTTGCCGCTTCGAATTGAGTTATAGAAAATATGCATACTTCGGTAATCATTTCATCTAGAAATGAATCTTTCAACAAACTTATATAATCTACACTTCGAAATGTAACTTATACTATCCATAATCACATTACCTTTTCCATACTAAAGCTAACGATGTATTTTTGGAGAAATATTAAAAATGAAACGAATAAATAGTTAAAACTTGTCTTAACTCAACTCGAAGCGACAACCTGCGGAATATGTACCTTAAGTTCGAAGTTGCGTTCGATTCTCAAGTCTGAATTGCTTACTAACAAAAATTGCAAAGAAGGTCATTACTGGATTCTAATGATACATTTCAACGAAGGAAGCTGTTTCGTCAGGCCCATAATTCCTTCTCGGAACAGTCGTTGATTCCTGTGATTATTATCTTCTTGGTGTAGGGATGTATTAAGATTTTTTTTGTAAATTTTTATTTCCTACAAGTAATAAATAATTTTAATTACTTTATTAAAAAAAAACAAATAGGGTATCGCATCTTATTCGCAAATCTTCCTACGTGATTATTTTTTAGGTATCAGCTCCGCGGTTGTCGCTTCGTCGCTAGTTAGCAACAAATTTTAGCTTTTCATCCGTTTTTAATTTTCACAAAAATAAAAGTAATGGTGAGTTTTATTATTAAAAAAACACTGTAATTAAGGTAAATATATATCGGTAATCATTTCATCAAGAAATTAACGTTTCCACAAATATTTCCCAGTACAGATGATGATAGATGATAGAAGAAGAAATGCTTATTTCTTGATGAAATGATTACCGAAACATACATATTTCCCATAATTCCACTTTTTTATTTATACTAAAACTCAAGATCATTTTCATTTTCGAGAATATTTAAACGAAAATGAATGATAAGTTAAAGCATATGCCAAGTCGAAGCGACAAGCAATCATTGTATCCGACATTGGGATAAAATTTTAAAAAAAATTAATCACGTAGGAAAATTTGTGTACAAGATACTTGGATTATTTTTTAATAAGGTAATTCAAATTATGCTATCAGTTCCGTAGTTTGTCTCTTCGTATTGTGTCCCAACAAGTTTTAATTTTTTTTCGTTTCCTTTTTAATATTCTTGAAAATTAAAATAATTTAGTTTTAGAAAAAACGAGTTTAATTATTGGAACAGTGTATATTTCACATCATCAAGAAATAAAGGTTTCAACTAACATTTCGAAGTATAGATGATGATATATGTTTGTTGAAACGTTAATTTCTTGATGAAATGATTAATATTTTGTTTCCATGAGATTTAATTAGACTGTAAAGTGTATGAAACTTTCTTAAGCAATTTTCTTCATTGTAACTCGTCACGCGTAATGTCCATTTTTCTTCAATTTTTAAGTGTCAATCTCTTTTTGCATAACACTTATAATTCTTTGAAAAATAATTTATTAAAGACACAAATGAGGTAAAACAATTATAATAATTTATTTAAATTTTTAAAAACAATTTATTTTTACTTCCTTGTATTGGGTTAAATAATATGTAAGGAGAAAAGGCAGTTCAACCGGATTTTCCATTTTCAGGGACCTATAGATTTTCCTCAGTGATTAAATTTTTATTTTCTCTATCGGCTAATAATGATGTTACAGTTAATTTCACTTAGTCGTGATTTTTTTTTTTTATTCTCATTTTATATTATAAAATTTTCAATTTCATTTGTAGTTTATTTTTCAAAAACTTTAAAAAAATCTGTAATGAGAGATAAAATATTAGAGACACAATTAGGACACCCTTTAAAAAAACCTTCAGATAAAAATTGGGAAATAATTTAAAAATTATTAGGAATAATTTTTTATTAGTTCCACGCATTGAGTGTAAAGAAAGTGCGGTCTTGAAAATTTTTGTAGTATGAATCAAATAAATAACGTATAAGTGAATAAATTAATACAAACGTACGTTTGTTTCATGCATAATATAAACACGTTTAGCCATAAAATGTTTAAATTTCACTTTCATTCACATTTATATAAATATTTCTTAACCGGAAGTTTTTATGAATGCCTTGATGGATTTCTATTGTACATTAATGCATACATTATATTAAATTTACTTAAAGGTCATGATAAATTTTCATCATAAGTTATCTTTTCTTGTAACAAATGAATTATTTTTAAATGCGTGTTAATAAATATATAACTATAATTTTATTATCAATAGAAACTGCGAATTAATTATATAATTTTAAAATGCTAAAAGGCTAAGAAAATAAATACGCTATTATGATCTATACACTCCTATTGCATATTATGTCTTTTGTTTTTTAAACAAATTACAGAGGGAAAGAGAAAAAACATCACAGAATAATTAACTTAAAACACTTACAATGTATCTATGATAGTTTAAAGGCAGTTCTAGATAGTTTTGAATTTTGTGGACCAGAAAAAGATAGAAATAACATATTCATTTTTAAATATTAACTATTATTAAAATTTCTATTAAGCTCTAAATCTCTCTGTAAAATAAAAACCAAACTCAGTTCAGTCTAAACTTATTATTTACCTTTCTAGGATTTGCCGGAAGATTAACTGTAATCTCCACATTCTCTTTTAGTATTATATGTAATATCTATTTGGAATACTATGTACTTAATATATAGTTGAATGGGGGGGGGGGGGCGTAATCGTAAGAGTGGTAGAGTGAATATCCAATCCTAGTAATTTAGGGAAAACCTTAAAGGTCAAGTGTCATTATTCACAATAGATAACTTGAAAAACATTGGATAATTGACATATTTAATATAGTTTTAAAATGATATAATTTATCTCTACTGTTTGGAGCTGTGCAGCTCAGTGGTATCTCAGTTGATTTGCTATTCTGAAGGTTCCATATTCAAATCCGGCTCCAGCAGATAAATTATTTAATCTGATTTAGACACGGATTAAGCCTATGGGGTCTGGAGATTTACCCAGCTCGGCAAAAAGTAGATAATTCCTAATTTGGTGAAATACTGGCGTTTGGGATTGATCTTGAACGAATCACCTCCCTGCACAACCGTTGTTCTAGAAATAGTACAGTCTCTACCATGTACTAAATGCTAGACCCTTCATAGGTTGTGGTGGTACATGTTTTTATTATTATTAATTGTTTTTATTATTATTTTCCCTGTCATGAATTGTTTTAGTAACGTCCTTGATAACACAGAAAACTCATCCCCAAGTTTTTTTTTTGCGGAACAACTACTTTCCTGGTCCACCATATGTGGAATGCAAGAATCCACTTGCAGTCATTGCATTCCACTAATCTGACGGCCATTTCAAAATTCCTGCTCTAAAGTCCCCAATTACTCCAAGGAAGGTTAATAGTTTATTCAATCCTATAAAATGTCCTTTACTACTTCTCAGTAGTAATTTTTTAAATTATTTTTTTATAGTTATGTTTTAATCAATCTTTGATAGGCAGTAAAAACCATTCATAACCTCAGTTGGCTGAATGAAAACAGTTGGTCCTTCGCCAAAAACTATTTATGTTCTTTTAACTAATGCAATTAGGTTTCGACCCTGTCAGCCATTTTGTCTATTTATGTGGGACTTAATTCCAACAGATAAGTTGCAAAATTAAATCTACAATATTACAGTTGATGACTTAGGTATTAAAATGAACAAAATTGTTTATTTCTTCTGACCAAGATAGAATTATTTCTTTATGAGGTAGAGTAAGTGTGCCGACAGATAAATGTCTGAGGTGTAGACCAAGGCGTAGGTGGGAAGATTGCGTTAAGATCTGGTGGAATCGGGTTTGGGTAGTGGTTTCTGGACGGAGGTTGGTGGTTTTGGCATCGAGAGTTAGATCCTTATTATTATTATATGAGGAAGAAGCATGTCAAATCCACGGACACTTTTTTTGAGTATATGGATCATTGGTTATTGGTAGAAACAAGAAAAAAAGTGGTTCCTGGAAAAAGCCTCTCGAACTCAAACCCTCAAAAAAAAAAAAAAACTACACTACATTTTATTTTTTCTAGAAATATAAAATGGAGCTTGTATTTCTTCATATTTATTGTGGTACATAAAAAAATATATAAAATTATTATAAACATTTTAAATATCCTGATTTCGCAAATAAAGACTAATTATGTTTTCCTATGAAAAAAAGCTCTGAGAACATTAGTTTTGGGTTTTTATTCAGAATGCTACTAGCCATTCTCTGAGATAATAGAGTTTTTTGCCGCAATAGTTTGTCATCAATTTTTTCTAGTTAGTATATTGTGGGAATCCCAGCAATTTGGGTACCACTTTCCTAGACCTCAAGGTCTGTGTGATTTAGTGTTGTTAAACAAAAGCCTTGTCAATGAAGATTTATTTTAAATTTTAAATTAAAAACAAATCGAAACTATTCGACATATTTTTATGTTAGTTCTAGAAACTCCCGGTATGTACAGTTTTTAGCTACTTTGAGGAAATCGGTTTACAAGGATTTTTTCTTTTTAATTTAAAAGAACAATCTTTTAACTAAAACAAAAACAAAAAGTTTATTTGCAATTTTACATATACAAGCAGCATAAGTGTGAATACATGTTCCGGGTTTTACAATAGTAGGAAAAATGTAGAAAAAAAACCTTAAAAAAAAAAATATATATATATATATATATATATATAATAAATTAATACTTAAAAATAACAATAATAAAGTAAATAAATATAATAACAATAATTAAACAGAAAATAAAGAAACGATTAAAAATAACTATAAAATAAATACAGACAACTAGATTACAATACCTGCAAATAGTGATTTGTTAAGTAAGAAGTATATGTTTTGTTCTTTTATGCGTGTACCGTCGTAGCGAATGTTTATCATAGTTACCGATTTCTCGGATTAATGGGTTTTCGGAAGCTGGAGTTTTTTCGAAGTATGCTTTTGTTTTGGCTGAAACATATTGTTTTATAGTGGTAAGTTCAAGATCTCTAAGCATGGTCGATATTTTCGTGTAGCGGGGATAATTATTGATAATCCTCATGCATAGGTTTTATTTCCTTTCAATCTTTCTATAATTTGTGGCGCAGGTTGAACTCCAGAAAGGTGAGGCATAGGCTATCAATGAGTGGATTACTGTTTTGTAAAGGATTAGATTTTTTGGGGGGCATAGCCTGGATTTTTTATTAAAATAGGGAAACATTTTGTAGATGTTTTTTTTCGCTTTTTCGGTTTTCCTGTCGATGTGCTCTGTGAATGTTAAGAACTTATCTAGAATTAAACCGAGGTTGAACAATCTTTGTTTCCGGCATAATTATACGTTATAGCTATAATTGAGTAGCAGTTATAAGTATAATACTAGAGCTCTATCAAGATATCTGAAGTTGTAATCATTTGAAATTAGTTATGGCAGTCATATCATTACTCGCACAATTTCTCCAGGTGGAGGTCTAAGTATAGTTCTGTAGTTATAGCAAATCATAAATTATGTTTAGGTACGGTTTTTTTAAAGGGGGTTTATTTTTTTTTTTTTTAAATAAATAAAAAATAAATGCCTGATGTAGACACCACCTGACTTTCAACTACCTATTTAACAAAGATCGTGGTAAAAAAATGTCTTTATAAATAAAGCTATGCGGTTATAGCTTCGAGTATTTATAAATTACCACTTATTACTTAGTGTAGAACAATGCGAAACCTATAAAAAACAATAGTTACGAATACTAAAAAAGTATTAGAAATGGATTCAAGGATGCTAAAAACTTAAAACTGAAAATAGAAACTGCATACAACAATGTAAAAAAAAAGTACATATTAAAAATAAATAAACTTAGGGTTTGGGGGGTTGTGCTCAGTGGACGGAAGTTTGTAAGCAGAGGTTGGTGGTATCGGGATCGAGCCTTTGGGTTCACCAAGCCTTACCATTATTACGGACTTTAAGTTGTACTCTGCCCCTGTTATTAACAAAACAGCCATTCTTTACCGTAATTTTTGATTACGAGCCGTTAAATAAAATTATTATTTTTGGTAAGAATTGAGCATTGAATTAAATGTTCTTCGATTTGATATACAATAACTTTATATTCTTCACCGTTTTGGGTTTTTGATGAAAAAACGTAAATATTTAATTTTGTAATTGAATTTCGGCATTGATCTACCCGATTTTGGCATTAATGTACCTGATTTTGACAGCAAGACGACTAACTTATCCTAGTTGTAGTTGATAGAAAAATAAGGAAATTAGTAGATTTACTTTAGCTCGTTGAATAGGTAAATGTGCTATTGGCACTTAGACTGTTGAGCTTTGTATTTAATATTCGTCCCTTCTTTTGTGTTTGTTATAAAATAAGTATTATTTTAGTATATTCCGTGTATAATTAGCAATTAATGTAGCTAAAAGAAAATTATCGTACGTGAGTAATGAACTGGCATTCCATAACGTTGGACGAATTCCGGCCAAGGGCGATATGACACCTGAGATCTGTTAGTACGATCGATTTGTTAATATTACTATTTTCGCAACTGTTTAAACTCTCTGACTTCTAATCCATAATCTCTTATCTTGTGTTTAATAATTAATTGTGTTTTTTTATCTATCGCTGTTGAACCATTAACTTGTTATTGAATTATCATATTCAATAAAAAAAAACACAGAAAAACAATATATATTATATTTTTGATTAATTAAAAAAATCCTAAAAACTAAAACACCTAGCATGACAGCTAAATTCATTACATGATTTTTGCCACTGATAGGTGTACAAGGAAGTCATGTATATTACTCATCAGATAATGTTTTTGTACAGTCTTTCGTTAACATTCACCATACCATACCATGGCTAACACTATAAATCGCCTTGGTACTTACAACTGTACGGTATGTTGTAATAGTTCATGAAATTATTCCATGTTAAAATAGTTAGCCAGGAAACATTGATGACGTTTGTAGATAAGATAGTACAACGATACAGACGCCCCATTGTGTGGAGAAAAAAAACCTAGGCGTGTTCTAAAAAGTAGAAAAATGAAACTCATTGCCGTAGAAATTGGTGTATCGAGTGACGGTGCTATCGGAGCAGATGTTGGGGCTAGGCCGCACCTGCCTTTCGCGTCGTAGCTTTAGGCTCCATTATCGCTAATTTTTATTTCTGTAGCTAAACGAGTATATTTGATATTATGTTAATGTTTTAATTTACAAGTTGTTTATTCATTTTTCGTCACTTACTGTGGAAGTCCGAAATTTTGCTGCCTACAATTAGGGATAGGTATTTTTAATGAGTACCTAACACCGCACCGGATCAGTACCCCAATCCCTTCCAAAAGACGGTTTACCTTACGACTTTTTACTGCCTTTAAAAAATAATAAAGCCACCTGTCTGAGTCTAAATCCCCAAACTTGGGCATAGTATGTTGTTATGATAAATAGTACATAGATGACCCATAATTACAAGTACGATCATGTTAATTTTTATTTTTCTTAACAAATTCTACCTTCACAGCAGTAATGAGGATGATTTTATGTACACTAAAATGTCTATTAGACTGGTAATACATAACATTACTTACGTCTTTCTATATTTTCACTTGGATGAGCTTTATTCAATATATTTTTATTTGAAACGAATAGATATGATATCTTTTCCATATCTTTTCTTTTCAAATATAAATATTTAAAAATTAATAAAAAATCAATATCTAATAAAATAAAATAAATTATAATAAAAGTAAAAAAATTGAAAAAATAATGTGTGGTACGATTTAAATATACTTACGAGAATATTTAACTTTAAGGAATTAAATGTTTTTATGAGTTATTTGTAATATTGAAAATGGATCTAAGTTACAGATGATTAATTATAATTAATAAAAATCATTAATAATAATAATTACTGTTAAGTTTTGTGTGTTTTTATATAATTCTTCAAAAGTGGATTTTATTCAACAATATTCACAATGAAGCATTTTTAACGAAATCAATTTACTTGCCAAGAAAATATAGAGCGTTTAGGATCTCGAAAATACGTATCAAACAAAAGAACACTATTCAGGACCTTCAGGTTGGCAACCCTGCGCTCTAACACTGAGCTATCGTGTTGCGTTGTAAAATATATCTTTATTAATTATGAAAGCTATTTAATACTAATTATAAAACTATAATTTAACAATTATTGTAACGATAGGTAATATTCTTTGATTTGTATGTCAAAAATATTAATTATGATAAACCTTAATTTCCTTGTACGCCCATCAATCTTCATCAATCAAATGGAAATCTGAACGTAGCGCAACAGGTATTATTTAATTAACACTTAATACTAATCACATTTTGCTTTCTTTCCCTCGTTATATGGGTGGCATTGGTTTATTTCATACAATTAAGTCTGAATTGTTTATATTTTATGAAAGCTCTGTTGGTCTGTATGCCCTATCTCTTAGTTGTTCATTATATTAACTATATCTGCTTTATTTTTGTTTGTAGCTTTCAAATATTTATGAATGCTACAAGTTTCTCTCACTGTCTGGCAATTTTATTTTGTTATAATGGCTCATATTTCTAAATCTAAATATATATATATATATATATATATATATATATATATATATATATATCTAAGGATTATTTCTAAATGTTTTATGTATGCCGAGCATTCAAGTATAATATGCTTAAGTTTCTCGCTACGACTCAAAGTTATAACGTAATACATTAGTATATTTGAAAGGAAATAATTGGTACTTCATTAACTATAGGTACTCGTACTGGAGGCAAAACTGGATAAATTATTTTTAGAACGATTCGTTTAACTTCCCAGAGGTAAACAGTTGTTCAAAGTTTCATGTAAAATATCACTTCTGGCCTTTCAGCTGTTTCTAAATTTAAATATGTTCTTTCCATTGATACACAAATCTCAAGTCCTACATTTAAAATAATTGGTTTACATTTCAATATTTTAAGACCAAACTTTGTTTGATTCTTCAAGTTAAGTATCACCTCTGGCTTTTCAAGCGTCTAAATTTAATTTAGTATAACAATCTTCTATGCCCAATATCGTGGGTTTGCATCCCAAAAGGTTTCCTTAGGTTTTTTTTAAAGGGAGTAAAAAATCTTTGGTTATGCTGTACTTCGGAGGGGACGTAAAATGGCGTTTTGCAGCCTGCGCTGTGTGAAAGTCTTCATTCACGCAGGGCTCATTATTGATTGAGCCCTAAGTTAAAAGATGGTAAGACGTTGTAAGTAAAAAGTAATAGGTATTATAGTGTAAATAAAATTGTCCTCATTACTATGTATTATTAATGTAGATATTATTAAGAAAACGAAAAATTAATGTAATCGAACTTGTAAATTAGGGATCACCTATGGTATAGTAGATAACATAACAACCTAGGTTTCTCACAGGCGGGGTTCTCAGGTGGTATTAGAATTTTTAAAGGTAGTAATAAAAAATATCTGCGAGAAAATGAAGGAGTACGACCAGACAAGTGTATGAAAACTGCCCTGATGGAGTGAGGCGCAGAGGGAGACCCAGGGGCAGATGGATAGCGTCCTGGGAGATCTCAAGAAACTGAGAATTAGTTCCTCACATTCTAAGGACCGACGCAGATGGAGCTTGGAGATTGAGCAGGCCAAGGATCGCTTTAAGCATCTGTCGCGCCACTAAAAGAAGAAGAATAAATAAACTTATATTAGTTATACCTTCCTTCGGAACACAGCTATCACTTCGAAAGCAAGGGCGTAATAACCCCGCTGTTGATCGCCCCACAACCTGATCCTAATCCTAACCCGTCCTTCTGAGGGGACGTAAAATGGAGTCCTGAGCTTGTGTCAGGTACTCGTTAAATATACCTGGATTGGAAAAAAATAATTCTCCCACTATTGTAACGTCCGATTAGCCATAAACGCATAAAATGACGTTAAATGGATTAACATAAACATATTACAATAACAAAAAATGATGATTTTTTCAAGTGTAATTTTAGGAAACTTGTTGATCCTCGCTAACTTTGAGGGAAATGCATGCTCAAAGTTAAGTAACGACCTTCATGAGGCATTAAGCATTGAGAGATAAGAAATGACAGCTATGCCGTGCCTACAAGAGATCTAACCCTTCATTACAACAAGTGCTTTGTGCCTTCCAGGCTCTCTTCCTCTTCTCATTCAATGGTCTTATTGGTAATTATAGGGTTATATTATGTTTGATTATAGGTTATACTTCAAAATTTTATTATAAATTAAATCAGTTATTAATATATGGAATAATAATGCCCACAATGGAGAAGGGGGACTTTGATAAGTATAAAGCATGCGATTGACTTTGATCACATGTACTGATAACAGGCAAATAGGTTTGCTTACAAAATACCAAATTACATGTTTTTTTATTAATGAAAAAAAGGCCTATTATTTAAATTGTGTGCGAAAGGAGGAATCCCATCGGAAGAGTATGGAGGAGAGAAGGACAAAGCAATCTAAGGCAAATCAGTTTTAATATTTATTTAATCTAATTATTTATTATTTTAAAATATCTAAGTTTTATGAATATGTAAATTTTAAAATTTACATTAAAACGAAATGACTCATTCTTGGAAATTAAACGTTTTGAAGAGGTTTTTTAAAATATCATGTGGCTACTTACAGAATATTAATCTTAGCTAGTTAAGTGAATTTAAATTAACGTTAGTAATATTTAAATTCTATAAGGTAATATATTCAAATAAACTATTCTGTTCCGTACAGAATAAAATGGTCTGTTTCACAGGAATAATGTGAGTAAGAAATAACGGAACTATAATAGAACCTTGCGGTAAACCACAATTTTGCATGACTCCATTCTCAGAAACATCTTTTATCCTGTCAAAAATTTCTTTTTCTTCTTTTATTTTTTATTTTTTATTTTTTTACTCGTAATAATAACTTTTGGCATGTGATTGTAGTATAGTAATCATTGAAATAATGTAGCCGTACTTTGATAAACAAATATATTTATTATTGAGTCTTTTAGCATAATTATAGTGGGTACTAATTAAAATATTTTCATTTTTTATTATAATTAAATCTTTTTTGATGAATATTGAGGAAAAATATTATACAAAATCTCTTTAGTAACACTCGTCCTTGCAGCACTGAGCTTCTCGTTTCGTACGTGTTAATTGTGTAATAACCGAATCAATGGCAAAAGAATTTACTAACGTTTGAATGAACGTATTTCAACATGTCCTTTGAAAATAACAATTCTTGTAATTCTTTTCTTTTATTGTAATTATTTAAGTTCTGATTTCACAGAACTAATCTTGATTAAGACGTTTAATAAAAACAAAACTGTTCCACTACAACCTATGAAGAGTCTTGTTCAGTACATGATAGAGACTGTACTAATTTAAATACGATGGGCTGGGATGTGATTTGTCTGAGATTAAGCTCAACCGCGAATTTTATATATATATATATATATATATATATATATATATATATATATATATATATATATATATATTAAAATTATTAAGAGTCCCTTCTCCATAAAGGCCGGGTGAGTCCTGGCAGGGTTTGCAGAACTTACAGGAACCATTTATGGAATAAATAATTATCCTTCACAACCGGATTCTAACCCGGGACTTCAGCACACCTACTCAGCGTCTTACTCACAGAGTTTCTTCTTCTTCCTGTGCCTTATCGGTTTCGGAAGTTGACTATCTTAATTTTGTTGGCTTCACTTC
This sequence comes from Troilus luridus, assembly GCA_964056705.1. NCBI lineage: Eukaryota > Metazoa > Arthropoda > Insecta > Hemiptera > Pentatomidae > Troilus > Troilus luridus. Next base: position 94,922,763 of record OZ057415.1, on the reverse strand, counting down.
TAAATAATTGAACAGTTGTGAGAGCAAACCATTGCCTGAAATTCTGCAGCCTTCTCCTTTCTAGTTCCCTCCTACTATCAATCTTTCTCTGCATTATCAGATGTAGTTTAAGTAGGCGAAATTTGTTTTCAAATTTCGGCTTTTGATAGTATTTGCGATTTTTCGATCTTACACCGACTTAGCATATTATTATTATATTAGTTATTAGTATGTTTTCCTTGAATAAATAAAACATTTAAAAATTAGTTTGTTTAAAACCTTTTTGCAATACTAACGTTTGTGTAGAGCTTGGCTTTACTTTATTGTGTCACACAGGCTGGCGTTATTGCTTGTATTGAATGAAAACATTTCTCATCAATATAAATGGAATGCGTAGCTAAAATATACAAAGGAACACATTGATTACGCATGAATAAAATATATAATAGAAAAAACCCTGTAAGGTACAAGGATCTCTAAAACTGTAATATGTAAGGTCTATGATAAAGTCACGGAGATGTGTGGCTAATGCCAATCATGCCTGACATGCAATAATTACGTTCGTCCCTGTTCTGATAATTCCTTATCGCCATTTCAAATTTTGACACGCGCAATTAAGGAAAAAATATAATCTTATGATGCATTCCAATGTTAATGTTAATGATTTAATGAATTAATTAATAGATATAACAAGACTTGAATATTTAAAAAAACGGTACCACTACTACTCGTGAAGGATCTAGGGGTCAGAACATGGTAGAGCTGGACTATTTCTTGGTCAACGGTTGTGCGGGTAGGTGATTTGTCCTAGGTCACGCTCAACTTCCAGATTTTTCCCCCTGTTATTGGTTACCCACTTTATAGAGGCTAGGTGAGTGCCAGGAGGATCCCAGATCCTATAGGTTCCGTCTCCGGCTGCTAACAGATTAAATAAAAGTCTTGCCAGCAGCGGGATTTGAACCCAGGACCTTCGGCATTGCAACTCAGTGCCCTATCACTGAACTACTCCTCTCCTTTAGAAGAGAGCGATGTACAATAAAGTCCATTTAATCGTAAAAAAAACATGGGGTGCTTTTCAAGATATGTTCAGAATGAATATTAAAAGCTGAAGGTTTTCTACGAGGAAAAATAACCTCATTATAATTTTATTTCCTATTTAATATCTTTTGTTTATCACATTTTTTGTGTTTCCATTAGGAAAGGAAATTACGTAATTTCCTCTTTGCGGTGAATATTTGCAATTTTAATAATTTTTTTAAGAATCGTTTTGATAATTAAAAAAAATATGATGAATTTTTTTTTCTAATTATAGATGTATTGGTTTTAAAGGTAAACAACTGACGTTGTTGGTTATTCTTCTCATAAATATACAAAAAGCGTCTTAAAAAATGTAAAAAAAACAGACAACTATAAAGAGAAAAATATAAACAAAGTCTGCAGCTTATTTTGTATGAAAATGGTGTTAGGAGATTGAGAAATAACCCTTGAGCTTATGTTCTCTACAAATAGCAGGATATTTTTCAATTTATAAAATCTGGACGTCTGAAATAGGCAGTACATATTGCTAGAATGAGCAATAACGAAAATCCCAGAAAGATAATCGGGTAATCCGCGCCTGCTGTGGCTGCAGATGTGCAGAAAATGCTGGGGATTAGAAATAGGGAGCAGCTGCTAGCAGCTATAATAGCAGCTCAGACTACTCTAAGCCTTGACTGTTCACGAGTTGTAGCTTCATTGAAGAAGAAGAAGAAAACTGTTGCTAAATATAATAATTATGAAAAGATATATAGGAAGTAAGTCAAAATATAAGTGCGACCAATATCTAAAAATGTTTATTTACTGAAATAATCCTACATGCTTAATCAATTTTATAGTACTATTTAAATATTCTGCGTTATCGCCCAAGGCCTTAGAGAGATCCGTAATCAAAAACCTTAATTGCCCATTAACTAATTTTTATCTGCTCTAGATTTATAACTGATAAGAATAACTGATTAACAGGTATTGATTGGACGTGTTAATATTTAAACTCTGTTCAGGTATTAAAAAAAAATCTTTAATTGCTTAGCCATTGTAAATTTAAACCTGCGAGTTCATGTTAAAAACTGTTAATAAAAGCAATTAGTTTGATTAATAGATTTATTAGGAGAGTAATGAATATATTTATTTTAAATTAAATACAGTATTAGATTGTATTTTTACAGATTTTATTATATAAAGGTACTAGCGACCCGGCTTTGCACGGCTTGTAAGGCATATTATGCCAACATGTTTTGTCTGTCTATATTATTATGCAGCCCTTTTAATCATTAAAATAAAAATATATGAATTTATTTCCATGCGCGTTAATTTTTTGCGATAACCGGTATCGTATGCTCATTTAAATTATATGGTATAAAATATTCTAATAATGCGCATGAAATGCTTGAGGTAACTAAAGTATATAAGTTGATAAGGAGTAATAATGTACTCGTCTAAATAGCTTTCCAAATAGCGCATTGTAAATTAATGAAGTAAGCTATCCTTAAAAGATAGATACGAGGGTGGGTCAATAAGTCCGCGACTTTTTGAATTGCCGGCCTCTTAATTGAAATGGCAACACTGCTCCTGTCAGCAGGCAACTGTCAGTTGACTCCTGTCTAAATTTGAACAAGCTGCGTTATTTAGTTTGTGTTTGGCAGCCGTTGATAGCAGACTACCGCGCGTTGTGAGAAGAAAATGGAAAAAAGTGAATTTCGTGTCCTCATTAAACATTATATTTTGCGGAAAAAAACCATCACTCAAACCAAGGCTAAGCTTGATAAATATTATGGGGACTCTGCACCATCCATTTCCCTGGTAAAGAAGTGGTTTACTGAATTCGATGTGGCCGTACAAGCACGGAAGATGCCGAACCTTCTGGACGCCCAGTTGAGGTCTGCACCCGAAACGATTGAAAAAATTCACGATATGGTTTTAGCCGTTCGGAGATTGAAAGTAAGAGAGATTATGGAAGCCATAGGCATTTCACATGGCTCAGTGGTTTCAGATTTGAATGATCAGAAAGCTTTCCGCAAGATGGGTGCCGAGTTTGCTCACAATTGACCACAAACGCAACCGTGTGACAATTTCGCAGGAATGTTTGGCGTTGTTCACACGGAATATGGATGACTTTTTGCGCGTTTCGTTCACGGTTACGAAACGTGGATCCACCACAACACACCGGAGACCAAACAGCAGTCAAAACAGTGGGTTTCTCAGTCCACATTGACTACCTTCAAAAGGGGAAATCAATCAATGGCGTATATTATACCAAGTTATTGGGTCGATTAAATGAGGAATTGAAAAAAAAAGACCGCATTTGGCCAAGAAAAAAGTCCTTATCCACCAAGACAACGCAAGGGTGCACACATGTGTAGTTTTCATGGCAAAAATCCACAAATTGGCACGAATTGCTACCTCATCCGTCTTATTCTCCAGTTTTAGCCCCGAGTGACTATTTCTTGTTCCCAAACTTGAAGAAATGGCTCGGCGGAAAGAGATTTGACTCCAACGACGAAGTCATCTCACAAACAAATGCATATTTTGATGACCTCGACAAATCATATTTTTCGGAAGGGATAAAAAAATTGGAGAAACGTTGGACTAAGTGTATAGAACTCAAAGGAGACTATGTTGAAAAATAAAATAACTTTTCATATAAAAACCTGTGTTTCATTCAAAAAGTCACGGGCTTATTGACCCGCCTTCTTATATGCTATCTCTGACGTTTTTGTAGATCTAGAAAATATGAAAATACCGCCATGCATTGTTTCCTTATACGTCAAAGGGATTAAAGCAGCCTCATCGATGAAACCTCCTTGGAGGCTATACTTTTTCCTACACTTCCAACTATTGTCATTATATTCCAACCATTTTACACAAACTCTCGACAAATTATATACCTAAACACTTCTTGTGAATCGCTCTATCTATAGCTGAAGACCCCATGAAAATCCGTGCAGTAGTTGTTGAGTTTACCGCGAACAGACAGACAGAGGCGATGGAGGACTTTGTTTTGTAATATGTATAGATATAATGTTATTTCAGATGGTTAAATAAGGTTGTTTAAAATGGCGTATTTCATTATCATTATTCGTTTACACTGCTTTTCTTCCCATTTTCTCATGTTTTTGGCACAACAAGGGGGAGTACCATAAGGTAGCGTTTTTAGCCCGCTCCTCTATTAATACAATTTACTCTTAATTCCGTAAGCGGTTTTGTACTGACATTTATAGGTATTTTGACTATTCAACAGTTTTTCCTAAAGATATCCTACTACACCATCAATTGCCCTTCCGAAATATTTAAAAATCATCATTAACGTACCCAGTTAAAGTTTAGGCAGTTTTGCCTGTTCTGATTTCAAGGTCGTTGTTCCTGATCGCTCCCCGTTTTCTAGGACGCTAACATTTCATCTTCCTCGTGGTCTATAATCAAGAATGGCTGTTATTCTTCTAACGTATCCATTTCTTTTCAAACACACAAGTTTATCTCTCGATTATGTTAGTGTAAATTCGGCTAGCGGTCTTAAAAGTCTTATTTCAGCAGCTTGTACTGTATTTATTTGGTTTGTTGTTAACCCCGTAGGTTTCGGATCCATACAGTAAAGTTGGAACAGCCATTGCTTTGTAAAACTTTAACAATGTCGTCTTTATGAATTTTTGCGTTTTATTATTCCTGTTGACTGTTGGAATGTTTATAATTTCGTTTCTAGGTCTTGCGGCTGATCGTAAAAAACATCATGTCCCAAGTAATTAAAGATGTTTATTTGTTTAAGAGATCCATCGTCAATTACTATTTTTCTGTTAGGTGTTCTATCGCTTGAATACCATCATGGAAAATTAACATTTAGTATAATCAATGAAAACAAATTTAACCAGGTCGACTTTTCCAAATGGAAATAATCGATACTTTAGTAGCAGCTTTCCATGTGACATACATACAAAATTAATGACACGAAGATACCAAACGACTGTCACTTCCTCTGGACTTAAAGGTAAAACGCTGCACTTACGCGACTGACACTATAATTCTATAAACGTTCTAAACTACTCAGTCAGCAACCTGATGTATATAAAACTTAATTGGGCTTAAATATTAAATGGATTTAAGTATAAGGATCTGTTTAAAATATTCGTAATCTTTAAATTATTCAACTGTTTTTAACTAATTACATTAATTTAATTTAAAAATTAAATATTTATAAATTAGGATACAATAGGAAAAATCCCAAAAAGCTAAGTCTTAAGTCTCTAAAAACTAACAACTCAACGTTCGCCAGTTCAGACATCATTTGGACACCAAGAGAAAAATCACATCAAATAAGACAAAAGGGTGCACATCTCACACCATCAGTCCAAACAAAATCATCAAATAGAAAAAGGAACTTTGCTCCAAGACGTTCCACTAACAAATACGGCGAAGGAAGGTAATATAGGAACTGCTGGGGAGGTTATAAAAACAGCTGATTATCATTAAAAAAAAATCGTTATGTAAATTATTTAATCTGTTAACAGCCGTAGATGGAAGCTATGGGGGCCCACTCAGTAAAGTTGGTACCCTTAAATGGGGGAAAGTCTGGTGGTTGAGAGTGATCTCGGACAAATCACCTCATTGTCTTAAAAACATTATAGTCTCTTCAATGTACTGAAGCTATGACACTTTAAAGGCCGTAATAGTACATGGTTTTTAATATATTAATGTTTGTATAATAGTGTCACGTTTTTTTGTTTTTTGTTTCAGAGTTTCGGAGTGATAGTGTGATTGATAATTTATAGTATGTTACATCTTTCCCGCTTTTTAATTCTACAACACTCAATTTCAGATAAAAGTCTGATTAATTCCTCTATATCAACTGTTGTGATCTATTGATTACGGCAAGGTCATGGACATCGAATTAATTTGAAATATCTAACCGGTTTGGGGGACCTACTTCCTCGTGCGTAACGACCTGACGGGCTCGTGCGTAAACCCATTCATTCGGTTGTAGGTAGTCTATTGATCAAACACACCATTGATGAAATGCTGATGACTAGAGTTTTATTATTGATGGCTAGTTTGATTGATATGATAAAGGGTAGGCGTCCACTTTAAATGTAAACCTAATCAATCAAATCATATCTTAGGCCAGGACCCGGTGTCATAGGCACCAAATATCTTAAAGTCAGTAATCTTAACATTATTATTTTATTTTTTGCGAAATTTTAGTGTAGATATTTATATTTTATTATTTATCGGATTATTATTATGAGCTATAATAATAATTCAACTATGGACTACAAATACACCACACACGTTCAAGTTTTCTTCCTCAAGGTATTCTTTCCTTGCCGTTTAGTTCCTACCATAAATCTTTCAGCTTCTAACTCCTTCCTGATCGTGCTTATGCATTTATCGTTGGTATTTCTTTGGGAGTATCCTTCACACCTGCTACTTCTAAACCCAGTCCTATCCCAAACTTTGTTCCGTCCATTGTTTGCCCTTTGATCCTCCTAAAGCCATGGGGAATGCAACAAACCTTCCTCTTGAAGGTCAAGAATTTTGTTAGCCAACTTTTTGGTAACCAATAGTTTAATATGCCCGTAGAACATCAACCTCCTCCTTCTCATACTGACAGGAATCCCTTAAACTAATCTTGTCATTAACTTCTTGTTTTGACATCAGTTGAAACTTGTATCCATCGTCAGGTATTTTTTTGGGACCTAGAGTTTTCCGTAAGATCTTTCTTTTCTTTTTCTCAATTTCAGCAATTCTCTTGGTGTTGCTAAGGTTTCTGCAGCATAGAGGCACTCAAGCTAATGTAGATATATACAATATCTTTCTCACTCTCTCAATATATTTGACCAAAATACATTTATATATTTATAAATAGACCTGATGTCAAGTAAAAGCAAAATAAAAACAAGATCCTCTCTCAATGTGTGTTGAAAGACATTGACCCATACGAAACGTACGGATCGAAATGAATATAAGAACTGGGCCGTCTCGAAGCGACCTCTTAAGGCGATGAAGAGATAGTGAATCAAATTGTTCTTTCGATTCGGATAGTAATCCAACTTGTGATTTTATCGTTTATTGGTGTAGCGCCAGTGAGGTTGTAAGACACGAAATAAATTGAAACGTTAATAGTTGATTAAAATCAATATACGATCGATTTATTGATCTATAACTCTTGGAGGTGGACACTACTCGAATTACCTTCCTCGGTGGCCATAACCTTAGAGATATTAATAGTACTCGAAGCCAGACTCGGCCATATCGAACTGGTTTTTGATTGGATTATTATTGATGTTGTTTTTAGGATATTTGTGGATATCTAGGAGGGTTTGGTATCTGTTTGCCACCGGCAGTTCCGCTTTTAAATTTCCGTTTATAGCGTTCAAGATGTCATGACCTTACTTACACTTCGTTGCAGTATAAATTAAAACTTTTAGGAATTTCTAATATGTTTTTTAAGTTGTTTATAGAACATTAAAAAAAAAAAATACAAAAATATAGATGAAGTCTCAACTAATGTTATTGAATTACGATTTAAGAACAATAAAAATATATCAGTCATTTCCAAAAATGCCTCGGAAAGTTGTATATACTGATTTAATAGATTATGGCGTCACTTTATTTATGTGAGTACATTTTATGTATAGAAATTAAACTACCCCTACAAAAAAAAAGTCCTTATGTCATCATATTTTTAGAATGTAACAATAAGTTTTGTTTGAATATTGTCGCCTTGGTGACACAAAAACGTATCAACGAAATAGATATTTTTGAGATACTGTGGTATGAGACATTATTTTTCATGTTTTATTTTATAGTCACAAAATGTTATTCTTGGGTTTCCACTCATAAATCACTTCTTATTCATTCATTTTTGTAAAATGACAATTTTGTAAATGCGTTTTTTTGTCACTTAGAGGACGATTTGATTTATTTATTTTTGCATTGTGGTCATATCTTATTTTTTTATTGATAACTATTGGAGATCCTGTTTTTTTAGTGTCTTATTACGTTAATACGGTCCCAGAACAAGTACAGCTACGAAACTGCACTTGTTGTCTCTAGCTTTCAATACCTGGGATCTACTATAACTGAAAACATGGATGAGGAGGCTGAAATAGAGAACAGACTGGCAGAAGCCAATAGAGCGTTCTTCTCTCTCGCCAAAATTATAAGGAGTGTGTTATTAACCCGTTCTACGAAAATGAGGATCTACAAATGGCTCATACGGCCAGTAGCATCCTATGTGAGATGTCAACAAGTCCGATGCACATATGGTGGACCGCTTCGAAAGAAAGATCCTGAGACTAATAATGGGGCTTATCAAAGAAAATGGATCCTGGTGACTACGTCGGAATATAGAGTTGTATGGGGAATACCAGGATCTCAGCCTTTCTAATTTTGTCAAAGTGCAGAGAGTAAAATGGCTCGGACACGTTATTAGGATGGAGGATGGGAGGTGTTCCTCGAAGATTTACAAAAATACTCCAGTCGGGACCAGACCTAGATCTCGGTGGAGGGGGAATGTATAACAGACGTTAGATAAGGAGGAATAAACATAGTCCAAGTTTAAATTAGTGTTAATTAAATATGTTGAATAATTTTAGTTGATAATATTGTAATATTATATCGTCGCTGTCAAAACATCGACCTATCTACAACTTTTGGTGAAAATGAGTTAGTAACGGTAACGGATTCTACAGATTGAATTACACAATATTAAAAAAAGTTTTCAAGGTTGAACGCAAGGCAGTGCTTCAATTAGCAATTGATAGATAACCGATTTACATAAGATAATATAACATATGGTGCGGCTTTTTTCTCTCCTGTAAAGTCGCCGAAAGTGTAAATAGGTTTTGACAGTGACGATATAATTGTTGACAATTTTTCTGACCTCCAGCCGGACCATTTTCTTCCTCTCGTAAACTGTATAGGTTACGTACTATATAGCTGTATAATATATTGGTTTATAGCTATAAACTATATAAATTTAAAATGGCCAAAACAAACAAAAAATCGATACGTTTCGATGTTTTTTTACAAAATGGAAAATTAATAAATACGTCGAAGTTTATTAATATATATGTTTTTTTTTACCATATCGTCATGTTTTAATCTATGATTAATAATTATTAGAAAGTTAGTTAGTTGTTGATTTAACGTCACTTTATGCTCCTATGGCTAATCGGACGATGCTACAGTGGAAGCTCTAAATTTTGCCTATCCAGGTTTAATTAGGATAGAGATTTTTAACGAGTACTTGACATCGTACAGGCTCGGGGCCCCCGTTTAACGTCCCTTCCGAAGGACGGAAAATTACAAAGATTTTTACAATGTTATTTAGTATAACACTATTCAAAATGTGAACATTGATGTTTGGTAGGCAATAAACAGCATAATTTTTAATGGAAAAGTCTGTAATCTAGATTGCTTTCGGGTTTTAATGATTTGGATTCATGTTATCATCATCATGACTGGCGCTACAACCCGCTTAGCGAGTCTGGTCCTTCTCGGATTCCTTTAATAAATTTTATAATTCATTACAAAGCCATTAGTGGAGATCCTTATTTAAGTCCGTTATTTGTCTAATATATTTGTATTGATGGTTTTTTCTATATACTTTTTTCTGTTTATCAACTCCATTGCTATTTATTCGATCCTTCGCCTGCGGCAGGTAAAGCAATACCGACAGAGCAATCGATAGCAGAACCTCAGCGCCACCGCCTTATCTATTTTTGCTTCCAGACACAGACGCACGCACGCTGTATATATTTGGGTTGCTTGGGAAATGGTGGTCAGTCTAAGGAAACTTAAACTTTTTCAAATCATGGCTGTTGAAAGCACAGAATTGAGCATGGAAATGGAAAAGCCTCTCTCTACTGTATAAAAAAAAGTGTCCAACGTGTAGTAATTTTATAAAAATATATTTGGTGGGATAAAATTAAAAATGATTCGTAAGAAATAGAATTTGACAAATAAAAAACAAAAATGTTGATAATTTCAAATAAGTAACCCTCGTAGTAGCCAATATGACCCAATATAGAGTTGATTTTTTCAAATGCTCATTGGCTAATGTCTTATTTCTTACGTCTGTCAAAGAAGGACATGTGTCTAGGTGGTCTCCATCCATTCTCCCTTGGTTGCATAGTACACATGTAGGATCCTTAGCCAAACCTATCTTGTGGAGATGACTCTGCAGATAATCGTGGCCAGTTGTCAGGCGGAAGCAGGCTACTGCATCTCTTGTTGGGAGGTCAGCTGGGATCGGGCTTTTATAGTATCCTCCTGAACTATGGATCTTATCATTCGCAGTATTGAGTCGTAGGATTTCGGATGGACTGGCTGTGGCAATTCTGAGGCGTTTCTCCTCGCTTGGCAGGATTATCAGCTTCTTCATTTCCTGAAATCCCGCAATGGCTTGGTATCCACTGTAGGACCACATTAGTGCCTCGAAGTGTCAAGTCGTAGAAGAGCGATTTGCATTCCAGAACAGCTCTTGATAGGGAGTCCTTCATGCTAGTAACAGCAAGGATAGCTGCTTGAGAGTCGATGAAGAGAGCAACATTTCAATCTTGCCTTCTAGACAATGTTTTTAAAGCGATGAGGATAGCTGCTGTTTCACCGTCGAAGTTTGTACCTTCCTTCCCTACTTGGAAATCCCTTGAGTAAACCCCTGCTCCAGCATTTTTAACAGCTGATTCAGCTGATCCATCGGTAGAGATGTGAAGCCAATCCCGTGGCGGGTACTTTTGAGCTATCGTTTCTAGTGGTATTGTTTTTAGCTCTTAGCCAGGTGTTGTTTTCTTATCAACCTTGTGGAGGAGTCTCAGCTCTGCCTTGCTTGCGGGATGGTGGATTGGAAATTGTGGCTGTATAAATGTTCCTCTCTTCGCAGTTAAGCCCTCTTTCCTCAAGTAAAGCCTTGGCTTTCAGCATAAAAGATTCCTGTGTCTTGAGCCGTTCAGTTGGGATTTTGTAGTTTTTCCGAAACCCTGGATCCTTTCTCATCATAAACTCAAAGTCAACATAATTTGCAAGAGTATGCTGTTTGCGTTGGAAGCTATCTTTTACATCCTCACTAAAACGAGCCACCTGCTCAGTTGTAACTCGGTGTCTCCGGAACCCCGCTTGCTTCGACGACATCCTATTTCCACTATCCAGATACACCTGCAGCCGAGCTAAGACCATTCTCTCATAAACTGTAGAAAAAACACTTGTAGGCGAGATAGGTAGCCAGTTGGGCAAGAGGGACGTTTGCCTTTTTTTAGGATTGGGATCACCTCAGCCTTTCTCCATGGACTAGGATATTGAGAGTTCTATACAGCATTGAGGAAGTTCAGAACTGTAAGCTTCGCTTTTGCATCCAGGTGTCTAAGGAACTCTGGTAAGATGTCATCAGGGCCACCGCTTTTTCGTTTCTTTGTTTGCGCCACAGCAAGTTCTAGTTCTTCAATCGTGAAATCCTCCTCGAAGAGTTGGTTTTCAGAGGAGTTCTGGCATACGATTGGTGGCATGGTGTTTATTTTCTTATTTTCGTCTGTTGATTGACGAACTTTTATAGCTTTAGGTTTTGGCAAAGAATTTATAGAAGCTTCTTCTCATGGCAAATCCAGAAGATATCTCCCTGTTATTAAAGACAAGAGGATTGTTCCTTCGTTTCGCTTGAATTACGTTGAACTTTAGAGTTGCTGTAAGGTGTTTTAGCCTAACGATATCTTCCGTTTTTTTTTTTTTCAGCATGTTTTCTAGCTGCATCTCTATTTTCTTTTAGTTTCTGGAGATTATCATTCCAGAATGGGGAGTGGCTCTTATTAAATCCCCGAGGAATAGATTGCTTTACACACTCGAGAATTACCCTTTGAAGTCGCGTACAGCTTGTATCCACATTATTATTAATGATTTCAGGAGTAATGCGTGAGTGAGTGAGTCGGGAGAATTTATTCCAATCGGCCTTTTTCAGATTCCATCTAAGCATTCGTGATGCTGAACTATTAATTGATTTTGAAGGGCTATTAAGGTAAGCTAGCAGTATTTTGTGACCAAATGCTCCTGGCGGAGGAGCAACTGTGTGGGAAACCAGTGGAGCAATTCGCGGGTGCGCCAATAAGAGATCAGGGTGGGAGGTGTTGCCTTTGTAATCCATAAAAGCGGACTCGGCATTTTCGTTTTCCACAAATTTAATCATATTTGTGTCTATAAATTCTTCCACAGTCTTTCCTGTTGAGTTTGAGTTAGTGTATCCCCAACGCCTGAAGTGCGCATTGAAGTCTCCATACGAAAGAGATTTGCCAGTCAATGACTCTTCCAGCCAACTTAAATTCGGGTTATTATTTGGATGGTTATAGATTATAAATATTTGGTGATGGAGATTGCTTGACCACAAATTTATTTCTACTCCTTCCGATTTATCATTTACATCCGTTTCCTTTTTAATTGGGCAACTGCGAAGGAAGACCTCGCACCAACAATTATCCCTGATGATATCTGTCTACCTCTTGGAAGAGAGTAAATTTGGAAGTCGTGATACATGAAAAATTCAAGAGAGTCACCAACAGCACCTGCTTCAACAATAAAAAATATGTCAATATTGTATGAAAATATAAAATGTTTTAATTCCATGTAGTTTTCTCTTGTGGGACCACCTGCATTCCAAAAAAGAGCCTTTAATTTAAAGTTGTCAAGGTCTTGAGAAAGGCCGTTTGCGCTGGCACGGTTTTGCATCGGCCGCCTCATTAGTGGCTTTTTGTGATACTTGGCAGTCTGGCGACTGCTAAGTTTTCTATGTCTTAATCCAATATTGAGTCAGAAGTCTATTATCATTTAGGACTTTTTTGTTTTAATATATTGGTTACTTTATTTTCCCCTGTATTATCTTCATTCTTTTATAATATTGTCGAGAGTCGGTGTAGCACTGTGTGTAGAGCGCTGAGTGGCTCTGCTTTCTTTTGTTATCGTATATTTTAAATAAACAGAATTAACACTTTGATAACATCCGCCTTTAAAAGAAGAAACTGTGAAATACTTCCAGAAGTTCGGAATAATTCCAAAGACGAAATTATGTGAAACAATCTAATGGACTTTGGCAAGTAAAGAATTGGTGATGTTTTCGTCAAAAGTGAAGGTAATAGTTATATTAGAAGAGAAACGTGTGGGGAGGTGGAATCGTTATCAGAATTATCAATGTTCAGGTCATAATTCAGATTATAAAAAGTAATGTTAGAGAGGAAATTAGTTGACTGGAAGATCTAATGGAGGATGGAAATAGTTTGGGGGTGCAGTCAAAATAAACGCCAAAATAAGTGAATACTTATGAATACTGCGCCGACAGTTACATGGTTCACCGAGCCGTCACTGCTTCTATTTGCCCTGAAGATAACCTATTAGTGAGATCGGCACAAATAAAAAATAAGTATTCACTTATTTCGGTGTTTATTTTAGTTATTGAGAAGTTCCATTCTTGAAATTAAGCGTTACCTAGATGTTGCCACATCTGTTGCTTTTACCTCATTTGCTTAAAAACAGTACCTAATGCATCTTGAATAATATTACTTGACCTTATGTATATATGAGTAAGAAAATGGTCCGGGTGGAGGTCAACAAAATTCTCTTATATAGGGAGAACTTTTAATTGGTAAGCCAACGTTTCGACCTTCATTGCAGGTCTTCTTCAGGGCTAGTGAGATCACACTTGACACTAGACTGCCTGCCTGGAGAGATTTTTTTTAAACTCTATCCGGACCATATTCTTCCTCGTTTGTAATTTTGCTTTATCTTAGTAATTTTTGTTGCCTTTTTCTTTTCTCATTCAGACATCTCTTTTCTACCTTACCAACTGCTTCTGTCAAGGGCTGCTCTCTTGGCTTCCGCCCTTCCAATCCGTTTTTCTTTAAGGATATTTTGGAGGTTATTCTCCCAGATCACTCTCGGCCTTCCCCTGAGTCTTTTTCCTGTTGGTTTGACCTCCATAGGTTTCTTCGCTGTCCGGCAGTCATCCATCCTCATTACTTGGCCGATCCATCGAAGCTGTCCTTTATCGATTATCTGATTAAGCGGTTCAATTTTGAGTGCAGTCCTTATCGTCTTGTTTTTTATCTAGTCCCTCTCGGTCTTCCCCTCTATATTCCTCAGGTTCCTCATTTCCATGCTTTGGAGTCGGCTGCGATTTCAGCGTTTTAGGGCCCAGGATTCACTTCCATAAGTGAGAATAATAACGTATGTTGAGGGGTAAACAGCCAATTTAGTTTCTTTGTGACTTCTTTCTTACTCTAAAACTTTTTATTGATAGCAGAAAACATCTCACTTATGGAAAAATATAATATAAAAAATTACTAAAATAGCTTGTATGAATAGCAAGTAATCCTGATAAAATAAGAATGACAGTCCTGTAATAGGTTTTGCCCGGGATGAGAAGGCGAGAACGTTAAGACTGGAATCGTCTTGAGCATGTGGCTCAAGGCCGCTGTACACTCTATACATCTGTGTCATTGTAGGCGGTAGGGACCACGTGCTATAGCATTGTAAATAGGCAACTGGTGTAAATAGTTTTGTTTATTATTTATTTATTTTTTTCCTATTTGGGTTCATAATCAGAAATTATTTTCTTTTACAGTCGAAAACTATATAATTACCGGAAATATTACCAGCTTTCACAACAACAACAAAATTCAAAATTATAAAAAAAATATATAAGTAATTAAAATTATTCATTTTTGTGTTCATTGAAAAAGTATTTTATTATTATTTTGACTAATCCGTATTTCGATTTATTGGATTGAACGACTACATTTTTTACTTGAGAATTCCGGCAAATTTGAGGTTTTCTCCAACAAATTTCAATAACATTTTTTTCAGGGTATTCCTGTCTTCCTGGACTTGGTTCATCCATGAAGTTCTTGGTCGGACTTTTCTTCTTCATTCAGGGCACCAACGCATGGTCCTTTATGGGTATTCTAGTACTCTCCATTCTCAGTAATTTTTTTTTTCAGTGATTTTTTCTAGAATGGTATTGTGAGTATCTCTCGAACTACTGTTTTGGGTATTCTATCACACCTAGATATTCCGGGTGCACTTCTGTCCATGAAAGCCCATCTCCCAGTAGTTTTTCTTTACTCCCATTTCCCAATTTCCACGTTTCCCAACCATTTAACATTATAACCATTATAATTATTCTTGGAAAATTATTCTTTTTTTAGTTTTTAGAATGTTATTGCTCCACAGGACAGAATTAAGCATGCCTATAGCTTTTCTTCCTTCTCTGGTTCTTCGGGCTACAATCCCTTAAGATATTCCATATTTTTTAAACAGCTTGATGATTTATAAATATTACCCTTTTATACGTTTTCCTCGAATATCAATATTAAAATCTGAAATCTGATATATTTTTTTTTTTTTTAAATCTACTAAAACGGCGTATTTGGCCAATATAAACATGTTGTACGCATGTATTACAATCAATAGTGTTCGAGTCGGCCATTTCAACAGTTCCCAGGCATTGTTATTTGTCCATGTCCTTGGACGCTTATGTTCCATATTCAGTGGTTTTTTTAGCATCTTGAATTTCTACTTATTTTTATTCATTAAAACTTGACTTATAACTTTTATATTCAATTCATTGCCAACCGTTAATACCTCTTAATAGTAAAAAATATCGATATTTGATTGATAAATCTTTTTTATCAGCATAATTGAGAACCTATCTATCTATACTGTTACGGTCAGAGCGGGAAGTAGGACCGGCTTCTGATCTGCCTAGAGCGGATTAGGCAAACAATGGGATTAAGCAGAAGGGATTATAGAATGGCGTAGAGCCTTCTAGATCGGTCTAGGTGGTCCTCGTCCGTGTTCCGAGTAATGCCCCACCACGACCTACCTTGCCTATATAAAAAGGACAGCGGTTTTGGCTGGGCAGTAGTAATAAGACGAGAGTAGTAATAAGACGAGTCTGTAATAAGCCAGTGAGTAGCAGTCGTTAACTAGTGGCAGTGTGTGTGAGTTAGTTAGTATTAGTATCAGTCTGTAATAAGTGCTTAGTGAGCAACAGTGACAATTAGTGACCGTGTAATAAGTGTAATAAACTGTGTGGCAGTTTGTCATATTTGAAGAGTCTTACGGTCGGTGGACTTTAGTTAGCGAACTGTAAGTGTTAATTTGTAATTGTAAACTATAGTGTAATATTATTGTATTTGTACAAATTTATATAAATAGTTTAGTTACTTAGTATAAACAATATCTTATATTATTTGTATATTATCTTAGAAATTAGATAACATTTAGTAGAATATTATTATTGTATATTGATATTAGTTTAATAATTTAACTGTTTTAAATAATCTCATTGTATTCTTGTTAATTTGTTAATAAATATTAGATTCTTGAATTAAGTAATAGTTTAGTCCGTTTTACACCCAGTAGCCCGTAACAAATTGGTGTCAGAAGTGGGATCTTGTGTAATTGTTATTTTGTCTAGCATTTTATAATAATTGGGCTACTGTTTGAAAAATGGCTTCTCAAAGTCTTAAATTGATGGATTTAAAAGTTGCGGATTTAAAACGGGAATTAGAAGAACGTGATCTGGATTCTTCCGGAAATAAAAGTGTACTGCAACATCGCTTGCGTCAATTTTTTGTAGAGTTAGGGGAAAATCCAGAGGACGTTCTGTTTGAAACTGATTTAAGCAAGTTGTCTGCAACTTTTAAAAATGAATTAGGCAATGTAGAAAATAAGCTAGGTAATGAATTAAGCATTGTTAAAAGTGAATTAGGCAATGTAGAAAATAAGCTAGGTAATGAATTAAGCAGTGTTAAAAATGAACTAGGTAATGAATTAAGCAGTGTTAAAAATGAACTAGGTAATGAATTAAGCAGTGTTAAAAATGAACTAGGCAATGTAGAAAATAGGCTAGAGTCTAAATTAGGCACATTAGAAACTAAGTTAATGGAAAATGTAGATAATAAAGTAGCTGATGTAGAATCTAGGTTAGGAGAAAAATTGAATTCAATTGAAAGCAAACTTAGGCAAAGAGTAGAGGCTCTAGAGGGACGTATGAGCAACCCACCGACGAACGACACCGACCGTTCCCCCGAGGCCAGTCTTCATAAAACTATTCTGCCCGCCAATAATGGGACGCCACCAGCTCACAACACCATTCCAGTATTCGACGGAAAGACGCCGTGGGAGGACTACATGACTCTCTTCGAGACAGCGGCTTCGATCCACGGGTGGTCACAGGAGACCCAAGCTTCAGCGTTGTGCCTGGCCTTGCGTGGAGACGCCTTGGGAGTTCTGCAGGGGATACCCATGTCGGAGCGGTCCAACTACGGGGAGCTGATCAGAAGACTGGAGATGCGTTTCGGCCACCGCCACATGGACCAGCTGTATCGCTCACAGCTTAGAAGTAGGGTCCAGAAGACCAACGAGACTTTGCAGGAATTTGAAGCGGATATTGCCCGGCTGGTAAGGAACGCCTACCCATCGGTCACCGACGATGTCTACGAAAGCTTGGCTGTCGACAAATTCCTGGATGGACTTCGGGACCCAGAGACACAGCAAGCAGTGAAGCTCGCCAGGCCGAAAACTTTAGGAGACGCATTATCCCAGGCCATGGAGTTCGAGGCTGTTAGACAGTCTGTACGGGGCCATGCGCGAGTTCGAGTAGCAGAAGCGGAACCTAATGTGGTCCCTAGCATCGAAGACATTGTGACGAAAGTGTTGGATGCTCTCAGGACCCATAAGAAGGAGATACGCTGTTGGGGCTGCGGCCAGCTTGGACATCCTAGAAGCAAATGTCCAACCCGTAACGTCAAAGCCCCCAGGAAGACCATCAGAGTTGCGTCGATAGGAAGCAGAACGAACAGTTTCTACGTTGATGGGATGGTGAACGGACAGCTGCAAAGTCTGCTAATAGATACCGGCGCAACCATGACAATCTTGAACTCGAAGACACTTCCAGCTGAGAAGATCTTACCAACAACTTGGGCATTACGGACTGCCACGGGACAGCCAGCCAAGGTCTACGGGGAGACAGTTGCCACCTTCATCATCGGGGGTCAACATCTGAAGCACCGCGCTCTCGTGGCAGAGATCGATGAAGATGTCATATTGGGCATGGACCTCATGATGGCATACGGGATCAAGCTGGACATGTCGAGAGGTGTGCTGACGATGGGAGACGAAGAAGTCATCCTTCGGCAGGGAAAGGATCTCTACGCACGAGTGCTCTTACTAGAAGACACCACTTTACCTGCACGGAGCCAAATCGTAACACATGGGACAGTCGAAGGACATCTACCGGAGGGTCAATGTGTACTAGTTGAACCCGGAAGGCACGAAGAACAAGAGATCGGGCGCGGCGTACTGGTTGCTAGGTCTCTCATCAAGATCGGACCTACCACTCCAATTCGGCTAATGAACCTGAACAGCTTCCCGGTAACGCTGAAGAAAGGAACACCAGTCGGGGAGTGTACCACCGCTACCTCAGTGGTTCGTCAGCTGCAACGTCATCCCACCGAGCTTCGAGGACTCCCAGAGGAACTTAAAGGATTTTTGGACGAATCATGTCGCGACCTTTCGCCCGAACAGAGCGAGGAAGTGAAGAATATGATTATCCGATGGCATGACGTCTTCGAGATCGGACCAGGACCACGGGGCAGAACGGATATCGTCCAGCACAAGATTGACACTGGGGATGCGAAGCCCATCCGACAGGTTCCGCGGAGGCTGCCGTTAGTCAAACGGGAGGACGCCGAGGAGATTATAAAGGAGATGGCGGCTGACAGTGTCATTGAGCCTTCGAGTAGCCCCTGGATGTCTCCTGTTGTATTGGTGAAGAAGAAAGACGGCACAACGAGGTTCTGCGTAGACTACCGTCTTCTGAACAATGTCACCAAGAAGGACAGCTATCCGCTTCCCAGGATTGACGATACGCTGGACACCCTAGAGGGGTGTAAACTCTTCTCTACTTTGGATCTCCGCAGTGGATATTGGCAGGTTGGATTGGCACCTGAGGATAAAGAGAAGACGGCGTTTTCAATTGGCACTGGGCTCTGGCAGTTTACAGTAATGCCATTCGGGCTTTGCAATGCTCCTGCCACATTCGAGAGGCTGATGGAAAACGTGTTAAGAGGTCTCTCTTGGGAGGTATGCCTGGTATACCTAGACGACATTATTGTGCTGGGAAAGTCCTTCGCTCACCATCTGAAGAATCTGGAGAAGGTCTTCGAACGACTGCGTGCAGCAAACCTAAAGTTGAACCCGAAGAAGTGTAATCTCTTCCGAAGGCAAGTCAACTACCTGGGGCATATTGTGTCAGACAACGGAGTTGCTGTTGACCCAGAGAAGATAGCAGCGATCACCAACTGGCCAGTACCTCGAGATAAGCACCAGGTGAGAAGTTTTCTCGGGCTCTGCACCTATTACCGGAGGTACGTGAAAGGATTTGCTAACATCGCAAAACCTCTTACCAGGCTAACCGAGGAGAAAAGGACTTTTCATTGGGATCACGAGTGCCAGGCATCCTTCGAGGAGCTGAAGAGCAAATTGAGTAGTGCTCCTATTCTGAGCTATCCACGTCCCGAGGGCAAGTTCATACTTGACACAGATGCCAGCAACATCGCCATTGGAAGTGTCCTCTCTCAGCTCCAAGACGGAGAAGAAAGGGTGATTGGATATTTCAGCAAAGCACTCTCAGCTCCGGAACGCAACTACTGTGTCACAAGGAAAGAGCTTCTGGCAGTAGTAAAATCCATAGAGCACTTCCATAAATATCTATACGGAAGAAGGTTCCTGCTGAGAACGGACCACGCGGCTCTAATGTGGCTGCTGCGATTCAAGTCACCGGAGGGACAAGTGGCGAGGTGGATCGAGCGCCTTCAAGAGTACGACTTTGAATCTGCTCATCGTTCTGGAACGAGCCACAGGAATGCGGATGCGCTGTCTAGAAGACCATGTGAAGATGAAGAATGCAGGCATTGTTCCCGACAAGAAGAGAAGCAGGGAACAGTATTGAGGACTACAGTTGTCATCGACAGTTGGCAGGACGCAGAGGTGTCAAAGGAACAGGACGAGGACCCGGACTTGAAACAAATAAAGGAATGGAAAATATCGGGGCAAGGAAGACCAACCTGGCAGGATGTTGCTCCAATGTCGAAGAATGTAAAAACGTACTGGGCCCAATGGAACTCCATTTTAGTGGACAACGGGCTGCTGAAACGGGCATTGGAGAACGCGGAAGGAGATCAGCGTAGGCTACAGCTCATCGTTCCAAGGAAGAAAGTGCCCGAAGTTCTTAGGGAGCTACATGACGGTGTAACTGGCGGCCATCTTGGAGTTCACCGTACATTGGAAAAAGTTCGTGAACGCTTTTACTGGGCAAACCTTAAGGACGATGTGTTGGACTGGTGCAGGCGTTGTGCGAATTGTGCGGCTTCTAACGGACCAACAAGAAGAAAGAGGGCCCCTATGAAGAAGTACAACGTGGGAGCACCGTTTGAGAGGATAGCGATCGACATCGCTGGCCCTTTCCCTGTGACGGACGAAGGTAACCGATATATTCTCGTGGCCATGGACTATTTTTCTAAGTGGGTGGAAGCGTATGCCCTTCCGAATCAAGAGGCAGTCACGGTTGCAGACGTACTTGTGAAGCAGCTCGTCAGCCGGTTTGGAGTACCCATGGAACTTCACGCTGACCAGGGAAGAAACTTTGAGTCTGCAGTCTTCTCCGGGATGTGCGAAGCACTGGGAATACGGAAAACCAGGACGACACCTCTTCACCCTCAATCGGATGGCATGGTGGAGCGCATGAACAGGACAAAGGGTCGATATTTGTCTAAAGTGGTTTCCGACCATCAGCGGGACTGGGACCAGTATCTTCACTTGTTCCTGTTAGCCTACCGCAGTTCAGTCCATGAAGCAACGGGGCAGACCCCCGCAAATGTGGTGTTCGGCCGAGAACTTCGTTTGCCTTGTGATCTGAAATTCGGGTTCAAGCCAGACGAGGAAGTTAACGGAGAGGAATACGTCACGAATCTACGGAAGCGGATGGATAATATCCACGAGAAGGTTCGTGCAAACATCCAGGGAGCCAGTGACAGAATGAAGGAGCGTTACGACATTAGGGCAGAGAAAGGTGGATTCCAACCTGGAGATTTGGTCTGGCTACATGATCCTCGAAGAAGGCGAGGCTACTCACCTAAACTTCAGAACTCCTGGGATGGCCCGTTTGAGATCATCAATAGGATAAACGACGTCATCTATAGGATCAGGAAGCAGCCAAAAGGAAAACCCAGGGTAGTCCATTTTAATAGACTGGCCCCATACAAAGGAGACCATGGCCCGACAAAAGACCAGCAAGTCAGGTATCTCAACAACGTGGAGACCAGTAAGGTATCAGTTGCACAACCTAAGGTACAAGGTTCCCGTGGAATAACTCAGACAGTATACAGAGATATCTTCTCGTTACCCGCGGACTATTCTCTGGCCCATTGTGTCGCCGAAGATCTGAGGACTTCCCGAGGCATTGCAACGGTCTTCAGGAAGAAGTTTGCTGGAACTGAGGAACTGGAACGCCAAGGACCAAGCGTCGGGAAAGCACTCCACCATACGCACGAAGGACGACACCTGTTCTACTTAGTTACCAAGTGTGCTACTGATCAGAAGCCCACATATGACGCACTGCGGCGAAGCCTCGACGACTTGCGGAGTAAGCTTCTGAGACTGCGTGTCATCAAGCTCGCGATCCCTAAGTTGGGCTGTGGATATGACGGCCTGGAGTGGAAGGTTGTTAGGAACATGCTTGGACAGACATTCGCCAGCTCTGGAGTCGCCATATTGGTGTGCACGTTCAACCCCTGGAAAGGAAATGCGTCTCCATCGAGGGAAGCTCATGACCGCCCGATTTCTCCGGACTATGCTCTGGGGCAGAGCACTTTTAAGGAGGGGGCAGTGTTACGGTCAGAGCGGGAAGTAGGACCGGCTTCTGATCTGCCTAGAGCGGATTAGGCAAACAATGGGATTAAGCAGAAGGGATTATAGAATGGCGTAGAGCCTTCTAGATCGGTCTAGGTGGTCCTCGTCCGTGTTCCGAGTAATGCCCCACCACGACCTACCTTGCCTATATAAAAAGGACAGCGGTTTTGGCCGGGCAGTAGTAATAAGACGAGAGTAGTAATAAGACGAGTCTGTAATAAGCCAGTGAGTAGCAGTCGTTAACTAGTGGCAGTGTGTGTGAGTTAGTTAGTATTAGTATCAGTCTGTAATAAGTGCTTAGTGAGCAACAGTGACAATTAGTGACCGTGTAATAAGTGTAATAAACTGTGTGGCAGTTTGTCATATTTGAAGAGTCTTACGGTCGGTGGACTTTAGTTAGCGAACTGTAAGTGTTAATTTGTAATTGTAAACTATAGTGTAATATTATTGTATTTGTACAAATTTATATAAATAGTTTAGTTACTTAGTATAAACAATATCTTATATTATTTGTATATTATCTTAGAAATTAGATAACATTTAGTAGAATATTATTATTGTATATTGATATTTTTTTTTTTTTTTTTTTTATTTAATTCAATGATATTTACAACTATAATGGTATTATATCAAGTAAATGTGCAAAAATGTAGAATATGACATGAAAACACTTGTGGAGAAACTACCCATCGATAGCACTCCAATAAAGTTCTATAGTAGATGATCTCGAGGCCATCTTCTTTTCAGGCGCCTCGGAGGGTTATCAGGAATAGTATGGGAAGCAAGCTGAGAGACTAGCGGATTCAAGTGCGTATGGAGCTTCTTATGGAAGGATAGGTATCTAGTTTGGGCCAAATCAGTAACATATGGGATATTAAGATCATGATGGATGAGTTTGTTTGTGACATAATAAGGAGCATTGAGGATTTTACGAAGGATTTTGGATTGCAAGGATTGGATACGAGATGAATTGGATGGTTTAGTAGAGCCCCAAAGCTCAACTCCGTATGCCCAAATAGGTCTGATGACTGTCATGTAAATAAGTCTTTTGTAATTAATTGGTAGCTTAGAGCGTTTGTCCAGTAAGTGTTGAAGTAGGCGAAAACGTCGAGCAGTTTCTTGTCTTTTCAGTCTTGTATGAGGATTCCAAGTGAGACGTTTATCCAGATGGAGTCCTAGGTAACGTATCTGTTCGACAGGGTTCAGTGGTGTATTATTAAACGATACAGTAGGACAGGAATTCGTAGGTTTACGACGAAGGGTGAAGGTAATTTGATGGGATTTGTTAGGATTTATTTTAATCCTCCAATTTTGACACCATTCTTGTAGGTGTGAGATATGGGATTGAAGAGATTGGGATGCAACAAATGGATCCTTATTAACTGATAACACACATGTGTCATCAGCGTAAGTAGTGAGGACAGTGCTTGGATGGGTTGGGATGTCAGCTGTATATATCGTGTATAGGATGGGCCCCAGGATACTGCCTTGAGGAACACCGGCAGACTGGGTGAAGAGGGAAGAGTAGGAACAATTATGGTTTACTTTAAAGGTTCTATTACTGAGGTAGGAACTGATAATAAGGAAGTAAGTTGAAGGTAAGAATTTACGGAGTTTGTACAGCAGTCCTGGATGCCAGACTCGATCAAAAGCCTGCTCTACATCGAGAAAAGCTCCCGTGCAGTACATTCCGCGCTCTAATGCAGATGAGACAACGTCCACCACACGATGGCATTGCTGGATGGTGGAGTGTGATGTTCGGAAACCAAATTGGTGATCTGGGATTATTTGATTGGATTCTATGATAGGATGAAGACGTTTCAGAATGAGTTTTTCAAGTATTTTCCCCATTATGGGCAAGAGAGATATAGGACGATAAGAGGATGGGAGTTCTGGTGGTTTTTTAGGTTTTGGAATCATCTTAATTATGGATAATTTCCAGGAATCAGGAAAATATGTGGTGCGGAGTACGGCATTGTATATATATGTAAGGAGTAGGATCGCTTTCCGAGGAAGGCGTTTTAGAATCTGGGATGTGATTAGGTCGTGTCCAGGGGCTTTGTTGGCGGGTAATCTATGAATAATGTTTGATATTTCGGAAGGATGGAATGCTTTAGGAGGAGGGGACAACTGAAGAGGAATACTTAATTCTGCTCCAATGCATTCAGAGTGGGTTTGATTAAGGATATCTGGATGAGGGTTAAATGTTTTGAATAGGTGCTGGCCGAAAATTTGTGATTTTTCTTCATCAGATCTTGACCAGGTTTGGGATTCGGTTAAAAGTGGATGGTTGAATTTTTTATAGTTTAGGAGTTTTCTAGTGGTATTCCATAAGGATTTGTCAGTAGTACTGAGATTTTCTGTACGGTAATACAAATTTTGAATTTTGAATGTTCTGATCTCTGATTTTAATTTGTTGGTCAGTTTGGTATAATGGCTCTTGTCCGATGGATATCTCGTGCGGTGCCACTTTGCTCTTGCCCGTCGTTTTTCTTTTAATAACTCGCGAATATGAAGTGGCCAGTTATTCTGTTGATAATGATTTTTACTTGGTAAAGTGTTATATTTTATATTGACTTGTATTGCTTCTGTTAGTTTGTCTATTGCAGAATTAATGTCTCCTTTTGTTTTAAGCGGAATTTTGAGGTCTAAATTATTTTCTAGATTTGATCGGAATTTATCCCAGTCTACACGTCCTGTAATCAGTCGGGGAAGAGAGGGCTTAGGAATGGGAATCGAATGCACTTGAAGCAGAACTGGACTGTGATCAGAGGAAAGGTCATCCAGGGATTTTATAGCAGTTTGATTGCAGGAAATCTGTGAGGAAACAAATATATCTAGAATATCTGGACGTTTTTTGAGGGATGTAGGCCAATAAGTAGGGTTTATGGGTGCGAGGATAGAGAAACTATTAGAGGTTGAAATTTGGGATAAGATGCTACCACGGGAATTGGATGTTCGACAACCCCATCGTTGATGTTTGGCGTTGTAATCTCCTCCGGCAATGAAGCGCGGTCCGAAGGATTGGAATAAGGATTCGAGGAGGTTATAAGAAAGAGAATTGCCAGGAGGACAGTATACAGCTGAAAATGTGATATGGAAAGGACTAGTCGTTAAGGTTACTGATGTTGATTGAATGGCGTCAGTTGGAGTAGAAGGAATAAGAGAATGTGGTATAGATTTATGGATAAGGATACAAGAACCGGCATGTGCTGTATCGTCAGGATGATCTGATCTATATGTGATGTAGTCCCGTATGTAGAAATGTGTGCGGTGAGTGAAGTGTGTTTCAGTAAGTAAAGCAATATCTATTTGGTTGTCGTGTAAAAATATATCAAGTTCGTCACGGTGATTATGCAGTCCATTAGCATTCCATAGGACGATAGCTAGGGGCTTTATGCTCATCGTGGGTAATTAAGTGGAACTTCGGTAAGGATTCTCGTGAGTAGAATGATGAGAGGCTTGATAGTCTCTTGGAGATCTTTCAGGAAGGATGACAGGATTGAATTTATGTCGATGGAGTTTTGGATTTGGACTGGATATGGGTCTGGAGTTTGATATTGATAATTAACGGGTAAAGGAAGGTTGGCTGGGGGTTGTACCCGAGGTGCTGGATTTACATTCATTGTTTGATGAACTGAAGGATTCATTTGATTGTTGTGATTGGAAGTGGTAGGATATGGTTGCTGTGGCGGTAGTTTGACTATTAAGGTTTCAGGATGGAGAGGTATATGCTGACGTGGGGGTTGGACTTTAGTATTGAATTTCTGAGGCTTGGATCTAGGATCTCGGGGTTTGGGTTTGGAGGTTTGTGGCTTGTTATAGGAAGGCTGTGGTTTATTTTGGGAGGGGAGAGGTGCCTGACGTTGAGGCTGCTGCTGGTTCGTTGAGGTCGGGATTATGTTTTCCGGAGGTTGAACTCTGGTGATGTGCTGATCTGTAATGGTTTTTGGTAATTCCGGAAATATAGTTGAGTTGTTGAATTCAGGTGGATGAGGAACATTATTCTCTATGCTTTTCCCTTGCATTTTATGTGTTCTCTGTAGCTGAAAGTTTTTGTATACCAGGCAGCCTTTATAATTCGCCGGGTGGTCCCCACCACAAAGAGCACATTTTGCTGGCTCATTTCTGGACTTCTGACATACTTCTGTTAGATGTGAGCCAGCACACTTGACGCATCTGGCTTGGTGGTGGCAATAGGTCTTCGTGTGACCTAAGTTTTGACACCTAGTACACTGTACTATGGTGTTTTTGTGCCTTGGTTCCTCGAATTTAACAGTTGAATAAACAAGCCTAGTGACTTGAAATATTTCAACATTATTTTTGGCTGGTTCCAGTTCGACAAAAAACAGAGGAAGGGGATATTTTTCAGTTGGGTGCAACACTGACGAGATGTTCCTGATGTTATGGCCTATCTCTTCCAGATCTCTCTTGATTGCTGCCGTAGGCGTGGTCGAGTGAAGCCCTCTTAGAACTACCCTATATGATTTGTCTTGTTTCAGTTGGTAGCAGTGGAAATCGTAATTTTTGCTTGTCAGGTGATTTATGAGTTTTTTATATGATTCTTTGTTGGTGGTGTTTATTTTTATATCATTTACTCGGGAGTAACATCTAAAATTTGGCTGCCCGATAAGATCAGATATTTCTTTTCCGAAGTTATAAAAATCACTTATTTTCGTGATAAATATTGGCGGAGGTTCCAAGTCATCGAATTTTTGTCGTTCTTGATTGTTCTGACGAGTATTATCACTGTGGTCAGCGTTGGTGCTGGTTGAGGCTACTGGTGGCTTGACTGCAGTAGATTTACTGCGGGTTGTTGGCGGTTCTTTCGATGGTTTATTTGTGGCTGAAGTTTTTGAACTAGCCGCTTTGTTTTTTTTTTTGTTTGGCGAGTTACCCGCTGAGCCAGGGGCAGATTTTCTCTGACGTTTTTGTAAAGTTCTTCTTTTAAGATATTGTGAGTCGGTTTCACTAATTTCGGAACACAGAGCTTCTTCCTCCGACATTTCACTACCCGAGATGTCCACATTCATATTTAAATTATTCATTAATTAATGAAAAACAAATAAAATAAAATTTTTAAATGATTAATTATAAACTATTATTAATTTAATTGTATTAAATGAAATAAACATATTTACTAAACTAATGAAGAAAAAAAAAAATAATAATAATAATAAAAATAAAAACAAAAACAAGTAAAATAAAATAAAAAGTTCACGTTACTGAGTGTAGCCCGGAGAAGATAAGCACCAAGCCTTGACCTTGATCTTGCTTCTATTGAGTATTAGTCCTATCTATTACTGAAGGATTAAGGCCACGTTGCTGCCTTTAGCAGCTGGTCACTAATTTATTTTAGGTCTATTGTTTTTATTAGTCACTCACCTCACTAATATTGAAAGTAAACTGTAGTTTAGTCTATTCACTTTGTTCTGGTAGAGTTTGACGAGATGATATGAACGAAATTGTCTGAAAATAATGTCTCAAGTACAGAGCGATGTGAAAATGTAACTTCACTTGCGGCCATGACACTTGGTACTGTATATTGATATTAGTTTAATAATTTAACTGTTTTAAATAATCTCATTGTATTCTTGTTAATTTGTTAATAAATATTAGATTCTTGAATTAAGTAATAGTTTAGTCCGTTTTACACCCAGTAGCCCGTAACAATACGATATATATCAACACTAGCTTTTGTCCACGGCTTCGCTCGCGTGGAATTAGGTCTGCCACATAAAGTTTCTTGACAGATCATTTTAAATAAATAATTACATTTTTTTTAACTATAAGTTACTTGTGCTTCCTAAATTTCAGATGTCTAACTTCAAAGCTGACGGATTCCATACAATCTTTGAACCTCTATTATATTAAGGGGGAAACCCTTGGGGGTAGAATTGTCCAAATTCCTTTCTTAGAGCTATACAAAGAACCTATCTGCGAATTTCAAGATGCTAAGTTCAGTGAATTCTGATGTGCGTTGACCGCTGGGTGCGATAGTCAATCAGGTTACAGTTTTATATAATCTTAGGCTTGAGATTATCCATATTAAATTGCATCAAAGACCGATCAGCACAGTCGTGAAACATACATTGACACTGATTAACAAGCGGGAGCGACAGAAGTTTACTGTTGTTCGTGTCAGTAAAGGATTAATATGTAATTGAATTTATTGAAAAGGATTACTTAGTATAACGGTTTCACTAGTCGTACGGCGGCAGCGAGAAGTGAACTATGTTACTTGATTTGTTTTGTTCAGCGAAAATATGTAGATTTTGCGAGTAAGAAACACGTGAGCAAGCATACAATTTTTGCCCTCCTTTTTCACCCCCTTAGGGGTAGAATTATGGAAAATCCTTTCTTATTGGATGCCTACGTCATACAAAGAACACACCCTCCAAGTTTCAGGTCTCTACGATCAGCGGTTTAGGTTGTGCGTTGATCCGTCAGTCAGCCAGTCAGTCATTCAGGACAAAGCATTTTATATGTATAGATTTATAACCTTAAGTACATTTGTTACGAATAAAGTCATCCATAATGAATTCGATGTCCCATCAGTTTGACAACCCACTCAAATCCAGCTTTCAAACCTAGCTACCACTTCAATCCTCCCTGAGGCGTCTGAAAAAAAAAAATGATCTGTGACTTTCTGAGTTAAAGCTTTTAGTCGAGTATCACAAGAGGGTTGCTTCTTTAATTGCCTTCACTTACTTGAAATTATATATCATTCATATATACTTATTTGATTATTTAATACAGGTGTAAATTTCTATAAATAAATTTTAAAAAATTCATTTCTTAAAAATAATAAATCAAGGTCACATCGATATAGCAAAATATTTATGTATACATATGTATATTTCAAGTTTTTCTATGTCTTGAACATATGAATACTTTTTTCGACTTCTACTCAATTAATGTACTGTTTCTTCATGGAAATATGAAGAATAAATAACTAAATAATTTATTCCTATAAAATACATCTGTCTTAAATAGAAAAAATACAAAACCGGTGGTGCAATGACCGGTTGCTTAAGAGTTTACAACCAGAAATGTTCTGAAAGCACAAGTTGTGAATTTTGTGATAACTTTGGAAAAAACAAAGTTTTGGAAGAAATAGAAACTAACAAATTCACCCTGAAATACGTGGAGGAATATGTATACTTGGGCCATTTAGTTTCCTTTTCAAATAGAGCAACAAAAGAAGTTCAGAGAAGAATTACATAATGAAAGGATACATAAGTATTGACCTAAAACGATAGGTTATCGACAGATGTATTATGCCAGAGGTGAGCTATGGCTCCCTAGCACGGTCTTTGACCAAAGCCCAAGAGAAGAAGATCAAGTTGTGGCAGAATAGGATCGAAAGAAGTATAATGAAAGTGAAGAAAAGGGACAAAATCAGATGTGAAAAGTTAATAAAAGAAACAGGGCTCAAAGACACACTCTTGCGGATAATAAAAAGCAAATGGAAATGGGCTGGAGATCTCTTTGGGTGCAAGGACAACAGATGGTCGAAAATAGTCACGGAACGGACACCATATGACAGGAAAAGGATGAGATGCAGACAACTGAAGAGTTGGAGAGATCCATTTAGGCTTTTGGCAGGACCAAAAATGGTTGGCCCTTACAAATCCCGCATCCCAGTAGGGCTAGTCTAGTCAGGGAAGTGTTAAAGACTATTACTCCTAAAGGAAGGCCTATGCAAGAAAAAAAAATGTGTGTATAAATATTTATACAGTAAAGAATTGTTTTTATGTTGTTATATGTTATAGTAATTGTATTTTTCAAGCATAAATAAAGGCTATTTTCATTTCATTTCATAGGTACACTTACTAAATCCAGTTTGGACGTATGCATTACAAATTTACCTCACCGCTAAACAGACTCAAAGAAAACTACTACAAATATTTCAATCTAAAACACTTCTACTTGTCACAAAAGCACCATGTCTATAACAAAATTCTGCACTCTGGCTTAAAAATACCAACGGCTTACGAACACACTACAAAAGAAAAACTGCACGGATATCCAAACCCATTGATGTAACAAATGGCCACGACTCATGCCTGAGAACACAAGGAGACTAAAAAGAACGTGGATGAGGATCTATTGTCATAGGAATAATTAAATCCAACCATAGGAGACGTACTGTGACCGCTGGCTACTGTTCTTCTTCATGCATTTTTTGCCATTTTGTTCTATTTCACTGACAGCCAATCTGTTGATTAAAAATGCATCCACATCTGTCAAATAAAAACAATGACAATCAAAGAGGGAAAAAAAGATTGTATAATCAAAAAATGTATTTTATATTATACGCTTGGAAAAGTGTTTTCCAAACTATTCTAAAAGGGAAGCTAAATGTTGATAATCACTGAATCGCATTGGAATTAGCAGTGAATTTGTAAAAATTATAAAATGGATTTTTAAGTCATTATATATTGCTAGCGACCATAGGTGATCTGAAGACCCTCCTGGGGCTCACCCAAATGGGGCTTATAAAAGTGGGTACTCTTTATCCGGGGAAAACCTTCTTTCATCACTTCATTCTTATTTTAAAGTATTTAAGAAAAAATCCAATTTATGGTAAAAAAAAAAGTGGTGTTTATTAAGACATTTTCATAATGACTACTTTTAAAAATATCAGCCAATAAAATATTTACTACGATTAACATCAAGCACCCAATGTACTATAAAATGAATTTTATTCATATTATAAATTTATTAAAAATTATTTTCTACTTTTTAGTTTTCCGATATCCCGACATGAAAATTAATAATTTATTTTTTACACACATCAGCAGGTGTTTTCATCGCAAATCCAATTTACTTCCAAGAATCTTATTTCATATTTTTATTATTAAAGATTACACCCTTCCATAATTCACATCGAGCATTTTTTAATATTGGAAAGTTTTTATAAAATCCTATTAGAAGTAGGTTTTATATTTATAAAACATTTTTCTTCTGCCCCTCAGTGTTCATGAACCGTCCACTCTAGCCTGAAGCCGTCCACGAACCTATCGCGCTCCCCTTTGAGTTCGCCCAAACGTCGACAGCCGGCGGAGTGCAGATTAAGGTTCATAAACTGCTACACGCTCCGCATCCGGTGGGGATTAACGCGGAGCACCGTTGATTCGCGAACATAGTGGATACGCGGCCTTAAATATAGAAATTCGCCGAGATAGGTATGAAATTTTTTCATCTTTCAGGTGGAGAAAGAAGTTGACCTTGTAGGTGACCTTGAACTCCTTGTATTTTTACAAGGTTACTATTTTCCTCATTATCAGTTACGCTTCCGCCTTTTCACTTTGCAATCAGCAATTATCAGATTGCATTTCAGTAACATCATGCTAATGAAAAAAATAGCGTCACATGCATTAATTATGACATAATCTTGGCAGCATATCTTTCTCAATTTTATTTAAATTAAATCAAGAGATGATGCATTAATTTTATATGTAATTTCCTTATTCGTGCATTCTGTGGTAAAAGTCGTGCTTATTTCTTCGCTTGGATTGTTGTAAAATCGGTGCTACTTACAAAAACAAAATGATTTTCTTAGCTCGTAGTACAGATTTTTTGGAAATTATATCAAGTGTAATTAAATTATGATGAAATTTATTCTTAGGAACTGCATTCATTATTTTTTTTAATTTAAAACGTCCTTCGGGTTATTGATAGAACTAATCAAAGTTTTTCGTAACGCATTAAGCACGACCTTTTTTCGCTTTTTATTTCTTTTATATTTACTAAATGCACGTTTTTAATGTTTTCGACTAAGTAAGAAACTTATTTGCCATTTTTTTTCAATAATTAATTATATTATAATATTAATATTTAAAATTAATATATTATATTTTATTTTCAAAAAGTTATGTCAATGTATTAAAATTGTGATTTTTTGTTTTACCTTTTAACATCCTGACTGGCCTTCACTACTTTTTCACCTCACCCAGGGAATGCCTGAAATATTATTTTTAAAAGTGTTAAATGAAGCAAAACAAGATAACAATGATACATAAAATATTGATTAGAATAAAAATGTAAAAATCCCTATCTGGAACTCGCTAAGCCTCGATAATATTCAGGTTAAATAATATTATTATTACTCTTCTACCTGATGTTGCCTGAATTAGCGAAATACCAACAGGTTTTCTGTTATTTTTGAGACTTGTAGCTTCGTATTTGGGATTTTACCAACTATATTCTTAAAATAACTCATGTTAATTAAAAATTTCAGTATTATGTAACTATCAAATAAACTTTGAGAACATAAGTTACCCATGCTATTTTTCTCACCAATAAAATATCGACTTTTATAGAATTTAAAATAAATCTTTAATATTGCTCTAAATTTGTTATTATCTGAAAACTTATTGTTGCTAAGTCTTACTAAATAGATAATAAATGCTGATAAATTAACCATAATAAATCATTGAAAGCAACTATTTTCGTCGTTTCGCCATACCAAAACGTTGTATCGCAATGCCTTCTAAGAACATTGCGACATTCTCTTCTTAAATGGTATTTTTCCTCCCGGGAGTTCGGAGTAATGAACTCACAATCAATTCCAAAGACTGCCGTATCTTGGTGTTATGAAGGCTGTTTAATGAATAGTGAAATGGTCAACTCCACGATCCTTTTCTCCATTGTCATTGAACTTCATCTATGCTTTGTTATCATTTAATATTTTTTGTTACTGATTATCGTTTTTCTAAAATTATAGAAGTGCTTTTACGTACCTACTGACCAATGTCACTTTAAAATCGTGCAGATACCTTTTGAAAGTTTCGATTTTCTGACTTAACATTTTCAAGTCCGCGATGCAAGATCCAGTTTGTCCAGGAACACTGATTTTAAATTCATGTATTAAATTTATTTTTATAGCGATATAGCGAGATCCAAATGTAAAAAAGTCACCAGGTAAGACCATCGTTTAATTTTATGCACTCGTTAACATTGGTATATCACAATAAGGCGGCATGGCTGCTGGTTTCTCGCTAAACGAGTTTCTTTTTATGATGTTTTTTTTATCTTCATTATTTATCACACAGTATATCAATAAAAAAATTTGATATCCATATGAAATAATCTATTAAAAAATAAATGGCAAGATTCCGGCTTAGCTGGTTCATTCGTGCATTTAATTCTACTCCATTTATTATTCAAGTTAAGAATCTAGCATTAAAAAAAAAATGGATAAAATTGATTTTATTAATTATGAAACTAACAGAAACGATCAATGTTTTTTAAATGAAGGACAACATTGGTCAGGGGTGCAGTCAATTATAACACAAAAATAATAAAAACTTATTTTTTAATAGTGCCAACGTTTCGGTCTACGGTGTAGGCCATCTTCAGGGCAAATGGAAGGAGGTACGGCTGTGTGGACTGTCAAACTATAAATCGTCAACTAACTCACGTCTTTATAGTTTGACAGTTCACAGAGCCGTATTTCCTTCCATTTGCCCTGATGATGGCCGAAGTTAACCTTATTTTTGTGTTATTATTGACTCCACCCCCTGACAAATTCTATCCTCCATTAGAAACTTCCAGTCAACTATTTTCCTCTATAATATATATATATATATTTTTAAATTGTATTTATTGGAGTGCTACCGATGGGTAGTTTCTCTTTAAGTGTTTTTCATGTCATATTGTACATATCAGCAGATTTACTTGTTATAATAATATTATAGTTGTAAATATCAATAAATTAAATTTAAACAAAAAATTGTATTTTATTATTTTCATAATACCTAGCAACTTTTATGTCATAATAATTTTCTGATATAATTTTAGATACATATTTGTGTATCTTCATAATTTTCATACTCATTCCTTCATTCTTGATTTTTTTTTAATTTTTCATCGATTACTTTATTTAATAACCTTTTTTTTATTTCACTACTTTGTCATTAAAGTAAATTATGTTTAATATTTAAAAAGGGAAAGGTAAAAAGAGACCTTACATAAATGTTAAGACCGTGGAAAAATTCCAAATTTCTACCCTGAGGGATGCCTGAATAGGCGAAATATTGGACAGATATTTTCAATTTCTGTTTTTAGTTTAGGAGACTTGAGGGCTTTTCGCTGGAATTGTAATTTCTTTTTATTAACTATTTTATTACTGTCTTTATTATTTAACTCTGGGTGTGGATTTCTGATGTTTCTGAATTACTGTTCGCTGTATGCCGAATTCTAGACCAGCTGTGTCATTGATTAGTCCTGATTAAGGTAAAAACCTGGCATTACCTCGATCACAGCAAAATTACCTCCTTGTACAGCCATTGGCTTAGAAATAGGCAGTCTCTACCGTGTATTGAACCTAGTGTCCTTCTGGTCGCAGTAGTTCTGCTCTTTACCTAGGAATGCTCAACCTCTCTCTGCACCTACTACTTTCCTTGTAAGGAGGACCAAGTAGTACTCATAAATCTTTCTAACCTATAATTATAAATATATTTAAACTTACAATCGGATGTACAAAATGATGAATATCGAAATGGAATTATTGGACAATGCCAAGAACTGATGCCTTTTAGGAAAAACCAAGATATGCAGAAAATATATGAAAAAAAACAACAAAAAAACCTGTACCACTACAACCCATGAAGGATCTGGGGTTCAGTACATGGTAGAGACTGTATTGTTTCATGGACAACGGTTCTGCAAGGAGGTGACTTGTCCTAGGTCACGCTCAACCACCAGATTTTTTCCCCTTATTTTGGGTACCCTATTTTAATAATATTTTATAGAGGCTGGGTGTGCCCCAGGAGGGTCCTAGATCCTATATGAAATCTACCTTAAATATCATGGGATGAAAGACCAAGCAATCTTTATGTGAAATAATTTAATTAAAAAGAAATATTTATTTTTTTATAATGTTGTTTACAAAATACTTATTATTTTTCCAATAGTCGGTTTTTTAAATCATTCCAAGCCGAAAGTACGGTATTTTTACATTTTGCAACAGAAGTTTTCTTTCTGTAGGTTGCTAATGTATTTATATAATATAAACATGTATTGTGTGTGCTGTAATATTTGTGATATATTGTTTTTACAGGTAATTTAATTTAAATGAATTATTAATTTTTTTACAACGTTGTTTAACGAAACCCTTATTATGTTTTCAATAAACGGGTTTAAATCATTACAAACCAAAAGTATAATATTTTGACATTTTGCAACAGAAGTGTGCTCTAATATTTATGATATTTTTTTTTACAGGTAATGGTTATATGATTTTCTTCAACAAGGAAACTAACAGACTAGTAACAAACTGCTGGCTCTTGCGCAAGTCTTTAAATTATTTATTAAAATAACTTACTAGTCATTTTAAATAAATTATAAAACATATTTTTTTTAGTTTTCACGTCATCTGACCAAAAACGCTAATCATTTAGTTTGTTTAACAATAGAATCGTTTTATTTTTGTAAATCGTATTGGGCTACTAAGAACCAAATCATTTAAACTGTCTTTTTTCTTTTTGGCATTGGCCCAGTACTCCGTCATCCGTCGCCGGTGCTGCAGCATTCTCTCTTCTGCCAATCTCTTTCCCGTCTTCAGCTTTGCTTTTTCCTGAAAACCCGGACGGGTATCTAGTTTCATCCTGAGGTGGTTCGCTTTCCAAAAGATCCTCGAAGGTAATCCCCATCTCCTGTAAACCTCTTTTCACCTCTTCGAACCAGACTGGCTTGGTATTCTTTTCCTTTAAAAATGTAAAAATACGGTTCTCCAGTATTGTGGGTTTCATTTTTAAGAGGTGGCCATCGAATGATATTCTCCTTTTTCTCCGATATTTTCGGAACATGAGTGTAAAGCTCAATGTTATGTCGTCGTCTATATTCCCATTGGTCTTTAATTGAAGTTGGAAATTATATGAAGTTTTATACTAATAATGGTTAACAACTGCTTGATGAAAATAATCGTTAAAAAAAAATACCTGTAGGTACCAGAACCCACAGAGGGTCTTACCTTCAGTACATGAAAGAGGCTCTACTGTTTCTAAGACTACGGTTGTGCAAGGAACTGTTTTATTTGAGATCAGGCTCGTTTTATTTATTTTTTAATAAAATAATAAAAATAATTTTTTGTCTGTAATAGAAAGGGCACGACTGACGAAGAAGGTTGTGTCTTTTCCATTCTGTCAATGAAAACAAGGAAGTTTTAGGTTTTATTTTGATCTTCCGATTAATTAATATTGCACATCTATCTAATGATTATTGTTATTGTTATCTATCTAATGATGACTTTTATTTTTATAAAAGTTTATGCTATTTACATAATTTTACATATATTACGAGGGTAATACGGATATTCTTAACTGTCATAAAATAATTATAGACCCGATGATGAAGTGAACATCTATACTTATTGAACAAAACAGCTACTGAGTTTTGGGACTCAGGGATCCGGATCGGGTTTGCATATACAAGACACAAACACCAAGCCCCGGAATAATGGACGAAGACGACCGCTTACGCAAGAAACAGATTATCTCTACCCGATAATTTGGAAGGAATTAGGTCCGATTTATGTCATCTCTTCCGAGCAATCATTTCGTAACCTCGACTGTCTTCGTGAGCTTCGCTTTTCTCCACTTTCTTCTATCCGTGTCCGTCGTTACTGCAAACCAGAAAGGGAATGTACGGGGTTTCCGAATTAATAGAGGTATTAATTACATCTTACTTAGTATTGATATGTATTCATATTTTTATAACTCTCCTATAACATATATTAATAGTTTTCCATACTTGTATGTCTCACCGGTTTTACATTTGTAACTCTGTAAGTATTTTTCATTTCGTTTCTTTCTTTTTTACTTTCTCAATTATCTTACTTTTTATATTTCTTTACTTTATCACCTTTCTGTTCACACATTTTGTCATTCTTAATTGTTTTTATAAACTAACCATATGTCTCCACTTTTCTATACTCTATATATTATTCTACAACTCCTAGTACTGCAATGTTGTTATTGTTATTTTTCTGTTTTTCATTCTTATTCCTGAAGATTTACAACATTGTAGGCCGAAACGTAGAGTACTGAGTTGCCATGCCGGAAATCCTGGTTCAATTCCCGCTGCAGACCATTAATTTTATTTAGTCTGTTTGCAGCGGGAGATGGATCCTATAGGATCTGGGACCCTCCTGGGGCCAACCCAGCCTCTATATAATATTATAAACATAGGGTATACAAAATAAGGGGGGAAATCTGGCGGTTGAGCGTGGCCTAGGCAAGTCACCTCCTTGCAGAACCGTTGTCCATGAAACAGTACAGTCTCTACCATGTACTGAACCCCAGACCCTCCATGGGTTGTAGTGGTACAGGTAGGCCGAACCGTCGGGACTTATTATAAATAAGTTTTTTCTCATTTAGTGTTGTGGTTGACTGCACCCCCATGCTAATTATATCCTTCATTAGATCTTCCAGTCAACAATTTTCCTCTCTATTATACAATATATAATGACTTAAGTCAACAAGATACTGATTTAAATAATGTTCAATGAACATTCTTCCCCTTGTATACATCGCAAATTGCAAGAACACGGGGATATGGGATCAGTGAAGAGAAAGGATGTGTCTGACCGAGGTACGAACCAGGATAGCTCAGGTGGTAGAGCAGCATGACGGAAACATGGGAGACCCGGGTTCGAATCCCGGCCCTGGACATATCTTTTCTTTTCAAATAAAAATATTTAGAAATTCTTTTTTATTCATAATGTATGTGTAGCCCGTCTCTATTCCACTACCACCGAAAGATAACATTAAGTGAATAAATAATGTGTCTGAAGTTAAAAAATGATTAATTATGTGTCCTCTAGAGGTTATTTTAAAGAGTCGTCTAGCCTCCCGTGTTCTAGACTATACATCCTCGAAGAAAATTTAATCTTTTTAAAATTAAGATTAAGGAAAGGAGGAAGCTAAGATTCTATTACAAACAATTTGTTAATGGATGTTGAAAAATTAAATTTTACCATCGCGTCTCAATCTGTCAAGTTAGTTTTCAAGGTTATAACAACAATTTATTTTTTGACGTTAAATTTTGAAAGGATATACTCTTTATACTAATAAATGTTACCAAATGCTTGGGGGGATAACCGTTAAATTATAAAACAATACCTGTACCGTAACCCGCAATGAGTCCTGGGTTTAGTACATGGTAGAGACTTTACTGTTACTAGGAAAACGGCAATGTGGAGAGTTCAGGTCAGTGATTTATCCGAGATCAGGTATAACTGCCAGGTTATTCTCTCAATCAAGGATACTTTATAAAGCCTGGGTGAGCCCCAGGGTTACATCGTTTGTTGTTAAAAGATAATATAATTTATCTGTTACATCCAGATTCAAACCCGGGACCTTCATTACAACTCAGGTACTCTGATGATCGTTAAAAACTAACTTATTATTGACTAGGTGATATTTTAAAAAAGTGCATGAATGAAGTTCAATTTATACAAATATATTGTGAAACGTCCTTGCATTAATTCACTGATTAAGAATAAGTTATTTTCAACGCTATTGTAATATGTGATTTGCATACCTCTGCATTTGTGAATACGAATAATTATATCTGTTATATACTTATGTTCAATACTCTTCTTAATCTTAGGGTAAAGTATACGGAATGGGTTGTACTGTTTTGGTTGATTGGTCCAAATTTCAGGCGTAAAACCGATTCATCATCAAAGCCTAGTAACAATTTTTATAAAACCGGAATAAAAACAAAACTAAATAAAAATAAATGAAAACATGTACAAATAAAGAAAAATAAAAAGTAGGAGATAACTTTATTGGATATTCTTAATTAATCCTTGTTTTGATATGAAGGCGATGACCCCATTAAAGTACTTCTCTTCATTTCCTAATACCATGGATGCATTAGCAGTTAGTCCCATTTTATGCAACGCTCTTTTGTAAAAGGTACATCATTTTATTATATTGGTTATTGATTATATTAATTTTTTTAATATTTTTATTTGAAAAGAAAAGATACGTCCTGGACCGGGACTCGAACTCGGGTCGTACAGATCGCTAGTCTAGAACTCTACCAATTGAGCTATCCTGGCTACATAAAAGGTCCTGGACATATCTTTTCTTTTCAAATAAAAATATTTAAAAGGTACATCATTCGAAGATATGGGCTATTGTAAGCTCTCGTTGCACTTCTTTCATGTTGGTGGGAGTTCTTTAGTGATTAGGTGAGGGTGGGTAAGCCTTGTATATCCTATCCTAAGTCGTGTAAGGACCGCTTCCTCTCTTCGGATGCTACGACAGGAGCTGCTCCATGGTTTGACATCAGTTTTTATATGCTTCAATTTATTAGGAGGGCTATCCCATAAAGCCGGCCACTCTTGGAGTACGCTCTGTCTTAGTGGTCGCGCATGCTCGGATTGGGTCAAGATAGCTTTACCACGACCTAGAAGAGCAAGAGCTTCTTTTGCTGCCCTATCAGCCAGTTCATTACCAACAATACCTGTACTTTTGCTGGTGACCAGATATAATTGCCCGATGTCCCAACATCATGTAGCTGTTTTGTAAGGTTTAAAATAATGTTTTTTGTACTGGTTTTAAGCCAAAGATTTTGTCCGTTCACTTGCTAGGCTTTTCTCCCGATTAAGGGTACTCACTTGATAGAGGCTGGGTAAGCCCCGATAAGGTCAGCAGTCCTACAGGGTTCTTCTACTGCTCTTACCAGATTAAATGATTTATCTTCCACAGCCGGATTAGGATGCATAGCAACTTCAGCATAGTTCAGTGCTCTATACACATAGCTACCCCGCTCCTTATCCCTTGAAGTAGAAATAAATAAATTAAATTGTTAGATGTTATATTGATAACATCTATAAGATAACAGATATAGTTGCTTTATTGTTGCCGATGTAAGTATGCCACATTGATATTCACATCACACCTTTATCATGTCATCTCGCATTCACATTCCGTCGCGATGAGACTACTTATTGTCTGTTCATGCTAAATCTTTTTACACGTTCTGCGGATATTGTACTATTGTTTTTCGTGCTTGCAGCATTGCCAGAATTATAGCATGCTAATTCTGTACGCTGCAACATAAGCTAGACTGTTATAGACGGATATTTAAAATCATTTAATGTTTTAAACTAGATTATTCTTGCAAATCAGCAAAGTTACTGAAATCAAATTTTATAAATTTTATTCCGGAATTGAGAATAGCACAGAATCAATGTGCATTTGTTTTTGATAATGGAGATTTTTTTTAATTATCTAACTCTAGTCGTTTTAATACGCATACTGTACATCTATGCAATAGTTTGTTTATGTTAATTAAGAGATTTAGAGAAGTGTTGTATAAAGGAAAGTATCGATGAAAAGGATTGGTGAAAACAAACAAGTGAAGAATTCCAGTAAGAAGTAGAGGGAATCGCGAAGGATTTGGTGAAAAATAACCGTTCTATATTAAGACTGAAGATATCAGTAGGTTGAGATATTGTATTTCGGGAGTGAACAGAGAAACATAGGGTGAGAAAATCAGGATATTGGTTTTTATAAATTTGAAATGTATTAAAACAAGTAGGTATTGCTTTTGGAAAAAATATGTTTAGTATAAATAGCATAGCTATTTTAACTTTTAGAAACGATGATGGATGCAGGAAAGGAAATAGGGCTGGAAGTAAATTTGGATAAGACTAAGTAAATGGTTATTAGAAGGAAAGGGCGAAATTTTGGTGATATTGTTGTAGGAGGAAATAAGTTCGAACACGTGGAGATGTTTAAGTACTTAGGGTCAATGGTAACTGGAAAAAACAAAATTCAAGAGAAATAAAGGCGGGAAATGCTTGTTATTATTCAGTCTCAACATAACTAAGCTCTCGTCTTTTGTCCCGAAATCGAAAAATCAGAATTTATTAAATCACCACCCTTCTAACTCTTTTTTACGTATGTGAAACTTGGCCGCTGACGCTAAAGGATGAACAACGCCTTCAGGTATAACGAAAATAAGGTGCTTCGTAGAATATTCGGTCCAAAAATGGATGATAACACTGGGGAATAAAAGAGATTAAATAACATGGAATAGCGAACCGTGCATCCAGTAAATATTATTCAAATGATAGCGTCGCGAAGATTAAGTGGGCTTTTTTAAAGTCGCTGTGCTTAGTAATAAAAGAATTCTTAATAAGTTAATAACCGTTGTACCGACTTCTGAGGGGTAGAGCGAGGCGTAGAATAGAATAGAATAGAATAGAAAAGTAACTTTATTCTGGGACAAAGTCCCTTTAGAATAACAGATATGAACAGGAATAAAAACATAATATATATATCTGGCCAGAAGGCTAAATGTTACAAATCATAAAGCGTGAAAACATGACAGAAAACAATTTAAAAAGAAATATATAAACAAAAATAATAGTAAGTAAATAAATAGTACAGATCTTGACAGGATATTAAGCAATTGCAGAGAATAGATAAATCCATAGCTTTTGAAATTGAATGCATGAGCTAGCATTCAATAATTTGTTTACATGATGTACAGCTTTTCAAAGAGCAGAATTAAAAGAACTAGATAACACAATGAGTTATTATATACATTGTATTCTAAGCAAATGACTAACCTACCTAGAGACTATCCTTTTGGGAAGCTAATAGATGTTGATACAGCAAGGATTTGAATAATGATAGAGAGG
This sequence comes from Troilus luridus, assembly GCA_964056705.1. Taxonomy (NCBI): domain Eukaryota; kingdom Metazoa; phylum Arthropoda; class Insecta; order Hemiptera; family Pentatomidae; genus Troilus; species Troilus luridus. The sequence goes on along the minus strand of OZ057415.1, from coordinate 94,881,134 downwards.
GAGTATGACGGATATTAGGGGGGATTGAGTTCCACATTGTGGTGGAGCGGGCAAGAAAGGAACGTTCGAATGCTTTAGTTCTGTGTGAACGTATATAGAGATCAGAAAGGCGGGATCTTGTTTTATGGTGTTGAACTGATGATTTGAATTGGAGGAGACTGTAGATATATGAAGGGTGTTGAGAGTGAATGGATTGGTATAAGAATGAACAGAGGAAATATTGTCTTCGGAAGGGAGGGAAGAGCCACTTTAACCCATCATAGAGGTGGGAGACGCGCGATCGCTTCGGAGTACCAAGCACAAATCTTAGAGAGCAGTTCATTATTCTCTTTAATCTGTCTTCAAGCATTTTAGAGAGGCCTCCATATACCACGCTACAATAGTCAAAGTGGGGGAAGATGAGAGAAGATACGAGAAGCTTACGGGAAGATTGTGTAAGGAGATGACGAGAACGATGGAACAACTTCAGGGAACTAATTGTCCGTCGGGATATTTGGGCGATGTGGGATTTCCAGGAAAGGTTTTGGTCGATGGTGATGCCTAGGTTTTTCACCGATGAGGTAATCGTGATAGGATTATCGTTTAGGAGTAATGTTGGGAGGGTGTGGATGGATGTAAGGAGGGAATTGGAACCTAAAACAATGGCCTGAGTTTTCAATGCGTTCAATTCCAGTTTGTTCAGCTTTGCCCAGGCACAGATCCTATCCAGGTCTTCCTGAATACTAGCGAACGCAAAAAATAGCTCGGAAGGGGGAAAGGACAGATATATTTGGAAATCGTCAGCATATAGATGATGGGAACAGTGGTGAACAGATTTAGGGAGATCATTGATATAGCAGTTGAAAAGAAGAGGAGAGATACTTGAGCCCTGTGCCACGCCTGAGGAAAGAGTGAGGAAAGAGGAAAGGAAATGATTAGGTATAGAAACTGCTTGAGATCTATCAGAGAGGAAGGATTGGAACCATCGGATGGAACTGTTGGAAAAGGACATTGATTTGAGTTTGCTAAAAAGGATAGAATGGTCCAAGGAATCAAAAGCTTTAGTAAAATCAAGAAGGATAAGGACAGTTAGTTTTTTGTCGTCCATAGCGGTATGTATGTCATTGGTGATTTTGGTAAGTGCCGATTGTGTGGAGAAACCGGGACGGAAACCAGATTGAAGTGGGTCAAGGAGGTTGGACTGTTCGAGGAAATTTGACATTTGTGACTGGACTATTCTTTCTAGAGGCTTGGAAAGGTTGGAGAGGATTGAGATTGGGCGGTAGTCTTTGAGTGAGACAGGGTTAGAGTATTTATTAATAGGATGGACTATGGCTTTTTTCCAGGAGGCTGGGAATACTCCGTTTTGCAGTGAAAAATTGTATATAAAGAGTAGGACAGGTATAATATCGATAAGGCAGGATTTTAGCAGTTTGACAGGAATCCCATCGAAGCCTGTGGAGTTGGAGTGGGATTTCAGAACAGAGGAAATAATGTCGTTGGGTGAAATGTCAGCAAAGTAAAAGTTGTCAGGGTTGAAAGATGGTGGTAGGGAATATACGGGAGAGGATGATTTAGAAGTATTAACTGAGGTGGACAAAAAATATGAGTTTATTTCATTGGGAGAGGCTGGAAAGGGCCTAGAACAAGATGAATTAAGAAGAGAAAGCTTTCGAAGGAGATGCCATTTGGATTTAGAATCGGGAGCAGATGAAAGGGCTTCGTGGAAGTATTTGGTTTTTGCCTGCCTGATTGTCGACTGTGTCAGATTGCGGAGAGCCCTAAACGCTTGATAGTCGTCAGTTAACCTTGTCCGTCTAAAGCGTCTTCGGGCCGCATCACGCTTCCTTTGAAGATCTTTAATTTTTTGACACAACCAGGGAGCAGGCTGGTGACGGAAGGTTGAGGTTTTCAGTGGGGCATGGGTGTCAAGGATATATTTGAGATTGGAAGTAAGTATGTCAACCATCGAATCAATAGAGGCACAAGAATAAATCTCTCTCCAATCCAAGGCTTCAAGAGAGGGTGAGATGTTCTCTGGGGTGAGAGCATCTAAGTTGCGAAAGGTTACGGTTTTAGGTAGTATAACAGGAGTTTGGATATTGTATGAAATATGGATGAGATCATGAGAGGACAGAAATGGAACGGGTAATTGAGAGGAAGAAAGGAGGTTCTGCCGTGAATCAATGACAAACAGGTCTAACCATGTGTCGGATTGAAAGGTGTGATGGGTGGGAGAAAATGGGACAATGGAAAGGTGTAGAGAGTAAAAGAGATTTTCCAGGTATAGTTGATCGTAGGATTGGACAAGGAGATTGGCATTAAAATCACCGGAGATAATGATATGGTTATAGAGAGGAATGTAGTCGTAAAGGGTAGATTCAAAAATTGAATCAAGAGGGGCCAAAGGAGGGCGATATACTACGACATACAGGAGAGGGTTTGGGTTAAAAGAGATTTCAACCAGAAGGAATTCTGTGTGAGGATAACCGGTTGCGGGTGAGGAATCAAGGATACGTGATTTTAGGGAGTTGTGTACGTAAAGACCTACTCCTCCACCAGTCCGGTCTACCCGGTCGTGTACAGTCTGGTAAGGCTATTGCAGAGGAGGGGATGTGGGGTTTTAGCCATGTTTCGGAAATTCCAATGGTATGATAAAAGTTTTGGGTAAAATATTGAAGGAATTCGTCAAAATGGGCAGGCAAGGATTGGGTGTTGACGTGACAGGATGTCAGGATACTGGACATGATGGTGAGGTAGGAGAGAAGATCTCAGTATAAGAGGATAAGATGCTGTGTGCAATTAATTTTAGCAGGTAGATTAGGTAAAAAGCTATGAAATGTTCCAGATAGTTGAAGACATGCATGATAAAACAAAAAACAGATAAGAATATTAATAGTATAGAAATGATAATACTGTTAAAATATGTAAAAAGAGAAAATAATGAATTAATAATGAGAGAAGTAAAGTAATAGAATATATAAAGCTGCTTGAACATGCACAAACTTAAAAATATAGAACACAAGATCCTAAGAACTAAAAATATGGACCAATAAAAAGAAATTAACTGTATAGAGAGGGCGTGGGCAAAATCCAAAATTCCGTGGTGAGCGCCATAGGTTGTCATAGAGCTAGCGGGGAAACAAAACTTTAGTAGTCACCCGAAGACGTCTAGATCTTGGGCCTGATCTATGAAGACCACCTGGTGACCATCTTCTTTTCTACAGCGCACTCTGCCCCCAGAGAACCACACATACTTTATCTTTCCCGCTGCCTTCTTCTGACGGGCTAACCAGTAGAGGTGCTTGTTAGCTTTTGTCATCTCCTCGCTCAGATAGATGCGGTGGCAGTCATTTTCCTGCCACCCTAAATCTCGCGTAGAGAAATCTCTTTTGACTTTTCTTTTATGTATCAAGTCATCCCTCACTGATTTCCTCACGAAGCGTGCTATGATAGGTGGGGGTCGCGGGTCATCATTTCTTGCTCTCCGTCGTTGCACTGTGTCCAGGTCCTCTAGATTTAATTTTATGCCTAGGCCCGCACCGATACTAGTCAATAGGCCGGAAGGGGTCTCACCGGCTCGGACTGGGATCCCCCGGATCTCCAGGGAGTTAGATAACAGGCCCTGCTCATTTTTGTTCACCCGCACTTCGAGATCTCCAACCCGGGCCTTTAGAGCTTTATTTTCCGCCAATATCTCTTCTATAAATTTTGATTGGCCCTCTAGATGTTTTTCTATTGTGGTTAGTTTATCACTAAACTCAAAGGTGAGGTCCCCTTGTTTATCAATGGCTGTTTTGATATTTTTAATTTCATCTTTAATACTGGTGTCAATTTGTTTCACGGCCGTTAGAACATCTGATAATGAGAGTTCAGCTTTAAGTTTTTCTCCCGTCGCCGTATTCTTTTTCGCCTGGTCACATTGAGAACATAACCACAGATTTTTTTTGACAGATTTAAGGGCCTCTAAATCTTTATCGGTGAGATTAATGCATCGCCCGTGAAATATGAGATTGCATTTAGAGCAACTTATATTGATTTTGTCATCTCGGGTAATGACGCTATTGCAAATAGTGCAGTGAACCATAATGGATAAGAAAGAGTAAAAGTAATTACGTAAGTAAATAAATAACTCACAATTGTTTGTAAGTTAGGGATAATGCCTAATGCTGTTGGTATTAGGACCGAATGCTTCACCGTCTTCAAGGTCGTCGAACTTAGCTTAATTTACCGAATGAAAATCTTCTCTCTGCTTTTTTTGAATAAGTTTATAGTATAATAAGTAATAAATAATAACCGATAAATATATAGAGAGAAGAAAAGAGACAAAACTAAAAACAACACTACAAAAACACGGAACAAAGAGCAGAAGAAATTAGGAGATTTAACGATGCGTACAGGACGGTGTCTCTGGCCAGACTGACCATCCGCGTAGGTGGGAGGATCGCGTCAAGAGTGATCAGGCTGATTTGAGTTGGGGAGTAGTGCGCGGGAGGAAGTTAGTATGCAAAGATTGATGGTATCGACGGGATTGTATCAAGCCTCTGGGTTTGCTTTAATTATTATTATTTTATCTGTTAACAGCACCGAAGAGAGTTTTTAAGATCTACAGACCGTTGTTTGTTCATTTAACGTCACTTTATGCTGCCATGGCTAATCGGACGATGCTACAGTGGAAGCCCTAAATTTCGCCTATCCAGGTCAATTAGAATAGGGATTTTTAACGAGTACCTGGCATCGTATAGGCTCGGGACCTCCGTCTAACGTCCCTTCCGAAGGACGGCGTAACTAAGGATTTTTTACTCTTTAAAAAATCCTAGGGGCACCTTCCGGGCTATGAACCCGCCATCTTGGGCTTAGTAGTTTGTTACGCTAACATCTAGACCACAGGTCGCCCCACTTCAGATCGTCCTTGGGCTCACCCGATCCCTAAAAAGTGAGTATTCTTTATTGGGGGAAAAACCTTCTCGCTGCACAACCGTCCTAGAAACAGTAGACCGCTACCATGTGCCGAACCCTAGACACTTCATGGGATGTTGTTTTGTAATCATTTAAAAAAATTGAAATGATATTTTAGTACAGAATGTAGATATGCACGTGCTGATATAATGCATAACCGTATAATCCTATATTGTATAATTTTTAAAATATAAATTTATCCCTTAAATCCATGAAATATCAATAGGAAATTTTTTAGCCACACATCATGTATCTGAAATTGTCCTTATGTTCCCAGGATAGCCAATATTTTGTCATTAATTATTTTCATAAAATAAAAAAAATACCACTACAACCTATGAAGGTTCTTTGGTTCAATAGACGGTAGAGAGTATACTATTTCTACGACCACGGTTGCGCACCGTGATTTGTCAGGGATCACATTCAACCGCCAAGTTTTCCTCCTTATTAAGAATATGCACATTACAGAGGCTGGTTGAGCCCCAGTAGAGTTTGCAGATCCCATAAATTTCATCCGTTGCTGTTAACAGATTAAATAATTTATCTTCCACAGCTGGATTAAAACGCGAAACCATCAGCATAGCTGTTCAGTGCTGTACACACTCAGTTACCCCGCTGGTCTCAGTTGGCTGTGAATTGCATAAACCAATTTTCTACTTGGCAGACCAATTTAGACACAACTCATCAGCGCCTGCATACTAATTTATCTTGTTTGTCGACTATTTTACACTAAATTTTAAACTCTGACGTCCTTCAAATAGTTTATTTTGCTCTATATTCAGTCCCTAAAAAGCCTAATTAAGTCGTAAACATCTCAATGCATAATTAAAAAAAACAACATTCTAAATGATCTCATAGGCAATTATTTCGTATCTCGTATTAGTAAAGTTCCGACTGTACTGTTTGTTTCTAGGACAACGGTTGGGCAGAAAGTTGGTTTGTTCGAAATCTTGATCTGACAAGTTTTTCTCTCAGTTAAGGGTACCCACTTTGTAAAGACTGGACGAGTCTCTGAATGGTCTGTGAAATGGATGAATGAAATGAAAATAGCCTTTATTTAGGAGCAAATTATACGATTACTATAAAACATAAATTTACAAGCAACATAAAAAAACAATTCTTTACATTATATATAAATATTTATACTCACATTTTTTTTCCTTTCTTAGGCCTTCCTTTAGGAGTAATGGTCATTAACACTTCCCTGATTAGACTAGCTCTACTGGGATACGGGATTTGTAAGGGCCAAACATTTTTTCTTCCACACATCTCTATCCTTAGCAGCTCTCCACCAGAGGGGTCATGCAAAAAGCCTAAATGGATCTCTCCATCTCAATTGTCTGCCTCTCGTCCTTTTTCGGTCATATGATGTCCATTCCGTGACTATTTTTGTCCATATGTTGTCCTTCCACCGCAGGAGATGTCCAGCCCATTACCATTAGCTTTTTATTATCCGCAAGAGTGTGTCTTTGACTCCTGTTTCTTTTTTTAACTTTCTGCATCTGGTTTTGTCCCTTTTCTTCACTTTCATTATACTTCTTTCGATGCTATTCTGCCACACCTTGATGTTCTCTTGGGCTCTTGCCAAAGACCATACTTGGAAGCCATAGGTCACCACTTGCATAATACATCTGTCGAAAACCTGTCGTTTTAGGTCAATACTGTGTTTCCTTGCATTATGTACTTCAGAGACCAGAACTTGATCCAACCAAATTCTATTCTCCTCTGAACTTCTTTTGTTCCTCTATCTGAAAAGGAAACTAACTGTCCCAATGGATGGTCTGTAAAAGTCGTTAAATAAAAAATCCTTAATGCTTCGTTGTTTTGTCAGAACAATTGGTAGTTGTTCCAACTCAAAAAAATAAGTATCTTGTGCGTTATGGGTTATAAGAAAAAAAAGATTGTTTTATTGCCTTTTTTATGCATTTTTTTTTATTGGCACTCAGAGGTATAATTAGTAATGCACGCCATAATTATAATTTTCTCTGAGATTGATGTCGTAAAAACTATCTAGAATAAAACGCATCTATATTGTTCGAATACATTTAAGTAGTTCGATATTTATAAAAATATATCGGTATTTTATACATCGGACCGTGATATATATTTTTTAAAGGAGACGGTGGGCCTGAACATAGCATATCGTCGCTTTCAAAACAATACCACCTATCTACAACTTTTGGTGAAAATGAGTTTGTAACGGTAACGGACGTATTAAGGTCAGCAACATGGTAGAATATGATTTTTTAATACTTCTCTTCAATCTTTTTAGTAATAGTTCCAAAATTGTATAGATTATATATTGCCAACTTTACAGTCGGCGCGGGTTTTTTCTCTCCTGTAAAATCGCCCAAAGTGTACATAGGCGGTATTGTTTTGACAGCGACGATACGTATATCATACAGATGGTTTTTCTATTATATAGAATTCGGGTATTAAAATCGTGAAGTAGTTATATGGAGCTCGGTAGTTCAGAGATTGATCACTGAGTTGCGATGCTGAAGATATTCATATTCGGCTGTAGCAGATAATTTATTTGATCCATTAACAACCATTTATAGAATCCTGTGGGATCTACAAGGCCCCCTTGTGGTTCACCCAGTCTCCATAAAGTGAGTACCCTTTTTGGAGAAAAACCTGGCGATTGATCTCGGACAAATAACCTCTCTGGTGCTATATTTGCTTCTCTGCACAACCGTTGTCCCTGTAAGAATACGTTAATACTGTAATAAGAATTAAGTGAAGTAACACATGACGGTATGAAGAACACACAGATTTCAATTCGATTCAGTATCAGTTTTTGAGCCTTATTTTTGTTGCTTAACATGCGTGCGATGAAGCCACATGTTTTCCAATTCAGATGTTTTAAAGCAGCGAACTGAGGATAGGCTGGAATAGCTGATGTCAACAAGATAGTCCTACATAGTCTGACCGGCTTGCTTAGCTTCGACTATCCTGTATTGAAATCGATTAGCCAATACAGGTCAATAAGGTAACAGTTTTTATCTTTATAGCGCAGATTAACCGCTCAATACCATCGCAACTTATTTGAATATAGGTTATCTCGCTACTTTGTAGGCAATATAGATGGGCCCGTAGATCCAAGGAGAACCAAGCTTTCAAAACAATGTTTCTTTAAAATCTCTTATCGCAACTTCAAAGCTCAGGATCAGCCTTGAACATAACACGGAGTAATTAAACGATGAATAAACGAAGACGCCAAAATGGCAAATGACATACCTTTTCAGAGATAATTATTGAAAAAACAAATATGGTTGCTTGATTTTAAATGTTGTAAATATTTTATAGATTGTTATTGGTATAAGTAGAGTCATTATGAACATATGTTGAAAAGCGATAAATTGATTTTTCTTGGTAATCACTCTTTTCTTATTTTAAACTTATTGAAAGTTACTTTATACTTTTTATTATTAACAGTTTAATTTTTCATTTGCACTGGCGCAATTGTGCATCTAGAAAATTTGATCCAAGTGTTGGTTTTCTCTTTGTTTTGCAGGAACATCACGTTTTGGAAATTATCAGTAGTTTTTGACTAGGTCTCTTGGCCATTGTCTTTTTAATCTTTTCCGATCAAACGCCGGTACCTGGGAGTAGGATAGAGGAAGAACAAGTGGTTTTTGTGATGATGAGTGGAATGTTGTGTACTTGTTGTGAATATATGATTTTATATTGGAAATGCTGTTTTCATTGTGTATGGTGTGATTCGAAATAAACCAAACAGGATTACAATTTTTTTTTTAGAATCTTGAACTGAGTTGTTTGTATCTTGTTTATATGGAGTTGTTTTGCTGAACCAAAATTTCCTGCTGGTTATGTCCAAATAGGTCTTAGTATACTGCTATAGATTAGTTGTTTGCTTTGTAAGTCAAGTGAAGATCTATAGTCCAGAAGATGGGATATTTGTTTGGAGCATCTTGTCAGTTCTTGTTTTTTTAAATTTTGTATATAGGTTCCAAGTAAGTCTTACGTCCAAATATAGTCTCAGATAACGTACATAGTTTTTAGAAGGTACTTCGTGATTGTCAATTGACTGCTGGACAATAAGCTTTTCGTAGGGAGAAGCTTACATGGCTCGATTTTGAGGCGTTTATACTTTTTAGTTTTGTTATCTATTAAAGCATGTTTTTTTAGTTTCTTAATCTATGTATATATATATATATATATATATATATATATATTTTTTTTTGCAAAATATGCCTTAATAATTCACAAAAGACACTTCCTTGTCTTCGGATGTGGAATTTGATTAATCCTGAAGTTCCTGGTGAGGATAATGAGACAAACTTATTAGAGTATTTAACTATTTAAACCTCTCCCCCAAAAAATAATTACAAAAATAGTCTCACCCAACGTTGCTCTTCCTATGAAGTGAATTATAAAATTACGATAGTTTTGTGATTAGAGATATGACCTCGATAGCAAAGATGTGTGAGGTTAGCCGTTCGCAATGATTACTCGTTCGTTCATCGTTATTTAAATAGATTTATTTTTAGTTGATATCAATGTCATTCGTGTTTCGATGGATCTCTCATTCGTTTCACGCTCGAAGAGTTGAATTTGGCGGCGTCATTGCATCGGTCGAGTAGCAGCCGGATTTGACGTAAGTCGTTTCAATTTAGTTTCAGTTTCTCATAATCTTATTTAAAGTTTTTATTGTTCAAATTAATTATTGACGAATAATAATGTCAATGCATAAGCTTAATTATGTTGTGCTTTTCTTTCTGAACATACTCGTATATAAAAATAATTTTGTTTAATCCGTGAAAGAAAGTCATGTAACCTAACCTAAAGCTTAACTATTGATTATTATGAAATTAGTAAGTATTTAATGTAAATATTTAGATCCTTCAACTATAAAAGAGTTTAAAGGCTGCTTGTTATCCGTTGTAAATTTGAACTTTATAACGTATTCTTAAATGTTTATGTTTTTCATATGATTTTTATCTATTCTATTTATACATTAAATTTCATAGGCTGCTGTGATTAATCGGTACGGTACTTTACTGTGAGCCCTAAATGTTGCGAATTCTGGTATAATTAGGACAGGGATCTTTAACAAGACCCTGACACAGGACATACTCGGGACCCCCATTTAGTAACCCTTCCAAAGTATGACATTACGAAGGAGTTTTTACTCCCTTGTTTAAAATCCCAACGCCAACCTACTACGAACCCGCGATCTTGTTCATAGTTTGTTATGCTGTCAATTCGTTCATTTTTGTAGGCCATGGTAATCACTACATCACAGGGGACTCCAATATTATCTATTCTGTTACAATGTTAGGTAGACACAGATGGGTTTAGACACTCTCCTAAGGGTACGCGTACACCGAAACGATTTTGTCGGCCGATGTCGGACCGAATTACTCGGACGTCCATGTGCTCGTACTGCTACCGGCATAGGACGTTGCCGGTCTTCTGTAGTTGATTGTTCGGGTAAATGTTTTAATGTCTACAGCCGCTATATCCATTTCCGATTCAACTTCAGCCCATAACCGTTTCACAACATCAGGATTATTGTTATTTTTTGAACGTTTATCCAACAGGGTTGGCCTATTATAAACACAACTAATTAATTTTTCAATATCCATAGTCGTTTAGGTAGATAACAACACACAAACACGATAGAACTATGAAATTAAACTATAAATACACTCAATTTGCGCTGTAGACGCCCGCAGACTGGAGATATATCTTAACAAGTTCGGACTCGTCGGTTGGTCGGCCGTGAACGGACGTCCTCGGACGATGGCGGTTATAGTGGTGTAAGCACTCCCTTTCTTACACATACGTTTGATTTGATTTGCCGTTAACGTCCGAGTAAAGTTCGGCTGCTAACGGTTTAGGTGTACTCGTACCCTAAGGTTACGATTCATTATAAGCGTTTATGAAGTGGTAATGAGAACCTGAAGGTTCAGGTAGAACTCACCTAATTTACCTTGCGCTACCGTAGGTTTAGAAACAGTATTGTACGTACCATCTGTTGACAACCAAGATTGTAGCGATTGTCGCGTCAGAAGTTTTATTTATTTATAACACCGGAATTGTTCCTACTGTTCTGTACAATGTATGTTTATGTAATGTGGGCGCTTACACAAAATAAACTTGTTAAAATTAACTTACAGTACATAATAATCGTAAAAAATGCGTTAATTTTAGACGGCTTCACGGTATGTTATGACTAATGTCCACTAGTCTCTTGGTGGGTTATCTGCTTAAATCCGACCTACGTGCGTCATGAGAGTCGAATGAAACGTAGCTACGTAGCTACCTACGCGTAGGTGGGAAGATTGAGGAAGGCACGAACCGTGTTGAGGATTTAGGACCCGTTAGGTTTATCCGTTTACTGAGTCGTTTATTCACTCATTTTTTAAATTTAAACGTAATTATAACTACATTATCTGTTTTGGAAAGTTAGAAGAAACTGAGTGAGCTCATTCTAATGAGTGCCTCAAATTTAATATTTCAATCGAGATTTGTATGTTGATCTGTGTTTTTATGTGCGCTTGAAAAAGACGAGTAGTTTGCATATATTAAAACAAACAGAAAGATTTATTCATACGGATTAAACGATTCTTTCTAAACAGAGTAAGACGTTGGAAATTCACTCAAATAAATTTCACTTCGCTGAAGCGAGATTCGAACCGGCGCCGCAGCATTCACGCACTACTACTCGGCCCTCATGACTTCTGATAATTATTATTATTAACCAGACAAATGCTAACTATACTGGATATTTTAATCATCCTGAGGGTGCTAAAAAGACCGAAATAAAATGGATTTGCTTATTTTGAAATAAGTTAACTCGTTCCTTGTGTTAATTGTTATAATAACAAATTTAAAGTTTTTTTAACTAACTATTCTTACGTTTGTTGCCAGAAAAGATTAGCAGATAAAGGTTAGCTGCTAGTTAACGTTGCCTCGTAACGTTCTTAGAAGCTTGCCCGACCACGGGCCTTTCCCATAACGTAACCGAACCAACGTTTTAGTAAATTCCGATGAACCGATTAAGTGGCGTTAGGTCACATTACAGTTTGCTGTAGGCACAGGATGTTGAAAAAAATAACTCGAACGCTTAAAATAAATAAGTTAACTTGTTCCTTTGTTAATTGTTAAAAAATATAATAAAAGTCCAATATAATAAAATCCACAACTATGTTACTAACTGAAAATTTCTCCAACCAATGGCGAATGCTACAACCCCGAATACTGTGGTATTGTATCTCGCAGCGTGGGCTATCCAATTATCCAAGTATCCAATCTTTAAACATAAACATATCGAACAAGAAATCCACTAATTCCACTTAGAATTTTTGAAGTAATAAAAATGGAGATTTTATATGGAAGAACCCAATATGTTAACTACTAAAAATAAATCAAAATAATTAAGAAAGGTAACAAATTAAAATCAGTACTTGTGTTGTAAATATATAACTCTAATATATAATATATTATTCAATAGTTTACACATGGTGTGGTTATACCAAATTAATACGAGTACAATGCTACGTAAGATCGTGGAAAAATCTCGCGTGGCCATGACATTGTATGTAAATTAATGGAAATGGATAAGCCATGCTAGGAGATAGTAATTGTGCCATGCCATTATGGGCATTACTCTGTCAAGTCCTGTTTACGTTCAAGTCTTACGAACATTATCCCATTGAGTTCAGTTGTCGTTAACATAAACATATGTAGGTGTATGTTTCAATAAACATGAGTCTATGAATTTTCGGCGATTTTTATTCATCATTTTGCGAAATGATCGATTGTTGAAAACTATAAAGTATTCAATTTACGACGCTACTTTGTGAAGCCACGTAGCGAAAAGTCGTTTCAGTTCTTATTTCTCTTTTATATATTTGTTATTTATTACTTATTTATCACTGCCAACCTAAAAAATGTTTTCTACCTTAGTAAATACGACTTTATATCTTCCGTATTTAAATCTAAGGATGGACATTGTAAATTACCAACGGACGACATTATAACTGATATTTTAGGGGTTTTTTCAACACTTGTTTCTTCCCCCGTCATGAAGTTTTTCAACTCAATAATTCTTGTTTATAATATAAATTCAACAAACTAACCTGCCGACTGCTACCGGATAACACGTCACATCCTAGCTCCTGCGCTCTAAGTCCTTACAATCCCTTGACTTTGCTTGGAGTACATGGCATAATATTTTAATATATAGTTCGATATAACTATAGTTTGATCACACACACATTTGATACGCGTTTTAAAAAAATATTTATGATTCGCTTTAACAAAAAAAAAAAAACTTACTTCTCGACTATAACTGATAAAATAAATTAAAAGAACTTTGACTCGTTTTTCTTCCTCGTCGCCAATGTTGTGGATACGAAATAAATAAGGCTTTTCGGTTTTTATACTGTATTGGCTCATTTTGGAATCCACAGGATTACACAATTAAGACGTCTGGATACACTCGGAACTCCACTGGACTTCCCACAATGCCCCAGTCCTCCTCTCCAATGCCAAAGCCTTATTGATCATTATCAATATACAACAGTTTTCACATCTATAATTTGTTTCTATCTGTATCTGTTAATAGGGATGTTGACTAATTTTTGGAATTGCTTTTATTTTAAAGATAGACCCTGTAAAAACACGAAAATAATAATTTTATGAAAAAATATGTCAAATTTCAGTTTAAAAAATACTTAAATGTAAATCGTTTTCAAAATTCCCGCTTAAACGCTCCGAACTGTCAGGTGCCTTTGATCTACGTGATACTCCAATACGCCAAGAAATCGCGCGCCTTGTCAAACCGATCTTGACTGAGTTTTTACGAATAAATTTAATAAAACGAATAAAAATGAGTACATCGTATTACAAATGCTGTTCAATGCCGATGTGCAATAGTACGTCAGTCAGTACGCCGCAAAAACTTTTCATAAACGTTCCAAAAATTGCAATAATAAGGAGAAACAACTTGCGGGTAACACTTGCTATAAGACATCCAGAATCATTGGCTACAAGTACCTGTTATTTTTGTGAAGATCACTTTGATGTAAGTTCTGATTAAAAATAAAGTATCAAATATTTATTAGTGTTGTTGTTCTTCCTTTAAGTAACTCATTGTTTAATATAAATCAAATTTCAGCCTCAAAATGACCTGGAAAATTATGTATGAAATACTACAGCTGCATTTCAACAGGGTTATTACCTATTTTCAATTATATGGGAATTAAACGGATTTGTAATAATTGTATGAATTGATGGGAATTGAAAATCGAAAGGATTATGATGTTTGAATTTAATTAGAAAAGATTTGCTAACACCTGCAGATATACTAGAGTTTTATATAAATCTCAATTCCGAGAGCAGGTGTATTTGAAGTTTATCGGACAAAAATAGAACATAAGAAACGAAAAAAAGATTAATAAATACTGATAAAATTAATAAAACTAAATAGACAAAACTAGTTTCATATAATATCAATAAAATAATATAAATAACAAACAAGTACAAATAAAAGTTAATAACCTAAACCTTCAAGTCACTTATTGAAAAAATAATTAAAAAAACCAATTTTGCTTTAATTTTTATAAAATTATATAACTGTAATATTACTTGACTAATGTAATGAATATTCATTGATCATTGAAGAATAAGAAGAGTAGATTTTTAATGACCTACTGACATTTTAACTTAACTTAATAAATCGAGATTTAAATTTTTTTTCTTTCCTCAAGGTAGTATCCTTGGCCCAATCCTTTATACAGTTTATACAGCTGACATCCCAACTCATCCTAATACTATCCTTACCACGTATGCTGATGATACATGTGTATTATCTGTCAACACCAATCCAATTATTGCATCCCAAAGCCTCCAATCCCATATCACTGATCTTGAAGAATGGTGTCAATACTGGAGAATTAAAATAAACTCTCAAAAATCGCATCAAATCACTTTTACCTTACGTCGTAAACCAATGACTTCCTGCCCTTCAGTATCCTTTAATAATATCCCACTGGTGCCTGTAGAACAGATCCGATACTTAGGGTTGCATCTTGACAAACGATTAACCTGGAATCCTCATACGAGACTGAAAAGACAAGAAAACCGCTCGACGTTTCAGGCTACTTCAACACTTACTAGACAAACGCTCTAAGCTCCCAATTTATTACAAAAGACTCATCTACATGACCATCATACGACCTATTTGGACTTACGGAGTAGAGCTTTGGGGCTCCACTAAGCCATCGAATTCCTCTCGTATCCAATCCCTATAATCCAAAATCCTTCGTAAAATCCTTAATGCTCCTTATTTTGTTAAGAATAAAATCATCCATAACGACCTTAATGTCCCATTTGTTGGTGATTTGGCCCGAACCCGCTATCTATCCTTTCATAACAAACTTCATTTCCACTCAAACCCTCTGGTTTTAAACCTAGCTTCCTCTTCAATTCCCGATAATCCTCCGAGGCGTCTGAAAAGAAGATGGCTCCGTGACTTCTTAGTTGAACTTGTGATTTGAGTACTGCCAGTGGGTAGTTTCTCTACTTGTCATTTTCACATGTCATTATGTATCGCTTAGCACGTTTACTAGATTTATTTTTATTATACAGTTGTAAATATCAATAAATAAATTTTAAAAAACAAAAAACATTTTTTTCTTCAGTCAGCATTGGTTGATATATGTTCCTAACAGAAAAATACTTGTAAATAAATTTAAATCGATGAAAAGTTGTATTTTACGCTAAATCAAATATTCATGAAATTCTCTTGAAGATCTGGAATAAACAAAGTAAATATACAACTACATCTTTGTACATAACCTAACCTAAAGATTTCTAAAAATATTTGGTTGATATAGATAGATGATAAATTGTTCTAAATATGATTTAATAGAAAGTGGAATGAGTATAGTGTCTCTTTCATTGGTAAATGCAGTATATCAGTGTAAACTTAAAAAAAAAAAAAAAACCCTGCACCACTACGACCCGTGAACGAGTCTGGGGGTTCAGTACATGGTTGAGACTGCACTGTTTCATGGACAACGGTTCTGCAAGGAGGTGACTTGTCCTAGGTCACGCTCAACCGCCAGGTTTTTCCCCCTTATTATGGGTACCCTATTTTAATAATATTTTATAGAGGCTGGGTGAGCCCCAGGAGGGTCCTTGATCCTATATGATCCATCTCCCGCTGCAAACAGACTAAATAAAAGTAACTGCCCGCAGCGGGATTTGGACCCGGATTACCGGCATGGCAACTCAGTGCTCAACCACTGAGCGACTCCGCTTCCTTCAGTGTAAACTTATAGGTTCTAATCTCCGCGGTACAAAAGTCATTGTTTCTAGCAAACAAACTTGCCACCATGAAATAATCATTCTTGTGTAAGTTACAACTACATCCTGAGATGAATCCAGCCTCCGTTGTGATGAAATTGTAGATATTACCGCTGTTGTAACAAATTATCGAAAGAAATAGTTCACTGTACACCGGTTATGAAATGGTTTATGCCAGCTTCACAGGACGTTGACGTCACGCGCTCTGGTTGGTGTTCGCAGTCACGTGGTAATGGCTAATAAATAACGCGATTTTATTTAATTTTATACGAATAATTAAGTTCTTAAAATGTTATTTTAGGTTTCTAAAAATTGTCTTTATTGTGTTAAACAGAACTTTAAATGAATTTGTGACACGTGACAACATCTCTATTGATGAAAGATCATAGGCTTTGATATCAATCTTAGGTTTGATAGTGTTCAGTGAAGGGCTGAGGCCCACCCTTAGGCCATAGGAGGAGAGGATTCTAGGCAGAAGTGAGGAAATAAATTAGCGAGTAACTGATTGATAGCTCACGAGGCCAAGGAAATCTAGTCCTGGTAGAAAATAGAAAAATGTTTAAACTGGTTTATCTCACGTATTACTGGCATGGTGATTTCTTTATTCATAAATCAAAAGTACTGTTACGGACTACTGGGTGTAAAATGGACTAAACTATTACTTAATTCAAGAATCTAATATTTATTAACAAATTAACAAGAATACAATGAGATTATTTAAAACAGTTAAATTATTAAACTAATATCAATATACAATAATAATATTCTACTAAATGTTATCTAATTTCTAAGATAATATACAAATAATATAAGATATTGTTTATACTAAGTAACTAAACTATTTATATAAATTTGTACAAATACAATAATATTACACTATAGTTTACAATTACAAATTAACACTTACAGTTCGCTAACTAAAGTCCACCGACCGTAAGACTCTTCAAATATGACAAACTGCCACACAGTTTATTACACTTATTACACGGTCACTAATTGTCACTGTTGCTCACTAAGCACTTATTACAGACTGATACTAATACTAACTAACTCACACACTGCCACTAGTTAACGACTGCTACTCACTGGCTTATTACAGACTCGTCTTATTACTACCGCCGGCCAGAACAGCTGTCCTTTTTATATAGGCAAGGCCGGTCGGGGTGGGGATTTCTCGGAAGAAGACCGAGAACCGCCTAGACCGACCCACAAGGATCTACGCCATTCTATAATCCCTTCCGCTTAATCCCATTGTTTGTCTTATCCTCCCAGCCGGTCCTACTTCCTGCTCTGACCGTAACACTTATATACATTTTAAAATATATCTTAAGAAAATCATCAGAATGAAGAATTTTTTTATTTGACCCTATGCTTCTTGAAACTTCAAATTTTGATGAGGGTTTAGAATTTGATTTCCTTGGTCGATTAGGAGAAAGATTCATTATTGAAAATTCTAAATCTGAATGTGTCTACTCGTTGCAGTCATGACAACTTCATACTCGTGAAGCTAATTGACTACTAAAATCATTTAGTATTTGTATTACTACTGCTTGTAAACGTTATATTGTAAGTAAGATGTGCGGATTAGATGAGGAAGAATAAATGGTGTGAAAACTTGCAATTTGTTTGCAAAATAATTTTTGTTTTAACCACTGTTATTGAAAAATATATTGCCGTTCTAACTCTATGGCTTTTTTAGCGACCTGTGGTCTAATGGCTAGCATACCAATCTACTAAGCCCAAGATCGTGGGTTCGTAGCCCGGCAGGTAGCTTTAGGATTTTTTAAAGGGAGTAAAAAACCTTGGTTATGCCGTCCTTCGAAAGGGACGTTAAACGGGGATCCCGAGACTGTACGATGCTATGTACTCGTTATTAAACCTGGATTAGCGAAATTTAGTGCTCCCAATCGGACGATGCTACGATTAGCCAAAGCAGCATAAAGCAACGTTAAATAAACAAACAAATCTATGCCTTATAAATATCTGAACTCGTCATACACACAAACATTATTGGTCGTCCTTACATGTCATTTCCTCAATAATACTTATCAATATTATCTTATATTCCCATGACTTTAATGTTGCTTAACTTACATATACTACGCTTAGTGTTTTGTAAGTTTCAAAACCGTGAGAAAAAAATTTGCCACTGGTGAAGCAATAATAAAGAAGATATTATTAATAAATAGCGTTATTATAGCTTTGTGAATACTCTCCCAGGTTTTTAATGAAACTGTAACCCCAATCGATAAACTTCACGGTAAAAAAATCAATTATTGTTCCTAGCTTTGAACTGTGTAATATTGAGTTGTCTGGAAAATAATGTTTTCTTTAAAATACCCCTCCAAATAGTGAACTGTTTATGTTTGTTGGACCTTAGACTTTTATTAAAGGTTAAAGTCTAAATAAAAATGTTTGTTAACCTCTCTAACATTTTGAATACTTGAAAATAATCCAGATTTCGATAAGGAGACTTGAGCCTTGAAGACAAAGAAGGACGTGGAACAAGTTCTGCCAACTTTCATGCTTTTTCACCTTCCCAAAGAGCCTTGAGATGGTCATCGACGGTTGATTTATTGACTTCCAGTTTTCCTGAAGTACTCGAACAGTTGTTTTCGGATTTCCTTCCACCAAAGCTCGGAGAAGATCGTCATAAAAGGCAGAACACCTCCCACGGCCTTCTTTACATTCAAGGCTCAAGTGTCCCTCTCGAAATATCTGGAACCACCGTTGAACCGTGAATTGCACTCACTTACACTGCCTTCGTCCCAGATTTCCTTGCTATTTCCGATAGTTTGGGCCCCGTTTCGGCCGAGTTTGAACTCGCAAAACAAAATTATGCGAAAATCACGCTTTAACATCTTAGTAATAACTGAATTAGATCTTGGGTACGACAACTTTTTGCTGTTGAATGAATGAATGAAACATTTGAACAGCATTTAAAAAAATATATAATGCTTCAAGGAGATTCGATCTCAAGGCCGGGCGCACATTGAGACGCAGTCCAACGCAGGGTAGTGTAGGTTAGGCGGGTCAGTTTAGAGCACTAAAAAGCTCGGTCGTCGAACGTACAAATGGACGAACTAAACGAACTTGACCTAAGTTCCGAGTCTGATTCAGGAGAACAAATGGATGAACTTTTACTTTTGTATTCACTATCAAAACGAAATAAATGTGCATGGAAAAGCGCGTACATGTAGAAAAGAAAAAGTCACGGTGAATTTCTTCTGACATCGTAATTTTCCGACAAACAGTTCACCAATTACTTACGTTTAAATTGAAACCAATTTAATGAAGTCCTTATTCTTGTCCATGATAAAATTTATTCAGGAGGAGGTAATGCTCAAAAACCAATTGATCCCGATGAAAAACACCGTATTTTTAAGGTAAGTTATAGTTTTTTTTTATGGCATATATCATATAATCAGCATGGCTAGTGTGGTATAATATTTTATGAGGACGAACGGCTTATGAATAATATGATATTATGTGATTTGCGTATAGTATTGAAAAAAAGTGATATGAAATATAATAAATTATAACAAAAACTGCTTGACACATTCGCAGTAATCTGTGTCACAATCACTGCGTGAAGCAGGATCACACATGCACTGAACTGTTCTGCCCTGCCCTGCCTTTCAACTAGCGCTCGTTAGTTCAAACCTATGTATCACAAAACTTGCGTTGGACTGCATCTCAATGTGCGCCCGGCCTAAGGGGATAGATGGCAGGTGAAGCGAAATTATGAAAGCCTGCTCTCAGCCTCCAAAGGATTAATTGGATCACGTTTTCGCTTGTCGTCCGTCGTTAAAATTTAGCGCTGGTCTCAATTGAAAGGTAACAATGTCTGCTTCTCTTCAACAAAGCTGTCTTTAAACTAGCTTGGCGAAGAGTGAACAGATTTTTTTTCCTCGCATCGAACACGTATACTTTTTTACTGTGTTTTTATTTTTCATTTAATTTATTGAATAATATCGATAAATCAATTATCAACATTACAAAATATTGGGTTAAGACTGATCATCAAATATTTCTACTTATTCCTTTTTTCTGTTTAATTATTTTACAAATATTACATAATTTATGTCCAGATGTGCGAAGTTACAAGGAAACGTTTAATTAGTTTTTTCTTTGCATTTAAAAAAAACACATTACCTCGAGTTAAAAAATGATGAAGAAAAAAAAAAGGAAAAATGTAACTAACAAATTAAATGTTCTAAGTATTTATGTTGCTCGCCATTTGAGGCTGTTAGGCCAACACATGACACATACTAGACCATCTATGTAAACTCCCAATCAATAACCAAAGACTTATACACATGACTGTTTGGACTTACGGAGTAGAGCTTTTGGGCACCACCAAGCCATCGAATTCCTCTCGTATACAATCCTTTCAGTCCAAAATCCTCAATGATCCTTGCTTTGTTTCGAATAATTCATCCATAATGCCTTTAATGTCCCTTTTGTTACTGATTTGCTCCGAATCCGATATCAATCTTTTCATGACCAACTTTATTCCCACTCAAACCCACTAGTTACAAACCTTGCAACCTCTTCAATTCCTGATGACCTCACGAGAAGCTGAAAAGAAGATGAACTTATGACCTAAGTTGAATTTGTTATTTGTGTGCTATCGGTTGGTAATTTCTCTACTTGCCATACCACATCATTCGCTCTATATACTTGTTGTATTATTATTAAACATTTGTAAATTTTAATAAATAGACCTTTAAAAAAAAGAAGTACTTATGTAATTACCAATGCGCTTATTGCTACCCAATTTTAGTTTCAGAAGCACTTCCTATAAATTAAGCATTTCTCTCATTCTCTCTCTCTCTCTCTCTCTCTCTCTATCTCTCTCTTCCTATCTCTTTAATTCATAAATAATATAATCAATTAATTAAAATTTAGCATTTATTTAAATGGCTAAAAATAAAATGTTTTTTTTTTTTAAATGATTTTATTGAATTGTACAACTGTAATATTATACATCTAGTACAAAGGCTGTATGAATAAACAAATGCATGAAAGGACGTGTAGAGGCACTACCCATTGGCAGCACTCTAATAAAAATAAAATGTAAGGAAGCAGTTGTGACTAGGAAACTGGAGTTCATTGAACAAATGACAACCGCCTGGACAGGTTAGGCAATGCCATTCGTAAATATTATGCAATGATTCCTTCTTGCATAATTTTGTTTCGATTGTGTTATTGGCAATCTTCGAGTATTTATCAAACTGGTCCTATTCATCTAAACTAACCCCGGAATCCGTTACCTGAGCTTCCTACGTTTGCTATTTCTAATATAAAGCACTTTACTGTCTGTTATCAACTTTAATGTACTTAGTTACTTAGGCTTATCAATGTGAGTATCAGATGTGTGTTGAGATCTAAAAAGTTCTCGAGATCTGTATGTTTTATTCAAGAAGGCAAAAACATTTTAAGTGCAGGTATCACTTTTGCAGAGAAAAAATTAAGTTATGCTCATTCTTTTGTGGGCGAGACCTGATTAACGGAACTGGTACTTTACTCGGTCACTTATTTTATCATTATCATTTGTCACTAAACAAGGGATTGTTTTTAAACCTAATATAATATAAATTAAAATATAATTTAATATAAAAGCTAATATAATATTTTAGTATCAATAGAAATAAGTATTAAAATAAAATAATTAATCAAAAAATCCTTGAAATATATTTATCGCACTGTAAAATTTGACTATTCTTGGAAAGATTATTCTGCAATAACTTTTGAATTGTATTTAAAAATATGAATAAGCATTTTAAATTGTTGATTTAGTTGATTAACTGAAGATACTTTGCAATTGTAAGAGAGGGATGAGAATCGTTCTAAAAATCGTCTATCAAGAACCTTTCTTTACTTATCTATATTCTTCTTTTATATATATATATATACATTGGTTTCTACTTGTCTTGACTGTTATGGAAATATTATATTTTGGTTCTTGAGTTTCAGTCCTTCTTTAAACTTCTTTAGGCGACGTTTCGAGACTAGGTTAGTCTCATACTTATGCCCTAACAGTGAAAAAATGAGCTTTTAGTAATACATTAAATAGCACACTGAAATAAAAATAAAATGACATGTATAAGTTGTAATTGGATAGGGTGTACTTACAAGTTTCAAAGAATAGATCAGTTTATCATTAATCGGTTAACCTAGTATCTAAACGTCGCCTAGAGAAGTTTAAAGAAGGACTGAAATTCGATAACCAAACATATAATATATATATATATATATAGGTGATAATTGGGAAATTGGAATTTAGCCCAAAATGAGTTTCCTGTACTTTGGGAGTTGTGGAGTGAATAAGGTATGTATATGTGAAAGGTGTATATGAAAACGAGTTATTGATTATTTATATCCATTTCCAGCTAAAATCAACAAGAATGGCACGATTCTGCTTCGCTCAATACATTAACTACATGGACAAAATTCGACTTCCCCGCTTATCTGGAAATATATATATATACATTTTTATGTGGATTTTTTCTGTAATTATAAATATTATAATTCATGACAATGCACATAACTTTTAGAGCCACAAGTTTATAGTTTAATAGGCGTACTGGGATATGGAATTTGACACCCAGATCAAATTTCTTATGAAGCGATTGCTCAAGTGGACACTATGCCAGAACTATACATCATCACAATTTAGTGTTGTTATGATGAGAATGAATGAAGTGGAATGAGCACTAAATCATCGCCAAACGCTTCGAGGATGATTGATGATTGATGAGTGTACTGCCTGGATCGAGGATTGGAGGTCATCAGTCATTATTGAGATGAGATACGATAGGGGTCCATGCGGGTAGTATTCCCTTCTTTGCGTCATCACTATTCAATTGTTTAATTGTAGCCGCGTTATTTCATTTTTCTTTAAACTAGTATGGTACATTGGATACAGTGAAATTACTGTTATAACTTTTTTTTTTTTAATCATTTATTTATTGAAATTTACAAGTGTATTATAACAATACAAGTAAATGGCAGAAATGATATATAGTAGCATGAATCTATCGATGGTTACATATTTATATATATATATATATATATATATATATATATATATATATATATATATATATATATATATATATATATATAAGGGATATACATACCCTTCTGTCACACAGCCAAGCTCTACCTTAGAAACAGTACAGTCTCTGCCATATACTGAACCCATGATGATCTTTATGAATTATAGCTGTTCCGGATTTTAAACAATACTTATACTTTATATAATACTTTTTTTATATATTCTTGAAATATAGGGATCTACAGTCCTTCCCTAGGCTACCCAGTCACCCTAAATTTGGGAGCCTTAATTGAAGGAAAAATCTGGCGGTCGAGCGTGTTCTTGGTGAATCACCACCCCGCGCAACCTCAACAACAACATTACAATCTCAACGACGTACGGAACCCTGGGTTGTAGAAGTACAGTTTTTTGGATTCACTCCTTAAGAAACGATTTTCATGTTTAGCCCGCATTATGAAAATTTTATGAGGAGTAAAATCGAATTTTAGCTAAATGTGGTGCGTTACGTCCCTTTCACGATAGATTTACTAATGTCTTAAATGGTCAGGGAGGAGGTTTAGTCAATAAACTTTACAGTAAAATATATATCTATATATATTGAGAGACGTTACGTTCCTTTGCGCACCTCTAACTTCGAGTATGTGTATAACAGCAACCTTCAATTTGTATTGTCAAATTGTCAAATTGAAAATTCTTACTTACAGCGAAACCAGTTTTAGTGTGAAATGATTTATCGTTGGTTCTTTCAAAGATAAAGAGACAGTGGATATTTGTTTATTCACTTAACGTCACTAAGTAAAATTTTAATAGTGAAAAGTAAATTTAATTTTCACTAGTGTATTCATTCATTATATTTACTTGATGTATTCTGTATACAGTTGTAAATTTTCAAAATGTTCTCTAAGTAAAGATGAAAGTTTACCCTTACTACAATTCTTGAATAATGAACTTAATTTAGGGCTATATTTAGATTTTATTTCTGGCAGATTATTCGGACGACTAGATATGGTACAACTATTGATGCAATGTTTTCACGATTCATAACCCACGTAACTTCTGATGTACACGTATTGTATTTTAGTTACCACAAACCTGTTGTTACATAATTTAATAATAATGATAATACTATTCACGGTCTAAATACTGTTGAAAATAATGTTAAATGCCAAATGTTCATGGTAGAACAAACGAATCTTCCCAAGAATGATTTATATAAAAATATTAACAATTATTATTATGTGAAATAGTTGATGATATATATTTCATTGGAATGATGTAAGTATTATGAATACATATTTATATATGCTTTGATTATTTTTTAAGATGCTTTCGTTTACCCTCTTTTTACATAATCTACACAATACTAGTTCTTAAGGAGTAAACTCCAGTCGTGCGTCGGTGCTGACACACACATTTTTTTTATTATTATTTAAATGAGAGATACAAATATTGGTTCGTTTAGTCGTTTTCTGAAATTCAATAAAATTTTAATACATCTCAATTTAAGAGAAATGTTTAAATCAAAAAGAGTTTGTAGGAAAAGTTTTAAACTGACAACTTATTCCACTATGATTTGGTTGGGAGTTGTAGCGAGTTTAAATATGCTTCGAATCAAAACGTTGCAAAACTAAATTCGATATCAATTTGGCGACACAAGATAAAATATTTATTTCATATTCTAAATTATTAAATTATTAAATTATATTTTTATATACCTTCTTTTTGCCTCGAAATTGATATATTAGAAATTAAAAAATAGAAAATTAGAAATCTGTAATGACTGATTGAAAGTAAATATTCAGAATGTTATAAAGATACAAATATTCACAGAAAATATAAATATTGAATGATTAAACGTTATAGATTTAGTCTTTGTTGAAGATCATAATAAACAAAAAGAAACTTATAAACTAAAGTGCTTTACAAACAGATCTCAAGTTGTTAAAACAGCATATTAAGATGTTTGCCTAATAATTAAAAACATAATGTCAACAACAAATTGTCACATTGGACGGGTGAAGGTAAACATTGAATTGATTACAAAATATTCATTTTATAAAAACTACGGAGTGTTTGTTTTTTAAATAAACATTCTTAACTGTACTGTATTTACTCAGTAAAATATAATTAAAATTTCACAATCCCGTAATGTTAATTAAGTTCCATTATAAACTGTTAACTGGCGCAATAAGCATTGCCTGTTTATTGACTTGAACAAAATTAAAATATTTAAAAGCCGTTTGGTTACTTATCTGCTTGTATTTTTAATTTATTGATAGAAAATTCTTAACATATTATTATTAACACTTAAAAAAATTATTTCATTCTTATTTATTTTATTATTTAAGTGGATTCTCCTAGTGGGTTTTAACATCATGATCATTATTTCTCTCTACTTACGTGCTAATTTGTATCTGCATTTTTTCCAGATGATATAATGTCCGTCTAAATATCATTTCATAGCTTGCCTGTCAAGTCATATTCTCTTCATCTTCATCAGGCCATATTCATCTGTTTTGGATATCCCCTGATGTTTCTTCGTTCTATCATGGTTGAGTATCTGTTTAACCTGTAATAATAACAAAAACAAAGCCTTAAATCTCTGATGTACTGTGGAAAAATCACCGACCCAATGATTTGGCAATTCAGGCCTCATTAGGATATATAACAAAACAAAAGTCACATCAAGATCAAATGCTACTCACCTCACATCAACAGCCCTCCCAACCTGTTCATGCATTACCTTCCTTCGCTTTAGTTTTTTGTTGAACGTTCTGAAGCGAGGTTGCTGTTTCTAATTGACGAGTATGTTTGTACTGTTCATGTCAGATGTGCTGCATTTTATGTTCAATA
This sequence comes from Troilus luridus, assembly GCA_964056705.1. NCBI lineage: Eukaryota > Metazoa > Arthropoda > Insecta > Hemiptera > Pentatomidae > Troilus > Troilus luridus. The sequence goes on along the minus strand of OZ057415.1, from coordinate 94,854,937 downwards.
AATCGAATTTTATTTTGGTTTTTGCCTGGATTGGCGAAAAGTTTACTGGTTGGTCATCCTCCGGGAGACCTAAGGCTTTGTGTTTTGGATTGTAATCTACATGATTTCTGATGATTCGGAATATCGGACAAAACTATTTTTGAATAAAAAGTATTTTATCCCTTTAAAAACAAACCACTTACATCACTACTGCATGGCAATTTTTCACCATGTGGTACGTATGTTATACTGCAACAGTTCTTTCATAGACCACCCATTACAAAATATCTACTTCTTATTTTATCTAACCTACACTTCTTGATTCACTTGAGTCAGGAGTTATACGGTAATTTATGTAAAATAAATTCTGTATTAGAAATTTAATTTGTTGTTGACACATATCCCCTTAGTTACTATTGAATCTTGCTTTGTTCGTTCTCTAGTTCTGGAGTTGCCAAACTTTTTTGTATCACGTCCCCCTCCTGTTAAAACGAACGCCCCATTACACAATAGATTGTAGATGCATATAGAAAAACGTATTACATTGAAATTTTGACTGCCACAAGATAAGAGATAATGAAAGGATTTTTTTAATCTTCATTTGGTCCCATGCCCCCAATGTTGGGAACCACTGCTCTAGATTGTTACTGTAAGTGCCTAAACACAGGTCAACACATACCTCCTCATGGGAGAGGCAAGGTCCAAAAAGGGCTTTAGAGCAAGGGATGGATGGAAAATTCCATTTTTCATGTATCAATAAATAAGTTTGAAAAATAACAGTTTTTTTTTATGTGGAGTTATTTTAGCGACGGCACACTAACACTTCCACCATTTTTTAATTTATTTTTTTGTTGAACTTGTTTTGAAATATAATTTACACCCGTGATTATACAAACTCGTTTTCCTCTTATGCAACTCTTCCTTAATTTTTTTGTAATGTTATTTATGACATTATAGATTATAAACATTAATTACTTAAAGAAAAAATGTACATACAAATGAATAATCAGCCATGTACGTTTAATTTCGCTCGGCATGAAACGACTTCATTCCTTAAAAAACAAGTTATAAATCAAGTTCAATGCATTTTAATTTTTAAATTAATTGAAGGTATTTTTATACTGCATCCCCAGACGTCTCATTTTTAAAAAATATTAATGATATGTTGTCGGGTAACCAGTTTTTTATATACGAGCAAGGAGTCGAGTTTTTTTAATCATAAGGAAATCGATCAATAAAAATAAATTAAAGGTAGATAGACATGACAGGGAACATTGCACAAACATGATCAAATGCAGTATTTACTGGTAAACATACATCAAATAGAATATTTACCCGTTTTTCCAATACCAATGCAGCTAAATCGATAGAGTGTAAAATTATTCCATACATGACGGAAATAATTGAAGAAACACTAAATCAATTAGTGCAATTGACATTGACAATTGACAGAATTCAGTCTCCGGGGGGGATGACGTCACACTTTAACCTTTAGGCAAATTTAAAATATGTTTGGAACAATTGTAACTATTGTTAAATTTTAATTATAATTAATTAACTCGGAGATTTATCTTTAGTTCGGTTATTGACGATGATAAAAAATATCATTTATATTTATTTTTATCGTAAATCATAAAAATGTCTACTCAACGCTCTTTCCTCAAGGCAGTATCCTCGGCCCAATTCTCTACACAGTTTATACAGCTGACATCCCAACTCATCCTAATACTATCCTTACCACGTATGCAGATGACACATGTCCATTATCAGTAAACACATACCCAGTTATAGCATCCCATACTCTTCAATCCCATATCACTGACCTTGAAAAATCGTGTCAAAACTGGAGGATTAAAATAAATTCCCACAAATCCCTTCAAATCACCTTTGCCCCCCGTCGTAAACCTGTCCTCCTGTATCGTTTAATAACATCCCACTGGTTCCTGTAGAACAGGTCCGGTGCTTAGGCTACACCTTGACGCTTTGCTTGGAATCCTCGTACTAGACTGAAACGACAAGAAACAGCTCGCCTTTCAGGCTACTTCATCATTTACTAGACAAACATTATCCCAATTAGCTCCCAATTAATTACAAAAGACTCATATACATGACAATCATTAGACCCATCTGGACTTATGGAATAGAGCTTTAGGGCTCCACTAAGACATTGAATTCCTCTTGTATCCGATCCTTTTAATCTGTAATCTTTCGTAAAATCCTCAACATTCTTCACTTTTTACGAATAAAACTATCGTAATAACCGTATTGTACCATTTGTTCAAAATATCAAAATAAATGCAAATTGAAAGTTTTGCATTTCATTGATTTATTTGTTATAATATTTATTTTATTGTAATTCGAATTCTAAGTAAGGAATCATAAAAGTACCCATGTGCAGTCTAAACCCGTAAGCATATAAATAAGAAAGTTATGTGAAATTTTATTAAAATTTTACAGGAAGCATTATTTTGAGCTAAGGTCTCGAATTTCCATATTGGTTTTTATCCATAAGTATGTAATTATCTATTAGCTTAAGTAAAAAACCAATGAAGGAATACATTGAATTTTATTATGCCAAATAATATGATAATTTAAATACTTATGGGTCTATCTTAATAGTTTATCCAAAATGAATATATAATATGTAATTACTAAGTCTCGTTTGGAGTTGGAGAAGGATAATTATTTAAGAATGACGTACTTTACTGCTTAGGATATCCGAGCTGTTGATCATTATCAGCCAAGAATTTCAGTTTATTACAGACAAAATAAGAAAACGGAGTATTCAGTTCTATACACACCTACAATGGATGAACCCAAGCACGGGGTGTTCACGTATCTTAAAAAACGAATGGCCAACACGTGGAACAAAGAGACAGAAAAAAATATTGAAGATATCGAGGTCTCTTCGGATGGCATTGAAGGACGTTCTTCATTTAGGAAAGAACTTTAGAATGCTCCGAGTTTTCAAGAAAGAACAAAATGAAAACAGGCGCAATCTGGACTCAGGAAAGAAAGCAAAAACACGGGAAACGAATGAACGAGATATGGAAGAGAAGAAACGGTAGTAAAGAAATAAACTTAGTCCATAGTGGCTCGATCGTAAAAAAAAATAAAAAATGAAATTGTGTGAAAAATAAAGTGGTTAACGATTAGAGGTATTGTTATTATAAATTAGTGGTATAAGATGTGATGTTGCGTAACGTTAATAATTATTTATTGAAAAAGGAAAAGGTCAACAGAGACATTAAACAAATGTTAATACATTAGTGGAAAAATTCCAACTAAAAACCTTAAGTCTCTAAACTAAAACAGGGAATTGAAAATACCTGTCCAATATTTCGCCAGAATTTGAAACATCAATATACACTAACCAAACCCCAAAAAACAACAGGAAAACTAAATAAAATAAATAATAGTAACAAACAACACAAGAACAGAAGACAAAAAACCATATGAAAAAAGGAAAGTAAATGTGCAAGAAAAAAAGATAATTTATAAAAAACCAGTGGACTTATGGTTATTCCACAAAATATATATTGAAAAAGGGAAAGTTCAACAGAGACATTAAACAAATTAATAATTATAAGTTAATAATTATTTATTACTATTTTTTTTGATAACTAGTCTCGAAGCCGGCTGGGTCCTGGAGCCGAGGAGACATTTTCGCTGGTCATCGATTGAAGCTTCCCTACAGCCTTGTCCTTAATACTCTCCCGTTCCTCATCAATTATTAGCCCCCTATCCTCAGTATTCTATTTATCTATCCATCAGTTCACGTTTTGTATCGTTTTAAAAAAAGTTTTTTTCATTAGTTTAATGAAGAAAAAAGTTCCATAAATCACCATAATCATCGGAATATCATAAGCAGTGTTTTGTCGGTATTCTACTAGCGATCAATACAGAGAAATAATTGAATAGGAGTTTTTTGCCATCGGTAAAGTTCATAGTAGGAATGTGATTATCTAAAACAAAATTTCGAATAGAAAGTTTTCATATACATATATAAAAATACTGCTATAGATTTTGCATTCCGCATACAAATTTACAATAAAAATAAATAAGCTGATAGAAAAATAATAAATAAATAAAAGCACCTAACAATCTAAAAATTAATTTCAATATGAGTGAAGAATATTTAATATCGAAAAAGGAAATATAAACAAATGAACATATTTATATTTAATCTTCATCCTTCTCCCATTTACCTTATTTATTACATTATTTAAAAAAAAAAATCCTCATTCAAGTTGGGAAAATCAAGTCGACTAGCGTGCCCCGGGTTAAGGGGTGCCTTGTAAAAGGGAAAGAGCACAACCAAGGAACAGTGGTAGATATTGAGAGATAGTCACCATAGCAAATCGTTTAATGCTTTTCAGTATCCTGATCCGATTGTATCAAGATATATTAAATAAAAATAGATTTTCCAAAAAATATCGATATTTTTAAAAATTATACTGATATTTTCCCAAGAAAAATATAAAATCCTCATTTAATTGTTTTCTTTATCGCCGCCATTTTGCTTTATCTATTTTAAATAAGTCGTTTTCATTTTTAAATTAATTAATTATTATATTTTTTATTACAGAATGAATTAAATTAATTGCAGAAAACATGTACTCGGTACGATAATATTATTTAGCTTCAATAAGTTCATATTTTGTTACCATCTTTTTTTTATTATTATGATGGATAAGGAAAAATTGTCTTGTGATTATAACCCAGATTCAGTTCCTTGCAATATCGCAGCGATTTTTCCTGTATCTGTTTCAAGTAGATTGCATATTGAGAATAATTTATTCATGTATTCCGTTTCTGATATTTATAAAAAATATACTCTCGGTACGATAATAATATTTAGCTCATATAAGTTGATATTGCCGTTTTTATATTTACGTTATTTCTTTTATTTTCAGATAGAGGACAATTTATTGCTGATAGGAAAAAACAAGGTAATTTAATTCGTCTTACATTTCTACTTGTGTTTGCTTTAAAGGTTGCGTGTAGTAAGCTATAATTACAGTTAGAAAAAATATATTTTCCTCATTAATACTTATTGCACTTATAATAAGATAAAAGGGATTAATAACAATTAATTAATTATGGGTGTTATTGATGAAATACAAACTCCTATCAACAAATAAGTTCATACATATTCTTAGGGTTTCTATTTAATTTCCATATTTCTATTCATACATATTCTCATATTGGCATGTGGTCAATAATGTCAATTATTATTAATTTTTTTATTTTATTTTGTATAGTCAATAAAATATAATGAGTGCGTCTCAATAATTATCCAAAAAATAAATAAAAATTAAGGACCCTTTAAATTTGATGTTTTGAAAATTTTATTTCAATAAAACATAACGAGACTATTATTTGCTAAGATACAGAAATTAATTTTTCGTTTTTATCTTTGATCCTATATTGCAAGGAAAGTCGTACACCAGAACTTTTTGATATATGTATACATTTATCATTGAATACTCTGTCTTTATTTTAATATTTTTGCTGAAACTTTGTTGCCAAAATCGTCCGAACAAAATTTCTGAGCATCATATCCTTTCATTACAAGTATTGTCAGAAATAAGTAACAATTCCTGTAATAATGATCTTCAAATACGGGAATGTCTTCACTAGTTACCATACTTCCTTACAATTTTTTAACAACCATCTTTATTGTATGAAAAGAAGATTACTTTCAAATCATGTACCTGAGAACAACCATTAGGGTGCTAAAATGGGTAGTCTGTAAAGTACAAACTATGCTAAAGATATTTAAAAATTTTGACAAATAAAGTTAGACTCGAATTCTGAATATCAATGTTGACTATCCAAAATTCTCTTTCTTGAATAAATATTGAAAAAATTTGTAACTCGAAATTTTTAAAAGATGACATTTGTCAATCAAACTGTTTTCACTTTAACTATTCTTTATTTGCAACGACTCTAAATTATTGATAATAATCTTTGTTTTTTTCTCCGGTTAGTCTTTTTGGAATGATATTATTAATCCGTATACGAATGAAATCGAATTTGATTGAACGCATTTTTTGTTATAACGCATATAGCTTGTTTTAGGATTGATAATTTATATAAAATCCATATAGAATCATCTATATGGCACAAAACCACGTCTAATGACATAGGCAAAATAATTTCAGATATACCCAGTGGCGGATTATCCGTAAGGCAAACTAGGCACGTGCCTAGGGGCGCGTAGTTACAAGGGGCGCGCGAGCTCAGAATTTTTAAATAAATAAAAAAAATAACATATCGACAAAGAAAGAAAGAACTAAATGCTGATCTATAATATAATACAAGCATCAATATATTAGGATGGTCAAATGGTTAAATTAAGATGGCCATTTATGGCCGGTACAGGGGCGCCGATAAAGTTATTGCCTAGGGCGCTCTGGACCTTTAATCCGCCACTGGATATACCCTAGATAATATAATGTTTCTGAGATAACGGTTGTGTAGGGATGTGATATGTCCGAGACAAAAAAAAAAAAAAAAAATTGGCAGCCCTAAAAATTTAATATGTGGTCTTTGCAGACCAAAAAAAACTTTAACATGGAATCGTGTAACTTCAAACAACAGGTAATTGAACGAGTTATCATTTTGCATTTTATTTTTGTTATCTGTTAGAAAACAGAGTTCAAATCACACAAAAAAACATTCTTCATCTTAATTGTCCTCATGGTCAACTCAAATGGTTACAATGGCGATGAGGAAAACGATTCTCAATTTGTTTCGTAACCGAATCGCTTTTCGGTGTCATCATTTTGCGGGCTCTATTAAAATTTAAATTGGACCATTGAAGCTTCATGATCTTCAAGGACTATTATTTAAGTAATCAGTCCAGGCAGGAATTTTCCGTTGCTTTGATTGTAGTCAATACATTTCTATAACTATTAATCAGTTAATGGTATTTATCGGGAGGAACCAGTAATGAACCTCCAAGTAGCTAGAATGTTCAAAAACTGATATTTACATTATTATTGCTTATTTTGGTTCAATATCATTTTTTCTACACCAGAACTAAATAATTCATAATTTTTTTATTAAATAAAGCCTAAAAAGGCGTTTCTGACTTGAGAATTATTTTCAAAAAGTTTATTTTAAGGCAGTAGTCCGAATTTCTGAACAAATTGAAATCTGTTAGAGATAAATCTGATGGGTAAAGTGGATGTGGGAGAACATAGTAATCCATCTCGTTTAGTTTTTTCACTTTCTGTCATGAAAATGAGGTGTGGCAATTTCGTGTAACAGTATAGTTAATCAGAAGCACCCAACGCTTGCTGTTTTTGATATGTTTTTGTTGCATTGTGCTGTATATATTACATTATGTTATTGATCCCTCAGAAATCTGTTCCGAAACAGAGCTATACCCCAAAGCCTTAAAATAAGGGTACATAAGTCGATACTTCGTCCAGTCGTCTTGTATGGTGGGGAGGCGTGGAGTCTATCCAAACAGTATGAGAAATTATTGAATACTTGGTAGAGAAAGATTGTATGGCCCAACCAAGGTAGGAAATCGTTTCTGCATCAAAAATAATCAAGAAATTAAGGACTTATATAGAGAACCTGTTATAACTTCTTGTACTAAAATGCAAGATTAAGATGGTTGGGACACTTTCACAGAATGGATAAAAAAAACCTCTCAAAGCTAATCATGGAGGGACGTCCAGATCAAGAAAGAGGAAGATGCAGACCTATAATGCGATGGCTGGACGATGTGGAAGCAGACCTTAGGCTCCTTGGGGCAGAACAACCGCGGAAGAACAGTCGAAGTGGAGGAAAATTGTCCACGGGCCATTGCGCCATGTGGTGATGTTGATGTCTATACCCTTGCAATGTGATGGTTTCACCTAAATTAATTACTTCTGCCATTGACCGACACACAGAAACCAATAACTTCTTTGGATGCAAATTTGGTTTTGGGATGAGCGAATGGTCTGTTCGTTTCAGCACCCTTCCTCAAACGCGGTGGTAATGTTTCTTGTAGGTTAGGCTGCCGATTGTTCAACTTTAAACTTAGTACGCTAAAACCGCCAGTTTCCATGGATATTTTTGATAGTATGCTAAACAACGTTCGATCAATTGTAGTTGTAGGAAATATTATCAAAGAAGAGGGGATTAACAGCGCATTACATTATGTAATGAGAAATAATAAAACAGACTCCTGTTTCCTAGGAAACGACTCAATAGTAGTTGAATGGCTATTTCATCTATTCTCTATAATAACTCTATTCAAGACATAACTTCTCCATTAGGGGCGGGCGTGGTTTGAACTATGTTTAGGGTCATTTAATAAGTGTGCCTTGCTAGAGTAGTTTCCAAGTTGAGTTGATGGATCCTAAAGCGTCCGCGTAGTTCTCCTTGGTCGCCATACCTCAAAAGGGTATATCTGTAATGAGGTGATGGGCCAAATAGGGCAGGCAGTAGAGGGCCTCTATGATCTAAAAGGAGGGCGCTAGGAACATTTATTTTTTTTAACTAGCTCAACATAAAAAAAAAACAACCAAGAATGTCGGTCATTGGTAGGTCATTTGACAATTTAAAAACTCCGAAACTTTACTACTTTCTTGGCCTATTCCTGAATGATGTATTCAAAAGTTATGTAATAAATTAAAAAACAACAACATAGAGAACGTTTAATCCTACATCAATCGAAATCTTCAAGGTTAGAGAGGAATTTCGTTGACTGGAAGTACTAATGGTGGATGGAAATAGTTGGGGGTGTAGTCAAAAATTTGCACCATAAATAAGTGGATACTTATTTTTTATTTGTGCCGACCTTTGTAGGCCATCTAATTAATGATTAATGATGGCTAAAGTAATGATGGGAGAAATAGGTGTGAAGAAAGGAGATGGAGAAAAATGAAGAGGAGATATAAATATTAAAAAACTGTACAAACCAAATAGGAGTGGCTGCTCAGTGAAAAATGTAACTGGCAAGGAAAATACGTTACAAAGTAAGACGGAAGCGCTAACAACGATCTCTGCCGGCCAAAAACATAACAAAGAAAGAGAGTATAGGAAAAATAGGGAAAGTGCATAATAGGTGAAATTAATAACGCGTAAATAATGCAAAAATAAAATAATGAAAAAGGGGATAGCAAAGAGTATAAATGACTAAAAAAAGGGGAACGGTAGAAAGATACTTACAATAATATTAGTGTCAACAGGTTGTAACACATAAACCTTGCTGAAATGACTTTCGTTACAAATAGTTATTTTTAAATTTTGAAATCTTCTAAGGTGCTTATCCTCTTTGGATGTATTTTACCGAGCGCTGCACGAAACAAGTCTATCGAAGTTAATACTACCCATTGCATCAGGTTTCTCAATCAGGAGTGACCTCTGCGACCTGGGCCTCTCCTTCAATCTTGTGTTGTATGATTAAATGTAGCAGATGATACTTTTCATTTCGCAGTACATAAACAAACTATGCCGATTTCTATCTTTTTATGCTGTCCGATATCTCGAAGGGCCTCTATATTCGTTGTAGTATGCTTTGGTTACTGGGATGGTGCACCCATGAAACTCTGAGCATCTGTAAGTGCCCATGCATCTGATCCGTGTGATAACACTGAGAACGTGTAAAAACGAATAAGTGCTCCGACATAATTATACAGCCATGCGGTGTGCTCAGTAACCACGTGTATATACAGTATTTTTTCCCCCAACTTTATCATACATTGAAAAAAGAGAACTGCTTGTGGTTCTCTGCAGATTGTAATGAGTGCTAAAATATATCCATGTATTGGCATATTAACGCAGTAAGATTAATTTTTATTACCGAAAAAATGGATTACTTTTGATTTTTAGATATGTTACATGAACTGCCTCTTTAATAAAAAAACAAAAACATAATCATATGGAGTAAGGGATAAGGGAAAGGCTGTGTCGGATGAGTTATTCATTCAGTTATCAGCCGTCAAATTATCCTCTAGCACCTGAATACCCAATCGCTTAGGCTCGTCTCACACTTATACGGTTTGGTGCGTATTCGATTCGTTTTCGGTAGCCGCCGAAAACGAATGAAAACTCTTCACACATAGTATCAGGTTTGCTTTCACTGACTTCCTTAACGAAGTGACTTGCATTACAGTTTTAATCCATAAGTGCTATAACTTAAAGTTATCAACATAACAGTTCAATTTTCTCTCCACGAAATACACTAATTCACAATACAGTAATATTAAATTTTCTCAGGCGCGTTTTATCTAAACTTCAAACTTGGCATTATGGAAAATTTTAATTGAGGATCAAGGCTACACAATGTTTTGATTCTATTCTTAGTTCAACCTCAGTTTAATCACCCATTTTTCATTAAAAAACAAAATTTTAAATGTGAAAATGAAAATGAAATAATATTTTCGCTTGCAAAAAATGTAACCGAACCGAAACTAAACCTTATATGTGTGAACGACCAATTGTTATTGTAAACCTTTGACCCGAATAGAAACCGAACGAAACCGATTCGTGTCGAGGGGGCTTTCGGTTCTATCAGTTGTCTATTAAGTACCGAACACACACCGTATCACCGTTTCACACTTCTCCGGCGGCTACCGAAAACGAATCGAATACGCACCGAACCGAACCAAGCCGTATAACTGTGAAAGGAGCCTTAGGCTCGTCCAGTCTCTATATAGTTGATACTCTTAAAATTTGCCGGTTGAGGACGAACAAATCATCTCCCTGAAAAACTCTCGGCACATTTACAATACAGTCCCTACCTTGTACTTAACACATAATGATCTTTATGCGTTATAATGGTACTGGATTTTTGAATAATATATACAATACTTTTGCTTCTTGTTGGTACTAGAAGGTGGGTTTTCTCTTTACACATTTCTTCAGCTAATCCTACTTATTGTAGATTATTTATGATTTTTTTAATCATAGGTAGCTCAGACATGTATACGTTTTAAAAGTGGTTAAGGGTTCCATTTGAATTACTTTTAATATAAATATGAGCAAACTGGGAAATTTTTTCATCACTTAGCACTTAGCAAAGAGTGATGTTTTAAACCCTATACACATTTTAAAAGGATGTAAAGTTGATGATAAAGAGGAAATGATGCAGAAAGTTGTTTGTATGGTTGATTGAAAATGACATGTAACTGTCGAAACATTTTATATGATAAAATTATATATCATAAATGACTGGAGAAAGGTTTTTATTCTGAGAAGGAACCCTATACACATTTTAAATTTGATTATGAAATAATTTTCATTAAAACCATTTAAAAGAATAAACGGTTTATATATATATATATTGGTTTCTACTTATCTTGACTGTTGTAGAAATATATTGTTTATGGTTCTCGAGTTTAACATATATACATATATGGTTCTCGAGTTATATAATAATATATATAATAATAATAATAATGGACTTATAACACTTTCAAATATAACAGCTGAAATCGTAATTAATATAAGGTACATAAAAAATATTTCGTTGATCCATTTTTCCTATAGTACATGTGTAAATTATTATTTTACAGCCTGTTCTCCTCTGGGCTGTCCTGGCCGATATTTAGCTAAGACGCGTGCGTATTCCTAATGTCAATTGAAAGGAATTCTTACCTGATGATAATATGGACTAGTTGGCTCATATCTGGAGCATTAATGAATGGGCACTTGTTCACACAGTTAAATAGCACTCCACAATAATGTGGAATTTTTAGTTGATCGTTTTGTATTGTCGCAACAAGTAAAAAGATTGTAATTATGGAAAGTTTTTATATTTCGGTAATCTTTATTTCCCTTTGAATCTCATGATGATGATTATTTTCGAGAATATTAAAAAGGAAACGAATAAAGTTAAATGTGGAAGAAAATGGTCCGGGTGGAGTTAAAAAAATGTCTTTTAAATAGGGAGAACTGTTTATTAAAGAGCCAACGTTTCGGCCCACGTTGCAGGTCTTCTTCAGGGCTGTCGAGGGGGGGGGCGGTGTGGTTTCCTCTAATTCTTAGCATCATAATGTTATGAATAAAGTTAAAACTTGATGTGACTCAACCTCGAAGTGTCAACTTGCGGAACTGACACCCTACAAAGTCTTATTATAAAATAAATTGAACCAAAATATGTTATAATGTATATTAATAAATTAGCTTTGGCCATTATTTATAGGATATACGTTTAAATTAGCGGGTCACCTGTGAACTAGTGGTTACCATAAGCCCAAGATCGCGGGTTCGTAGCCCGGCAGGCGGCCATTGGATTTTATAAACAGTGTTATAAATTCTTCGTTATGTTGTCCTTCGGTAGGAACGTAAAAAGGTAGTTCTTTGCCAGATATTCGATAAAGATCCCTATCCTAACTAAACCTGAATAGACAAAATTTAGCTCTCCCACTGTAGCATCGTTCGATTATCAATAGTAGCATAAAGTGGTGATCAATGAATCAATGACGCACTAAGTAATACAGGTTCGGTTTATCATAGGAAGATTATTTTCTTGCATACTCATTCCATGGTTGCAGGTTTTTACCAGTTAACACTCAGCCGTCGAACGGTATTTTAAAGCGTGTGTGATATTAAGTTACCTTCTACTCCATGGTCGAGTTCGCCTACACTTCTCTTTTCCTCAAGACATGTTAAACCAGTTTATATTTATTATTATTTTCAATTATTCTATAAACAACTATCGCTGAGTAGCAATGCTGATTGGGTTGTGCCAGGTCCAAACACTGGATATACATAGAACAGGCATCTGTTTATCGGCCAGCTGTTTATATAATCTATTATTAGTTAAACTACATCAAAGCCTTTCATTGTCTTCCTTTTTGTTTTTTAAATATATAATTATCAGATTTTTTTAATATTAAATATTTGGATCGTACGTCACCCCTTATCGATGTCCTGTTCTTATTGTCCTTAATTTTAATTTATTATTGTTTTTTTTTATATTCTTTTAATATATTCCTAATAATATATTCTTGATGTTATTTATTACATTAAGGTGAACAGTATTTTTTCCCCCAAATTTTGAACTTTATATTCATATTTTAGTTTACAATATATCATTTCTTCACTTCTTAAAATCCAATCTCATATTCGTTAAACTATCTTTTGACGACGTTCCGAGACTGTATTGTTCTCATAATCATGCCCCAACTGTGGAAAAATTCTTGGCCGTCCTTCGGAAGGGACGTTAAACGGAGATCCCGAACCTGTACAGTGTCAGGTACTCGTTAAAAATCCCTGTAATAATTAAACTTGGATTGGCAAAATTTATGACTCCCAATGTAGCATCCTCCGTGCTCAAGGTAGAGAAGATACCTTTCCCTTGGTGGGATATGCTACCTTCCCTCTTTTTGGTATTAATAATAATAAAGTCTTTATTTATTCTGAGACAAGTCCCTTTAGAATAACAATACTGGTTTCTATACAGGGTATTATTATGTCTTAGAACATAATGTGAATAAATTTAATTAATTAATACAAATAAATTAACAAATAAGAAAGAATTAATGGAAAAAAATGCGAATTACTTCCAGTGATAATACTTTAAGAATACAAAAAAAAAAAACAGAATAAAAACTTTAAGAAATAAAAATAACATTGAAATAAAAGAATAATAATTATAGAGAGAGAAACAATAGATAATTGTTTCACAATTATTATTATTGTATGTTTCAAAATTTAAAAATCAGATATTTTGATACCAAATGATTCTGTGGGTCGAAAACTATACTTAGATCTTCAAAACGTTAAAAAATTGCGACCGGGTATCATCCAAAGCCAAAAAATAAAAAGATAATCAGAATCTTTGATATCGTTTTTCTCATTTTCTTATATGTGTATCATACAAATATGTAATCTTAATGTAGCTTATGTATGCAAATTACAATATCAAGTAACAGGAGGATGATTGGATGGATCGGGAGACATGAGAAATGGCCCCGTGACTTGCTAAGTTGAACTTTTTATTTGAGTACTATCACTGGTTAGTCTCTCTACTTGCCTTTATCTCGGGACATGATTTATCTTTCATTATATTTACATTATGTATTCAGTATACAGTTGTAAATTTCAATAAATACTAACATTTTTTTTTTTTTTTTTTCCCTTAAACTTTTTATAAGTTTTACCTTTTGATTTTCTGAAATCTTTAGAAACCATGTTGGGGACCCGCTATACTTAAATTATTTATTCTTCAATCAGCCCTGTAAAGACCCCCCCCCCCCCCCCCCGGGGGGTCATAAAGCTTTTATTAAGTGGCTATAATAAAGTAATCAACCCATTATTGTGGAATTTTCCTGGCCTGGTTGAGTGTGATCGGCCGAATAACCTCTTCTGCTCAGAAATTGAATTAAAAACAGCACTGTTATAAAATATTTAAAATAGCTTTTGAACTTGTTTTTTTCTCATGTGTTCGAATTTCTTTCCACAGCGTAATTCAAACACCCAATGATAACAAAACCGATATTTGCAGACTCCAATGCATCGAAAATTCAATTAAACTACTCGATATCCTTTGATGAGCCTTGGTCAGAATTATTTTCAGAAAAGAAAAAAAAGAACGATCATTGTTTATTAGTTCGGATCAAACAACTCCCCCTAGACTTGTTTATAGACAGTCACCAAGTTCTGAAGGAAACTTGCAAATATTTTCAGCGTAGGAAGGAATCTCTCTTTAAACATGCTTTAATTACGTTGCGATTTAAAATTAGACGAACCAAAGCTTTCCATGCGAGTTAAGTAGGTTCTTATACTAACCATATTCCTGTGATCTAGTGGTTGGCATAACAACCTACTATGCTCATGATCGCGGATTCGTAGCTCGGCAGGTGACCCTAGGATTTTTAAAAAGGGTGTCAAAATCTTTGGTAATGTCGTCCTTCGGAAGGGACGTAAACTGGGGTCCCAGGCTTGTACAATGGTATTCGTTAAAAATCCCTACTAAACCTGGATTGGCGAAATTTAGGACTACCAACGTAGCATCGTCTGATACGACAAATTATGCTATAGCAACATAAAGTGGCATTAAATAAATAAACAAACCAACTATGTTGAGTTATAATCTATGTAATAATAACAGGTTATGTGTATTACTTAAGTGGTGAGTCATGGTTTTCATCCCAGTTACTTCACGGAGGAAAAAGGCATTTCCCCTCTTAGTGATTCCATTGTCCAAGTTGTTCGAATGGTCGCTCAAGGTGTAGTGGTGAATCCACGATACTTCAACGGTGACAGATTTTTTGTCAGTGGCCTTCACATATAATGAGTGCGCATGACTTGCTTTTTTAAATAAAGAACTCTGTTGAAAATAATGTTCTCAAGTCCTTATTAAAGAGTAATTGCGAAATAATAATTGTGTTATGAAGGTCATAAGTGAGTTCATTAGTAATCCACTCTGTCACTTAGGGTCATTGGTCATAAAACTGCGAAGTATATTATATGTTTTCATTATTTTTAGAGCTATGTTGATTAACGTTCAATACGGATTTCGCTCCTTCAAAAAAACAACGACATAACTCGAAAATTGGCATTTTTGAGTTAAGCCTTCAGTAGCAATTGGATTAGTTGAAGCTTTTTAATTCAAGACATTCATATCTGATGATCCATTACCAACATGTGTTTTGTTTATTTATAATTTTAAAAAATAAGTCATATTTTGAGCTGCATCATGTTTGAAATTCATATTTTATGATAATAATGATATAGGTTAAAATCAAAATAGTTTCATGCTTCTAAAAATTTCCTAATGTTTAATAAAAGAGTTTAAATACCATCATTACAATAGGAATGCTTTGCTTTACCAATAACACAATTTTTACTTTTTAATTCACATGGAATTTTCAAATACCTCTATTGAAAAAGTAGGTTTTTTAGTTATGACGCGATTTGTTGTCAATAATATGGAGCTTGTACTAGGGCACATTTATTTTTACCCATAGCTATTGTCCATTCAAAAGTTTTGCGATGGTAAATTGTTGCAATACTGTATATTTTTAAACGACTTTCGGACTTAGTTTGACTAAATTATATATATGTCTTTAGCCATATTCTGAGTTAAATTTGGATTGATCTTTAAATTACAAAATGATCTTATATATTATTTCTTTGCATTCCTATTGAGCTTATATGGACTGGGAATTAACAATCAATGTCATTTTCTGTGCCTGGATCTTACTCCGCTACTAGTTTCGAAGGCCTGGCAGGATCTCACTCAGTGGCTTCTTACCTTAATATTATATATATCATCTTCGTCTTCTGAGTTCCTCTCCCAACTTTGTAATTATTCACGATTCTTCAAAATTGACCCCTGTTCTTGACTTTGTCCTCCGGAATACCAATTTCTTTAAGAACCATGTCACTTTCCTGGAACCCTCTTCTGTTCTTTTTGCCTTAGGTTTTACGAAATTTTATACGGATTTTCTGAAGATGTATTCATGGAACAACTACTCTTTCGTTTTAATTTATGTTGTTATTGGTTCTATCTTTTTGTATAGTTTGTTGTTCGGTCTCAAACATTTATTTATCTCTCCAATCACCCATCTGTTGCCTAAAATATTTTGCGTCTTCTTTTGACTACTTCTTCAACTGGTCTCCTGATCATAGAAATAGTAATCATTAATGTGCTGTAAAGTTGTTAAGCCTCATTTGGACTATTCGGAAAAATGACCAAGGGGCGTAACTCATAATCTATTACACCTACAGGCCTCGGTCTGTGCTTGAATTAAAGCTAATTAAATTTACTACAGCTTCATTCCCTATGACTTTCATCATAGAATACCTCCATCGGCCGGTGTTCCTCACGAAAGTGGGCCAAAACTTAACATTTGGACTTTTTGGAAAAAATTACCAATTTTCAAGGGGGTTTAACTCAGAATCTATTAGAGCTACAGAGCCGCGGTTGGATTCAAATTGTAGTAAATTTAATTTACATTAAAAGTGGTCACTTATTTTTTTTTTATCAAAACGCGCCGATAAGGAGATAAAGGCCAACCATTGAATTAACTCCGAAAATGTCGAAGTTTTCCCATCCGTTTTTTCGGTTGCAAACTTGGATTTCAACTAATCAGACATGCCCTTACAACATATCAAAAATGCAGCTCTCTCCAGTTTATTGCGCCCTAAAGCCCTTTTTTGGTACCTGGCCGCTAGCCTCATTTGGTACCAATATTTTCAAAGAACGGGGCCAAAACTATAAGTTTTTATAAACGAAAACAAATTGAAACACACTTTTTTTTCCTTTACTCGCCCATGTTTTTCTTCCCAAACATAGAAAACTGTTATCTATTCTTCAGGTGTCCTTATTTTTGCGTTATGTGGCCTTGTAGGTTCAACGTATTGCATTTTAAGCTACACACTTAATTATTTTTCAGCTGAGGTTCATTTACAGTAAATTATAATGGAGTTAAAACGCACCAAGGCCCTGCATGTAGCTTCCAAATACTAGCTGAAGAAGCTTGCTCAATATTTGTAAAATTTTCTGACTCTACCTAATTTCAAATTCCATATATAAGCAAAAGGTTAGCGGGATAGATGCTGTGACTATTAGTAACTATACAGTCTCTGCCAAATACAGAACCCACGATCTTTCTTTGCAGTGACAGTTTTTTTATTTTTATTAGATAGATGAAGTTTTCAACGACACGTACGAAAGTTTGAAACTTACAATTATTAACAATTAATTCTCTTATGAAATAGGTTTTAGCTTGACTTTAAATGGCTTCCCCTATTAATGGAATGCCCGCCATGAATACAGGCGACAGACGTTAAAAGTAATTATACGGTGGCTTCTTAATAGATTGAATATTCATTGGCCAATTGTATACATAATTTATAAGTTATAAATGTTTAAATAAAGCCATTCCAAAAGACTATAATAACTTATACCTGTTTATGAATGACTATTAAAAATAGGTAGGTTCCAAGGAATAACTCTGATATTATTTTAGACCTTTTATTTAAGTCAGGGTACAAGTCCAGGTCAGAATCAGTTTGATAATAACCAGTAATAGAATAAGAAATCACAATGGGTCTTCACACTCTCTGCAAACAACACAAGAGAGCAGGACAACTGGGGGCAGGTTATGCATCGATTTGCCACTGTAATAAAAGTGAATAAAAACTGTATAATAATGAACTAAAAAATTAATATTAATTAATGAACCGGCAGGTAATGAATATGGAATAAAATATAATAAATTAAGTGGTTGAGGCAGTGGGAAATCCCTTTCACACAAACCTCTTTGGTCACCCAGCTGTTTGTAACCTTCGCTATATTTACGCTGTCAACAACCTACCGTATATATAAATATATATATATATATTAGGGACCGTGATTTTGAATCGATATACCAAATAGTAATGTCGAATTCTAATGATGATTCTAGGGTAATCTGTGATTGGCACTAAAGATAAAAAAAATCTTGTTTTATTTGTACTAAGGAATATTTTATTCAGCACTTCCAACAATCATAATAATCATAACATCGAGACGATATGCTGATAAGGTAAATGCCGGAGTATTACGTTGACGGCGATTATATCAGCCGTTATAGAATTGGCGTAACTATTGTCACGAATTTCATCACGTTGAGAAGATTATTAATGTATAATGTATAATAAAATATATATTTATTTTTGTTGTAAATATTCAATTAATAATTTTAAGGCACAATAATTGTTAATAATAATTATTCCAATTATTGTAATAAATTTTTTCTACCCGGGATAATTTGTATGCAATTTGTTTTCCCCTTAATAAGTGAGGTATTGGTCAAGTTAATTACCCGGTATAGTAATTTAAAAAAAAAAACTGTAACGCTACATCTCATGGAGGGTCTCGGGTTCAGTACGTGGTTGGGACTGTTTTATTTCAAGGCCAACGGTTATACAAGGAGCTGATTTGTTCCGGGCCATATCTAGATCTCACAGGCTCCATCCTCCGCTTTTAACAGGTTAAATAATTTATCTGTCATATCCTGATATCTTAGCATTGAATTAGTTCGATTCGATCCCTGTTTCTTCGCCAAAATACTTATAACAACTGTTTTGAAATACTAGAGTTATTGTTAGAACATTCATTTTAATTTAGCAAGAATTTTGCCTGAAAATTATTTGCTGTAATTACAAAACTTAACAACTGCTTCCACACCCATATGGTCCTTCCTGTGCTCAATCGTCCCACAGTTTCATCAAAACAGTTCAATAGTTTAATCCCCAACCGTTTCTATCCGGGACACATTTGTAGGTTATCACTCACGTGGTCGAAACCAAGTGTAATTTCCTTATCAGTTGCTATTGCTTATTTTAAATGCTTTAAATAATCACTTGTAAGCACAGAAACTACCTAATCAAAGTTATAAGTTTATATTTTTATATAGAATTAATAATTATAAAATAATGTTGAAAATATTTATATTATGTAATATTTCTTTATAAGAATTGTAATTGCAAAGTTAAAATAATCTTTATTATTTGATTGTTACGTAATGAATTTGAAACAATGAAATAAAAGAGTGACATGTGACCATACAACTGGACAAATATCTTAAATAAATATTAAAAAATAACGATTGAGAAACCAAATGTTTCTAAAATGCTATCCTATAAAGGAACGATTATTTTCAAAAGAATACGTTCATATTTCCGATAATTATTAAATGATAATTTCCATATTTCAAAATTATTATAAAAACAAAATCTCCCTTAAAAGTCAGTTAATAAACCATTTGGGATTACAAATTGCAGCTATTTTGTTCTTTGAATTTATGGAATTCATTAAATATTAAAAAAATAATCATTATAGTAGATGCTATTGGTATTTAGTGCCTGCTATGTTTTATACTTTTAAATATATTTTAAATGTTCTAATTGAATTTGGGATGCCAGAGTAATCATTTAGGATGATTACATAAATTATTATTTCTAACTTCAGTCTTACTTGGATTCTTTTCCAGAAGTCCATCGTGCGTTTACCAATTTATTAATCAATTATACCATCAATATATTATTCATAAATATGTAGTGCATCTGGGTTAAGTCAGCACCAAAGGAATTAAAATAGATATACTTTATTAATAAGATTCATAATGATTCAGTATATACATTGAGGATTACACTTAATGGTTCAGATCTATAGAGTATTGCCATAAAATACATAACAGACATAAATTACGACTTATCTGTGAAACAGGAGGAGGTTAGGTCAATAGGTAGATCTTCGGCCTAGCCCCCTCAGGATCCTCTGGACCCAGCATCGTTTTCCTGTCCCGTCTTCCGGGTCTTGGGTGGTCCTTCGGAGAGTCCCCCAAAAGTGGAGTATTTGACCCCCCCCCTTTTCTTATCTCTTCACCCAGCTTGAGCATGTGGACATGACCCTTCTACCTGAGCGACCTACTTCTCGCAAACCAAACATTGCTTTTTATGTAAAAACATATTTATTTTTATAATGCCACCCGATAGAATACATAGCATGCCCCTATTTATTTGTTGTTTTTTTAGTGTTTAAAAGGTCTCAAAACATCCAAAACACTCATACTCATGCAGCCTAAATGTGAAATGTAAATGGGAAAAGTAGGCTACATATACAATTTGAGATGAGGTATAAAGTACTATAATTTAGACAGTTGACGATGTATTATCAAAAAAATAAATAATAGTTTGATTACAGCTTAATTAGTTGTCACCAAGTAGATAATTTAAAAACTTATCACCTCAGAATAATTTTTATTGAAATATTTTATACATCGTCGGAGGTAATGAATACATTCCTTCCTAAAAGTATGTTTTAACGTAAGAATGGGTTTACGGTACTGGCATAAGTGAAGAGGCAGTTTTTTAATAACAAGTGAGTGAGTGAGTCTTCTGGTCTTAAGTGGTCCAAGTTTACATCTTTTAGGTTAAATCCTATATAAATATTCACCTACATTTCTGAAAGGGATTTATGTTTTAGTAAAGTTTAATCAGTAAGGGAGCGGGGTAGCTTAGTGCGTGGAAGGCTGAGTTGCTAGGCTGAAGGCCCTATCTTCAAATACAGCTTGGGCAGATAAATTATTTAAACTGTTAACAGCCTCGGATGGACCCTATAACATCTACAGATCTCCCTAGGGCTCACCAGGCCTATATAAAGGGCTCATCACTTTATCGGGTGAGGGGGGGGGGGGTGAGAAACCTGGCTGTTGAGCGTGATATAGGACTAAATCTTGTGCAAACTTTGTTCTATAGAACAGATAAGTCTCTACTAGGTTCTGAACCCAAAACCCTTTATAGGTTGTCGTGGTACAGGTTTTTAATAATTACATGAAGTTCAAGTACATGCTTCAGTAAAAAATGCTGTAAGAAATTGTTTTCCAACCTTTAAGATATATCAAGATTTAGTTTTTACCTTTCTGAATGTAAGTAGCTGTTTGATGATTTCGCACTGGCTGATGGTTAATCGATTCGATGACGTCCATTCACTATTGACAGAGGGTCACTTGTAGCTCTGACCTGGATCTCTGATCAAGCATCTCATTTAGAAATATTTATGTCATTAATATTGTGGTTTATTTTATTTTAAATTCAGGATTTATTATTACTAGTAACAAAAAAATTTCGACTTCATAGCGTAATCTGATTCTTGTTATCGTTTTATCAATTTTTTTTCTCGAACAGATAAGGATCCACTCAAGGTTAATTTTCATCTCTAATTTCTCTTTTTTTGGATTAGTCTTTTTTTCATTCATCATTTTTCTTTCCTCACTTCAGTCCATATCCTATGTGTGATCGATCTTTCTCATCTTTGGCGAGACCTTTACATTGTTGTTCCCCCACCCTATTCATCTAGGTATCCTCTATTGCCGATTTTAAGTTGTTTTAGTTTTGTTATTTTGACATAACCCCCTGTGCTTTTTAAGTTTGTTTTTTTAATCGTTAGCATCCTCCTAGGCGTTTGCAAAAGGAGATGGCCTCGTGACTGTAATTTGATTACTACCAGTGGATATTTTCTATTCTTTTATTTATTTCATATCATTCGTTCTATTTACTTAGTGAATTATAATACAGATGGAAATTTCAATACTTCACGTTCCAACAAAGGTTGCCTCAACTTGTCAGAGCAGAGCTCCACGTCTCTCGATCCTTCCTGGAGACTCCCTTAATCCAGCGTCCTCTCCTTCCTTGTGGAACCCAATCCAATTGTCCGACACCCGTTTCAAATGGACGGATTAGAATTCTTAGGCGGCGTGTCCCGATCCTTTCATTTGCAGATGTTCCCCCATCCATCCTCTATCGAATTTCTTGATTTCTTGTCTTATCCAGACCGGTGATGCGGAGGCACCTCCGGAAATTCATCTCAGCCGCCTACGCCTTAAAGTACAGACGGTGGTTCATTGCCCATGTTTCTGAAATATGTCAGGGATTGTATATTTCAATAAATGAATAAAATAGAAACAAGTTAGTTGATCCTTGAAGTATTTATTCTTATCATGTTCCCGCAGACTTTTATACCGACTATTTCCATAAATCGACTTTTTCCATAAATTTCTTGACTTGATTTAAGTACCCTGATGTGATAATTTTGTTGATTATTTTCCATCATTTCAATTTTAATGTTTTTCTACTTTGTCGATATTAGACGTTTCTGTAACTAACTGGAATACAGGTTTGGGAAGCCACCACAGCTACTATTTCTCCTGAAGATGGGCTAGATCGTAGGCCGAAACGTTGGCACAATTAAAAAATAAGTTCTGCTTATTTTGTGTTACCTATGACCGCACCCCCTGACTAGTTCAATCATTAGAATTATCCAATCAACTATTTTTCACTCTAAGTAGAGTTATTAACATTTATTTTGTAACGTTTCAAAGTCGATAACTGTTATTTTATCCACAACTTTCCTTCGGCACGTGCCTGCTGGGTAACGCTGACTGATGCCGAATGTGTGCTTTGCAAAGGTAGATAGCTAAACTGCTGTGTTCTTATCAGGCGTGGCAAGTGATAAAAGATAAGTGCTTACTCCTAGATTGCTAGTGATAGCAAAAAATCGAAGAACTTAAACTTGAATATTTTCTTTTGCTATTATAATACTTAGACAGTTCTTATATTTAAATTTGTATTCATTCTTTATTACTCAATAACCACCCAAACATAACCCAGCATAAAACGTACATTTAATTGGAGTTACTAAAGATTTAGCACCCGGTTCAAACTGTTTGAAAAATACTATTAATAAATGGCATATTTAAATTTTTTATTCAGGCTACAATATGATATATTTTCATCATACAATTAGTTAATCCTCAATCTCACTCATAGTTAAAATTATTCTTTCTTTTTTTATTAATTCATTTAACGTCCCTTTATGGTGCCGTTGCTTATCGAACGATGCCATTGGTCCTCAATTTTACCTACCAAAATTATTATCGAGTACCTGACATCGCACTGCACCACCATTTTACGTCCCGCTGAAGGACGGTATAACTAAGGATATTTTACTCACTTTAAAAGATCCAAGGGCGAAATGCCGGGCTGCGAATCCGCGATCTTGGGCATAGCAGGTTGTTATGCTCACAAGTCCGCCACAGTTGACTCGACTCGATTTTTAATTTTATTAATACTAACAATAATAAGTATTACTACTAACAATGATAAGTATTACTACTGACAATATACTAACAATGATAAGTATTACTACTAACAATATACTAACAATGATAAGTATTACTACTAACAATGATAAGTATTACTACTAACAATATACTAACAATGATAAGTATTACTACTAACAATGATAAGTATTACTACTAACAATATACTAACAATGATAAGTATTACTACTAACAATATACTAACAATGATAAGTATTACTACTAACAATATACCAGCAATAAATAACAAACCAAAGATATTTTAGAGATAATCTTAATATTCGGCTTTTAAGGACTACAACAACGTTTTTATTGGAGATAAGACCTAGTTTACATTAAAATAGTTCAACATGTATTCGTCCGCCTAACGGAAATTCGCAATTTCGCAATCCTGCATTTTGTGCGTGGCGGTACAAAAAATTACCCCACGAATCTGTGTTAACATTGATATAACTGGTTTGATCGTTATCGTAAGAACCATTAAGCTGTAAAAACAGTAAATAAAAGAATCTTGAATCATCATTGTAACATACTTCACAGTTACTTGTATTTAATGAATACATTTGCAAATTAACATAAATAAAATCATCATCATCATATTCCATCCTCTATGCCGCTAATGCAGTGCGAGGTTTCCTTCTACACGTGTGGTGTAGGATCCTTTACCATTTCTCTTCTTCAATTCCATTGCAGGCTTCTTTAGCGAAGCATTCCTTAACACTATCTTTCCAGGTATGTCATGGTCTTCCTTAGCCGCGTATGTCATCTCGGCCAGCCTGATGTTTTCCTTAGGATATGTCCAAACCATCTTTAGGCTGTTTCTTAAATGACTTTTTCTGCAGGCTCCACTCCGAGGCTTGATCTAATGATCGAGTTACGAACTCGTTCTCGTCTTGTATTCGCCTCCGATCCTAAGGAATCGCATTTCTGAAGCCTGGATCCTACTTTTATGCCTGGTTGTTAATGATGAATATTCGGATGAGTAGGTCAATATGGGGAGAAATGTAGATTTACATACCTTCAACTTTGTGTACCTGGATAATTATGTTTTATTCAGGAACCTATTATTTACAGGATGGAACAAAAATATGATGAAAAACATCCACAGATATTTTTTTAATACAAACTTTCTACCTATAATTTTAAATTATACGCTGTGCTGTGCTATTTATAAGATTCTATCTTAAACATAACCTACTGAGGCATGAAATATTTTAATAAAACACGATAAACGAAGGGAAAGTGATTTATACAACCTAGAGGCGAAGGGAGAAAAAAAATGTGAAGACGTCGTAGAAAAAAAAGTGATCCCTTATTAGACCTGGAATGCTACCTTGCAAAAAAAAAATTAATATCTTTGATATGTTTACGGTGTTGTGACTATAATTAATAAATCTTTTTTTTAATTATAAAAAAGCGTACCGTTAAATCATATACATATTTCAATTGAGTATGTACCTTATATAGTTGTGTAATTTCATTAAATATGGTTTCTTCAATTTTTTTCCTTAAGTACTCTTTCAATGAGGTGCATTTATCTATTGGTGAAAAAAATCTGGCTATCCTTGTCCCTTAGAGGGTGTCCGTTGGAGAGGGGTAAATCACTATACTCAGAGGGTGTCCGTTGGGGAGGGGTAAATCACTATCCTCAGAGAGTGTCCGTTGGAGAGGGGTAAATCACTATACTTTCAGAAAAATGTCCGTTCTCATTTATACTTTATAATTAATCTTTAATCTGGCGACACGACAAATTGAGCTTATTAATTTTTATTGTGTTTGTACCATATCTCATAGATGTGTCCTTTTACCGTTGTAAAATATTCATGATTTGATTATATTCCGTTGTGAGAGGGATAACTAACTCTCTTCTTGTCTATGCTTATATTATCTTTATAATATTATTTGGAATAGAGCTTCGATGGCTCAGCCAAGCATTCGAATCTCTCTCGTAGCCTACCCTTACATCGTATCTTATCCTGCTTAAATCCTCAATGCTCCTTACTTTGTTACGAATAAAATCATCCACCTTAATGTCCCATTTGTTGCTGATTTGGTCTGAACCTTTCATGAGTAATTTTATTCCCACTCAAACCAAGTAGTTTCAAACATAGCCACTTCTTCAATTCCAGATAATTCTTCAAGGTGTCTGGAAAGAAGATGGCCTCGTAACATTCTAATTTGATTTTGTTATTTGAGTACTGCTGTTTGGTAGTTTCTCAAAAAAAAAAAGAAATTCTGATTTGAACTCTTTTATTTATTGTTATTATTAGTACTCTATTGTACGTTATACTCTATTTTGGTCTTAACAAATCGGGAAAAATTCATGTTAACTAACAACCGATATTTTGGGAATGTTGTAAAGCCCTAGGAAGTGAAGGTTATTTACTTTCGGAGATGAAAAATTCGCCTAATTTGGTGAACTGCTACAGGAATCGGATAAATCTCTACTTATAAAATATCGAATCCTCAAGTAGATAAGACTAACTCGATTCCTCCACGTGTATCTTATCTCTTGGCAGAATCTTATCTGCGTTTAGTCTGTCGATGAAGACTGTCGCCTAATACTTTTTTATCTAATCTGTTTTAGGTAGGTATTTACTATTTATATGGTGCTATTAGTCAGTATCTTTCCCCCATGAAACTGAATACGGTATTCCAATATAGTGGCTTTTAATAATCCTCTGATTCAATGGTTTCGAAGTTATTTTGCCTTAGACTCATGAAGAAAGATGCATCAACTCGAAGCGCCAACCTGAGGAATAATTACCTTGTTTTTTAACAATAAAAATAATTCAATATCTTTCAACAATAAATACAAAAATATGTTCCGTCAACTTGTTATAGAATCGCTGACAGCAATTTAATAAACCTTGGGACTGTATTGGTCTGTTGCGTCAACTATCATTTAGTATTATTAAGAAAATTGAGAGTGTTTCACTCAGCGCTCTACTAAATTTCCTATATTACTATTTCTACTATATGCCTAAGGGGGATTTCTCAAGGGAGTTTAAGATAAATTTACTAAGTATTAATATCTATGATTAATAAGATTGTCAATTGTTATATACTGATTGTCAATTGTTATAGAATGACTTTATTAAAAAAATATATATATATTATATATGTACATTTTTTTAAAATTATGTTAATAATAATTCTTATGGTAAAATTCACAATCAGTATATAACAAAATATTATTACATACATATTATTATTATTTTGTATTTCTCGGCTTGTACCGGATAAATACACCAACCCGGACCAAGGTCAAGGGTATGGTTAGTTTAAAAGTTAAATTTGAATATTTAAAAATTTTCTAACGATGCTGGCAGTTCCCAGCATAACCGCTTTCTGTACTTCTTCCAGACCCCTAATTATCTCCAACGTCTTCATTGATCTAATCGTTTGCTGAGGAATTAAACAATTGCTGGATACAATGATTGGGAGTACTTTTACATTCACCAGTCGGTAGAGATGCCTCAATTCCTCGCGGAGCTCTTGGTACTTCCGATTTTTTTCGCTCAATGTTTTAGAAACGTTATCATCAGCAGGAACCCCAACTTCGATGATGATGACCTTTTTTTATTTTTTTGTCTAAGAGTAGTACGTCTGTTCTGTTGCGGGGTATATTATGGTCAGTGATCATAGTTTGATCCCAATATAGTTTGATGTCATGTTTTTCTAATATCGCCTGTGGCTGGTATTTATTATTATTATTTACATATTAATATTATGTAAAATTATTATAATGTAAATATGTTATATACTGACTGTGAATTTTACCATAAAAATTATTATTAACATAATTTAAAAAAATGTACTTGAATTAATCTCACCTTCTTATTTCTTTTCCTCTTAGCACCTGTTATGTTATTTCAAGCTTGATTTAGAAGGGGAAAAGAATTCGTTGTGTTGTTATGTTCTAATGCTTCGTTCAGGTTGTTAACTGTTGTAAATGGAGCTACGGTATCTATTTATGGTCTGAGTTATAGATTGTAAATAGTTAGTCAATATACTGGCTACATAGATAATAGGGTAGTCTACATTCCTTTTTCTTCTCAGGAAAGATAGATTTTCTTGAAATATGTGTCGGCAAATTACCTCCTTGCATTTCGCAACCCTTTATGAGTTGTAGTGGTAAAGGTTTTTATACACGTTAAAAATGTCATAACTGAAATCTTGCTATTTTTGAGTTAATCTTTCATAAGCTACTGTATTATTTGACCGACATATCTGATATTACATTTCCAACATTTTTTTTTTAATAAAGCCATATTTTGAGTTTTATCGTGCTTGAACTTGGTTTTTATAGGTGTAAAGACGTAAATTAAAATCAAAAAAGTTTCAAGTTTTCAAAAATTGTCGAATGGTTAATGAAAGAGTTTCAATACCATCATTACAATAGGAATGCTTTGCTTTGCCAATGCCCAAATTTTTATTTTTTTATTTTGAAGAGAAAAGATTTGTCCTGGCTGGGATTCGAACCCGTGTCCTCAACATCTCTAGCGCGGTATTCTTCCAACTAAGCTACCAGGGCTCGCAACTAGGTCAGACAAATCCATTCTCTTCACTGATCCCACATCCCCAGCACTCGCAATTTTTACGATGCACATAGGGGGAAGAATGTTCATTGAACATTAATTTAATTGGGATTTGGTTGACGTACGTAAATTTTTTATTTTTATAATTTTTTTGTATTGTGATTATTTAAATATTTTTATTTTCAAGAGAAAGAAGAGTCTCGCCTGGTTGCGAGCCCTGGTAGCTTAGTTGGTAGAGTACCGCGCTAGAGATGCGAAGGACCCGGGTTCGAATCCCGGCCAGGATAAATCTTTTCTCTTCGAAATAAATTTTTTTTAAATATTCACAATATTTTAATCAATTATTAGCTCTATTGAAAAATTAGGTTTTTTGACTTATGACAGGGGAAAGAAGGATAAAAATTTAATGTGACTTTTCTTACAAGTGTGTATCTAATTTATATTTCCAAGTTAGTCGAAATTATAGGATATTAGCTGCAATCATCTGCATTATTGAGTAAACAGAAAAATAATTGCTAATATCGTGACAAGTAGCGAAATTTTGGACATGCTGATAGATTTGAACGAGTTTTGATGATAATAAAATTATTATTTACTGGCTGTATTTATAGCTTATAAATTTTTTTTCCCAGAAATTTTATATTGCAAACCTAATATAATTGTTATCTTATCTAATGTAACTCTATCGAATAGGGCGATAGTTTGGAACGTTCCGCTTATCAGAATTGTGACTGGGCATTTACCCTTGAAACAGTAATCACAGAAATGTTCAATACATTTTTATTAAATTTACATAATAGTGATGGAATTAAAAAAAAAAGACTAGAATAATTACGTCATTACACGTTAATATTTTTTTGTTGTAAATATTGACTTTTTCATCTGTGGGTTATTATACTATAATATATTTATAGCCTCAGCGAATTAGTGATTAAGTCGAATTTTCTCCCAAATTAGTTTTTTGTACTTAGCAATGCGGAGCCGTTCTATTTTCTTACTGAATAAGTGGCTGGTACTAAGGGATTGGAGCAAGGTTGTAGCATGCACTCTCTTCAAGCTATACCTTCACGAGGCTTTGAAACCATGGTACAGGCAGAGTGGGGATGTTGGGCCGTTCATTTATGGCGAACAACTACTGTCCTTGTTCTTCCCTGACGTCCAGGTCATGTTTGCGAGCCGGAAGGTCTACCTAGGAATGATATGCCCTAAAGATGTGCTGCGAAACGGTGGGCTTAAAAATTAACTTCGAAAAGACCGAGTATATGGTAATCGGAGATACTGATACTAGTTCGCTTTTGGTTGACAGGGAGAGGTGAAAAAAAGTAAATGTATTCAAGTACGTGGGCCCTTGTTTATATGCTACCGGGTCGTCCGAGCATGAAGTCAGAAGAAAGGTGGAGCAAGCCCCATAATGCCCCATCCGGTCCTCTGGAATACAGACATAGCTAAAGAAAATAAACATCGTATTTTCACAGCCCTGGTGGAAACCATCCTGACATATTCCTCGGAAACCTGGACAATGAGCCACCTTTGAACCCCCTGGACCATGAGGTGTTTCCGTGTCACCAGGCTGGATGAAGTAAGAAACGAAGAAATTCGATAGAGGATGGATGTGGTTATATCAACAAATGAAAGGATCGGGGCACGCCGCCTAAGATGATAGGGCCATGTGAAGACTGGATTGGGTTCCACCAGAGAGGAGAGGGCGAGGACGGCCCAGAAGCTGGCGGATGGAGGGAGTCCAGGAGGAGATGGCTTGTCAAGGACTCCAGGAAGAGAATTGGATGGACCGAGAGGCATGGAGCTCTGTCGGAATGCCTTTAAAGTAAAGTAAGAAAAAGTGACCAAGTCAGGAATTGGCTTGAAATGGAGTTATTACTTATATCACAACTCCATATTAAGTTTCTGTTATTCTTTAACAGGAGAGCCTTCAATATATGTCTTCGCTTGCCGATATCCTTACCGTCTATTTGTGAGACTATTCAACCAATTTTTAATATTGAAATACTGTTTAGTTTTAAAGTAATATTAGGCGACGCAATAATGAAATATATAAAGTCCTAAACCATATAAACGCAGACAATAATGTATTAATGTAAGAAGATTGAACTGAATCAATTCAATAAAATCGGATATGAAGGGAATATGAGATCAGCATAATAAATTCTAGATACAGTGGATAAACTGAGAGGGATACTTTACTTGAAATTCTTAACTGTATTTTATCGCTCATCATCTAATGATAAGGTAAGTGTAGAAAGTGTGCTAAAAATCGTCTATACAAATTGTACAAGCAGATTTTAATTTGATTCAGCATTTAAAATCGCCTTGGTTTGTTAATTACAAAACTTTTCAAATTGAATTAAAAATATTTTCGATTCATTAAAAAAGAATTAAAGGAGACTAAAAAGAAGTTGGGTGAGAAATATCTTTATCAGGTTTGGATAAAGATATAAACATATTAATAAACCAGCATTTGAGCTTCCTTTCTTCGTTTCAAAATGGATACAAGCAAATACTTTTAAGGTTCCAGGGCCACTATTTATTCAAAACGTTTCAGTGGTTTCTTCTGGTTTCGACCGTGTATCTAAATTTGCTGCTGGGTTCTTCAGGGCTTGAATTGAGACTCAAATCAAGAAGCCAGCAGCATGTCTGGTGAAACGTTGGCGAGAAATTTAGCTACACGGTCGAAACCAATGAAACCTTTTGTATGGATACAAGCAATTCACATGGTCTTAATTGGAATCCTTTCGACGATTCTACTATTGTAAAAAAAAAGTTTTTCATATATGTCTTCGCTTGTCGCTATCCTTTCTGGCTATTTTTGATACTATACAACCAATTGGTGTAATTAAAGTCTTATTTAGTTTTAAATAATTTCAGGCGCCACGATAATAAAATATATAAAATCCTAATAAAATAGATGAGACAACTGGATATCTGACTAATCCATACTCCCCCTGAACACATTCAGACTTGCAATACTGCTCAACACCATGTTAATCGAATCTTATTCAGGGGTGACTCAAAAACTTTGTATCGCACAAACCCGCATTACACTCCGGTGTAACGTGAGGGTGGAATCAAGGATGACGGATTTTGTGGAAAGGAAAAATTTGTCGTTTTATTTCACTTAATTTACCTTCAATTCAAACTTTGACGATACATCAAAATAACTTCGGGTATTTTAAGTGATAATATGTGTTTTTTTTGTGTTTTGTTTTTACTTCCGATTTTATTTAGTCACAGCCTTACTTTGTACAAATATGAAGAATATATATTAGAGCTTCGATTATCCAAACAAGCTTCGTGAAAATGAAATACAAGGAGTAATCGACATTTTCTTACATGGAAAATAAGTTTGGTCAGTACTTTCTTTAAAATTTTATTTCGTAGAACAATTATTGAAGGTCAGGATCAAAAGCGTATATCTGCAAATTACCAAAGTAGGCTTACACATGTTTCGCTAGTACAGTCAAGCAATTATTTAATGGTCCCGAAACTTCAGGTTAAAAACCGGACCAAAGCCATGAGAAATAAGGCGGAAAAGTGTCGTGTTACTTCTGATTTATATTTAATGACAAAATAGAATGTCCACGACAACCCTCTGATGTCACAGCAACCTCAAAATAATAAATACAATTTCTGTGGATAACCATCTTGTAAGAGTTATAATAAAAAATATATAAAGAATATAATATGTTTTAATTTTTAAGAATTGTCAAATCACCTTTCATCTTCCAGTTTAAATGTATTTATTCAAGAAACCATTGCGCGCCCCATTGATTTCATAGAAATCATTCTGTATCCACCATCTTTCCTTTTTTCTTTTCACCTTCCCTCCAATATCTTCTGTTCATGCAATCCTCCTCTGTCAGCGCTCTAGCTGCCATATTTTCTCTCGCCTCCTCAATCCACTGCTTTCGAGATCTTTTATTTGTTTACAGTTAATTTGAACAATTTAAAAATATTAATTTCCGTTAAATATTTCGACCTCAATTGTCTTATCGTTGTATGGCTGAACAGATCCTATTGGTACTCACACAGCCTCTGTAAAGTGGGCTCCTTTAAATGGGGAAAAATCTGACTGTACGTTGAGCTTGACAAGACGGACAAATAACTTTCTTACACAACCGTTGGATTATATGTACAATATGAATTCCTCCCACGAACATAAAACCTCCTCTTTGTTATAGTGGAATAGTTTTTATTTTTAATTTAGTAAAGAAGTATAATTCAAGCTCCTTTACTCTTCAATGTTATACAAAGATGTTGACTTCAGAGGGCGGAAGACAATAACTGATCTCAGGGTATTTTATCGTTCTCTCGTTAGCGGTTTTATGCTAGTCCACTTCGATTGTAAATAATCGATGTATCTCAGAATGCTCTTTCCGTTTTATGTAAAATCGATGTAATTCACTTCCACTAAATCTTCCGTCAGTTACTTGTTTACAGAAGATGAAAAACCATTTGTTTATGTAGCCATCCCTCTTCTCCCCAGGAAGTTGCGTAATACCTCTTATTCCTAAGTGCTTTCAGATGAGTATTCGGTTTTTAGAATAACATCCATGAAATGTGGGGATCGGTATTTTCCAATCTTTAGGATTTCCGGCATGAAAATTAAGTATGGTGGATATGCTTACTTAAAGGCAACACTAAAACGTAAACTTGCTGTGTACGCTTCATCTATGAGATCCCTAGAAACGTCATCCGGTTTTAAAAAACGTTGATATTGTTATCCAATCCCACGGACCATCATACATTTCCGATCTCCTTCAATTCAAAACCTCGGTCCTCTCACGTAACACACGTTCTTGGTTCTCAGATACAGCATCCCACCGAACAGCAACTTTTGACAGAGCTTTCCTTAACCGATCCTCGTCCCTGTGGATCTCCATGTCTTCTGCCATTCGTCGCTCCAGTGACCTTCCGACCTTCAAAAATCCTATTTCATATCCGCACGAGTCCCGAAAAAATCGGAAACATTTCTAACATTCAATTGTATCGGTTTAAAAACAGTTAAGATAGTTCTAATAGGATCATTCCGTTTTTCTTCATAGAATTTGTAAATATGTAATTTTTTTTTTATGTTTTCCTTCTTTGAGATTATTGTTAACTAATTGGCTTTTCTTATTATTTTTAATTGTTATTTAACCATACTTAATTAAATTATATATTTCATTTAACCATACGATTAGTTTATTATGAAGTTTTAAACTGTACATAAAAATTGTATGTTAACACTATTCAGCCTTAGAGGCCTAGATACGAAATAGACGTTTTTGATATGCGTGTGGGATGTTAGACTATTTTTTATGTTTTATTTAATTATTGATTTATTTTCCTGGATATGAAACTTTATTTTCACTATTGTTTGGCTTTTACTTATCGTAATTATTCGTCATTGTATCTTTATTCTAGTTTCTCTCTTTCCAGTACTTCTTTACATTAATTTGGAACTTATAATGTTTTAACTGGTGATGTTAAAATTAAATGTTTTGTTTTTAATGCAATACTTATTATTTTTTCATTTGCTCATACAATTTATCGTCCAAAGGGGAAGGGACGTAGTAGGAACTTTATTTGAGCAGGGGGGCGTGAAAGTTTTTCATTTCAATCACTGTTCTGAACTAACTTGTCACAGAATATACTAAGAATTTATTATTGTAAAAGAAAAAATTAATTTATTGAATATTTGATGTGGGATGAGATAATTGTTCCTAATGATGGAGCCGCTTCACATGAGTTGTCACTTTTTTGTACTAACACTCATGCAAAAAAAAAATTGACAATCTTTTAGTGCGCAAGTGTCAAACAATTACCTTTTGTATCCGTAATTTCGTGCGATCCGACCTTGGAAAACATAATGGTAGTTATGAAATGTATAAGTTGGTATTTAGTAGGTAAGAGAGACAGAGAGATCTTTGTTAAGTAAATTCAGGTGTTTGCTCTTTGTCATTCTCCAAGTGCTCGAGGCTCGACGGTCCAAGGCTACTCTTTGTGAAGAAGTGCTTAAAAAAAATTTTTTTTTTTTTATGTTACTCAGTGTGAGAAACCATCACTAACGACAATATGTTTTGTTTCTTTTTCGGGAGGTATAATTTGAACAGTTTTTGGCTGTTGTGTGACGTATAATTTATTTTAAAACAGTATGGGACTGTGGAAGAAGTCTAATTCTTTTTCTAGTCTTAAAGTTCAAGTATAGGTCATCTCGTTTTGCTTACAATTATATAATATATAATAATTATATAATATGGGAGCGGAGTAGAGTGGTGAGTTGCTATGCTGAAGGTTCCGGGTTAAAATAAATAATTTTTTAATTAAAAATTATTTAATCTGTTAAAAGCCACGGATAGACCCATTGAGATCTACATATACTAAAAGCCATTATGTCTAGAATTCATTACGTTAATCCCATTTTTTTCTTTCATATCCGATTTTAATGAATTGATTCACAGGCTTCTTTTACCTTTTGCCATTTTAAGTGTTCCCATTGTTTTGTCTTTTGCCTTCTGATTTTATTTAATCAACTCTCTAATTTTATAAAATTATTCGGTATACTGATATAATTATTCATATATAGTTATTCGGAACGTACAGGAGGACTCATCACAACTTTAAATTTATGACTGTTTAGTTGAGTTGTTTTTTTTCAATGAATATTAAAAACATTAACGGGCTTAAGATGCTCTTTGCTTAACTTCCGTTTTCCACTTTCATCCAGCCTCAATAAAGCGAGTACCCTGAATTTGGGGAAAAGAAAGCGATTGGGCGTGATCTTAGAAAAATTACCACTCTGTGTTTGAGATAGTTCAGTCTCTACCATGTACTGAGACCAAGACACAGTTTTTGATTAATAGTTCAGGATTATTCTCGAAAACAAAACTATACTGTTGAGAAAGTCGAGTTTATAGTTACTGCTTAGCATTTATATTGTTAATCCATTGAATTGATTATCGGTTCTCTTTATTTATCCTGTTAACTAAATTTTTCCAATAAGATTTTCATTGGAATTGCTATTCATTCTCTTCAAACTTTTTTCGTATTTGAGGCCGTTCTTTTTATTTGAGTCAAAATTACCTATTTAAACCTTTGAAACCTAAACCACTGGGAAATGACAGAGCTTCTTCCCGTAAGTTTCTAAAAGGGTTTGAGGGGATTCGCCAGCATATTTCTTCAATTAAAACGGCAAAAGGAATAAATGTTGAAAATACAATTTTGAGCTTTCCGTGATTAAGATTAGTACAATAACTGAATAACTCAATAACATTAAATATAAAACTGTTATTTTATGTAAAGAAATGCCAAAACCATTGAATTTTACTGTTTGGTTAGTTTGTGTTCATTATTATTTAGCATTTTCACAAATATAAGTCGCAAATCAAAATACATGCTATCACCTAATAAATGGTTTAAAGGTCCCTAACAGAATTTACTATTTTGTCTTGTTAGTTTTTAATGATTCGACTTTTAATGATGAATTATCAAATCGACTATGACTTGTGAGTCCTTATCTTGTGGGATTATGTGAGAGACTTCCAAAACAACTTTTTTTAACCTACCCACATCGTTTAGATAACGGAAACCAGATTAAAAGATTTTTTATTTTGAATATTTGTGAGTTAATTAAAACCAATATTTTAACCATATGTACATTTTTGTTTGTTTATATTATTTTTTTCCAATATAATGATTCAGTAATATTCAAATTATTATTAGCTGTCCTTTCAAAAGATTTGCATATGATCTACAGTTATATCATAAACATTAATAAACAACATGTTTTTCACTTTAACTTTTTTTCACATTATTAATTTATTTATTGTAATACATCTTTGACTTGTCACACCTCTCTGCTTGAGATAAATATTGAAAATCAACATTTATTATTTTATGGGAATTCCTTTTAGTTTATATTAAAATAATTAACGACATTTCTGGACTGATTATGTATTAATTAACCATTTTCCTTCTGCAAACCAATATTTACTGTCAACTTGAGAGCTCAAATGAAATACGTATTGTAAGATCTAACCATTCTGCCAAAATGAAAATAATCTAGGTGGCAGTATTCCAACTTAAGAAATCATTTGGTCGCCATTGAAGAATTGCCTGCTATGACGTAAAGTACTGCATTTCGTCACATTTAGGATATATCATTATTTACTTTTAAAAACAGTACCATTACAACCCGCGAAGGATCTTGTGTTTAGTACGTGGTAGAGGCTGTACTGTTTCTTGGACAACGGTTGTGCAAGGAGGTGATTTGACCTAGACACGCTCAAGCGCCAGATTTTCCATTCTGCTTTGGGTTTCTAGTTTATAGAGGCTGCTAACAGATTAAATAAAATCTGCCACAACCGGATTTGAACTCAAGACCTTCGTCACGGCAACTCAGAGCTCTACCACTGAGCCACTTCGCTCCCTCCGGAATATAAAACATTATTTTATAGGATCGATGAATTTTATATCAAATATAATAAAAAAATGTTTTGTTTTTTTCTTAACTATCATTTTTTTATAATAGTTCAATGGTTTTGCTCCAGATAATAGGTATTAGTTGTTTTTTTCCTGACTGTTTATAATATAAGTTTTCAGGTTCACGTTTGCAAATACCGCTTGATGCCGGATGAGGGGTTAAAAGCTTTTAAGGTTAAGGAACACTCCGACGAATATGTAAGAATAGGTGCGATCAAGGAAGTGTAAAAAGAAAGGGATATTTTGAAGGAGGAAGGAACCTTATATCTTAAACTCTTATTGAAACATCGATAAATTTCGATGAAATAAATCGAAGAGAAGATGGCCCGGATAGAGGGCATAAATTCTCATATTGTAATTAAGAAACAATTAGTTTAAAATCGACATTTCGGTCCACACTTCAGGTCTTCATCAGGGTTTAATTTGGTAGACTATTCAGTTTTTATTATATTTGTTGTAAGAATTTATGATTTTAGATATGCCTCTTCTTCTAGAAGTTCCCCTCCTTTTACACTTTTTTTATTTCCAAAATACAATTTTCCTGATAACTGGAAAGGTTAACTATAGTATGGAAAAATTAATCTATAGTGACCCCCGTATGCACTTGAATTAAATAATTTTTTACCCAATTTTAGTAGGATGTTATTCTCATGTAAAATTACTTTTTTAGTAATTAGTTAATCACTTTCCTCTGAAATAATAGCATATCTTAATAAGGAACTACAGTAGTCGTTATTTTTTTTGTTTTTTGATCTTCTTTTAACTTATCAAACTTTTTTTTTCCATTTTTACAAAAGAAATACATAAGTCTGTTTCTTTACTTTGCATTTATTTCTTTTTGTGACTTCTCAAGTATAACTTGCGAAATGGAAGAAGGAAAATTATTCTTGCAAGGAGATACAAGTTATTTTTAACCGAACTCTTTTCCGATAGCCTTTGTCCAAGAAAAGACGAAGAAGTCACGAACGATCCCTTCCTTAATGTTTTTATTAGATATTCTTGTATTCTGATTAAATAACAACTATTTCGTTAGATTAATTTTGTATGTTAATAGACTAGAATGGTGGATTAATAGTGGAAACTAGCCGAGTTTACAATTTTTAAAAATTAAATATAATGTTTTGGAGACTGAAACACTAATTTTTATTTTCCAAAGTCAAAGTGACATCTGCCAATTCTGGAAGTGTAGTTTTCTATTATCTATGGAACTGAATTATGACGTCACTAATTATAGTAAGATAATACGATTAATTTCATTGATAAATTTGCTTTACTACTTTAGCAGTCCTGATCATAATTGAAGAAAATATTAAAGAAATCTAAACCACACTTTTCAGTTTCAAATTTTCAGATACACTGGTTTAACTTCACAAATGAAGGTACTCAAGAAGGTTATAACCTCAATGCGGATTTATGTGGCAGTGTTAAAAATTCTTATTCATCCAGGTTCATAAAATTAAATGTTTATTAATGTTATCACTGAGTTAATTAAAATAAAGCTGGTAATTTGCTCTCGCTCGATGTAAGAGAGTTCAAAGGGATCCTATTTAGTTGAGGTGATTTGCCTGAGATTACCCCAACCTCCAGTTTTTCCCCAAATAAGGGTACCCACTTTTAGAGGCTGGGCGAGCCACATGAGGATTTGCAGTTCGTACAAGGTTCATCCTTGGCTGTTAACAGATTAAATTATTTATCTTTCAAAGCTGGACAAAACGACAAGCTTCTCTGGCAGGTACAAAATGACAATAGTTTCAGAGGAATACAGTAGAAGCTACCTGAAAGATGATAAGATTGAGATCACTTG
Organism: Troilus luridus; assembly: GCA_964056705.1. Taxonomy (NCBI): domain Eukaryota; kingdom Metazoa; phylum Arthropoda; class Insecta; order Hemiptera; family Pentatomidae; genus Troilus; species Troilus luridus. The sequence goes on along the minus strand of OZ057415.1, from coordinate 94,816,526 downwards.
ATATATAATGATCCTAATGAGTACACGCTCGTCTACTCTGCTTTCTTTATAATCCAGTTTAATATGCATATAATGAACAGTATGGATTTTCTTCTAATTACTGTATTTACTTTTAAAACATAAACGCTAATGAAAAAAAAAAAAAAATAGTAGTTCTTTACTTTTGAAGTTTTATTTTTATTTTATGAAACCACCAAGACTACAATGTAAAATAAACAGTTACCAGCAAGTATAAGAAGTAAAACATGTTCTGTCGTTAGATTGTGAAAAAAATTTGTTTTCTAAGACGACTTGCTAGAAGGGTATATGTTTCTCTTTAATATTATTTAATAAACAGTTATATAATTTTGTTTATTCAATATCATTGAGTAGACAAAATATTTTTGATGTTAGTGATATGCAATAGTAAATAGATTATTGATAATCATAAGGAGACATTATGTGTCCATTGACTATCACAAGTATTCAAATTTCACTACCCGGCATAAATTTTTTATAAACACTTGATCAAAAATATAAATATTCATCAGATAATGGTATACCAGAGGGAAGCTAATTAGTTGCATTCAAAAACATAGAAGAATATTTTTTTTTTTTTTTAAGGCAGATTTATTTCGCTTAAAAAAATCATTACCTCAATGATTAGTATTATGTTTCAAGATATAATTTTTTTACTTGGCAAATTTTGCTAACATATTCTCGTGTTTAGTCATGATTCAAAACATAATGTTAATTAATTAATATATCAGTTTTCTATTAGTTTTATTCGACGAGATGAGTTATATTTTACTCATAACATAACTTTTTTAATTTAAAAACTTAGCTGCCTTTAGCTAGTTTTAATCACTTTTATTTTTGTGATCTTGATATGTTGTCTAAAGAGTTGGAAACTTTATTTTCTTCATTTCAACAAAACGACAAGCTCCTCTGGCAGGTACAAAATGACAACAGTTTCAGACGAATACAGTAGAAGCTACCCCTGAGATGATAAGATTGAGATCACTTGATATGGTCACAACTAATGATCCTAAGCCTCTGTATCTAGATTGTATTGTATTTCTCTCAACCTCCTTCTAGTTTTTTCATTCTCTTATCTAGATTAGATAAGGTGTTCTTTATCTTATCAGATGAATAAAATATAATTTTTATGTTATTATTTTCGCAATATAGAACAAACTATTTTCATTGTCGGCAATGGATAATTATTTTAAAAAATTCGATTAAATTAAAAATATAAATAATTATCTCTCAAGACATAACTTAACTTAGATTTCACTGTTTTTGTGTTTTTTCAAAGATCTTTTATTTTGAATTTTAAAATTGAGTACTACCACTGGATAGTTTCTCTACTTGTCTTTATTCATGCCAATATGTACATTCTATTTACTTGTTATATTAGTATAATACAGTTGTAAATTTCATTGAATAATTTATTTTTAAATGATCTACAACAAAAATCTACTTGTATTGAAAAAAGTAATTTTAATTCACCATGACATTAGTTCAATAATTATCTCTCAATTAAATAAAATTGTTTTTAGAGATCACCCTGTAGTGTTTTATTTTACATAAGTGCTGCTATCTGTTGACTAATACCTGAACTACTTCCGCTAAAGCTTTTTAGGTGATGCGATAGTGCTGGTCTCTACAGGCAATAGTTAGAACTAATATCTGTTTTGATAAATAATCAAACTACTATCATTTGATTTTCCCCTCTATATGAAAAAGTTTTTAGTGATCGCCGTATAATATTTTACTTCACATAAAATGTGTAATAATAAAAATGGGTTTTTTATTGGGTGTGTTGCGGAAAAAAAAAAAAGAACAAATGAAAAAGATGTATGAAAGACAGATACTGTTAAATAAGGGAATAATTGAAAGCTTGTGTCTTGAACTGCTAGAAAAAAAGAGAAACATAAAGTTTGAGCAGTTAAAAAACCTGACAACGAATTGAAAACTTAAATTCAATTAAATTTAAATCTAATAAAAATTCAGTGCTATTCAGAAGAAATTTTATTTTCTTACTCTCGTTACACAATATTAAAAAATACATAAAGAATACATATAAATTAGTTACAGAATATTTAAGCAATTAAATGAACAGTTGTATAATTTGTAAAATAGGAGCTGGTCTGCCGTTGGGCTGGTTTTACCCCCTAGTTTTATTTTTTTTAAATAATTTTTTGTTACAAATTTTCTTTTTGTTTTCTTACAGAAATCTCAAGGAGAAAGGCTCATGCATGGATAAGTCATGGAGTCTGATAAAGAAAAATCAGGGAAGAAGGGAAACCCGCGTGCCTCAGCTAATGTTTTCTCTGCACTCACCTTCAGGTAAATATAAATCACATCTTTAATAATAATAATTCAGTACTTCTCAAGTATATTTCATTACTTGAAGGACCTATTTTGTCATATTTGGACCAAGGTGTACTCTTATCGTCATTTTGCAACCATTCTTTTATGTACTCTGAAAGCATTCTGACACTAATATACTTTCATTTTTTGTATATAAGTGAGATTAAACATTAAATAGAATATCAATAATTTACTATCAAAAGTGAAGAAATTTTAGTACCTAACACAACTTTTTTTTTAATAATTTCTCAAAACCATAAATATTATTTATTTTGGAATAGATAAAATTTTCGGGCAAATTATTTATCAGATGAAGTAAGGTAGAGCTTCGGATATTTTTAATTTATTTATTAAAACCACAACTTATATTAACAATTGAATATAGATTTTTTTTTAACACATGTTCAAGGTCATATTGGATGTCGAATGAATTATGTTTATTTATGGCCGAAATATTACGGTCATATGCTAGGTTATGGTTTGTTTTTGTTTTTTTAAATTGTTTCTGCTTATAACTATGTTTAGTACCAGTAGTATATGATTATATTTATGTCAATTTGATGTATATAACAAGACATTTAGTTATATTAAATGCCAAAAATTTTGTTTTTTTATTAAGAAACCATTAATATAGGTTTGGGAAAATCATGTCCAATACAATTGAGCATAACATAGAAATCCTTGCTAGATAGAAAACTTTTTCTATATATTCATTTCTTTTAACACTGCCCCAATAGGGTTCTCTATCCATGTTGATTTAAAGTGGTTACGTTATCCATTTTTTTACTCCTCTTGCTTTCTCAAGTAATATTTCCTAAGATAAAATCTAGTTTGTGATAGACCTTTAAAAATAGTGTTAATTAACACTAGAACTTGAGGGAAAACAATCCCTTGATAGTTATCAGGTTCCATCTGGTCACTTTTCTCGCATAGCTGACTTATAAGACCTTGTCTCTAAACTTCTTTTTTTCTTATTATTCTTCTCACATTGTATGGATGAAATAATGAAGCTCCATTACAAGTCTCTTACCTCCATATTGCTACATCTCTCCTTGTTGACCATCCAGTCATTCTAGAAGGCCACCTCCATTTCTTTTTCATCAGGTGGCTATTGGGAAACCTGCCCTCAAACCTGCTGTTGCTCCCGCTTCTATATCTCCTTTGTAAAGGGCGTTCGCGAGAACTTACTCCAGACATCTGGGATTAACATTGAATTACTATTAAATTAATTAGTTGTACATAAAGTTTATATAAGAGTTATTATCATTGTGTATAAAAAATATCTTGAGCTGCTGAATCTTCGTAGTACCATTAATAATAATCCTCTGAAGGGGAATCCCGATCTTTTATTTTCTTGAAAAGGAATCCTAAATCTCTTCTAGGAGAGCTATTTCAATTCCTTCAATTCAGTCATTATTTTTGGTTCATCTGAGTTTTAATAAGATAGCTTTTCCGGCCCCAGAGCCAGCTAAAATAGATCAAATTGAGTTATTATAAAGGCTTACAAGTGTTTAACTTGCTTAAACGACATTTTTGTTTTTAACAAAAGTTACAAAAATATTGATTGAACTTAAATAACCTTATAAAATAGAGATTTAATTGTTTTCTTAACTTACAGATACCTATAAATCATTGAAATGTATCTTCACTCCTGTTTGAGAATCCTTGGTTATGCCGTCTTTCGGAAGGGATGTAAAATGGGGGTCCCATAAAGGTGTCAGATACTCATTCTTAATTATTAAAGATCCCTATCCTAATTATATACCTGGATAGGCAAAATTTAGGACTCCAACTGTAGCATTGTCCAATTACCCACGGTAGGATTAAGTGACGTTAAATGAATAAACAAACAAACTCTGTTTGAGATTTTTGTTAGAAATTTGAAGATTTTTAAAACCAGTTAAAATTCATATTGGATGTTGTTGGAATGCTTGGTATTTATGGCTGAAGTGTTGTTTTTTTTGTTTTATTGATGACCTAACCGTTTATTTTGTGTATGGATATATGATATCTGTATTTTTCATCCATACCTAATTTATATGTTTTCAATTCTGTACATAAATAAATACTGTATTAATATTTAAAAAAAAATCTTAATAATAAAGCTTACTGTTTTCAATATTGATATTTTAATTATATTTATTGATAAGTAACTAATCCTTCCTGAAAATTCAAGCAAATTCGTTGTACCTTGATTTGACATTTAAAGGCGATAATAAAAAGCTTTTGTAAGTTTATGTTAATATTATACCGATAAAATCATTGTTTTATTTATTGATAAGTTCAAAAAAAGATACATGCCTTAAATTGTTTTTATAAATATTACTGAATATAAACAATTTATGTTGTGTTCAACCTCTATTGCATTAAAATCTCAGCAAATTTTTCATACAGGTGAGCATGTAAAATATAAAGCATCATTTTAAAAACTATTTGAAAAAAAAAAGTACATTTTTTGTCATGTATTAAAACAGTTCAGTATCTAGGCTTCGGGTTAAACTAGCCATTTATTATTAACACATTGTGATTGGGCGATTTGTGCCTGTACATTATGACTGGAACGGTTAATTTATTGAAAAATGAATATGAATTTTATTGTTACTAAAAATTACTATTAATTTAGGCTTTGAATTTTTTTATTAAACTTTTATTTTCTTAACTTAGAATGTATTGTTCATCATTATTATAAAAACAAAGGAACTTTGATCTTAGCAACAATATATCTAATCTATGGTTTTGTGTATGTTTTTTACTTCATAATACTACGTATCAGAAAGGTCACCAACAAGCTATAGTAACCCTTATAGTTTTATTTCACTCATTCTACTATTCATTCATAAAAAACATATAATTAAATGACCTACACTCTACTCACAGTTTGCGAAAAACATAGTTTTATGGGTCCCAACCGTAATGTTTAACAAAAGGATTAGTCAGTTTAAACTGAAATAAAATCATAAGAGTTATATTTTTAAATTTTTCTGTTGAGTTGGAATTTTTTTTTTTGTATTAGTTTTGAACAAACTTAATGTGAATTATTTATTTTTGTTTTTAGTTGGACGCTGCCCCTGTTCTTGGAGGGGTACAGTCGGGATTTGACGATAGAAGATTTACCTGAGCCATTGAAGGAACATAGTTCAGCGTTTCTCGGTGACCAGATAGAAAAGTAAGCTTTTGGAAATAGTGAAGATCATACAAAAATACTATAATTTATAATCGATAATTCATTGAAGGTTCCCACCTCCTACATAATTGTAATGAGCTCTGCTAATCACCCTCAGGCCTTAATGTTTCATGTAAAAACTAGAGGGCACTACATGAGAGAGTGACTACATTTTCCCCAAAACAGCTAGGCCTAAGTAGCTTTTCCAAGTTATTGTATATTAAAGCCATCATGATGCTGTGGTTATACCATCCCGCATAACTTGTATAAACTTACAATATGTCAGAAACTTTTTTTATGAAATAGAGAGATATAAATTATACAAGATATTTCCATAACTAATAACAACTATACTTCAAATATGAACATTTGATACCTTTTTCCTGTGATTAAAAAATTTAAGGCATAATTATATAATATTAATTTATTTTTATTTCAGGTTATGGGATGAAGAAGTTGCCAAAGCCGAGCGTAAAAATAAGGAACCAAGTTTCTTATGCGTAATTATCAAAATGTTTGGTCTGCGTTTTATGCTATATGGAATGGTAATCTTTATTTCGGAAATTCTTTTAAGGTAAATATAATGATACTTTTTTTAAATCTTAAATTGCTATATTAGCCTTTCTATTTAAATTGATTGCCTTTTCCTAAAGGTTTCTTTTAAAAAAAATAGCTGCACCGAAAGTTATTAAAATCCAATTTTTAAAAATTTGCTATACCCATCACAAATTTTCTTAGGCTCTTTGGATCCAACGTCTATTATTCCTAAATATTGTTTGCTGCATATTTCGTATGGTCTAATAAGAATTCATTTAAACAATTTTTATTTTTTTAAATTTTTTAGTTATCCTATGGGAGATTCTTATATTTATATAACTTATAGGTTCCGTGCTAAAAGAAAATTCTTGTTATCTGTGCAGTTATATTTTAGATACATTTGATTATTAATTATATATAGAACATAAAATATTTTTGCAAACTTTAATACAACTCTATACTTATCCAATAATGGTCAAAATTTGGAAAAAAACAAACAATATAAATACTATATTGTTTATTGCTCTGTAAACTATTTGATATTCCTGCTGCCTATATATTGTTTATATAGGTATGCAATTGTAAACTTTCTCCTACTAAAGGAATGTTATATTAAAACAATTGGTTTGAAGTAAGAATACATAAAAAGAAACCATTTCTAATGAAATTTATTCATAATTATTAATTTTTATTTCTTTAAAGGATTGGTCAACCATTGTTACTTGGAGGGCTTATTAGGTATTTCTCTAGCTCCAATGTGACAAAAGAGGAAGCTTACATGTATGCTTCTGGTGTCATTGCATGTTCTGGCCTGTCGGTAATTTTGACACATCCATACATGATGGCTATAATGCATACTGGAATGAAAGTTAGAGTGGCGGCTTGTTCTCTGATATACAGGAAGGTATAACATTGTTTTGTTTTCTGAAGTTATAATACTTGTATTTTAAAACTTTTGAGCACCTAATTTTTTCCTGGCTAAGCTTATAATGTATGTAAATAATAATTATGTTGTTATTTCTTCTCATATACTTGTATTACAGTCTTTGAAACTGAGTAAAACTGCGCTAGGACAAACTACTGCCGGGCAGGTAGTCAACTTGTTATCAAATGATGTCAATCGGTTCGATATCGCTTTCATTTTCTTACATATTTTGTGGATTGGGCCTCTTCAAACTTGTATTGTTACTTACTTGATGTGGACGAAAATGGAAATGGCTGCCTTACTTGGTCTCATCTCTTTATTGCTGTTTATCCCTTTTCAAGGTATGTTGGTTTATTTAAATATTACATAATAAATTATATTTATATATTTTAAGATATATCGATTTATTTATACATTACATAAATAACTAATAATTTTTATCCAAATGATTTTATTCTCTAGTAGTGAATTTTAATTTAATTATTTATCCAGTATTTGTGTTTATTTTTTAGGTTTTCTTGGTAAAAGATCATCTTCTTTACGTTTGAAAACGGCTGCTCGAACAGACGAAAGAGTAAGACTCATGAATGAAATTATATCAGGGATACAAGTGATTAAAATGTACACATGGGAAAAGCCGTTTGCGCACCTAGTAGAACTGTCTAGAAGGTAAATAGTTTTAAAATTGCTGTAAACTATTGTCTGTAAGGATGTAATAACTATTTGAAGACTGAATCTGTTTGATTTATGCATCAATTTTATTTTTTCATTCATTGACTAAATTCGGCTCTTCTTTTTGTGTTTATTTCTAATTTTAATTTTTTTTTTTTTAATATTCCACAACTTATTGTTTATTTAGTTTTTAGTTTTTTTTTTTTTTTTTAAATACAGTATTCTATATCATTGAGAAATAATATTAATTCATTATTAATGTAATTCAGTCATCTTAACAATATTATGATTTTTCCATATACATATTAACCCTAATAGATCATATAAATCATATTAGGTAATTTTCAATCTTATGGCTATCATTTTAATATTGCTATCCATTTAATTTATTATCTATAAATGAACTATCTATAAAGCAATGGGAAGAAGAGTTAAGGAATTATTAATGAGTGTAAAATACAGTGTTATATTAAATTATATTTAATAAATAACAGATATTTTTGGACATCTTGAAAAAATTATTAGTAAAAAAGAATGAAATATTAATTATTAACTTTCAGAAAAGAAATAAAAGAGATTACGAAATCTTCCTACATAAAAGGGATCATGCTGTCATTTATTATATTCCATGCCAGAACCGCGATCTTCTTCACGATTCTTTCATACGTTCTTCTCGGTAATAGAATAGATGCTGAAAAGGTACTCATTGAACTCCTAATTACAGTTATTTGTTACAATTATTACATTATTTCAATAGGGGTTCTCATTTATGTAATGTTATAGGTATTCGTTTTGACATCCTTCTATAGCACTTTAAGACAGACTATGACTGTATTTTTTCCACAAGGTATCACCCAAGTTGCTGAAGGTCTTATATCAATTAAAAGAATTAAAGTAAGTATTGTTAGTTAATTTGATTTCATAGTAACTAAATGATATTTGTTAATTTGACTACTGTAATGGTGGTACTGTTATGCTGCTAAATAATTGTATAGGAAAATAAAACTTTTTCATTAATAAAACCTGTCATAAAATTGAGGAACCAATGTTTAATTACTAAGCATTATTTTTAATGTTTATTATTAAAATGCTTCATATTGTACACTTTGATAGCTTTACAAATTTTTATGATTATTTAATTATTAATTTAATTTAAATTTAAATTAAATCTGTCAATAATATGACTAACTAACTAACTGGTCCCTAAAGAACCTTGATCCCCTCAACAACCCCCCTTGCTCAATAAATAAACAGCCCTCCTGCGCTCGTCAATAATATGAGCTTACTGAAAATCTATTTTACTTTTATGAATTTATAATCTGTTTTTAAAATTAATTCTTATTTACTAAGCATCTTATAAATTTAATTTTTTTTAATTCCAAAGATAAAAGTTTTTAATTGTTTAAATCTAACTCCATCCTTCTTCACAGGCATTTTTGATGATCAACGATCCACAACTGAAGAAACCCAAACACATGCATAAAGCTAATGGAAAAGTCGATTCGGAAAATAATGGAGTTCGACTGCTTAGTGATGAAAAGAAAGCTCCTACTACGGCCGTTCATTTTACAGGAAAGACCGACAAACCTGGTATTTTCATTAAGAATGTTACTGCTAAGTGGGCGGAAAACTCGCACGAAAATACCCTCTCCAATGTTACATTTGATGTAGTTCCCGGAGTACTAACCGCTATCATCGGGCCTGTAGGGTCTGGAAAGGTATAGGTTATTCATTTGTTTTAATTTAAAAATAATAATTCAATAGACATTTAGTTTATTTAGAATTAAGTTTATTAGTATTATTAACATCATTGGTTATAAAAACTGTCATAAATATTATTAAAATTTATATAAATGCATTTTTTATATTTTGAAATGGTTCAAACATCATTCTAATATTAATTAATTATTGGCGCAACAGACTCATAAAGAAGTCCTTGGCCTGCTCAACAACTCTACCCCAATCGTTCCGATCGCCAGCTCGAGTTATAGAGACCTTGCTCAGCCGCAGATCTTCACAGACGGCATCCTTCCAACTAGCTTTGGGCCTTCCTCGAGGTCTTACTCCATCAGGATTTCCTTTATACAGCTTTTTAGCTATTCTTTCTTCATCAATCCTATATACGTGGCCTAACCACTTGATGCGTTGAATCCTGAAGAAGCTCGATATCGTTAGGTCTCCATATAACTCACTCAGCTCCTTCTTGCTTCTGATCCTGAATTGGTCATTTTCTTGAACTGGGCCGAATATTTGGCGTAGAACTCTCCTTTCGAATCTATTCAGCTTTTCCCATGCTGGATTTATTCAGTGTGAAGGTTTCACTAGCCTATGTCACTACTGGCCTAATGCTGGTTTTATATATCATCAGCTTGGACTCCAGGCTAAGGAGCTTACTTCTCAGGAGCTTTGAGATCCCAAAACATGCTTTATTAGCTGATACTATCCTGGCTCTGATTTCCTCCTCCTCATCGGAATTCTCATCTATACGGATTCCTAAACTTGACACGCGTTGGAAAGTTTATCTTACAAACGTTAGCTAAGAGGTGGTCGGTTTTGTTTACTATTCTTTAGTACCACGACCTTGGTTTTTTCCTCATTCATCTGCAACCCCATTTTTCCAGCTTCCACTTCCAGCCTCTCAAAAGCTTCTTTTAAGAGAATGAGCAATCTTCCTACTAATCCAAGGTCATCAGCGTATGCAAGAATACCCAGACTACGATTAAAGATGGTTCCCTTCATCAGCAATCCTGGCCTTTTTTGTGACACTTTGCATTGCAATAATGAATAGTAGAGGTGCCAGCGAGTCCTGCACTAATCTTAAATTTTTCTGTGGTTGAGCCATTGTCCCATACACTGCAAACTGTGTTTTCCATTGTGTTCATTACCAAATGCACCAATTTGGATGGAATTTTCATTTCGCTCGTAGCTCTGAAGAGCTCACTCCTGGATAATGTATCATATGCCGTCCTGAAACCTATGAACAGCATCCACAATGTATTGTTGAACTCCTTCATTTTTTCGCACATCTGCTTGAGGGAAATTTTTTAATCTATACTAGATCTGTTAGGTCTAAGGCCTCCTTGGTATTCTCCAAGATTTCTCTCAACATAGGGCAGGAGGGGGTTATCATTCTAATGATAATTTTTTTTAAATTTTATATCATTTAAATACTTGATAATTAAAGAAATATTTAATTTATTACTAGGAGTTTCCCCTATCCACTTAAGAGCGGACGAAACCTCTTTATATAAATCATGCAACTGATCATTTAATGGTACTACAGACAGTATTTAATGTTTTAGTGGAGCTACACCGATATTATTCTAGAAACTCAAGTTCAGTTTTTTTCTTATTTTGGTAGGGAATGGTGTTTTTATATTGTTAAGGGAGGCGTTGAATAGAAAAATGTAATAAGTAAAAAAATAATTCATTTTTCATACATTAGTGGAAAAATTCCAACTAAAAACCTTAAGTCTCTAAACTAAAACAGGAAATTGAAAATACCTGTCCAATATTTCGCCTATTCAGGCATCCTCAGGGCAGAAAGAGAATAACAGCAAAGCAAAACATGAATAATACACCCAAAAAACACACATCCCACCACCTCTAAGGCTCAAATGCAACTACTGAATCATAGGGAAGGTTACTAGATTCCCAGCTGGCTAAGGTTAGATAAAAACAGCTGATAAATACTCCCGAATTTGAAACATCAATATACACTCACCAAACGCCCAAAAAACACAACAGGAAAACAAAATAATAGTAACAAACAACACAAGAACAGAAGACAAAAAACCATATGAAAAATTGAAAGTAAGAGTGCAAGAAAAAAAGAGAATTTATAAAAAATCAGTGGACTCATGGTTATTCCACAAAATATATATTGAAAAAGGGAAATTTCCTTCATTTCCTGTTTTAGTTTAAAGACTTAAGGTTTTTAGTTGGAATTTTTCCACTAATGTATTAACATCTTGTTTAATATCTCTGTTGACCTTTCTCTTTTTCAATAATTTATTTTTCAGTTTTTTTACATGGATGAGGTAGAAATTAATAGAATAGAAAGAGGAGTAAGTCAAGACTTGGAGTTGTTTAATTTCTATGTACGGCGGTAGTTATTATTTTCCAATTAAATGTTTCATTTTTAGTTTCAAAACAGTCTGTTTTCTCCTTTAAAATTACTTACTACCTCTTTCATGTCAAGCCTCAATATTTTTGAAGCATTGGCAATTCCTACAAATTATTTTAAATATTTTATATTAAATCTAGCTGCAATTAGCAGTATTTTATTTCAACCATTTTTTTATCGTAGAGTAAAATTAATTTTTGTCTTTAAGATCCAAAATGATTCTTATTAAGGATTACAAATTCAATTTACAATTAAATATCATTCCTTTCATAATATTTTTTTCATTCTAAACTTTTTTTATTCAGTGGATATAGAATTATTATGAAGTGAGTTATGAATACTTTTACAAATTAAGAAATCAGACCAGATTTTTTCTGCATTTTTTGTTTTTAGACATCACTTTTCCATGCTATTTTAAGGGAATTGAGCCTCACTAATGGATCGATACATGTTAACGGTGAACTATCGTATGCTTCTCAAGAGCCATGGCTTTTCCATGGGAGCGTGCGTCAGAATATTCTTTTTGGTCTCGAGTACAATCGTGACAGATACAGGCAAGTTGTCAAGGTCTGTTCCCTTCGAACTGATTTAGAACTTCTTCCTTACGGAGATAAGACCATTGTGGGAGAAAGAGGTGTATCCTTAAGTGGGGGCCAACGAGCGAGGATCAACCTTGCAAGGTTAGTAAGCTTTAAGTTGAGTGGATTGTCATTTGCTTTTTCAGTTTATCATTTTAATTAATATATGTATAATTACATTCCTCATTTAAGAAGAACTGTTTCTTTTATCAATAAGGCATTTAGGATATATTATTTTTTATTAACCCGTTTCTACTCAAAGAGTTATCGGATTCATTTTAGCATTATTATTATATTAATTGGTGGTGACAGTTATTATTAGACAGTAGATGGGGTAAGTATTATTTTTGACTCATCATAGCTAATTTCTTTACTCTTAGTACTAACGGGGTAAATTAGTACTTACCTCTTTCAGGGATTCTGAGTTGTGGGTAATATCTCCCTATATCCTGAAAACTCAAAAAATGGAGAATTTAAATATTTCAAAACCAACTCCAAACTAACCAAAATTGTGTTAAAACATCTTCTTTATTTAATAATTATATGAACATCAGCAGCGAATTTAAGGGGTATCAGTGATTTTTTTTAAATAAAGAGCTAATTGTGGTAATAGATGGCTAATGCATATATAAGTTTTTTATGAAAATGTTTTTTTACGAGAAGCGAGGGGATGGTTGACTGGAAGATAGATGTAAGAAAGAAAATAGTTGGGGGTGTAGTCAAATAAAAACACTAAATAAGTGGTTACTTATTTAATTATGTGCTGACATTTCCCGACGTTACTTATTTAATTATTTTCCGAAAAAAAAAAAATGTTTTTTTGCTAAATATTCATGGGATGTACATTAGGGCCAGGATATAAGTATGATACAAGCAAAAGTTTTTTAATGATGGATTGAATTGGTCAGGGGGTGCAGAACTTATTTTGTGTTATCTTTGGGTGCATCCCCTGACCAATTCAGTCTATCATTAAAATTATCCAGTCAACTATTTTCCACTCAAACATAAGTATTTTAATATTTATTTTTATGGTAATTATTTTTAAATATTTTGGTTTTGAAGAGAAAAGATTTGCCCTAGCCGGGATTTATGATCTATGAGCTTTGAGCACTGCTATGGAGAAGCAGACGACCCGGGTTCGAATCCCGGCCAGGACAAATCTTTTCTCTTCAAAATAAAAATATTTATAAGTATTTTAAGTTTTATCAAAATCTCTAAACTAAAAATGTGGTTTCAAGCATTCAGAGTAATTAAATTTTCATTTTGTACTCCTTGGCTTCTCGTATACAAGAATATTTCTGAAATTAAAAACAAATATCGTTTAAGTTAAGGTATCGGGTCTTATCTATTAGATTATATTTTCAACTAAAATCATTTTTTCCATTTGTCTATGAGCAACAGTTTAATAAAAAGTTCAAATTAAATAAAAATTTGGAAAAATTAAAATATTAAATATATTTGATTAATTTTAGGTTTCTGATTTTGAGACAATGGCTTATTTATTGATTACAAATATTAATGATTGCTTTAGAAGTTAGGTTTATTCTATTTTATTGATAAATTTATTAATGTATAATATTTTATATTTATTTCAGAGCTGTTTATAAAAATGCTGATGTCTATCTTTTGGATGATCCTTTATCAGCGGTTGACACCCACGTAGGGAAACATTTATTTGAAGACTGTATTCAAGGTTTGTATAATAATATATTGTATACTGTGTGTATATTTCATATTTATATTGTATCAACCTCATAAGTAGATTAAATAACCAATTTCAACAGTTGTGAGCATAGCCTTTTATAATATTTTGTATGATCAGACCTATTGAGATATTTTTTTCAATTTCATTCATCATACAAAAACTATTGAAGAAAAAGAAAACTTACTATATTGCGTTTATTTCAGGTTATTTGAAGAATAAGACCGTTATTCTTATCACTCATCAGTTACAATATCTGGACAGTGTAGATCAAATTGTTTTACTTGAAAATGTAAGAATTATTCTTTTTTTTTTTTTAATTTATTTAATTAAGTTTAGTAATAATTATTGTAATGGAATAATATCATATAAATTTATTCTGTTAACGTGTCATTAATAACATATTATTTATAGGGGCATGTTTCAGCAATTGGCTCGAACGATACCCTTCAGCAATCAGGACTTGATTTCACTAAGTTAATGTCTGAAAGAGAACATATTGAAGTTGTGGAAGAAAAGCCGGTAGCTCGAACACTCGGAAGCAGACAATCGTCTATTCAGGTTTGGCTGTATTTCCACTCCTTTTAATTAATTTTAGTTGCAGACTTCAATTTATTCTCATGTTGAACTTATCATAGTTGGATACCAAAATTAATTGAGTCCTTTACTCTTATCATAATATCGTAGTCATAAGTTCCCGTTTTGAAGACTTTAAGAATTTGAGGTTAAAAATCCTCCAAGTTTAGAACTTTCTTCTTATTCTCATTACAATTTTTATTTCCATATAATTTATAATAAATATAATGTTTTAAAAATATCAACCTGTCTTTAATTTCTATTGAACTTTGGTAATTTTTTTTTCAGAGTATGACATCTTCATGCTTTGATGAACTAAACACAGATATTCCAGTGGAAGTCGCAGAAACTCAAAAGAAAGGTTCAGTAAGTGGGAAAATCTACAGAGCCTACATTATTGCCGGAGGTGGTTGTTGCCAAGCCCTTTTTGTTTTGTTTATGTGCCTTTTTTCACAGATTCTCGCTAGCAGTGGCGACTACTGGATCACTTACTGGTTCGTTTATGGATTTTTTTTTAAATATATAATAAAGGATTATTTTTTTTAAATTATTGGCTGTTGAAATTAAACACATAATGTTTAATTTAGTGTTGACAGTTGTTTCCAATCACTCTGAAAGCCATTATCAGGTATAAAATGAAGATATGAATTATCATTTTCTTTTTATTTATTAAACCAGAGTAGAGCTTTGGGGCTCCACTAAGCCATCGAATTCCTCTCGTATGCAATCCTTGTAATCCAAAATCCTCAATGCTCCTTACTTTGTTACGAACAAAGTAAGCCATAATGACCTTAACGCCCCATTTGTTGCAGATTTGGCTCGAATCCAATATCAATCCTTTTATCCACTCAAACCCACTAGTTTCAAACCTAGCAACATCTTCAATTCCTTATTATCCTCCTAGGCGTCTGAAAAGAAGATGGCCTTGTGACCTTCCAAGTTGAAATTGTTATTTGAGTACTACCACTGGGTAGTTTCTCTAATTTTCTTTATCCATGCCCTAATGTATCATTCCTGACATTTACTTGTTGTATTGTTATAATACAGTTGTATATTTCAATAAAAAAAATATATATTTTTTAAAACAATAGTTATACAAGACTATTTTAGAAATTCAAATCTATATTTTTGTCTGAGTCCAATTTTAGCGAATATAGCATATAAAAATGCGAAGTATCAAAAGTGGAAAATACCACTTTCTTGTAGAGTGAAAATACTATTTCAAGGGCCATTCAAAATCACTCTTGTCAAACGTTTTTACCTATGTCAAATAAATTGTTTTTGTGGCTTATAGATGACTGTATACCTAAATATTATATCAATTATCAATCCTAAAGCAATTGATAGCAATTTCTATCAATCTAATATATAGATATTAGATATGTTAGAATCATCGATGCAAGTATTAACTTTCTTTGGTATAATGAAGCTTTGAAGTGAAAAATAAATGAATAGTTGCCTGGAAGAAGGGCACATGTTACATTTTTCAAAGTTTATGGGTGAGCCAAAACAAGAAAATGGGTCATTTAATTAGGTGACTGTCACATACGCCCGTCTTAAATTTTATAGATTTTGCACTTAGTAAAACAATTGTAAAACAAGCAAAAAAAAAAAATTGTTACATCCACGAAGTTTTGGTCAAAATGTTTATTTTGACATGACATTGAAAACCGAAGAGTCTAAAGAAATTTCGCGTGCGGACGGGTATTCCTTGATGAGAGAGCGGTAGGGGCCATCACATAGACCTTGTTCCACAAAAAAAAAAAACTGAAAAATGTAACTTACGCCCTTCTTCCAGGCAACTATTCAAATTTTGTTGGAAACTGTAGTGTGATTTTCAACCTTAATTTTCATTTTAATTGGGATCCAAGGGATGCCTTATGAAAAAATAACTACAAAATACTCATACTATTACAAAATAATGATATAATTTCTACCAAGATATAACAAATATTTATATCACTGTGAAATACTCTTTTACCAGTTTGTTGCCACAGTAATAATGGGCACATTTTAAATCAAACATTTGTGTTATAACATAAGGGTTACGTAATTAAGTTTTTACCATTATCCATCAAGCCTAAACATCAAGCATATTTTTACAAATTATCTTTATTTCGTTAGCATTTATCATTCCTAACCATTTGTATGTTACAATACAAAATAAGCTTGTTTTATTGTTATTAATTACAATTTCTTCTCAATATACTATTGATTACATCTTCTGATTCATTTTTTTTTCCATTATTATTTCATTATTTTTTTTTTTTAGGGTAAACATGGAAGAACATTTTTATGGGTTAGAAAGAAGCGGTTTGAATTTAAGGAATGCTACTTCCGCACTAAGTGCCAATATAACTAACAACATTACTAATGCCTTTAACGGTACAATTAGATCTACAAAGGAAGCTCCTTATGCTTTGGTCGTCTCGAGAGAAACATGCATTTATGTATTTACTGGAATAACTGCAGCTACGATAATCGTTACCATCTTCAGATCATATTTATTCTTCTACAGCTGCATGGAAGCTTCAATCAGGCTTCATAATAGAATGTTTGAATCGATAACACGAGCTACGATGTGGTTCTTCAACAATAATCCTTCTGGTGAGTAATAGACTTTATTTTCTGTAAATTATAATAATTCTACTTTTTATTTTTATTAGTTTTTTTTTGACAAAGCTAGTGATGGATCCAAGATGTCTTTTAGGATTATATTTCCTTACACTTTCTGAGCTCTCTTGGGGAGGAAATATGTTTTTGTTAGTATCATAAATTTTTATTATGTTATCCAGATAAATTAGTATTTCATTTGATACAACAATGAATAATTCATTACCTATTACTAAATCTTGTAATTTTACTACCTTAATTCTTAAATATAATTATGACTTAATTGAAATTTGCAATGAAATATTTTAGGAAGGATCTTGAACAGATTTTCTAAGGACATGGGATCTATTGATGAACTCTTGCCATCTTGCATGATGGATGTGATACAAGTCAGTGCATGAATTTAATCATTATAAAAATTTATTATAGATTTATTTTTGGAAAGTGTTTACTTTATAAATGATGTACATTCAGTATTTATTTAGTACTCAGAGTTAATTTTATAATACATTTACTTTTCAGATTGGTATAACCCTGTTGGCCATTATAGCAGTTGTGGCGTCTGTGAATCCCTACCTCCTTGTTCCCACTTTCGGAGCAGCACTAATTTTTTACTTTCTCAGAAACTTTTATTTGTCTACTTCTCGAAGTGTTAAAAGACTGGAAGGGATCTGTAAGTATAGTTGTTGTTTTTTTTTAACCATTTCCACGATAATATTTAAATTTCTACATTATTGCTTTTAATAATACATTCCTCTTGTTACAGCTAGAAGTCCTGTATTCGGTCATTTGAATGCTTCAATACAGGGTCTGACTACTATTCGAGCGTTCAAAGCAGAAAAAATATTAAGAGAAGAATTCGATAACCATCAGGTAGGATTGTTGGCTTTGCAACATTAAAGTTTATTCATAAATATTTTACAGCTTTAAGAATGTGTAAAGAATGTTTAACTGTAGTAATACTGATAACAGTCATCCATAAGTTTTACCTGTAATACAGCTGATACCAAGTCTGAAGAGTATTTTTTTTAAAACTTGATTTCTTACAACTGTAATATAACACTTATTGCTATACTTAAAATAATTGGAGACTTAACAATTTTTAACAATGTTTTAGTTTTTAATTAATGGTACATTACAATATGGAGGCTTGTTTGTTATTTTCTTAGTTTATATTAATAAGTAACCACAATATTAAATGTATACGTTTTTTTTTACCTCTAGGATCTTCATTCTTCTTCTTGGTATTTGTTCATCGCATCGAGCAGAGCTTTTGGTTTCTGGTTGGATATGGTTTGCTTAGTATACATAGGAATGGTGACTCTTAGTTTCCTGGTTTTAGGAGGGGGTAAGATATCTTTCATCTTAACAAGTTTGACTATCAACTGAAATTACAAATTATTTATTGCATTAGTTTATATTACCATTCATAGCTAACACTTCACCCAATAACCTATTGAAATAAATATACATATTTCATTTTTCATTCATATATAAATTAAATCTAATTTTTTAGAAATTATTTCAAATAAAATAGCCCAAGAAAAAGTATGATATCATCATTATCGTGGTATTTAACATAAAACACCTTTTTTAAAGACTTTACTGTACGAAAAACTTGAAAAGACGTTCTTGTATTACATATTTCAAATTATATTACAAAATTTAAAATCCTATATTCCTTTAATGTAAACATTACTTGTACTTACTTTTATTTTGTAATGTTAATAAATTAGTGATGCAAATTGGACTGCTATTATCTATTTTTAATGTATGTTATACTTTTGCAGAAAATTTCGGTGGGAATGTGGGTCTCGCGATATCTCAAGCCATTGGACTCACTGGTATGTTCCAGTGGGGTATGCGACAATCAGCAGAATTAGAAAACCAAATGACATCTGTGGAAAGAGTTCTCGAGTATTCAGATATAGAGATGGAACCACCCTTGGAATCACCACCTGGTAAAAATTTATTATTATTATGTCAGTCATGTCCACTCAACGATACGTCTAATTTAATAATATCATACAATATATCTTCATTACCTTATCATCTAATTGGGTGTTTTCCATCTATAAATATTAAATTCTTATTTTATTTACAGATAAGAAGCCAAGAGCTACATGGCCTGAAAAAGGAAGAATACAATTTTCTGATGTTCATCTTCGTTACAGTTCAACTGAACCGTGGGTTTTGAGGAACTTGAATTTCGTAATACTTCCGCAGCAGAAGGTAAATTTGAAGTTAAATTTTGAAAACACTTCCATTGTGTAGCGTTTGAGATCACTGTGCTATGACAGGGAATCTCGATGACAAATTAAGTTATTTATTTATTTTGCTTTGGCTCACTCAAGACACTTTTATTTTATTCCTCTACAGTTAAAGGATGCTCAGTCTTTCCTCTTCCTAAAGTGTAAATAGAGGGAGTAGTTCTGAATATATCCTTCATCATTATCTTACCTCAAAGAGTAAATTCTTTATCTCCTATGAGACTGGATCAAACTTGATTTGGCTTAACCTGAGTGCTTCATCTACTGACAGATTTTTGAAATTCTGTATTTGTAATTTTCTCTTAAATTTATATTAAAAATAACTTTATCATAATACTAAATTTATTTAAGGTTGGAATAGTTGGAAGAACAGGAGCTGGTAAATCTTCCCTGATTTCCGCACTCTTCCGGCTGTCAGAAGTTGATGGAGAAATTATAATAGACGATATTGAAACTTCTACTCTTGGATTACACGAGCTTAGATCCAAAGTTTCAATCATACCACAAGAACCTGTTCTCTTCTCGGGAAGATTGAGGAAGAACCTCGACCCGTTCGATGAATATTCCGACGATGTCCTTTGGAATGCTCTAGATGAGGTATACCTTGCTTGTATTTTATTTACTTATGATAAGAAATATTTTTTTATCATGTAATATTTTGAATAGCTAAAAAATTTATGGAGTTTAATATATGTCTCTGCTACATCATCCTGGATTGTATTCTCCCACTCGTTGGGTTTTTCAACAACCTCTCCACCCACAGATTCTTTGAAGAGCCATGTTTAGAACCACCATCCCTGCTTGGATTTGCTCTTCTTCATGTGAAATTGACCTGTACGCTTTGTGATTGTTAAGTCGTCTGATATGATGTCAGCTTTTGTCCCTAGGGGAGGTTTAGATGCTGAAAAGGGAGACTTTGTCTTTGGTTACCTTATTCTACTCCTTTATAAATAGAACAAGAGGATTTATGAATGGTAGTAGAGGTCCCAGAATATGTCACAACACAACTTGGACCATTTATTACTTGGGTCACCTTACCTCCAAAATACTCCAAGCGACTGACACATATCATTCAGGCTTATGATCCCACTTGGACCCATCCTATGACCATCTATGCTCATAGTGATAGGATGTACACCATCCGTCTTGACCTTAGGAGGGTGGCTTGGTTTGGGCAGCATCTTCGCTTCTCTCTTGACTTCAGCTCTGGTATTGGAGACTGCTATAGTAGTTAGATGGTGATAATTGGTTTGGAACAGTTTTTCTTATTATTGTCTTAGTAATTCATCAAAAACTCGCTTCCTTAGAGCAAAATTAAGGATTGAGCTGTTTTATAGTGTGCATCATCTTTCTCTGGAAGCTTCCTCCTCCTGATTCAAGATAATAGTTTACATGTTTGGGCTGTCACTGCTTCCCATGTCAGTTGTCTCTGTTAGGCTGACAGACATCATATTTCCAAAGTAGTGGGATGCTTGATGATAATTAAGGCTGACATTCTAAATCATGACTCCTTGGGTTCGTAAGTTAGTGCAATATCTGTTCTTGGATACCTAGAAACTAATACTCTAAAAAATTCTGATTATCGTTGAATAACTATTTTTTTATCTTAATCTTGTTTCTTTTTCTTTTTAGGTTGAATTAAGAGAAGTGGTGAAGGAAATGCCTGGTGGCCTTCATGCACAAATATCAGAAGGAGGTTCGAACATGAGCGTCGGCCAGAGGCAGTTGATATGCCTCGCTCGAGCGATCATCAGAAATAACAGGATATTGGTTTTGGACGAAGCAACTGCCAATGTGGATCCACAGTAAGTTTTTGTTTCTGAAACTATCCATTAATAGAAGCTATAAAGATCCTGGGTTCCATTTTTATTAAATTAGCTTATCTTTAAATTTTTTCCTGTAGATAATTAAAAGAACAATTAATGTAATTATCTTTCATAATTTATATATATATATATATATATATATATATATATACATCTATAAAAATTGTTTTTATATTTATTATTTTAACCTATTTGCCTGTTTTAGGACTGATTCACTAATTCAAGAAACAATCAGAACAAAGTTTGCGGCTTGTACAGTATTAACAATAGCTCATAGATTGAATACTGTAATGGATTCTGACAAAATATTGGTTATGGACGCTGGCACAATGGTGGTATGTATTGATTTAGTTACACTATTAATTAATTATAATTTTTTTTTTATAAGTCCCCCTTCTCCCTCCTCAGTAAAATATTTCAGATATTTTGGACAATTAATTTTAAATAATGATGACTTAAAATTTTATTATTTATATTTTTTTAGGAATTTGACCATCCTCACATCCTACTACAGAACAAGTATGGTTTCTTATACAGGATGGTCCAGCAGACTGGAAAAGCCACTGAAGAAACCTTAAGCAAAATCGCTAGTGAGGTAAATTATTTTACTTCTTTTCAAGTAGTTTTGAAATATAGTCCAAGATGATATGTATATAATAATTAGAATATATATTACATATATTAGAAAATATAATTATCATTAAAAAATAATGAATATTCACTAATTGGTGTAAATTGTCAATGTACGTATTTACTAAAGTGTCAAAAAAGTAAATTAAAAAAAATTACATTTCCCAATAAAATACTTACCGGCTTAAGATAATGAATAAATAAATAACAGCAACTTAAACCTTAAAATGTAAAGAAGTTCATATCTGCATAAGTTATAGTCTCACCAAAGAACAGATTTTTTTTGATAATCCAAGTTTTTTGTTAACCTGTAGGGTCCCATTCCCCTGTAACTGAAATTATCGAAATTCTACTGGAGTAGTGAAGACAAATTAATATTTAAAAAATATATACATTTTGCACGAATAAGTGATTTAATAAAAATATTGAAGAAATGAATTTGAAGGCTAGATATCCTAATGTTTGTTAAGGTCGTTAGAATAACTTATTTACTTTGTTCTTATCTCTCATCCTATATTTGATCATTTATAAAAAACAAAATAGTTTTAATTTGGAGGAAACTGTGTTTAAGGATGTTCTGTTGTATTAACAACCGGCGTAAAACCGCATTATTTTATTCAAATGATATCATGTTCTTGCTCAATCAGTCTGTTGCCATCATGTTACATGTTTAATGCTTAAGCCTGTAGGCTTATCAGATGCACTAAAGAATATTGAATAGTACTATGCTTGTGATAATTTTTAATAAAGACAAAGAAACCAAAATAATGACAGTAAATGTGTATTTAAAGTTTTAATTTTTAAAATTGTACCGCAGGTTTTGCAGAAACAATCTTATTATCACAGTTCCTGTGAGATATTAAATTCGACCTATACTACAGATTTATTTTGTTTATTATCATTAATTTCAAGTTTTGTTAATCAATTAATATTATATTTTGCTTTTCAGAGTTATAAGTCGAAGAAATCTGAGGAACCGGAGGAAAGCAGTGTCATCTAGATAAAAAGAATTATTCGATTAACTTTGTAACTTATTTACTATTTTAAAAAAGTATTTCGGATCAGGTGTTACTGGAGCGTTGTTCGTTATTAGGAAGATTTGTACTATCAGCAGCTGACATCTATTCAACGGATTTTTTAAATAAATATATTTTTTAAATGCTAATAATAAATATTTTTCATTTAAGAAATTATTGGAAAATGTAAAGCATGTCAGTTTTGAATCTGTCCGTCGGATATGAGTTGTATATTTTAAAAAGTGTGATAGTATTTTCATATAGTTTGTAAATTTATTATTTTCTCTCTTAGTATGCTTAGCTGTTAAGAGACTGAGAGTAATGGAGATGTAAGTGACCCTACTTAACATTTGGTGTAATTCTATTTTATGAAGCTAATTAAAAAGAAATTAAGTTGTAAATGTATATTGTAAAAATGTTGAAGTTTATTATTAATTTGCATTTTGTGATGTGCCTTTGTAATGGAATCTTGATTTTCATTCAGCTGATTTTAAAAAAAGTCATTATTTTCCCTTGTGAGAATTTTTATTATTTTCAATTTAAATATTTATGTATTTTATGTACCTGTAACTTGAGGATACTTGCATACTTCATATTAACCGCTAATATGTGGAACAAGTTCCCGAGATTGTTACTTATTAACAGTTATAAACTGTTTTAACTCTAATTTATAACGCAGACCAACTTAAAATTTCAGTACTTAATTATGACTATTTTTTCAAAAAGAAATATAATAATTAATATTAGAGCATTTTTAAAAAAATTCTGATTGTGATGTTTGGGACTTAACCTGCTTAGATTTAAGTGGTGAACAATAGTAGCTAAATCCGGGGCCATTGTTATAGTTGCCGTGGCTATCAATGTTTTTATTTAGTTTTTGCAAATTTGTTTAGTTAATTGCCTGAATGTTGTCGAACAGAAGCTAAAGTCTCGTATGTGAATTACGTATTTTAATTTGTGTAAGTTGTAATTATTGTTTGTGATGTCATTGTTTTTCTTATCCGATTTAAAAGTATCGAAATGTTTATAGTAGTTGAAGGAAGAAAGTTCATTGTATTTTTTAAATTAATTTGCCAAAGTGCCTAATTATAAATGTATACATATAAATATGTATGTGAGTTACAGATATACATTGTTTTTATATTCAAGGGGGCATATTGCCTCAATGGATAAAACATGACTATTAAACTTTCTGTTTTAAAATATGTTGGATTTTATTTATCTCATGATGTACTTTCTCAATTAAAATTGATAACCTTAATTTTCAATAATACTCTATATAAAAGCTTATATAAAAAAATGCCAATTTTTCAGCAATTAATGAATATTGATTTATTAGTGAAAATGAACAACAGTTAAAAGAAAGAAACTTATATCCAGGCTACTGATATAGCGTAGCTGATTATAATATATAAGATCTTGTGGCACTAAAATAGGAAATGAATAATAGTGTTACTGTCTCAAAAGCCACTATCGTCTCAAAAACATCAATTTTGTGGATGTTCTTGTGTCAAGAAGGCAAAAAATTGCACTAAAATAAAGAATGGTATGAATTTTCAGGTTATTGTAGTTTGGTATTGACTTTAACTGGACTGGTGATGAAACAACTGATCTTAGAGATGAGCATTAGCATACAGTGATCGTAGTCCGTTCTAAAGGGTTGCTAAAACCTTTGTGGAATAGAGGAGGACTGTACGCTTAACCAATAGATGCGAATTACTAACATTTGTCCTGGAGCAAGGACCAAAAAAGGCTTGAATGTGAGTTGTGTATGACATTCTAATATAATAAAACCTGTATGTGTTAGTTATATACTAAGCAATTACGAGCAAAAAAAGTAAAAATTTAAGGACTTTTTTCATAAACAGTGAGCTCTATAAAAAAAAAAAAACCTTTGCTGCTCCAACTCTTAAAGGGTGTTGGGTTTATTAGATTGAGATGAGTATACTTATTCTAAGACAACATTTGTGCAGGGAGGTTATTTGTCCGAGATCACGCTCAACTGCTAGGTTTTTCCCCTAATAACTCTATCCACTTTATAGAAAGGTGTGTAGATCCCACAGGATCCATCCATAGCTGTCAATAGATTAAATAATCATTAAAATATAAAAAAATTATGGCATAGTAAATTAAATTGTATTAAATTATTCGTCTAATGATTTCCATAACATATTTAACTGTTTATTGTTGTTTATGTGTGGTCAGAAAATGGTGAATTTTCCTAACTTTGTTATAAACTAAAAAAGAGAAATATATTTCATCTCTTCTCAATTTTGGAAATGATTACTCTAAAAGAATTACTGATAATATGATTTGTTAAACATCATATTTAATGTCCATTATTTTTTTTTAATTTGACCAAGTGCATCTCTGGAAACTTTCAATCCCCTGATCTCAGTCCTGTTATATATAATTTTGTTTTATAAAAAAATGTATAATTATTTTTATTTAAAAAAAAAATTATTTTATTGAATTGTACAACTGTAATATATACATCTAGTACAAGGGCTGTACGAATAATTAAATACATGAAAGGACATGTAGAGGCACTACCCATTGGCAGCACTCTAATTACATTTCTATTATAGAAGGTCCCGAGGCCATCTTCTCTTCAGACGCCTAGGAGGATTGTCCGGGATGGAATTGGATGCAAGGATGGAAACTAGTGGGTTTGGATGGGCCTGGAGTTTATTATGGAATGATAGGTATCTGGAATGGGCTAAATCCGTAACGTATGGAACGTTAACGTCATTATGGATGGTTTTATTTGTGACAAAATAAGGAGCGTTTAGGATTTTGCGAAGGATTTTGGATTGCAGATAAGAAAAAGTTTTTTTTTTTTTCTTGTTTCAGTAACTCGCTTCCAATCCATTTAAGGTAAAAATTTGTCATAACTAACTTTAAAGAATATTAATTTTCCTGTACATTTTTAAAGTAATATTTTAGAAAATTAGATAGCGGGGTAGCTGAGCGTGTTGAGCGCTGAGTTGATATGCTGAAGCTCTCGGGTTCAAATCCAACTGTGGCAGATAAATTATTTAATCTACTAATAGCCATTTATGGACCCTGTGGGTTTAGTGGCTCACCCAGCTTCTATAAAGTTGGTACCCTTAATTGAGGGTTAAACCTGATCGTTGAGTGTGACCTCGAACAAGTCACCTTCCTACAGAATTGTTGTCCTGAAAAGGTCTAGTCCCCTCCAAGTACTGAATCCGAGACCCTTCATAGGTTGTGGTACAGAAAAAAGATATATTTTTTTAATATTAAGAAGTAGGGACATGAAAACCAAACAAAAATATTCAAAAAAATGGATATTAAGTAGGTTCTACTACTGTATATTTATGATCCTATGTTTTTACATCAAGAGTAGTGAAGTTGACAATAGTTTTAAGGTAATAGGGTTCTTGTTGATTTACTAAATTAATGAGCTTATTCAGGATATTATTTCATTTGCAATATGTCTTATATTTTTATTACATTCTTCAGCATTTGTAACTGAATGATTCTACAAAATCTGGAAGATAATGATCTCTCACTTTGCCAAACATCTGGGTTATTGTCGATGTTACGTAATTTGAACCGAACAATCATTCTTCAGCTTATTTAATCTGTTTATTTACCTTTTAGCGGTCGAAGTTCCCAATTAAAAACAATTGTATGGAGATTTAAAAAAAATATATCTAAAAGTAAATATTCATTTCTTATTTTTATTTATTTGATTTTTTTTTTCTGATTTTCCGAAATACATGAAATATGAATTTATATTTATTTTTTCGTCTTAATTTATTTTTAGAACAAAGGTTTCAATTACGCAAATGCAGTATTTTTTCTATTTTCTCTACATCGATTTCACTTCTTGGCAAATAAAAACCTGTACCACTTTGTACAGGTCTGGGGTTCAGTACATGGTAAAGACTGTACTGTTTCATGGACAACGGTTTCCACAGTCAGACTAAGAAAATAGTTTTTTAATTTAATTATGGTGCAGTGGAAGGTCGTAAGTTTTGCCTATCCAGATTTATTTAGAATAGGGATCTATCTGATTGATGCATCGTCGGCAAGACGATATAACCCAAGATTTTTTACACCCTTTAAAAAATCCTAGGGCCACTTGCCGGGCTACGGACCTACGATCATATGCTAACCACTAGACCACAGGTCACCCCTTGAGAAATTGGTTATTAATTTAAAGTAATTTTATGCTGATATGGCTTATCCGACGATGCTAAATTTTACCTATTCAGATATATTTAGGACATGGATATTTAAGGAGTATCTGATGTGCAGGTTTGGATCTGCTATGTTACGTCCCTTCTTACGGACGGCATAACCAAGGGTTTGCTTACCCCCTTAAAAAATCCGAAGTCCACCAGCCGGACTACTAACCTTGAGCATCGAAGGATGTTATGCTAACCATTAATCCACAAGTGACCTTTTTATTATAGACCAGTACAGTACAGTCTTTACCATGTACTGAACCTCAGACCTGTACAAAGTTGTACAGGTTTTTATTTGCCAAGAAGTGAAATCGATGTAGAGAAAATAGTGCATTTGCGTAATTGAAACCTTTGTCCTAAAAATAAATTAAGACGAAAAAATATATATAAATTCATATTTCATGTATTTCGGAAAATCAGAAAAAAAAATCGTTTAAATAAAAATAAGAAATGAATATTTACTTTTAGATATATTTTTTTAAAATCTCCATACACTTGTTTTTAATTGGGAACTTCGACCGCTAAAAGGTAAATAAACAGATTAAATAAGCTGATTGTTCCGTTCAAATTACGTAACATCGACAATAACCCAGATGTTTGGCAAAGTGAGAGATCGATTATCTTCCAGATTTTGTAGAATCATTCAGTTACAAATGCTGAAGAATGATTACAAATACAAATTATGTATATTAAAACATTGATTTTTTAAGTTGGTGTATTATTAAGTAGGATGGCGCCAGGTTGCGAAGTGCAACGGAGTTGACATAACATGGGGAATCAATTAAGCCATATTGAACTGTTGTATCCGTAAAAATTACGACCCTACCTTGCTATAATTTAATTTAAAAAATATTGGAAAGTTCGTGATAAATGCAAATACTAAATGTAAAAATAGTTAATTATTTTTCAACGGCTATCAGGTTTTACTGCAAAAATTACTGGGTACTTCATAAAAATATCATACAATTATTTTAATGAAATGTCTTACGGCTCTTGTATATCTCTAATATTATTTCAACCCTGTTTACAAATTCGGTCCGAAACGTTGGCTTTAAGAGATGCCAATATAACAGGTTGTCGCTTCGAGTCGAGTCACAACAGGTTTTAACTGTTTATACGTTACATTTTTAATATTTTCCAAAAACGCAAATTATCGTGAGCCTTAGTATGGAAAAGAGAATGTAATTATGGGCAATGAGTAGATTTCGGTTATTATTTCACCAAGAGATAAAAGTTTAAACTAAAATGTCGAAGTATCGATGTTATGTGTTTGTTGAAACGTTTATTTCTAGATGAAATGATTACCGAATTATACACATTCCCTATTGTTACATTCTCTTTTCCATACTAAAGCTCGTGATAACTTGTATTTATAGAAAATATTAAAACGGAAACGAGTGAAAAGTTAAGTCTTGTCGTGACTCAACTCGAAGCGACAACCTGTGGAATAATTACCTAACTTTTTAACCTAGACGAAACTAGTTAAAACTTCAAATTTATTGGATTTCAAAATAAACAGTTGTAAAACGGAAAATAAGATACTAATCAAGGGCCACTTGTTTCGTAGTGGTTAGCATTACCACCTAATGTGCCAAAGGTTGCGGGTTCGAAGCCCGGCAGGTGGCGCTAAGATTTTTTATTGGGAGTAAAAAATACTTGGTTATGTCATCTTTCAGAAGGAGCCGTAAAGTGGAGGGTCCATACCTTTTCGGTGTCAGGTACTCCTTAAAGATCCCTATCCTAATTACACTTGGATAGGTAAAACGCAGGACTCCCACTGTAGCATCGTCCGATTAGCCACAGCAGCATAAAATGACGTTAAATGAACAAACAAAAGCTTAAAATCAAAAGCTTCCTGGTGCTAACTAGTGGAATGGATTCAGACCATTGATCAGTAATCTCCAAAATACATCCACGTTTCAGGCCCAGAACAATGTATGTATAAACTCTGAACCGATCGACGACTGTTAACAGAGTAAATAATTTATCTGCCTCAACCGGTTTCGAACACGAAGATTATTGTGGCCCGAATATTAAATCAGTCTAAGATAGACTGAGATAAATAAGAATGATGGGATCCCAATACAAAGAAATAACTTCAGATGATAGGCAACCAAAAAAAAAGGTAAAAGGTAGGATTCCCACTGTAGGATCGTCCGATTAGCCATAGCAGCGTAAAGTGACATTAAATGAACAAACAGATACCTAATCACCGCCATTGACAAGAACAGCTGATAGTTCGCCCCCCTCTTCCTCGTTGGTATGGTCATCGATGACTACTATCAGAAGACCAACACTACTCTAGGCGACAGCCTTGCGAAATGACCCTCCACTCTCCCACTCTTAGAATAGTTTTTGCTGCCGGCCGCCAGGAGTCGAGAAAAAAAGGAGCAAAACCTCCGACTTGCAGGACGAGTTCCCCCACCAATGTCAGTATTAGCAACGCATTGGGCTGGAGAAGAATCGCTGTGCTGAAGAACTGCCTCTCAACGAGTTCTTAGGTTAGCCTCTTCATTATACTCGATAATAATTCATTTCCATCTTTATTTTTTTAATATAAAAATATTTTTTTTAATACTTTTTTTCTTGTTGAGGTGTTGCAATAGGAGTTATGTCATAGTTTATCAACCTTTATACATTCGCGGGCAACCAAGTGAAGTC
This sequence comes from Troilus luridus, assembly GCA_964056705.1. Taxonomy (NCBI): domain Eukaryota; kingdom Metazoa; phylum Arthropoda; class Insecta; order Hemiptera; family Pentatomidae; genus Troilus; species Troilus luridus. The sequence goes on along the minus strand of OZ057415.1, from coordinate 94,786,659 downwards.
AAACATGCTTTCTTGATCATCACCATTAAAATTAAATAATAAATATTGGCTGTTTATTTCATTGAATACAAATAAGTTTAAATTTGCAGTTTACAATAAAACACGCAGTATTAAAATAGCAACCATCGAAAATTTTCTCATGGTTATCGGTTCGTTTGGGAACTGAATTTATATGGTAGCGTTAGCAAAAATTAAGTTTACTATATCTAAATATATTTATCTATCTCATTTTTTCTTTATGAATATGATATAGGATTGACCTTTGTCTGTCTGCCGGCGGACCTCCGAATTATGTAACTGTGCATTCGATTTTACAACCGTGGGTACTTAAACTTAACATTTTAGAAGTACACTAATATTATTCTAAAAATTGAAGTTAATTCAATGCTTATTTTTTATCCCTCTAGTGAGCCCATTAAATTATGAGTATTCATTTAGTATTGTTTTCAGTTATGTATTTTGCACTACTTTATTGTGAATTTAATGAAATAGTCATTTGTGAAAATTATAATTAATTAAAAAAATTTCTTCATCTTATTTCATTGCATTCTCTGTATTGAAATAACAGTCCTAAAATCGAAATATAGGAATAACATCTATCTTGTTTTACTTTTTTAAAGTGATATATTCAATTTAAACTCAAGCACAGTTCTATGTTTTGTGTAGTCAGTGGCTTTGAGATTTGATAAATTTTTAAAAATATTTATAAATTAATTAAAATATCAATAATTTATGTTTGTTATTATTCGGTCTCGAAATTACTAAGCTCGCGTCTTTTGTCCCGAAAACTAAAAATCAGAATTTATATAACAATCATTCTTCCATATTTTCTCAAGAAACTTGGCCGCTAACGCTGAAGGATGAACAACGTCTTCAGGTATTCGAAAATGAGGTGTTATGTAGAATATTCGGTCCAAAAAAGGATGAGACCACTGGGGAAAATAGGAGATCACATGACGCGGAATTGGGAAGCATGCGGTATTATTATTATTCAGGTGATAGCGTCACGAAGATTGAGATGGGCATGTAAAGTTGCTGGGCTTTGTAACGAACGAATTCCTATGACGCTAATAGCCGCTGAACCGACTGGGCAGCGCCTGAGGGGCAGACCGAGGCCTAGCACAGACTGCTATTTTGACCTAAAACCTGCCCAAAAATCAAATTTGTCAACTTTCACTCCCAGGCCTAGGATTTTCCCGCGGTTTCGGAAAACGGGACTATTTAGCGTCTCGGAGCTTTGTTTGGGGACAACGGGACAAGTGACCGAGGAAAGAGGCAGCCCCGTTCAAAACGGCACGGTTCTTTTACCCAAGACCCTTCAAGGGTTGTAGTGAATACTTGTTTTCATTCCTGCAATTTGTAATTGCTTTCGAAAATGACTTGCAACTAGACATTTTCGCACTGTCACGATCATAGATATCATTCACAATATTCAAATTTTTTTTCGGTTCCATATCATCTGCTGTTATTTCTTTGTGTCGGGATCTCCGTCCAATCATTCTCATCTATCTCAGGTTTTCTTAAACTAATTTAATCTTCGCACCATATCGTGTTTGAAACCGGTTAAGGCAGATAAATTATTTACTCTGTTAACAGCCTTGGATCAGCACTGTTTAGAATTTATTAAACTATTACGCTTCCAAATGTTCTGGGCCAGAAACATGGATGTGTTTTGAAGATTTCCACGGAATGGTCTGAATACATCCAATTTGATAGCACCGGGAAAGGTTTTTGTACTGATAAAAAAAAAGAAGAAATTTGGTTGAAATCCAGATCAAAGAGGAGATCTCCAAGTGTTTTTTATGTATTGTTTATTTCATAGTACCAGAAGTTGAGCACAGAGTCATAGAGAGTCCAAAGTTTATCAGCTTCCTCCAACTTCATCACTTTCCTCATGGAGATTCCAATAGCTGGAAACATATTTTGTCTTTTCCGCCTCCAATGCATCCCAGGGTATCTGTTCCGCAGGTTGTCGCTTCGAGTTGTGTTACAAGTTTTAACTGTTTATTCGTTTCATTTTTAATATTTTCCAAAAATACAAGTTATCGTGAGATTTAGAATATAAAAGAGAATGTAATTATGTGTATCAGATCGACTAACGATGGGGCCTGATTATTTACGAGCGGACCCGAGGAGGTTGGCGAAAAAGTTAGCGACACCAGAAGATACCACTGAAGTATTTTGTATAAATAGTGGCCGTGGAAACCTAACAGAGTATTTAAGATAAATTAAATTCATTTATTCTTAGTTAATTATTTTAAATATCTTAAGCTGTTTAAATCTGTCATATCACTTGAATCTGTTAGATCTCTAGAAGTGTCTTGCGTCCATTACTTTAAGGACTATACTATTACTAGAGGTAATATAGTCATGATCATGTCCAACTGCCCTATTTTTCCACAAGAAATTTACTTATAGAGGCTGGGTGAGCCCTTTGAGGTTCTGCAGGTCCCTCAAGGTCGGTCCTGATAACTGATAAAGGGATAAATAAATAATTTATCTCCAAAGTCATTTATATCTAGATATTTTAATCTTGTTTGATGCCCTCTAAAAGTCCACTTATGTTTAATATTATTGCAGTTATTTGATTATTACCCTCAGAATATCCATAAAAACAATAATAATGGACCCATGTAATTAAAAATAAAAAGAATAATTTCATTTCATTGTCTTATTATGGTGAGGGGTTTCAGCCGTTTAATAAATGTGTTTCAGATTAATAAATTTGTATCCCAATTCTCATTATGTTTCAGTCCTTACGATATATCTACAGCCCCGGTGAATAAGTGGTTAAGTCGAATTTTGTCCAGAGAGAGTTAACTGCTTTCAGATAACCGGAATCATATCATTCTCGTATTTTTGGCTTGAAATTGAGTTGTAATATAAACAATAACTCCTTTTCAACCCAATGCCTTACTTAGCCCCTTATTCACTCGATTTCGGTTACTTAAGTACAAGAAACTTATTTTGGAGAAAATTAGACGACAACTTATTCAGCGGGGCTATATGTTAGTTGATATGTTCATTTCTAGATGAAATGATTAGCGATCTATACAAACTTTCCATAGTTGCATTCTCTTTTCCATACTAAAGTTCATGATAACTTGTATTTTGGGAAAATATTAAAAGGGGAACGAATGAAAGTCAAAACTTATGACTCATCTCGAAGCTACATTCTGCGGAATAATTACCCATCCCAGGAATCTTCTTTTTCCTCCTTGTTAGATTCATCTGCGCGTGCGTCGTTAGCTAATTACTTAATAAGCTCAGAGCTCGAGACCACCGCAATCTATTACTCTCTATCGACAAACAAATTCTTAAGGTCTTGTTTCTACGATGGCAGCTCCAATAAATCGGGTGATATGATTGCCCTATAATTTCTGCCCTGGTGCAAATAATTTTATCAACTGCGATGACGCAAATTTTATCACTGCCTATTTCCTTTTGGAGGGCTTGCGTATTTTTTTTTTTGTATTTATTTATATTAAGCAAATTCATATTGTGCCATTCCATAATTTTGCCAAATCTTTACTAATAATTGCTTTTTAGATCAAATTATGGAAATGATAATCATAAAGATGATAGAATTTATTAATAATAAAGATAATATATTAACAGGTTTAATATTATAAACTTAAGGCTGAATGTATTGCATCTTCATCGATTATATACGAGTATCTATCGTTCAGCTTTTAAGGATAAAACATCCACGTTTTGGTGTATTTTCACTTCTTCAGGATTACAATCTGCATTCTTGTAAAACCATTTTCTAATATGTCCTAATTTATCATTAGTTTAAATCCTAATACTTCAGTTATTTATCAAGCACTATAAAAAACAATAGTTTTACATCCAAAATAAACTGCGCAAAAATGAATAAGGACCACTAATTTATTTATTTTGCCTAACATTTTAATATTATTTTCATAATAAAAAGCATCAACATTTATTAGAAATTATACTACATTAAATATTAATGTAGTTATCTATACATATGAAATGCTTTGTCCTGACTGACGGATCAACAAACAGCCTAAACCGCTGATCGTAGAGACCTGAAACTTGGAGGGTGTGTTCTTTGCATGACGTAGGCATCCGATAAGAAAGGATTTTCCGAAATTCTACACCTAAGGGGGTGAAAAATAGGGGCAAAGTTTGTATGCTTGCTCATGTGCTACACCGTTCTTTGATCCCTTCCGTTTAATCTCCCAGCTCGTCTTAATCTCTCCAGCTCGTTTAATCCTCTCAGCCGGCCTTTCTCCCCTCTCTGACCGTAACAATACTTTACCTAGCATTATATATTTAACTAGCTCTGATACATAAGTTTAATATCTATCTTACAGGAGACTTAATTTCTAATAAGATCCATAAAAATTATTCTCAATAGATCTAAGGGTATATTTTAAGAACTTTTAGGGAAATGTAAAGTGATATTTCAATATTTCTTAGCGTTTATTAGGAATAATTACAAATGTTATTATTATTATATATATTACTAGCTTTTGCCCACGGCTTCGCTCGCGTGGAATTTGCTCTGCCACATTAAACACAGGTCATTTTAAATAAATAATTTGATTTTTTTTAAACTATAAGTTACTCGTGCATCCGAAATTTCAGATGTCTAACTTCAAAATTGACGGATTCCATACAATATTTGAACCCCTATTTTATTAAGGGGGAATCCCTTGGGTGGAAACGTCCAAATTCTTTTCGTAGATATCATTTAAGCTATACAATGAACCTATCTGCGAATTTCAAGATGCTAAGTTCAGTGATTTCTGCAGTGCGTTGACCGCTGGGTGTGTTAATTAATCAGGTTACAGTTTTATATAAACTTCGTCTGTGAGGTGTCTTGATAAAAAGTAGCATATGTCCTTCCCCAGGCTTAAGATTACCCAGATCAAATTTCATCACAAACGGATCAGCACAGCCGTGAAACATACATTGACACTGATTAACAAACGGGGTGGACATAAGTTTACTCTTGTTCGTGTCAGTAAAGGATCAGAGTATGCAATGTTATTGAAAAGGATTACTTAGTATAACGGTTTAACTTGTCGTAAAGTGAACTATGTTACTTGATTTATTTTGTTCAGCGAAAATATGTAGATTTTGCGAGTAAGAAACACATGATTGCTAGTTAAAGTATTGTTACGGTCAGAGAGGGGAGAAAGACCGGCTGAGAGGATTAAACGAGCTGGAGAGATTAAGACGAGCTGTGGTATTAAGCGGAAGGGATCAAAGAACGGTGTAGAAAGATCAAGACAGTTCGAACTTTCTGGATCAACCTGGATGAAACGAGACAATTCTTGGAACTTCCGAGAAGTGCCCCACCCCGACCAACCTTGCCGGTATAAAAGGCCAGCTGTTTCAGCCTGGAGTCAGTAGTAAGTAGTAGTAAAGTTGTTGACTTCAGTGACCGTGACAGTGACAGTTAGTGGCTATTTAGTGATAAGTGAGTGTAATAAACAGTTTGTCATAATTGGAGAGTCCTACGGTCGGTGGACTTAAATTAGTGAACTGCAAGTGTTAATTTTTAGTTGTAAACTATAGTGTAATATGATTGTATTTGTACAAATTTATATAAATAGTTTAGTTATTTAGTATTAGCAACATCTTATACTATTTGTATATCATTTTAGTAATTATATAACAGTTAGGCCTTGGTTATAATCTGTAGAATATTGTAATTGTAAATTCATATTAGTTTAATAATTTAATTGTTTTAGATAATCTCATTGTATTCTTTTTAATTTGTTAATAAATATTAGTAACTTGAATTTAGTAGTTTAGTTCATTTTACACCGAGTAGCCCGTAACATTATACACTACAAAATTAGCAATAGCCCCATTAATTTTTGCGCTGAATATAATAGGAGCCTATTCTATTGCAATGTTAACATTGCAGCATTTTAACTTGGGAGAAAATATAAATATTTTCCATATTAGTAGTTGTATGCATAGATGATATTAGTACTAGTAAGTAGGCAGTATAAGCTAGAAGTCGCGTGTGAGGAAGTAATTAGGGATAAATCTGTCTATTGAGCGTGATCTAGGGGAAATCTCATCTCTGCACAACCTTCGTCCTTGAAACTTTACAGTCTCTACTGCGTACTCAACCCAAGACCCTTCAAAGATAGGTGTGGTACAGGTTATTTTTTTCTATATAGTCTTACGGTGGTGATGTAAAATGGCCATCGGTGTCAGGCACTCGTAAAGATCCCTATTCTAGTTATAAGACTCACGCTGTACCATTTCCCAGCTATAAAGTGTAGTATTGCCATTCAGTACCAAATAGTGTAGTTAAACTAATTGATAACATCATTATTAATAGTCATAGTTGTGTACGATTCCTTGACCAACCCCCCTCCCCCAAACGATTCTCAACATTATTAATAAAGTTTTAAGGAAAACGTGGGCGTAGCAAGAATGAGCTAAAGGCCTTGTTGTTATCAAACCTGGCTAGTGATAAGGAATCCTGATTGCCTTATATCTCTCTCCCAATCTCCTCTGGTAGTAGTTCGAGCCTCCTGTCGGAGAGTGCAGGTGGTTTCCAGGTAAGTATTTTGTTTATTAATGCTATGACAGGGTTCAGTGCATGGTAGATGCCATACAGTTTCTAAGCCAACGGTCGTGCAGGTGGGGATTTGGCTATCACGCTCAACCGGTTGATTTTAAGGTATGACTTGATTTTTTAGTGAACTCTGTTTACAGTCTTCAAGTTCATGTTTCTAAGCTACTAATTATGCAGGGAGGTTGTCTAGCCAAAATCATGCTCAACCAATAGGATTTTCCTTCAATTAAGAGTATCCACTTTATAGAAGCAGGGTGAGCCCGAGGAGGGTCTTTTGGTCTCACAGGGTCCATCTAGGTCTCTAGGATTTTAGCTAGGAGTAGGCTTTTTAGGTAAGGAGTTCCTATGACATATTTTTTTTTCTCACGGAACAGCCTTAGAGACCTCGCGATTATCATTATTTTCACTTCTTTTCATACCCCTTCTCTCCCTCCTTCTTTCTTCCCACCTTTTCTTCATTCTTTCCGATTGTTCTTTCCTTCTTTCCTTGGTCCACGCTGTTCCTTTTCTCGCATCTCTATTTCCCACAAGGACCTTAATTTATTTTAGTTTTCTCCGATATTAATAATAATAATTTCTTTATTTATTCTGGGACAAGTCCCTTTAGAATAACAATACAGGTCTTGTAAGCTGTTATGCCTTAGAGTATAAACATAATTACAATTAATTAATTACCACAAATAATTTAGTGAGTGAGAAAGAGTAAAAAACAAAAAAACAAAAATAATAATGCAAATTACCTGCAATAGAAATATTTTAAAAACAGATTAGAAGAAGAGAAAGAAAAAATTAAAATAGGTAAACAATAATTATATAAGAAAAACAATTAATAGTTACGTAGATAACACTATCAGTGATTTACACTTATTTCCTTCATTTCCCCTTCTTTAAAATGTCCAACTAGATGACATTAATACATATGTACGTGGTTTATATCCCACACACTAATATATATAGACATACATAATCACAAATTCAAGTGTACATTAAAAAACATCATTCATTCATCGAATGAGAGAATTTTTACTCAAAACTGATCTTACTATTTCCAATTCATTGTGAATTGTAGGGATATCATGTGATGGAATATACGGGATTATTGGACCGATGAATGGAAGAAGGTATAGAGTTCCAAAGGGAGGAGGACGGGATATGGAGGCTCTGTCAAAAGCTGCTGTTCGGCGGGATGCTGTATATAGATCTGAGAGCCGAGAACGGATGTTACGGGAGTGGACTGTGGTTTTGAATTGAAGGAGATCGAAAATGTACGATGGTCGGCGGGATTTGACAACTTGGTGAAGAAAGGATGCTAGGAAGTACTTACGGCGATAGGAAGGGTAGAGCCACTTCAACTCTTCGTAATATCGGGTGACCGGGGTATCTCTTGGGCTCCCAAAGATGAATCGAACGAAGCAATTAAGCAACCGTTTTAATTTTGCCTCGAGATCCCTAGAGATACACTCTACAGGGAAAATTAAGGAACTAACCAGAAGTCTAGGGGTTTCAAAATGGAACAGGTGACGAAGGTAATTAATAACGCTTTAAGGTGGATAAGGTACGACGGGAAATTTCAGAGATAAGATTTTTCCAGGAGTGGGTTTGGTCAAAAATAATTCCAAGGTTTTTGACGGTTGGGTGGAATTTGAGTATCAATGTAGTCATCCCTATTGAAACAGTCTTGGTCTATTTTCAACCTCTCAGTTTCTTCCTTCATCTGTTTGATGTATCCCCCCCCCCCCCCCCCCCAGCACTCTTGTATTTTATAGAAGATTTCTCTATTTAATCTCTTTGGGTGCATCCTCATCATATGTCCGTAAAACCTTAATCTTCTTCTTATTCTTATATCCGTATCCAAATCATTTACTTCTTTATTAGGTCTCAACCTAAAGCCTTCCTGTGTCTTCTTTTGGCCGTAAATTCTTCTTTCTATCCCTAACATTTTCCTTAGGCTGGGGAGGGAATCGGTTTCCATTGCGTGCAGTATCACCGGTTTGATGACCGTATTGTAGTGTCAAATCTTCGCGTTTGTTGACAGGCTCCTTTTACTATTATAAATTGTTTGTCGCAAAACTTAGTCTTTCCAATTTAGTAATTTCCCTTTTACGCTTTCCTTCTCCGAGCCATTGCTACATATAATCCCCCCCCCCAAGTACTTGAATTTATTTGTTACTTTAATTCCTATTATTTGTTCCTATGACATTATTGAACCAATATTTTAATGCGTATTTGTGTAAATGTTCTTTGTTGTTCGTTCCCATGTATATCTTATTTCCATACAAAAGAGACTTCATGATTAAAGGGAATACAAAGAATTTTCAGTGTAATATTATAACAACTTAGAGCAAGTAGTGTAAATTTAAAAAATACTGTACTACTACAACCCATGAAGAGTATCAGGCTCAGTATTTAGGCTGAGATCACCCTCCAGGCTCTTCCCCCAATGAAGGGTACCCACTTTATATTATGATAGTTGTTATCTTGAATTGTTATTAGTTTGGAGACACAATCAGGAATAATTCGTAGCCTTAGTGACATAAAACTTTTCTTACAAAAATGTTGAGATACTTGTGTGGTATTTAAAACTATTTTTATTTGAAAAGAAAAGGTTTGTACAGGACCGGGACTCGACCCCGGGTCACCCAGATCTCTAGTCTGGAACTCTACCAATTGAGCTATCCTGGACTCAATCAAGCTCGCTCCTCGGTCATGGCCATATCCTTTCTTTTCACTGATCCCATGTCCCCGCGTTCTCGCAATTTGCGATATACACGAGGGGAAGAATTAACGCCATATACCTATCTACTTTTCTCTAAGGAAGTCAAAGCTGGGTCCCATTGGACAAGCACAGGGGCAATTAACAGCCGCATAAATGAGATACCTGAGGAGAGTGGCTGGCAGAACGAGAAGAGTAGCGGTTGAAAAGAGGCAGCTGAAATGGTTTGGCCACCTTTGCCGAATACAGGCAGATCGGTACCCAAGAAAGGTCTTTGAAGCTGGGCCAACTAGAAGTCGTCCCCAGGGCAGACCTAGGCTAACACGGACGGACTACATCTCCAAGCTGGGACAACAAAGAGGACAGGGCCTGAATGCCATGAAGGCCCTGGCCAGGAACCAGTATGTGTAGCTGGCATCAACGGAGGCCCCTCCACGCTGAAAGGCAAAAGGAGGAAGAAGAAGTAGGTTATAAATATAATGATGAAGGTTGATAATAAAACGAAATTGGCAAATGACACATACATGCTCGCACGAATAATTAAGAATGACGGTTCGAACCTTGAATAATATCAAATTATAAACACGCTAATTACATAAATTATAAATTAAAAACAAGTATTAATAGCTTATTTATGTAAGATAATTTTAAAAGTGACAGCATACTTCTCGATGGGCAAAGGAGACAGTCTGAGCCCTCTGCTCTTCATCATATTTATGAATATAAAAAATAAATATGTAAGAGAAGAACAGCAAGTGTATCGATTGGTTATTGGGATGACTCCAGGAGACGACAAAGATGGGGAGGGACAGAGAAACATGCAGATCCTGGGGTAGAACAACTCGAAGGAGAATGGAACTTGGAGGAAGTAAAAGAAGAAGAAAATACTTACCTACGGGATAGGCAGGATTCCAAACCACCCATGAGGTTCTGCCTGGGGTTTCGTTACCCATTTTTTATAGTGGATGGTTCGCTTCACTGAATACAGTAGCAGGAATGGCTGCCTGCCATTGCAATCAGTGTCAGCCCTATGAAACCACTCGTGTCAGTCCCTGCTCCCACGTCATCCTCGTTTTTTCTTTCCTTCCAATCATCCTTAGAGCATTTTCTTCGACAGACTGCTTGGCTCCATCCTCTCCACTAGCTCAAGATTTCTGTAGTCAAGGAGTCATGGAGTTTGAGAACACCACGAATTCTCTGGAAAAAGCAGCCTGGCTAAGCCTCAAGGCTGTGGTGGAAGGATTTCTAGGCAATAAAAAGGACCCCAATTACCGAAATTTGGTGGAACACTTATTGAAAACTTTCCAGAACCTCGGCTACCTCATGAGCATAATGGTTCATTTTCTTCATTCTCACATTGGCTATTTCCCCCAAAATTTAGGGGGTTAGAGTGAAGAACAAGGAGGTTCTACCAGGATATAAAAGTGATCAAGCAACGATACCAAGGGAAGTTTAATACCACCATGATGGCTGATTTCTGTTGGAACCGAAAAAGGGATATCCTACGTGAAAGAACATCCAGAAGGTCAAGAAAAAGAAAATTCTACAGTGACTAATTTGTACTTTAATTGAACCAAAATTTGTTTAAAATATGATATTATATATATATATAGCTTTTGCCCGCGGCTTCGCTTGCGTGGAATTTGGTCTGCCACATAAACTTTCGTGACAGGTCATTTTAGATAAATTTTATTATTCATTTTATTTTATTTTTTTTATTATTTTTAAATATTTTATTTTGAAGAGGAATGATATATCCAAGACCGGGATTCGAACCTGGGTCTCCCACGTTTCCGTCGTGAGTCTCCTCCACTTGAGATATCCTGGCTCGCTTCTCGGTCAGTCAAAACCATTCTCTTCACTGATCCCATATCCCAAACACATACTGGGCCCATAACCTTTTAATATTTTTGGGAAGCAAAATGATACACAAGGGCTTCAGTAAAACATTATTCTAAAGACTAACAGAATACCGACCCGACATTCAGCTTCCCACCGACTCTCTCATCACATTCCTACTACACCTGCGCTCTTTGAGACTGAGCCCGCAAATGCGCAGTACTAAGTGCTCCAAATACAAAACGAACTTCACAGAAATAAATTGAAATCACTTTTTTATTTGGGAAAAGTTTAAATGGATTTTTTTATACGAATAATGGTTATTTCGTCTAATGACACAGGGGAGGTTACAGAAGGCCTTATTTTATTGTATTACTTTTTAAATCTTTTCTCTTCAAAATAAAAATTAAACAATTAATAAAAAAAAATTATATTTATAATTTTATTTTACTACTTTTTCATAAATATGTTGTTATACCCGTTAACTTCATGAACTTACAGTTGATTAGTTGAAAATTTTTGAGAATTAACTCTAAATTTTGTTCTTCTCGATGTTTTAAAAGGTAAAAATTTTTGGAACTTAATAAAATAAGTATAAGAATTATTGTATAACTAGCTTTTGCCTGCGGCTTCGCTCGCCTGGAATTTGGTCTGCCACATAAAGTTTCGTGACGGATCATTTTAAATAATTAATTTAATATTTTTTAACTATAAGTTACTCGTACATCCATGTGTAACAAAACAGACGGATTCCATAAAATCATTGAGCCCCTAGTTTATTAAGGGGAAACCCTTGGGGGTGGAATTATTTAAATTCCTTTCTTGGTCCTCATTTAAGCCATCTAAAGATCCTATCTGCAAATTGCATGATGCTAAGTTCAGTGGTTTCTGCCATGCGTTGACCGCTAGGTTATTGAATTTATTGAAACAGATTAATTAGTATAACGGTTTCACTTTACACGGTGCGGCAGCAGCGAGAAATTAAAACTGAAAGTATTAAAATAATGTACATATGTAGGTAATTTATCGATGTGATTTTAGTTTTGGCGGTCCTACCGCAATATACTCCAGTAAACTTCTTTTTTTTTCTTAGCCCCTTTGGGTTTGAAGATTTTAAGTAGAATTTAAGATAGGATCGAGAGGTATCTCTTGTACTGTTCGACGTACATTTTAAGAGGAGGCTGAGAAGGTAGAAGGTTGTAATTTATTTCTTAACTTTAGATTTTTCAAGTGGTGTGGCTCACCGTGTCCTTCTCCTTTGATCTGTTTAGCTTATTTATTTCTCAGCCTGAACTGAGAAATAAATAAATAAACAAATGTAAGCTATGTTATTTGATTTGCTTCGTTCAGCGAAAATATGTTGATTTTGCGATTGAGAAACACGTGAGAAAGAATAACTTTCAACACCTTTTTAACCCCGTAAGGGGATGAATTTCAATAAAATACGAAACACGTCTTCCATCTATTTTGTTAAAAACGTTATGCAAAAGTTGAAGTAGGTTGGACTAAGGAATCACGTTGTCCCATACAAACTTTGCCCCCTTTTCCACCCCGCTGGTGGTAGAATTTCGGAAAATCCTTTCTTATTGGATGCCTACGCCATACAAAGAAAACATCTCCAAGTTTCAGGTCTCTAAAATCAGCGGTTTAGGCTATGCGTTGATCCACCAGTCTTTCAGGACAAAGCATTTTATATATGGACAAATCCGTTTTCTTCATCGATCCCAGATCCTCATATCTCGAGAAAAGATTCGAATCCCGGCCATGGCAAATCTTTTCTCTTCAAAATAAAAATATCTAGAAATTAAAACAATTAATTAAAAATTATAAAAAATCTAGTATCAGTAATTAAATTACTTACCTTTAAAGGTCGTCCTCTTGACTCCAAAATAAGTTTTCTTTTATTCCTTTCTTCAAATAATTGAACACAGTCTATGTTAACAAGAATGTTGATTCTATCGCCTAGATGCGTCAAACTAAGATGATATAAATTCTGTTATTTTGCAACTGCGGAAAAAGGTTAGAGATGATAAAATTTAAAATATACGCTTTAAAGGTCTTCCTTTTGACTCCAAAATAAGATTTCTTCTAATACTTTCTTCAAATAATTGAATAAATTCTTTGTTCACAAGAGGGCTGCTCGAAGAATTTTGAATAAAAAATGTTAGGAATGTTTATTATATCACCTAGATACGTCAAATTAAGATGAAATATATTTCGTTATTCTGTAAATGCAGAAAAATGTTAAAAACGCTAAAATTTTAAGATTTTAAAAGTCGGCCTCCTGACTCCAAAATAAGTTTTCTTCTACAACTTCCTAAGAGATATTCCAAAATCTTGGAAAAGAGAAAAATAAGACCAGTTGAAGGATTGCTCCAAGAGGAACAATACGGCTTTCGTGAAAATCGGAACACGCATGACCTAATTTTTGCAATGAAACAGGTTTTTGAAAAAGTCCTAGAAAAGGAAAAGGAAATGTCTCTGTGATTTGTCGATCTCACAAAAACGTTTGACCGTGAAAGGAAAACTGATATATTGCAAGCCTTAAGAGGAAAAGGGACGGATAATACTGGTATACTTGCGGTGGAAAGTTATCAGAAAACGAGGAGTGTAGTAAGATTTGCTAATTACACTTCTCAGGAAATTGAGACCGCTATTGGAATCCGGCAGGGATGTGTTCTGAGTCCCCTACTTGCAAAAAATTGCAAGGCTACGAATTATTAACGATACTAATATTTGGAGCTTCTTAAGATTTAGCAAATCATTCTAATTGATTGAAATTTATCGTGCGTATCTCTATGTTTGTAACCAAGTTACCGTACTTTTCTTTTTATTGCAACCTCTCGTTTTTAATGTAGTATTGTGATGAAAGTTTAGAACTAAACATAAGATATTTTTATTTGAAAAGAAAAGGTTTGTACAGGACCGGGACTCGACCTCGGGTCACCCAGATCGCTAGCCTGGAACTCTACCAATTGAGCTATCCTGGGCTCAATCAAGCTCGCTCCCCAGTCATGGCCATATCCTTTCTTTTCACTGATCCCAAGCGTTCTCGCAATTTGCGATGTATACGAGGGGAAGAATGTTCTTTGAACATTTATTTATTTAATTTGGATCTTGTTGATTTACGTCATTATATATAATTATAATTTATTTTATTTTATTAGTTATTGATTTTATTAGTAAGATAAAATAAGATAACTTATCCAGGGGTCATCAACGTTACTTGGCTGCTGGTCAAAATTAACCAACATTTGAATAATTAAGAGATATTTGTGTTGGAGATATTTTTTGTATTAATACAGTCTTTGTGTGTGACTAGATGATACCCGTATGTCATGGGTGGCCGACCCCTACTGTATACTTTGACTTATGTCACTATAATTAACAACTATTATTGAATGACACGTGAAACTTTGTGAAGCCATGTTACCGCTTTTCTACAATTTTAGAGGAAGTGTTGATAAGAAAAATCATATTATCAACTAGAATAAATTTGCATATTTAAAAGAATACATTAACGCGAAACATAGCTTCCTGAAAAGGAAGGAGAAATACTGCTTCTATAGCGGTTTAAAAAAACAACACAAAATCCGCTACTGTGAACTACAAGGAAACGATCCAAAAATATTCTTTAACTAAAAAAATGCCATTAGTTTTGCTGGAAATACTTGAACCACCAATCAAAACCACTTTGGAGAACAGACAACTCTTGTTGTATAGACTTGTCTGATGGTATTTACACTTCTGGTAATTAATACTATTATGTTAGTTTAAATAATGGCATGTAAGCTTCAATCGATAAAACGGCAGTATGGTGCATAGCTTGAAGCATCAAGTAAATTTGTTTTCAATTAAAATGTAACTATAAACGGCCTTCGTGGTAAACCAATGACTTCCTGTTCTCAATATCCTTTAATAATATCCCACTGATTCCTGTAAAACAGATCCGATAGTTAGGACTAAATCTTGACAATCGTTTAACTTGGAATCCTCATATCAGACTGAAACGCCTAGAAACTGCTTTCCGGCTAGTTAAGCGTTTACTAGACAAACTCTCTGAAGTCCCAATAATTAAAAAAGACCCATCTGGACTTACGGAGTAGAGGTTTGGGCCCGCAGGAATTCCCCGAATTCTTCTCGTATCCAATCCTTACAATTCAAAATCCTACGTAAAATCCTCAATGTCCCTTACTTTGTTACGAATAAGTTACCCATAATGATCTTAATGTCTCATTTGTTGCTAATTGGCACGAACCCGATATCAATCCTTTCATGACTAACTTTATTCCCACTCCAACCCACATGTTTCAAAACTCGACATTTTGTGATGTATACACGAGGAAGAATGTTCATTGAACATTACTTTAATTTTAGAATCCTGTGTAGGATATTATATTATATATAATTTATTAATCATTGCTTACATTTTTAAATATTTTTATTTTGAAGAGAAAATTGCGAGAACACGGGGATATAATATCGGCGAAGAGAGCGGATTTGTCCTAGGTGAGAGGCGACCCCGGTAGGTGGTAGCTCAATTGGTTAGAGCGCTGCCACGGTGAAGCGGACGATCCGGGTTCGAATCCCGGCCGGGGGCAAATTCTCTTCAAAATAAAATATTTAAAAATTTAAGCAATGATTAAAAAATTATAAATAAAAATATTAAAAAATTAAAACAATTAATAAAAAATTATATAACATAAATATAAATGTTTAATTTGAGTACCCGAGCACTTTAAAGACTGTTCATTCACGAGTAAAAAATTATATTTTTAATATTTTGGTCCGAATTTGAGCTAAATATTTGATATAATAATGACCATAGGAATTTTTAGGAATGAAATTGTAGTCTTTACCCTTGTCGGTCTTCTTAGCGATTAGTGCCCTCCGATATTTCGATCTGTACAAGTATCTCATGGCGGAACATAAGAGAAGATAATTCGGTAATTACTTTCATTAATCTATTGAAAACTTATGAGTGCATCTGGAATTATTCCATTTTTTCTCCAAAATGTTTTTTATTTATTTTTATAAGTCCGTCAAGATCCTTCAAAAATCAATACCAAAAAAATCCCATTTCCTGTCAAAAGTGGTTACATCCATTACATCAAATGAAAATTTTCGATGTATGGAAAATCAAAACTATATATATATATTGTTTAATTATATTGATTAAAGTGATTTGTTTTTTAAAATTTCTATTTTATTTTTTATCAACCATAAACTAACGAGATCTTGATACTTTCTGATCAATGTCAGATATATTATATACAACATATTCTTTATATTAAATGAGATTAAAAAAAATGTTTGACAATTTTTAAATTGATTATTTTTTCAAATTGAACCCTTTTTGATCAGTCCTGAAAATGGATGTAACCGGTTTTGAAATCAAATGCCTCAATAGGCTGTATACAAAAAATAATGATATGTACTAAGATCAACAATATATTAATGACAATGCTTTAATGAGAAGATTTTTGGTGTTTTATCAAAAAAGGTCTGGCTAATGATGTCCAAGGTTGTGTGGAAAATAAACATGTCGGCCTTCATTTAGTACAATTTCTCAAGCTTAGTATGAAAATTAAAAATTTTAATGTATCATAAGAAGAAATTGAGGCATTAGGGAAAGCTTCGATAGTTAAAGAAACAGTTAGATTGCACAGGCCAACAAAAAGGTTTAATAGTTGATCTTGATAGATTTTTATGTGCTGAATCTAAATCTGGCCTTAGTTTTTTTGTATTACCCATAGTTTTCCAGCAATATGCTTTGTATTATAACTATATGTTACATTTATAAACCCCTATACGGTTTACGGGGAAATTAATGAAACACTATGTTACATCATAACATGGTTTGTATTTACAGTGGCTACTTAAAACAGTGATATAATGCCCTAATACAGGTTTCACTTGTCAACTGGAATTGGTCTATACTTTCTTTATCTTTTTTCTTTGAAGCTTCTTGTGTAGCTTTTTTATGATGAGTCGCCTTTTGAACTTCTCTGTGAAGTGACCAACAGTAGTCCCCCATCATGTTGGCGTTTTTCCATCACTTTAACGTCCTGGTGAAAACGCTCACCTTGCTCCTCCCTAACATCTCCCAAATTGTTCGGGAAGTAATCAAGGTGAGTGTTCATATAGTGAACTTTCAGGCTCATCAAGCATCCTAACTTTTTAAACTTCTGTAACATGTTAGCTACAATTGAAACATACTCTGGGTCTTTTTCATTTCCCAAGAACTTTGTAACGACTTCCTTGAATGATACCAATGTTTCTTTCTCATTTAAGGTCATTGTGGATTCAAAGTTAACACCAATATACCTTATCCAGGGCCCAAGATTTATCCTGATCACCAAATTTAGTTCCTAAGTATGGCAGATAAACCTTTTTGACAAGGTCTGTAATGTTTCTTTGGCGTTTTTTAGTCACAAACTCACTACAAATATAACAAAAACTGTCAGCAGAGTTATTACAACCGCGATTAGACATTGTACTGAGCACATGTACGGGAAATTTGAAAGTGAAGTTAGGTTGACAGTAAACAAAACATCAGCTGTTTGTATCAGGTAAGAATTGACCTTTTTTTGGCCAGAAAATGTATTTCAGCAGTGCTACCAACTTCGTCCAGACCAATACACCTAGTTTTTGAGTTATTTATTATAAATATTAATGCTGTTCAATTCTTATAATCGCTTAATTTAACTATAATATGTGAATAAATTGTGGGTGATACAGCTTTTTTAATGTCATATTTGGATTCAGCACCCTAAAAACTTTAGGAATAAGGTATTTTCAGTACCAGAGTTTTTTCATCGTTGGCCTGTGTAGTTGATTTTAGACCCACTGCCGTGCACATGCAATCCTCTCACTCTAAAACCCTTCCTATGACAGTAAATGCCCCATATTATGTAACAAACAAGACTTTACACGATGACCTTAACAATCAATTGGACCTTGGCATTATTCGATGATATTCACCAAAAAATGAGCGAAAAGTACTGGGATGTCCTGGTTAACCGCGAGTCGAAAAAAGTCATTTTGGAGTTTGTGTATTTGTATGCTATTATTTATGTTAGTACTAGCAAATTATCAATTATTAGTTTTATACATTATTAATTATTCTATTTATTTACTTTTCCTTTTTTTACGACCGAACGACTACGGAATATGTTTGTTTCAACTGTTCTTTCATTCGTTCCTTGTATTCTAGCTTTCTTTCTTCTCTCCAAATTGCGCCTTTCTTTTCTTTTTGCTCTTGCGTGAAAGCCTCTAGCATTTTGCATTTGTTTTATAAGTGAAAAACGTGTTTCTATACCATCCAGAAAGAGCTCGAGATCTTCCATGTCTTTTTCAGGCTCCTTAATCCACATATTGGCAAGTTTCAGTTTTTAAAGATAAGAGAATACTTTTTTGTTCATCCTACTTGGGTTTATTATTTGTGTGTGTCGTTTTCATATTGTTTCTGTATTTTTTTTTCTCTGTGGGTGTAGAGTTCCTAGTTATGACGTCGTCGTTATTGTTTATTTTCTTTAATCGGTCCTAAAATTTTTAGTAATTTCTAGAACATGATCAACATTTTCTCGTTCAGGATTAAATATTCTATCGCATAAAATGCTTCTGGTTGAATTACGGTTGTGTAGTGCCTACATTTTACATTAGTGGATACTCATATCCTTTAAATAGCTTTGGTAAAATACTGCTTAAATTTATTTAACTCTTGATTTATTAACTTCTTTTTTTTCGTATTTACCACGTCGTTTCAACTGTCTTTTTTCTTTTCTACATAGGCCCAGTACTTCCTCATTCGTCGCCGGTGCTGCTCCCTTCTTTCGTCTGTCCATTTCTTTCCCGTCTTCAGCTTTGGCTTTTCTTGAAGCTCCCACGGGTATCTAGTTTCATCCTGAGACGGTTGCTCTCCAAGACATCCCCGCAGTTAATCCCCATCTCCTGTAAATCTCTTTCCACCTCTTCGAACCAGGCAGGTTTGGTCTTAATTTCCTTTAAATATGTAAAAATACGGTTCGCCAGTCTTGTGGGTCTCATTCTTAAAAGATGGACATAGCACCTATATCTATATAGATATTCTTCTTTTTTCTCATAACATCCGATATTTTCGGGACATAAGTGCCCCAGCTCACTGTTATGTCGTCGTCTGTATTGACCTTGGTCTTTAATTGGGCCAAGAATTTTCCTTAGGACCTTTCTTTCTTTGGTCTCCAATTTTTCTCCCAGGCCTTTCTTGTTCATAATCAGGTATTCCACGTCTTAATATTATTTATTTAATAATTCTACAATTAAAAACGATGAGAATTCTAAAAAAAAAATTATTTACTATTTCTAAATAATTATAATCCATAAATATAACATTGTAATCCGTAATTATCCGGTGTGTTCATTCATAAGTTTTCCTTGTTGCTAGATTAAATTATTAAATCATATTTCAAATGAGGATCAAGAATCCTTCTGGAATTTTTTCGTTTTTCAGGCGTCAATTAATTATTGAAGGTGAACCGGTTTTAATAATAATTCATATAAAAACAATTCAATCAAGTTCAGCAAATTCTAAAACAGTTTACGTTTTTCTCTCTTTATAAATGGCTGATTTGTAGGCATTTCAATTTTCTAATAAACGCCATTTTGAAATATAAACTATTATTGTAAATAATTAACCGAAATTTATTTAATTTTAAGTAAGCATACTACGAAATAAATGTTGATACATAGAAGATGTATATACCGTATGCCTAAGAAATTTTGATTCCCATTAGAGGAGTCGACTTCTGATTAAACGGAATATGGGCGTTTGATTATGTATGTGTGTAAATATATATATATATATATATATATATATATATATATATATATATATATATATATATATATATATATATATTTAAACCAAATGTAAATCACTATTTCAAGAGAAATAAATTTTTCCGAGATATGTAAGGTGAGCAAAATAAGCATTGTTTGACATGAAGGTTTAATTTGTCACACCATTGTAATAATAAGATAAATTTGTAAGGTTCAGCCGAATGCGAAGGATAAGTTAGGACTCAAGAGACCTGGTATATACAGCATTCCACCCTCCTGTGGCAAGCAATATATTGGGCAAACGGGTAGGCTAATATCCACAAGACTCACAGAGCACATAAAAAGTGTCAAGAAAATGGACAGTAAAGCATCAGCATTAGCAGAACATTTCGTTACCACTAACCATACTATAGAATTTGAAAAAATCAGAGTGCTTAAGAAATGTAATAAAGCTACAGAAAGAAAAATAATGGAAGCGATAGAAATAGTCAGACACCCGGAAAATTTCACAGGAAGAACGGGTACAAATTAAGTAAGCTTTGGCTTCCAAACATACCAGAAAATAAAAAGAACAAAGTAAAACAGATTAACCAAGCAGAGTCGAAATCAAATAACCCAGAACAACCAAAAACAAGCCAATCGCGTTCATGGAAAAGCAGACCCCGTCCCAGGACACGAAAGGATCAGATCGACTAACGATGGGGCCTGATGATTTACGGGCGGACCCGAGCAGGTTGGCGAAAAAGTTAGCGACACGGTCTATACCAGAAGATACCACTGAAGTATTTTGTATAAATAGTGGCCGTGGAAACCTAACAGAGTATTTAAGATAAATTAAATTTATTTATTCTTAGTTAATTATTTTAAATATCTTAAGCTGTTTAAATCTGTTCTTTCACTTGAATCTATTACTAGAGGTAATATGGTCATGATCATGTCCAACTGCCCTATTTTTCCACAATAAATTTACTTATAGAGGCTGGGTGAGCCCTTTGAGGTTCTGCAGGTCCCTCAAGGTTGGTCCTGATAACTGATAAATGAATAAATAAATAATTTATCTCCAAAGTTATTTATATCTAGATATTTTAATCTTGTTTGATGTCCTCTAAAAGTCCACTTATGTTTAATATTATTGCAGTTATTTGATTATTACGCTCAGAACATCCATAAAAGCAATAATAATGGACCCATGTAATTAAAAATAAAAAGAATAATTTCATTTCATTGTCTTATTATGGTGAGGGGTTTCAGCCGTTTAATAAATGTGTTTCAGATTAATAAATTTGTATCCCAATTCTCATTATGTTTCAGTCCTTACGATATATCTACAGCCCCGGTGAATAAGTGGTTAAGTCGGATTTTGTCCAGAGAGAGTTAACTGCTTTCAGCTAACCGGAATCGTATCATTCACGTGGTTTTTGGCTTGAAATGGTGTTGCAATATAAGCAAGAACTCCTTTCCAAGCCAATGCCTTGCTAAGCCCTCTTATTCGCTACGATAATAACTCGATTCAGCTTACTTAAGTACAAGAAACTCATTTTGGAGAAAATCCAACTTGACCACATATATATATATATATATAGACAGCCCCGGTATATATATATATATATATATATATATATATATATATATAATATGACATGATTTATTGATATATGAAAAGTAGGTCGGAGAACTCTCTATATTATTGAAAACTGAATATAAATAATTATGTTAAATTTCATTTTATTATGTTAACGACATATTATCTACTGTTATCTTTGTTAACTATGTTATTATTTTAACTACCTATTATATTATATTTCAGTTGCTATGATATTAAATAATATCTGTGTCTGAAAACTAACTATATCAGTTAAAATTAATATAAATGATTATGTTAACGGGTGTAACTATGATGTTGATTATGTTAAAAATTATGTTAATATGTTACGAGTATTATGTTAACTACGTTGACACTATTATCTATATTAGCCTGTACCACTAAAATCCATTAAGGGTCTTGGGTTCAGTACGTGGTAGAGACTATACTGATTCTTGGACAAAGGTGATTTGTCCTTGATCACGCTCAACCGCCAGATTTTTCTCCTTATTTTGGGCACCCACTTTTTGAAGCTGGGTGAGCCCTAGGAGGTGCCTAGATCCCATCGAATCCATCTCCGGCCGTTAACAGATTAATTAAAAGTCCGCCATATAGCGGGATTTGAACCCAAGGTCTTCAGTATGGCAACTTAGCGCTCTACCACTGAGCCATTCCGCCCCCCTAGATTATAATCTAAAATGGAAATTTTTTACATAATTGCCATCTTTCAGAAATGAATGAAATGAAGCAATAGTGAAAGAAAAATTACATTCAGGCAAGGCATACATAAGATCTTATGATCCTAAAATAGAACATGAAAAACAGTGTTACATACCACACATATCTTAAAAATGTCAATTTCGTTGATACGTTTTTTGTCACTAATGCAACAATATGTTATCTAATGTTTCAGTAGCTATGGGATCTTTGAATTGGTTGTCTGATAACTCATTCAAAAACGTCATAAAAAGGTCAGCAACATGGCAGAGTATGATTTGTTGATACTTCCCTTCAATAGTTCTGAAACAAATTGCCAAGTCTACATTTGACGCGTTTTTTTTCTCTCATCTACAATCGCCCTAAGGCGGTATTGTTTTGACAGCGACGATATACTGACGCCTTCAGTGATAATACTATCACAAAATGTCGCAACTTGACTAATTCTTGTTTGAATACCAAAATGACTTGTCAAATATTAAAAAAAAAATCACAATTCACTGTTTTTTTCTTACTGTATCATAAAAAGCAACATCTCTTTATCTGATAAGAGCATTTATTATCAGTTGATGCTACTATGATAACTTCATTATTATACAAAACAGAAAAATATATATATATAATTCAGAAATACTTTGTAAAAAATTAAAAAAAGATTTGATTTTTAATTTTATATATTTTATAGTAAATAATGAATTAAATAAATTATCATACTATGACATTGATTAGTTGTCTCATGAGAGCCATGTGAGAGCTTTCGAAATCAACATTTTTAAACCTGGGCACATACATTTGATAAGAGAGATAAGATTAAAACATTTTACTTGTAATCCTACTATTACGGCCTATCACGACAGCCTCAAGGAAAAAATAAATAATATTTTATTCCTGATGTTTTCACTGTATTTTTAGTTTCATTTCGCTTTTTTGTTTTTGTTTGATTAGTATTCAATCTCTCGTTACCACACCACAATTATCGAGACCATTGACGAAACTGTAATTCCGGAGGTCTTCTAATCTGTATAATAAGCGAGCTAGCACAAGGTGTATAGCTCTGAGTTGCTGAGCTGAGGGTCCTTGGTTCGAATCCGGCTGGGGCAGATATCAAATTTTAATTATTTTAGCAGCCTGAAATTGACTCTTTAGGATCACACTTAATTTCGTGGGTTCTAGAATTGAAGGAAAATGTTTCGGGATAAAAGTGGATATCTTTTATTGAGGGAAATCTTGGAGATTGATCGTGATTTAGGCCTTATCTACCTGCACAACTGTTTATTTATAAACTTTGCCGCACATTAGCTTGTTGAGCGCAATTCCCTTCATAGATTATATTACATAAAGTTTTTTATTTATTTGTTTTTTGAAACTCTTACTCAAACTTGTTGTAATTTTGCGCTAAAAATAAACTTGAAAATATTCTGCAGTAGGCTTTAGTAGGCGCGGTAGTGAAATCCTGAATATATTTCATCTTTGTAGGTTGCACTTAGTGTCAAAACATTTTCTTCTATTCTAGAACCCACGAAATTAATTATTTAAAAACAAATCGGCACTTAATAGTTATCGGTCATTCGAGTTGAACGAAAATAAAATGTATTTTTATTTTGAAGAGAAAAGATTTGTCTTGCCCGGGATTCGAACCGAAAATTGACGTAAGTCAACGAGATCCAAATTAAAGTAATCTTCAATGAACATTCTTCAACGTGTATACATCGCAAAAATTGCGAGAACAGGTGAATATATATATGTAAATATATAGAGAGAGAGAGATTTGTCTGACCTGGATGCGTGCCTTGGTAGATCAAGTGGTTAGAGCACCGCGCGAGTGACGCGGGCCGGGTCGGGTTCGAATCCCCGGACAAGACAAAGCTTTTCTCTTCAAAATAAAAATTAAAAAAAAATATTCAACATCAAAAGAACGGTATAAAAAATAAATTATAATAATAAAAATAAAATGTAATTTCAACCAAGTAGCTTTTAAGCTTTTTTCAGACTTTGTTTGAAAAGAATTTTTGTACTTAAAACTTCACTTTATGCTTGTCTTTATTCACGCCAAAGGTACTATCACTTCGTGTTAGTAGCATATGGACTACGTCTATTTCAATTGTTCTTTCCTTCTCTTTCATTCCTTCCCTGTGTTTTTGCTTTCTTTCCTCTGGCCAATTTGTGCCTGTATTTATTTATTATTATTTTATTTTTATTTTTTGGAAACTGTCCTAGACGGTTAATTGGAACTGCCTTGATGGTTAATACTTAGGCGATTAACTGGGAAGTAATTTGTTCAAGACAATTAGTTAAAATACTGCCAAGTTTCGTACTTTTTAGTTATTTCATTTCTATTTTTATCTTTATTATGTTTTTGTCACTTTTAAACACTTCATTATTCGTATTATTATGTAGCCTTCTGGCCAGATGTATATTATATTTTTTTTGTTATTCTAAAGGGACTTGGTCCCAGAATAAAGTTTGTTTACTATTCTATTCTATAATACGAATATAGGTATAATATTAATAAGCAATATGCTTACAGCGTCTCTTATACAATTATAGCCATTGGGATTAAATGAGTTATATAAAGCAAAATATTATATTTTTGTTTCTTTCATTATCTTTATAACTCACATGACCTTAGTGTGTGTAATTAGGTTTATGATTGCGCCCTTCAGATTTTTCATTTCCAACAATATGACATTTAATAATTATATCCAGCGATGTAGCTGTATTAATAATTATATCGAATGCTTATTCAAAAATGTAAAATATTATAATTAATCATCATCATCATCATTACACAACGCTATGGAGGACCTTGGCCTCCTCGAAAATTTTCCTCCACTCTATAATATTGATTATAATATATTATAATTAATATTTTACGATAATAATCGAGTATAACACAATTTTATAGGGAATTATGAACAAGTTTATCAAGTGTGTGAGAAGAAACTCTTTAAAAATATTCCATTATTCACCATTTTTATGTCATCCTTTGGCTAAAATCTTGTAGATCTTTGGCCGCCTTTACCAGCCTTCTCCACCTCTGTCTATCATGGACCATTGATTGATTGAGTTTGCTACATGAAGCCCCGCACCATCTTTGTTGACCCTGTCTATCCATCTGGTCTGTGGCCTCCCACGTGATCTCTTACCAACTATTGTGGCATTCGTAGTTGTGTAGAGGCGTCCTGAGGGAACACTGAGCTGCATGCCCCGCCAATCATAACCCCCTTACTCTAATGACTCACCAGTTTCCTTAAGAAGTACATCATTGGTTCTTCTCCTCTAAGAGTTTACACTCTCATCCCATACCGCTCCAGTTATCATGCGAAGGATTTTCCCTTCAAATCTCTCAATTCAACTTTCCAGGGTGCCGATTAGAGCCCAAGTCTCACAGACGTCATTCAGAATCGGCTTTATTACAGCATTGTACACCTTTGATTTCAGATTTCAACAGATATTTCGGGATTAGATCACTCTTGAAAGAGAGAAGAATGCAGTTTTTATACGATGGTTTATCTCAGTTAATTGGCCATTTGCTGAGGTTAACGTAGTCGAAGTATTTCAAGCTGTTCACTTTCGTGAACGGTTAGCTGACATGGAGTGGATTTTTCAGCTTACTGCCTTTTTTTGTATCTTCGTTTACTTGTCATCCGATTTGTTTGCTTCTTGAATTAGAGTTTTAACGAATTCTCATGATAATCCTTTTCGTTTTTTTCAAAAACACTATCATACGCGGTATTCTAGGAATTTTTCTTTTGTCGTCTGTGAGACTTGGGCTCTTGGAAAGCATAATTGAGAGATTTGAATGGAAATTCCTTCCCATGATAATTGGAGCTGTATGGGATGAGAGTGTAAACTTGTAGAGGAGAAAAACCAATGAAGTACTTCTTACGGAAACTGGTCAGTCATTTGGGCAAGGTGTTTCGCTGTGCCTTAAACATGCCTAGGTCGTCACTATTGCAGTTCCTGTTACGTCGCATGTAAGCCACAATGATCTGTATATGCTAGAATGTACACCCCTTTTTTCAACAGATTCTTCATTCGTTCTTTTGGGTCAAACTTCACTTCACATTATTGGATTCCTTTGGTTGATCGTCTGCTGGGAATGCTCTTTCCAAGTGCTCAATACCTTTCTTGTGGAACTCTCAGTTAACCGTATTTTCCTCACATTTGTAGCTTCATGCCTATTTGGTCTACAGTAGAGAAAGGGGTCTCCCAAGACCATATTGTTGACAATAATCCTGTATCCTCCCCCAAACCGTAACGTTTATTTTATATACCAAACTAAGTCCAGGTAGCCATAAAATATTTTTTTACCTTCCCAATATATAAATTTTCTCACATTTCTCCGTAACCTTTGATCCTTTTTGCCAATCCCTAGAGGGATACTTGGAGGTTGCTGCACTTACCAACCTGGAAGATGCAAGTTTCATTTCGAGGAACAGCTACGAACTAAACATATATTCACCCGGGAGGAAATCAGTCTTGCACACTCACTCTTAGAGTCTCATTCCTAAATGCACTACTGTAGAAGAAAACTTATTTTGCTTGGAATTTGATTTATTTTAATAATTAACTTTTATTATATTACAGAAACATTTAAGAGAAAGGCTGAAGCAGAGATAAGTTATGGAGTCTGATAAGAGTAAACCAGGGAAGCAAAAAAATCTACGGGCTTCAGCAAATATTTTCTCTGCCCTCACCTTTAGGTAAACACCAAGCATATCTCTAACAATTATAATTTAATACAATGTCAGCTTTTATTAAATTTGTATTGTATTAATTTTCTTCTTAATGTATTTTTCAATCATTGAATCAACATGTACGAACTGATATATTTTACCAATCCATTTATTTGAAGGATTCAGACGACAGTCCACAAGTAAGGCGGTAAAATTTATTCCTGTTTTAGTTTTGAAACTTAAGGCTTTTTGGTTTGATTTTTTCGACTAATGTCTTAAAATAATTTATGTGTGAGTGTGTGCGTATATATGTGTGGGTGATATTGTGGGAAAGTGTAAACTAAGTGGATAGACGGGAAACTGTAAACTATGTCAATTGTATAATAAAGTGTAAACTAGGCCGGCATTACGAAAGTGTAAACTACGTCAAAAGTTTAACAAGGTGGATAAATGGGAAAGTGTAAACTATTTGGATAGACGGAAAACTGTAAACTATGTCAATTGTATAAGAAAGTGTAAATAAGGTGCATAAAACGGGACATTGTAAACTAAGTGGATAGACGCTAAAGTGTAAACTAGGCCGGCAGTACGAAAGTGTAAACTACGTCCAAAGTGTTAACAAGGTGGATAATATGGGAACGTGTTAACTAGGTGGATTAACGGGAAACAGTAAACTATGTCAATTGTATAACAAAGTGTAAACAAGGTGCATAAAACGGGACATTGTAAACTAAGTGGATAGACGCTAAAGTGTAAACTAGGCCGGCAGTACGAAAGTGTAAACTACGTCAAAAGTGTTAACAAGGTGGATAATATGGGAACGTGTTAACTAGGTGGATAGACGGGAAACTGTAAACTATGTCAATAGTATAATAAAGTGTAACTAGTCCGGCAGTACGAAAGTGTAAACTACGTCGAAAGTGTTAACAAGGTGGATAATACGGGAAAGTGTAAACTAGTTGGACAAACGGGAAACTGTAAACTATGTCAATTGTATAACAAAGTGTAAACAAGGTGCATAAAACGGGACATTGTAAACTAAGTGGATAGACGCTAAAGTGTAAACTAGCCCGGCAGTACGAAAGTGTAAACTACGTCAAAAGTGTTAACAAGGTGGATAATACGGGAAAGTGTAAACTAGTTGGACAAACGGGAAACTGTAAACTATGTCAATTGTATAACAAAGTGTAAACAAGGTGCATAAAACGGGACATTGTAAACTAAGTGGATAGACGCTAAAGTGTAAACTAGCCCGGCAGTACGAACGTGTAAACTACGTCAAAAGTGTTAACAAGGTGGATAATATGGTAACGTGTAAACTAGGTGGATTAACGGGAAACAGTAAACTATGTCAATTGTATAACAAAGTGTAAACAAGGTGCATAAAACGGGACATTGTAAACTAAGTGGATAGACGCTAAAGTGTAAACTAGGCCGGCAGTACGAAAGTGTAAACTACGTCAAAAGTGTTAACAAGGTGGATAATATGGGAACGTGTTAACTAGGTGGATAGACGGGAAACTGTAAACTATGTCAATAGTATAATAAAGTGTAACTAGTCCGGCAGTACGAAAGTGTAAACTACGTCGAAAGTGTTAACAAGGTGGATAATACGGGAAAGTGTAAACTAGTTGGACAAACGGGAAACTGTAAACTATGTCAATTGTATAACAAAGTGTAAACAAGGTGCATAAAACGGGACATTGTAAACTAAGTGGATAGACGCTAAAGTGTAAACTAGCCCGGCAGTACGAAAGTGTAAACTACGTCAAAAGTGTTAACAAGGTGGATAATACGGGAAAGTGTAAACTAGTTGGACAAACGGGAAACTGTAAACTATGTCAATTGTATAATAAAGAGTAAACAAGGCCGGTAGTTCGAAAGTGTAAACTAATTAGATAGACGCTAAAGTGTAAACGAGGCCGGCAGTACGAAAGTATAAACTACGTCGAAAGTGTTAACAAGGTGGATAATACGGGAAAGTGTAAACTAGTTGGACAAACGGGAAACTGTAAACTATGTCAATTGTATAAGAAAGTGTAAACAAGGTGCATAAAACGGGATATTCTAAACTAAGTGGATAGACGCTAAAGTTTATACTAGGCCGGCAGTACGAAAGTGTAAACAAGGTGCATAATACGGGGTATTGTAAACTATTTGGATAGTACGAGAAAGTATAAACTAGGCCAATATTATATGTAAGTGTGAACCAAAGCGCCTGAATGGAAAATATAAACAAGGACGATAATATGAGTAGTGTTTACTAGGGCGACAGTAAATGACAATGTTAATTAAGTGGATAGTATCTGAAAGTGAACATTGGTCGATATCTTTTTCACTCTATCGGTCTAGTTTACACTTTTTCATTCTATACCAAACCATGGACCTAGTTTACACTTTGTTTACAATTTCCCAAAATATCGTCTTCGTTTACATGTTCTATTCTTATTACACTTTTGTTGACAGTTACCTATAACAATTGCTTAGTTTACACTTTCCCGTACTATCCACCTTGTTTACCCTTTCCCGCACTTTTGACATAGTTTACACTTTCGTACTGCCGGCCTATTTTACACTTTCCTGTCTGTCAACGTTGTTACACATTCCCAAAAATTGGAATTTTATACTTTCATATACTATCGTCCTAGTTTGCACGTACCCCTATCGTTGTCTTTGTTTACACTTTCTCGTTCTATCGCTTTAGTTGACACTGACTTTTTAAAACATCCTAGTTTACACCTAGCTATCAATCTATATGGTTCACACTTTCCCATACTATCCTACTTATTTGTACTTTCTCTTTCGATCTTCCTAGTTTCCACTAAAGGTAAAGAAGTTATTGTTTACATTTTCTCAATTTGTCGCCTTGGTTTACACTTACCTAAACCAAGTAGGTTAACACCTACTTATTTTCTCTTCATAGTTGACACGTACATGTACTTGTGTTATAGTACGTGGTATACAGGTACTCATACTATCGGGCTATTTTATTCATACCCATACTGTTGGTCCTAGTTTACACTTACCCATAAAGCCCTCACGGTTTACACTTATCCATACTATTGTTATTGTGTCCTCTGACTCAATCTATAGTCCTGGTCTACACTTACCCATACCATCAGGATATTGGTAGACTTTTTTTTAAATTATATTTAACATTCAATTTATAATTAAATAATAATAATTATTGAGTAAAACTAGAATTAATTGTTTGTTTTACCTTTACAAAATTCATCTTTTCATATTTACGCCTCTCTCTTATGCCCGTTATTACAATTTAATAAAAAGCTATCAATATGGGTCTTGGCCCATTTCTGCTATGATTACCACATATTAAGGAAGAATACATGTAATGTAAACAGAAAATATCCCTAATCATTATTGTTACTCCATCAACCACTATTCATTAATGTTTTATACTAATGTTATATGTAACGATCAGAAAATTAGAAAGGAAACTTTTAATGATACGGATGATGAACAGTCTATTAAGTATCACAATAAACACAAAGGCATTTTAAATTTTAAAACTTTATTCATAAGAATAATTTATTTGTTTCCAGTTGGACATGGCCTCTGTTCTTGGAGGGCTACAATAGGGATTTGAAAATAGAAGATTTACCTGAGCCATTGAAGGAACACAGTTCAGCATATCTCGGTGACAGGATAGAAAAGTAAGTAATAATGTTTATACATAATATAACATAACATTTATTGCGGCTTGACATTATAAGACTAATACCAGCTAAGCTAATAAAACAATGAATATTGTTTGATAGTTTTGTTATGCTTAGGCTACTATCAGACTCAATAAGATTATTTTATTTCAGATTATGGGATGAAGAAGTCGCCAAAGCTCAGCGTAACAAGAAGAAACCAAGTTTATTACGTGTGATCTTTAAAATGTTTGGTTTTCGTTTGATGCTCTATGGAATAATACTTGCTTGTTCAGAACTTGTTTTAAGGTACTTATAGTAATAATTTATTTAATAGTTTAGTTAATTTATCCATAGAAGAATTTGCACTAACATTGATTAATTTTAAGTTTTTATCAATAGTTTAAAAGAATAAGTTTTAATCGGAAAAAATTAAAATATTCTTTTAAAAATACAAATATGTAAATTTTCAGAGTTTTTTCTAAACTTTCAAGGTAAAAATACTAAGGCCCTAGAATTTTAAAACCACAAAAGTATCAGATAAACAATTCTTTTAGTGTTGAATGGTCCCAAGAAATGTATGTCGAACTTGTTTAGTTTCAAATTATAAGCAATATAATATATAGCTATATTTATATATACATATATATATATATATATATATATATATATATATATATATATATATATATATATAAAAGAATAATATAATATATTGTTCTATTCTTTTATACTGTGTATTGTATTGTATGTCCACTAGTAAGGAAAGTATTTTTTCAGAAATATATTGTAGTGTCATTTTTGACCAATCCTTTTCCTGAAAATCCCACATCACCCAAATTTCTTGACAATCAATACGCTCCCTAAAATTATCCAGTATCTTCTAACACTACCTATCCATAAGTTCCTCATCACATCTTTCATCTTTCCACACTTTGACTATGGCTATGGGGACCTCTCTAATATCCTCGAGGATAGATTGAGGCGAATCACTCACTAAGGTTTGTCTTCGATGCCATGAGGAAGTCTCATGTGCCTCTATGATTATTTAAAGTTGCTCTTCCCCTCCATCTGTAGACTCTTTTTCCTAGGTTCTTTCTTATACCAAACCATCAACTCAAAACATCCCTCTTACAATTCAAATCCTCTATCCAGTCCCAGTGCACAAGATCTCGCCTTTCTGACCTTTACAATCGTTTCTATAGAACCAAAACATTTTAGCGTTCCTTTCTCGTCCTTTCCACCGTGTTTCGGAACTCACTACCACCTGATATCTGTCATACTTCTTCCTTATCCACATTCATATCCCAGCTTTTCCTTCATCTCCTAAATTCCCAAACAGATGCTCTTTATTCAGTTTTAATTAAAAGCTTATATCCATAGGAAGTAATGGACGAATTACTGTAAATTTTCTTCTCTTTCAAGGATATTATTTTTTATAATGCTAGGTACTTTTATTTACCTATTTTTTCTCTCAGCTTAATTCTTTTTTTTATAGATTTGTATTAAATTTTTTTCCTTAACCAGAGCATACCTAGTTTATATTTATTTTCAAGTACTAATGTAAATATTGTATTATTCTTATAGTGTAGCCCTTAGGTCAAATATATATTCATTAAATTTTGTACAAATCTGTTATTCTTAAGGGACCTAGTCCCAGACTAAAATTATTTTTAGTTAAAGTGCGTTGAGGAACAGATAAATGTGCATGGATTTATTTAGTTTTA
Source organism: Troilus luridus (assembly GCA_964056705.1). Classification (NCBI taxonomy): domain Eukaryota; kingdom Metazoa; phylum Arthropoda; class Insecta; order Hemiptera; family Pentatomidae; genus Troilus; species Troilus luridus. The sequence continues at coordinate 94,754,352 of OZ057415.1, read as the reverse complement.
TTGTTTTTTTATTTTTAAATTTAAGAACTAATTTTTTTTTTGTAGAATCAGTCAACCATTGCTCCTCGGAGGTCTTATTAGGTATTTCTCTGGCTCTAATATGACAAAAGATGAGGCTTACATGTATGCTGTTGGTATAATCGTTTGTTCCGGTCTCGCAGTAATACTCGGTCATCCATACACGATGGCTGTATTGCATACTGGAATGAAAGTTAGAGTAGCTGCATGTTCGCTGATATACAGGAAGGTATATATGTTTATATTTAAAAGCTATTTATAGTACATTATTTTATTTCAATAAAAAAGTTTTAAAAAATAAAATAAAAAAATTATTTTTAAATAGCCCTTAAGTAGAAAATTGTCAATCAGTCGAGAACTAAATTGATAATTTAAGATTTTCTCAGTTTAGTTATACCAAGAAGCATAATGTTTAATAATTAAAATTGTCCAAAATTATGAATTTTTCGACAAAAGTAAATGGATAACAATTAAACGCCTAACAGAATGGGACTTAAAAGATTATGTTCTCCACTAATTTCTTATTGTATCATAGGAGTTATTGTACCATCTCCATAACTGAATGTGTATGTTAGTTTGATTGTGCTGTTAGTGCACTAATTAATTTAGGGAATAATTGGGTAATGCTGAAATTGAAGCTTCCTGTCTTGTTATATCCGCATTTTTTAAATTTATAATTAACAATAGCATATAATCATATATAATAAGTAATTGATCTGTTAATTCATTAAAGAAATAAAATTTAATAATTAATAGGGTAAATAAAATTTAAAAATTAATGATTAAATTAACTTTTAGAATTTTTACATAAATATATCACAAACATCATACGTTAATAAAAATAAATAAAAATGTTTAAAACCTAGTTCAAAACTATAGGAGATAAATAATATTCTAACGGAAATGGTCGACTGGCCCAGGGGGTGCAGTCAATCAATTACACAAAATGAGATACGCTTATTTTATTGTGCTCAGGTTTCGATCTAAGTTTTAGGCCATCTTCATCACTCGGCCCTGAAGATGGCCTAAAGCTTAGGTCGAAACATAGCCACAATAAAATAAGACCCCCTGAAATATTAATTGTACAAAAATCAGAAATCAGATCAAAGATTGTCCTGATCTGAATATTACCTCCTATCCGCTGTATCATTGATTTAGATAACTGTTTTACAACCTTTTATTTAATTGGTAACCATTTCTTCTCATTAACTCTTATTACAGTCCTTGAAACTGAGTAAGACTGCGCTAGGACAAACGACTGCTGGACAGGTCGTCAACTTATTATCAAATGATGTCAATCGATTCGATGTAGCTTTTGTTTTTCTACATATTCTGTGGATCGGACCTCTTCAAACTTGTATCGTTACTTATTTGATGTGGAACCAAGTGGAATTGGCTGCCTTGCTCGGCCTCATTTCATTATTAATGTTCATTCCGTTTCAAGGTATGTATAATTTATGTAATACATAAATAAATAAGTCCATATCAAAGTGTTCATGTTTTTTTTATTATTAGATTATATATACATTGGTTTCTACTTATCTTGACTGTTGTAGAAATATATTGTTCATGCTTCTCGAGTTTCAGTCAGTTATTTCAACTTTTTAGGCGACGTTTCGAGACTAGGTTAGTCTCATATTCATGTTTCAGTCAGTTATTTCAACTTCTTAGGCGACGTTTCGAGACTTATTCGTTGATCATAGCTAATGCAATATAAACATTCTATGATATATTGCGAAGTAAGTGATTGATGATAAATTGATCAATTCTTTGGAACTTGTAAGTACACCCTATTACTACTTACACGTGTCATTTTACATTAATTTAAGTGTGCTATTTAATGTTTTCACTAAAAGATCATTTTTTCACTGTCAGGGCATGAATATGAGACTAACCTAGTCTCGAAACGTCGCCTAAGAAGTTGAAATAACTGACTGAAACTCGAGAAACATAAACAATATATATATATATATATATTCTTTTTATTTTCAGGTTGGCTCGGCAAAAGGGCGTCTTCTTTGCGGTTGAAAACAGCTGCTCGGACTGATGAAAGAGTGAGGCTAATGAATGAGATTATATCAGGGATTCAAGTAATTAAAATGTACACTTGGGAAAAACCTTTTGCCAACCTGGTAGAAGCTGCTCGAAGGTGATTACAACAAGTTTACAGCTCACAACAACTTTCTTTCAAAAGTGGTCTTCCCAATTTCTGGGTAAAACAAAATTTGATGGGTTCTATAGGAATCTCAATAGTCTACTTAAAGTTCAAATTTTGTCAATACATTTTTCAGATAAAGAAGTGAATGAACTTTTATTTTTCGAGAAAAGTGAAGCTTATGATCGTTGAAAACTAGTTTTTATTATAATTATGCAAGCAAAATTAGAAATGGAGATTACCACTTTCAAAGGAACACTCCTCCATTCATCTGTTACAAAGAGACAACCATTTTGAAAAGTAAATCTGTTCGATTTGAGTATTGGATCTGACTAATTTTTTTCATTTGTTAATAAAATTTCATTATTTCTAATTCTTGATCTTCCATAATATAAGTATTTAAATAATATAAATGCTTCAATTATGCACAAGAGTACTACTTCAATCATTTTACTTTGTTTTTTTATTTGCTACAAATAAAAAATCTCGCCTTTAAATTAGAATTAAAAACTTAATCTTTTCAATTAATATATTTTTATTTTTGAATTTCAAGGGATGCTTTGTCCCATTCTTCTAAATACAAATGATTTATTAAAAACATATTCAATTTATGAAATATCAATTACGCAGAATAAGAGCTCAGTTGTCATTTAGTCAATTTCTTTATCTGATATTAACAATCTTAGAAATAAAAAAATGATTTAAATTATAAGGATAATGACTGTCCATATAGAATCATTAAAAAATATTCTCCATGTTCCTTGAGCCTTACTTTAATAATAATTGTTTCAAAAATATTAGGATTATTTTACTATTATTAAAAAATATTTACTTTTAATTTAATATCACTATTAAAATACCTATGAAAATAAAATGTGAACGCAATAACTGCAGTTGTACTAATGAATATAAAATATATAATATTTATTCTCTGATAGATAACATTTTTTTAATTTTTGCTTTTGTACAAATAATATTTAAAAAAAAATTATGATTTAACTTTCAGAAAAGAAATAAAGGAAATAACAAAATCTTCCTATATAAAAGGAGTCTTGCTGTCGTTTATTATCTTCCACGCTAGAACGGCAATCTTCTTTACGATCCTCTCATATATTCTGCTTGGCAACAGGATAGATGCGGAAAAGGTACTCATTGAACTCCTAATTACAGTTATTTGTTACAATTATTACATTATTTGAATAGCGATTCACATTTATGTAATGTTATAGGTATTCGTTTTGACGTCTTTCTATAATACTTTAAGACAGACGATGACTGTATTCCTACCGCAAGCAATCACCCAAGTTGCTGAAGGTCTTATATCAATCAAAAGGATTAGAGTATGTATATACTTTTTTGTTTTATTTTATAAACAATAAAGTAGCACCTGAATTATTTCTGTTTCTTTTTTATTACTGAGCATGAAACTTGAAAATGTCTTCGATTATAATTAAGTCTCATACTTTCTTTATAGACATTTTTGATGATTGATGACCAGCAACGGAAGAAATTGAAAAAAGGAGACAAAGCTAATGGAACTGCCAATTTGGAAACTAATGGAGTTGAACTCCATAACAGTGAAAATAAAGTTCCCCTGACAGCTGTTCATTTTACAGGAAAAACAGACAACCCGGGTATTTTCATTAAAAATGCAACTGCTAAATGGGTTGAAAAATCAACTGAAAATACGCTTACCAATATTACATTTGATGTAGTTCCTGGGGCACTGACAGCTATTATTGGCCCGGTCGGATCCGGGAAGGTATAATATTTTTAATTTCTGACATCTATTACAAATTAAAAATAATAGTTTGATAATGATTTAGCTAAGTTAAAATTAATTTGGATCGATGTACATCAAAAAACATTTATTATAAAAATTGTCATCTATAGGAAAAGTCCGTTAATAGGCTTCAAATTGTTATTTTTGAACTATTTACTCAGTTATATTTTTATTCAGAAATAAAAATACAGAAATAAATAATATGGATTGTGCAATTCTAGCAATGACTGTAAAAGTTATAGAATAAACAAAGCTGAACTATTACAACCCATTAAGTGTCTTGGACTCAGTACATGGTGGAGACTGTACTGTTTCTAGGACAACTGTTGAGCAGGGAGGTTTTTTCTTCAATTAGGTTACCCAATTTATGTGCTGAGTGAGTCCACAGAGAGTTTGTAGATTCCAAAGGGTTCATCTGTGGATGTAAACAAATTAAATAATTTACCTCGCAGTGGGGGGGAGGGGGGGGGGTTGAACCTGGAGCCTTCAGCATATCAACTCAACCCTCTGCACACTGGGCTATCCTGCTTCTCAATAGAAAAGACTTGTTAAATAATAGAAATAATTAAAATGGTTATGACATAAGAACAATAAGTAATATTTAAAAAAGCAAATTTAAAATGGAGGAGTGCACCTATAAGCTGGTGAAGTAATGTTAAAAATGTAATAGAAAAGTTTATTCCATGGCTACATAGCAGTAAAGAAATCTGAGGTTAATATATTTTAGATAAATTTAACTGGTTTGTTCAATTTTTACTAAGGGGAATTATTTTCATATAAATCTTAATTTTTTTATTTTTTATTCCCTTTTACTGCTGAATATTCCTATAAGAATTTTCCTTTTGTTTCTTGATTTGTCTGATAAGATAAGAGATATTTGTTATTAATTAGGAGGTTACAAATTTACGTATAAGTTATTTTATATTAAATCTAGACACCATTTCCTATATTTTATATCTTAAAAAATTAGAGCAGCTTTTTTCTGAATTTTCTGTTTTTAGACATCACTTTTCCATGCTATTTTAAGGGAATTGAACCTCTCCAGTGGATCGATACAAGTTAACGGTGAACTATCGTATGCTTCTCAAGAGCCTTGGCTTTTCCATGGGAGCGTACGCCAGAATATTCTTTTTGGCCTCGATTTCAATCGTGACAGATACAGGCAAGTTGTCAAAGTCTGTTCCCTTGAAACTGATTTTGAACTCCTTCCTTACGGAGATAAGACCATTGTGGGAGAAAGAGGTGTATCCTTAAGCGGTGGCCAGCGAGCGAGAATCAACCTCGCCAGGTTAGTTAGTCCTATTAATTGATCACAGTGCCAATAGTTTTTTAAGATAATATTTTATTTCTGTTAGTAAATGTCTATTTATTCATCTCATTAAAGGTATATTTTTTTTTCATATTTAAGTTAGTTGGCTGATAATATTTTATTCAATTTTTATTTGCTGTCTCAGTTCAAGAGTGTGAATAATTTCATTTTTTTAAAAACACTGATCTGATGTGGCTCAGGATCTTTCGACATATATAAGGCCTTCACATCAGGTCATGATTTTAAATAACGAGTTTGTGGTGGGCAGTGGTAACTAAGAGAAAAAAATTAATTTAAAAAAAAGTTTGAATATCCTATGATATAGAACGGGTGACAAATTTTACATATGTCGTTAATATGATCTGTAGATCTAGGAAAGCAGTATTAAAAATTACAAATAAAATCTCAAACCCAATTTCTATATGATTAAAAATGTTTGATGGAATATGTTCTAAAATGATCTTTATAAGGAAGGCTTTGATGAAATCATAGAGGCACTGCATTAGTAATGAGCAAAAATTTAAACTAAAACATTTAGTACCTGTAGTATAAATAACAACATAGTGTTAACAATGTTGTAGAACTTGTCTCTTTCATGAGTCATGAGCTACAGATTTATTTATTGATAGTTAATATTATTAATTACTTTTGATAAGTGTATATTATACTTTAAAAGATTAAGGGTACTTCTAGTACCTGATGACTCTTTAGAATTTTATTTTTTAGTTTATCATTCACCCATTAAATGCTAATGAGTCAATAATTAAAGATTTTTTCAATTATTTCAGAGCTGTTTATAAAAATGCTGATGTCTATCTTTTGGATGATCCTTTATCGGCAGTTGACACCCACGTAGGGAAACATTTATTTGAAGATTGTATTCAAGGTTTGTATATTATGTGTAAGCTTTATCTATTAATATTATATGGACAGTAATTAATCAATTTCAAAAGTTGTGACCAGACTTTTAGAAAATTTTTGTTTCATTACATAACTTCTAGTAGGTATCTGAATAATAATAGTATCCAAGTGCCAATTTTTTATGTTTATTTTTGTTTCAGGGTATTTGAAGAAAAAGACGGTCATTCTTATCACCCACCAATTACAATACCTGGACAGTGTAAATCAAATCGTATTACTTGAAAATGTAAGATTTATTTTAAGTTCAGAACAAATCATTGCAGTTGAGTTGTATTATATATTTATCCAGTTAATGTGTCATATTAATAAATGATTATTTATAGGGGACTGTTTCAGCAATTGGTTCCAAAGAGACACTCCAGAAATCAGGGCTTGACTTTACTAAATTGATGACTGAAAAAGAAGAGAAAGTCGTCATTGAACAAGAGGAATTAGTGAAAGAAAAACCAGTAATTCGAACACTTGGTAGCAGACAATCATCTATTCAGGTTTGTCCCTATCTTCACAATATTTACAAATTTATTTATTTATCTATCACCACTTAACTAAACAACCTGATGAATTATGGAAATTCTATTAAATAGACAGTGGTGCGAAGAACCACAATAACTAGAGTGCTACGCTGCATAAACCTAATTCAAATCCTGATAAAACCCTGTATTTTTTTCTTAACAGATAAAACAATATTTCAGAGAAGCTTCCATGGTTTTCTCAACCCTGTTAAAATTAATACCTAACTAAGTCACATTACACAATATGAAGTTGAAATCTATATTTCACATGTTACCTAGCCACCCCTCCAAGTCCTGATAATCCTCTGAGGTGTCAGAAAAGAAGATGGCCTTGTGACCTTCTTAATTGAATTTTATATTTGAGTACTACCACTAGATAGTTTCTCTATTTTCTTCTATTCATTGCCATTATGTTTCATTCATTATATTTACATGTTGTTTGGTTATAATCTAGTTATAAATTTCAATAAATAAATATTTTAAAAAATTAGAATAAACTCAAAATTTGTGAAATATTGAATTTTTTACCTACCGAAGCTCAGAGGCGGGAGAGCATCCTAAATTCCTCATCTTACAAATTCGCCACCACTAGTTGAGTTACTCACTGAATAAATACATAAGTTACACATACTTATTTTGTCATTTATATAAATATATTGTTTCATTCAAATATACGTCTCTGCTACCTAATCATCCTTATCATAAATGTTATTATTTTTATTGTTTATTATTTGTTTTTGTTTTTTCTATTAGAGTATGGCATCTTCTTTCTTAGAAGAAATCAACACAGATTTTCCAGTGGAGGTTGCCGAAACTCAAACTAAAGGCTCGATTAGCGGAAGAGTCTACAGGGCCTATATTTCTGCAGCCGGTGGTTGTTGCAATGGCTTCTTCCTTCTCTTTATGTGCCTTTTTTCTCAAATCCTAGCTAGTGGTGGTGACTACTGGATCACTTACTGGTTCGTAGTTGATATTATTTCCTTTTTAAAATAGTTAAATATTAAATTATTGTAAAAAAAAGTGGAATAAATTGAGATAAAAATATGAATTTAGAACAATTTCACCCAGGCAGCAGGGTAAACTTTTTCAACCACAAACTCTGCAGCAGATCTTCCTTGACTCCGTGTTCAATACTGATTTCCAAATCATAGTTCAAATTTCAATTTCCAAAATCAGTTTCTACTAAATCCATATTACTACTTCAAGAATAAATTATTCTTATCAATTTGATAAGCATGCTCTATCTGTTATCTCTCGTACTCATTATTTAAGTTCTTACCACATTCATATGGTTTTATCGCGTTAGATTTTTTTTTTAATTTTGCTATTTCATTATTATTATTATTATTTATGGAGTTTATAAAATTCTTACATTTTATTCCTAAATTTTGTTTGTTACCTACAAAGGCATAAAAACATTGAATGGCCTGTTAACAAGAAATAAATAATGTTCAGCTAAGGAGGATTTACATAATCTCAGTGATTGGTAGTCGACTCCATTCTATATTTTATTATTGTTACTAAGCAAGGTTATTTCAAATTCACACTTTGAAGGTGACCAGAGTTGGGAGATTTAAATGTTACATGCAATTTAAAATCGAAGACAGAGACAAATAAGAAAAACCTAAGTAATGAGTATATCTTAAAAATTTGACTTTGCTTTTCAAATGTTCACTATCCTTAACTATTTGTTGGAGATATTGTATAAAAGGATATAGAATTTTTTAGCATTAATAATTATTTCTTATCAATATTCTACCATTAATATATATATATTTTTATTGTATTAATTATTATTTAGGGTAAACATGGAAGAATATTACTCTGGGCTAGAAAAATATATTAGTAACGCTACTTCCGCATTAAATGTCAGTGAGAGCGACAACGTTACTAATGTCTTCAATCATACATTCATCTCTACACCAGTTCCTCCTTATCCTTTGATTGTCTCGAGAGAAACGTGCATTTATGTATTTACTGGATTAACAATGGCTACAATCATCGTAACCATTACGAGATCGTTCTTGTTCTTCTACAGTTGCATGCAAGCCTCAATCAGGCTTCATAATAGGATGTTCGAATCGATAACACGAGCTACAATGTGGTTTTTCAACAATAATACTTCTGGTGAGTAATACAGTTTATTTGTTTACAAGTTATTGTAATTCTACTTTTCATTTTTGATTTTATTTATCGCACTGTTCTTCATTTTTTCTTGATTTGATACTGAGGGGCCAGGCATCCCTCACATATATCAATATCGAAAAAAGAATATTGAATTTAATTATTTTTGTATACTTGCTTAACTAACACTATTTTTACATTAAGATGCTCTCTTGGTTGACATGTAGCACCTTCCTAGTGACTTAATCATTTACTTAAAGTCCTAACCAGTCCTACTCATTGATTTGTATGCCTAGCTTTTTGAAGTGTTTTTGGCATGCTCTATTTTTTTCACCCCCTCACCACCATCTGACACTGGTTTTTCTTTACCCAATTTATGTGCTGAGTGAGCCCATGGAGAGTTTGTAGATCCCAAAGGGTTCATCCGTGGATGTAAACAAATTAAATAATTTACCTCACACCGGGCGGGGGAGGGGTTTGAACCTGAAGCCTTCAGCATATTGACTCAGCCCTCCACACACTGGGCTGTCCTGCTACCCAATAGAATAGACTCATTTTGTTTTGCCAATATTTATCTCTTGTCCGTATAAAGCCATTAATAAAAAAATAAAACTGCTTATAAATAAAAAATAATTATTCTGTAATCTATAGGTTTTAATAATGAATACATTATTTCAGGAAGGATATTGAACAGATTTTCTAAAGACATAGGAGCAGTCGATGAGCTCTTACCATCTTGCATGATAGATGTTTTACAAGTAAGTGTTTATTATCGTTTATTCAAATCAACATAAAAATTTGTTAAGGCTATTTATTCAATATTTCTTTTAAATGAAGCAAAAATAAAGTTACATTTACTTTTTATTTGGTACTGGCCATTTTTTCAGAATATCTATAAGTTGTTAATGTTTTGATATATTTACTTTTTAGATTGGTATAACCCTGCTGGGTATCATAGCCGTGGTAGCGTCAGTGAATCCTTACCTCCTCGTTCCAACTGTTGTCGCCGTAATGATTTTTTACTTCCTCCGAAAATTCTACTTGTCTACTTCCCGAAGTGTAAAAAGATTGGAAGGTGTCTGTAAGTGTATTATTTAATTTTATTTTCTGTGAGATATTTAAACATTTCATTTATGTGTATTTTCTTTATAAATTATTTTAATTACAGCAAGGAGTCCGGTCTTTGGTCATTTGAATGCTTCAATACAAGGCCTAACAACAATCCGAGCATTCAAAGCAGAAACAATTTTAAGAAAAGAATTTGATAACCATCAGGTAATTGATTCCATCCTTTAAAGTACTGGATTACATAATTGAATTCTTCCTGGAAATGTGCAAAATTAGTAACTTCAATTCAAAAGGGTCATGTAATTGTAATTAAATAAACAAAACAGAAATAAATTTGTTTATTTACATTGAAAATAAAAATAAATTTGTTTGAAATACTATTTATTTAAAGTATAACTAAATACTTGACCTCAAGGGCCAAATATTTGCCCTTCCGATACTGCTGGAGAAGATATTTCCTTAAGGTCCTCTAATACTCTCGACTCATTTTTGAAACTGCTCAGTACACAACCATGAAAATTATATGTTATTAGACGCATTACGTATTTAGCATAGTCCCATGAAATAATATATAAATAAGCATGAAATAATTATATAAATTTAGTAGTTTGCTTTTGAGTTTTCAAAAAAAAATTATTATTTTATTTTCTAGGATCTTCATTCTTCTGCTTGGTATTTATTTATTTCATCAAGCAGAGCTTTTGGTTACTGGTTGGATGTTGTCTGCTTAATATACATAGCTATGGTTACTCTTAGCTTCCTGGTTTTTGGAGGAGGTAAGCCTTTTTTACCATATTTAAAATATTAAAATACTCATTTATTTATAATGAAGTTACAAATAGTCATCAAATTTAAAACCTCATATAATAATCTGTATTTTTTTTAAACAATTAAACTATGTACTATTGTTTTCTTAGACATGGTATAATTCATGCTCTTTGTAAATTGACTAATAAGCTAGGTTGAGATGAAATTCATCTGTTATCTTAAAAGCATAAAAAGTATTACTATAACTCTGTTTCACATTCGAATAAATATGATTCTCACTTGTTCAAATCCATCCAAATTAGTTCATATAATTTTCATGTTTTAAAAGAAGATATTCATGTTATACATCTTAATTTGAACCTTTCTATTTGTTTCTCAAATAAAAATATCACCTATTAACATTGAAGTGCTTATGTTAAATTGAGGATTTTAATTCCATTATCACAGCCACTTTTTAATATAATACACCTTTACAGAAAATTTTGGAGGAAATGTGGGTCTTGCTATTTCTCAAGCTATCGGCCTCACTGGGATGTTTCAGTGGGGTATGAGACAAACGGCAGAATTAGAAAATCAAATGACATCAGTGGAAAGAGTTCTCGAGTATTCAGATATAGAAATGGAACCACCGTTGGAGTCATCACCTGGTATACATTTATTATTTAATTCCCAACAAATAATTAAATTTAAGTTAATAATAAAGTACATCATTAATTCCTTATTAAATTATTGTCTGGATGGAACTGGTCCAAGTACAAATGTCGATTTGTAATTATTATTGCTGCACTTGCAGATAAGAAGCCAAGAGCTACATGGCCCGAAAAAGGAAGACTAGAATTTTCAGATGTACATCTTCGCTACAGTGCAACTGAACCGTGGGTTTTGAGGAACTTGAATTTCGTAATATTACCACAACAGAAGGTATAGTTTAAAGTTTAGACTCTCATAATTTTCAGACCATATACAGTGAATAGTGTTTGTGTTATTTTTATTCTTATCTCGCCTATCAGTTAAAAGGCTGTACCAATCAATTATCCATGATTTCTTTTTTCTATGATTGTTAGTCTCCGTTTTCTGTCAGTTTTCCCACAACTTGTTCTTTTCTATTGTTATACCTAGTTTTTAGTGAGCCAGTCCATTTGCAACCTTCCAGCATTCCAGAATTTCTTGAACTGAAGGATATTATTGATGGAAGGAACCCAGTAGGAAGCAGCTTCTTATCATCTTGTCTTTCAATACTTCAAATGTGATAAATTTCATGACCAGATACCATGTATGGTAAATAGGTCATCAACATCCTAATTAAAGATATAAAGATTGGCTTGAAAACCTCAAGTTTATAAAGACTTGTGTAAAATCAATTAATTGGAATCATCAATTTTCCTTATTAACATGACATTATGGGAAAAACACATTCTTAGATTACTCATATAATATAAGTTATAGATGGTGAAGGATATGTCTAAGACATACAATGTGGCATTTCATTCTGCTCTCTCCTGAGCATATCTCGTTAGAACTATATTGCAATGGATGGTTCTTATTATCGAGAACTGACCTTAAATTGGATATACTATGGTTTATTTCACAAAATATTCCTCCTCATAGTTTTGAGAGGCCATCCTTGGGGTAGGTTGATTCAACAATTGCTACATCAAGTTTTTACAGTAATTTAATGTTAAACTTTGTAAAAACATTTTTAATCCTTCCTGTTATTATTGAAATAAATTTCCTTATTTTACCCTTGAATGACACAAAAATCAATGTTTTTAATTAACTTTCTTTTAAATATATGTTACCATACATTTATATAAATAACTTTATTATAATTCTATATTTTTTTATTTAAGGTTGGAATAGTTGGAAGAACTGGAGCTGGAAAATCTTCCCTGATTTCCGCACTTTTCCGACTGTCAGAAGTAGATGGAGAAATTATAATAGACGATATTGAAGCTTCTACTATCGGATTACACGAGCTTAGATCTAAGATTTCAATCATTCCTCAAGAACCTGTTCTTTTCTCGGGAAGATTAAGGAAGAACCTCGACCCATTCGATGAATATTCAGATGAAATTCTTTGGAATGCACTAGAAGAGGTATGAGAAATTTTATTATTATTATAGTGAATTTCAATTATATACTGTTCAGTTGAATAACTTCTAGCTTTAATTTAGTACTTTGAAATTCTTTCTTCTAGACATAGAAAATATACTGGTTTTACTTCTGATTAAAGTATTGTTACATCTGCAGCCCTGGTGGATAAGTGATCAAGTCAAATTTTGTTAAGAGAGGAATTATTACTTTAAGGGAAGCGGAATTTTATTTGGCTTGAAATTGAGTAGTAAAATAAGCAATAACGAAAATAACATGATTTCAGATCCCTAAGAACAAGAAACTCATTTATGGGAAAATTCAACTTAACCACTTATTCACTGGGGATGCAGATATATATATATATATATATATATATATATATATATATATATATATATATATATATATATATATATATATATATATATATATATCAGTATAATAAATTATCCTGAAAAAATTACACTACTTAATTTTCTCAGTCGCTCACTTAATACATTATTACAAAAGTGATTTGTCTCAAACAAATACTTAAATCACATCCTAAATTTGTAATACATATTATGAATTTCAAAATTATTTATAAAATTGGTTTATATATTAATTATTTTTCTGTTATTTGTTTTTTAGGTTGAGTTAAAAGAAGTGGTGAAGGAAATGCCTGCCGGTCTTCACGCACAAATATCAGAAGGAGGTTCGAACATGAGCGTCGGCCAGAGGCAGTTGATATGCCTCGCTCGAGCGATTATTAGAAACAACAAGATTTTGGTTTTGGATGAAGCTACTGCTAATGTGGATCCGCAGTAAGTTTTTTATTTTTTAAAGTATTTTATATTTATAGAACAATTTTTATATCCACAAAAATTTATAACAAAAAAACTGTACCACCCATGAAACAACACTGCAATACACATGATGAGTCTTTGGTTCAATACATGATAGACTGTTTCAAGGACAAAGGTTGTGCAGGGAGGTGATCACTTGTACTAAGTTGGCTTATTGTTCTTTGAGTTTGTCTTTCTGGGGCTAACCCAGTTTCTATAAAACGGGTACCCAAAATAAATGCGATAAGGGAAAAAATCTGGCAGTTGAGCGTAGTCTTGGACAAATCACCTGCCTTCACAACCGTTGTCCAAAATCATGCTCAATCGCAAGATTTTTTCCCTTGTATTTATTTTGGGTACCCACCTTATAGAGACTGGGTCGAGCCCTAGAAAGACAAATTCAAAGAAAATTAAGGCAACTTACATGGGTGAAAAATACACCTTTTAATTCACTAAAAATATCTTTTATGAAAACCTTTTTGTTAAAAATGACGAGTATGAACTACCATTTAATTAAATGTGTAAAAAGGTTATTTTGAGCCAAGTTAAGACCTTAAGTTTAAGATTAGGAAGTTAAAAATAATTGCAGAAAAATATATTTATTTAAATATGAGAGAATAAACATATATCATGATACAAATCCACCGGAATATATATAAATATTTGATTTAATGTTAGTTAAAAAAATAAACAGGAAGACTTTCCAAAAACTACAATAAGAACAAATAATACTTTTTCAGGTGAAAATATAACAAATCAATCTAATGTTAATCGATCATTGAAATATAAAGAATAAACAAGGTTGTGAAGCAGCGAAATAACATAAACATGAAATAATTTAAACAAGAATCGATAATACATTTCTTTTATAGAAAGTTGTGTCTTAAAGCAATGTATCAGCCTTATATTGCTAATAACTTCATCTCAGATTTTAACTAAACATTTTCACTTCAACTCAGAACTAATTTTGGTCAACAATAATTTGATGAAAAGGAAAACATTTCAAGCCCCAAGAAAAAAGGGTAAGAAAACAAAGTAGTTTTAAAAATAATAATTAGAGGACACATCATAACCTGCCTGAAAAGTTAAGTGAGATACTAGGGCTATATGAGTGAATTTATAGCTGAGAACATTCTAAATAGGAACCGATAGCCATGAAACATTATTTAAATAATATCAGTAAAAATTATTAGTAATTAATTACTTACATATTTTTCTAAAAATAATGAAGGATTGTCAAGTAGAGCCTTGACCATTCTCATGAGGTATATCAGAAGCGCTAGGTTATGCTGCACCACGTTCACTTTTACACCTTCAGCAATGAACGTGCACATTTGAGGAAGCATTTCATGGAGACCAGGATCGGATGCCAAACTTTGAAGAGCTTCCTGAAAAAAAATTGATTTGTTTAGAGAATTTCTTACATATAGTGCACAATAACTATCATTACTTTAAATTTATATTTATGTATAAAATATTTACAAATAATATTTAAATTTTTTGATCTGGAAAACTTTCATGTACCTTACAATGAATTGCTTTTTGCTAATATTTCTTAATCAATAATTTTTGTTGTAAAATTGAGCCTATTATAAAAGATATGCATAGGTTTCCATCCAAAACCATGTTCCGATTTTTTATCCTACATATTATTGAACAAAAAAAAAAAAAAAAAACCTGTACCACTACGACCCGTGAACGAGTCTGGGGGTTCAGTACATGGTTGAGACTGTACTGTTTCATGGACAACGGTTCTGCAAGGAGGTGACTTGTCCTAGGCCACGCTCAACCGCCAGGTTTTTCCCCCTTATTATGGGTACCCTATTTTTATAATATTTTATAGAGGCTGGGTGAGCCTAAGGAAGGTCCTAGATCCTATATGACCCATCTCCGGCTGCAAACAGACTAGTAAAAATACATTTATCTTTCATGTTTTATATTTGCTTATATATAAAAAAAATAGTTTTATAATCATTATTTTAACCTCTTGCCTGCTTTAGGACTGATTCACTAATTCAAGAAACGATCAGATCAAAGTTCGCAGCTTGTACAGTATTAACAATAGCTCACAGGCTGAACACCGTAATGGACTCGGATAAAATATTGGTTATGGATGCTGGTACAATGGTGGTATGTATTGATTTAGTTTCCCATCTTCCTGAATAAAATATGTAATATATTTTGGACGATTAATTAAATAATCTGATTATTAAAATTTTATTATTTCTATTTTCTAGGAATTTGACCATCCACATATCCTCCTACAGAATGACCATGGCTTCTTACACAGCATGGTCCAGCAAACTGGAAAAGCCACACAAGAAATCTTAACCAAAATTGCTAGCGAGGTAAATCATTTTTTTTATTGAACTACTGCTCAGTTTACACTAATGGTTTGATATATTATATTATTACACTTTTTATCCTCGTTCGATATTTTTGGCACACACGTTGTTTTTTTTGTAATTTTTTTTCATTAAGTTTCCAATAGATTAAAAAACAAAAACAAAAATTAATTTTAAGGCAGCAAAGTTCAGGGTTGATAACTAAACCAAATTGAAAACACGCCTTTCGAATTAACACATTTTTAAATTACTGCTTCCATCGAGCAAAGATGGCAAAACCACTGATGAGGGTTTTGATAAAAGAAAGCGTTTTTGAAAAGGGAAAACCAGTTTGATTTAATTTATTTTTACTCCACCATAATCCATATTTGGTAATTTTTGATAAATTATTTTTATATCAGTTTAAGTTTAACACAAATATATCAAATTATAAATTGTACACATGGGCAATTAAAAAAACTCACTTCAACCTCTTTGTACTCATCTATTTTACTTTATTTTTTATACATATAAAATGCTTTGTCCTGAATGACTGACTATGGTATCAACGCACAGCCTAAACCGCTAATCGTAGAGACCTGAAACTTGGAGAGTGTGTTCTTTGTATGACCTAAGCATCCGAAAAGAAAGGATTTTCTAAAATTCTAACCCTGAGGGGGTGAAAAATGGGAGCAAAGTTTGTATGCTTGCTCATGTGTTTCACACTCGCAAAATCTACATATTTTCGCTGAACAAAACAAATCAAGTAACATAGTTCACTTCTCGCTGCTGCCGTACGACAAGTGAAACCGTTATACTAAGTCATCTTTTTCAATAACATTGCATACTCTGATCCTTTACTGACACAAACAAGAGTAAACTTATGTCCGTCCCGTAGAGGCTACTTTTTATCAACACACCACGCAGACGTTTATATAAAAAGTTTATATAAAACTCCAACGTGATTGACTAACACACCCAGCGGTCAACGCACATCAGAAACTGAACTCAGCATCTTGAAATTCGCAAATAGGTTCTTTGTATAGCTTAAATGACCACTAAGAAAGGAATTTGTACAATTCCACCCCCAATGGCTCTCCCCTTAGTATAATAGGGGTTCAAAGATTGTATGGAATACGTCACATTTGAAGTTAGACATCTGAAATTTTTTATTTACGAGTAACTTATAGATAAAAAAAAATTAAATTATTTATTTAAAATGATCTGTCACGAAATTTTATGTGGCAGACCAAAATCCACACGAGCGAAGCCATGGGCAAAAGCTAGTTTTAAAATAATTGAGCAAAAAATATAATAATTTCTAATTATAATGATCGTTCTTGCCTTAGTGACACAAAAACTTATCTTCAAAATTAACGTTTTTGAGATGTGTTGTATGTAACACTATTTTTCATTTTCTATTTTAAGTTCACAAAATCTTGGAATCACAAAATAATCTCACAAATATTTGTATTGCTTGGTTATAAGTTTTTTGTTTTCACTCATAAATAACTATTTCATTACTCCAGCCAATATTTTTAATCCATTCAACAGGTGTGTCTTCTGGTTTTGCTCATGTAGTCAAATTCTTTGCCGATGTTTCGCTGGCCGTGCTGCAAGCTTCCTCAGGGCTTAATCTGAGACTGAAAATGTTCTTCTATTTCGGTATTTAAAGCTTCTGGCTCACACGGTCGAAGCCACACAGTCAGAACCCTGCCAATCAGAAAGCACCCACAGAGGCCACACGGTCGGAACCCAGCCAATCAGATGATTGGATGAATAGACTCCGCCCACGGACCCAGAAGCTTTAAATACCGAAGTAGAAGAAGAACATTTTCAGTCTTAGATTAAGCCCTGAGGAAACTTGCTGTATGGCCAGCAAAATGTTGGCAAAGAATTTTAGTTCACGGTCGAAACCAGAAGATATACCTGTTGAATGGATTAAAACTATTTCATTCATTGCTAAAAATTGGCTTTTGAGTCACCAAGGTGACTATTTATTCTCATTGCTTCCTGTAACACTCTCAAATTACTATTTCAGCATTGGTGTTTGAAATGACAAAGGCTTAGCAATATTTTTAGTTGGTTTTTCTAAATCATTCTACTGAAACTATTTGGGTATCAAATTTACTGAGAAATGGACTAATTACTTAAGGGTTTTTCTGTACAAGCTACTCAGTAGTATAATGTTCTTTTATTTAGAAATTGACGGAATATCTTATTTTCAGAATTATCAATTGAAAAAACATGAGGAACCAGAAGAAAGCAGTGCCCTTTAGATCAAGTTCATAATCATAATAATTTAAAAACTTTTTTCTTTTTTATAAGAACATTCTGGATCAATTGTTACAGCAGCATTGTGCTGTTTGTTGTGGCAATGTCAGAAAGACAGAGTTGTTGTATAACAGATGTTATAACAGAATGTTTAATTTTAATTCTATCAATAACAAATATTCAAATAAGAAACTCATGAAATATGAGCAGTATAATAGTTCTGAATCTGTCGATAGGATATTGATTGTATATTTTAAAATGTATGATAGTACTTTCATCTAGTTAGTAAATTTTCTAGATACATACTTATTAAAAGACTGAGATTAATGTTCTACCCAACATTTGGTATAATTCTGTTTAACAAAGCCATTGAATAAAGTTCTTATAATGTTTTTAATAAAAATTGTTGAAGTTTGATATTAATGTGCATATTGTGATGTGACTTTAATTAAGGAATCTTGATTTTTTAATAAGCTAAATTAAAAGAATTTTTACTATTATTATTTTTCAATAAAGAAAATTTTCATTGTTTTCAGTTTACATGTTTATACATCTTCTGTACATGTATCTCTTCGATACTTACATATTTAATATTTATAAATAATTTATTTAAATCGAGTTCCTGGAATTCTCATTTATAGGTAGTTATAAATTATTTTAATTTTAATTTATAATTATGATCCAATTTAAAATGCTAGTTTGTAAAATTGGCTATTATTCCAAAAAATGGGATACTTTACTCAATGTCTTACATTTAGCAAGCTTAGATGTAAGCAGAAAATAATTTTAGTTAAATCTGTGACCATTTTTATGGATACACACTTTGTGATTCTGTTGTCAATTGTAAATGTTGTACTTACTGTTTATGAGATGATTGTTAACAATAACGGAACTTTAATAGTTTAAAAAATGGATCGTATTTTGTAAATTTATTTCCCAAAGTGACTAATTATAAATGTACATTAATGGACATGTATGTGAGTTCTTGCCTGAATGGAAAAAAAAATAATAAAGTTTGTCTTAAATAAAGTTGACATTTACTAACCTCAAGAAGTACTGCTTTAATTGAAACTCAGTATTTCATACTAGGGTAATATATATCTATGTTGTGTATGTATACATGTTTTTGTGCTTAAAACATAAGTGTTTCTTTATGAGCTGACCTGTGGTATAATGGTTAGCATAACAAACTACTAAGCCCAAGATTGCGGGTTTATAGCACTGTTCGATTAGACAAAGCAGCATAGAGTGATGTAAAATGAACAAACATAAGCATTTCTTCTGTATGGTTTTCTAAGCTATAATTTTTTCTAATTTTCAGTTCCAAGAAAAAATTGTTTTAATAATTAAAGGTGGATGAAAGTGATAAGTAATATTATTGGGTTCTGGTAAAACTGAATTCGAATCAGTATCCAGTCATTTTGTCAGTAACAAGTTGCACATTTTGATTTTTCTTGCAAACTAATGAAGTTTGGTGATGCTCTTGAATATTATACCAATGAGTAAAAAATAATATAGTTTTATAGCCCTTCATGTGGTCCTGAGTTTTCAAGAAAGTCAAGTTGTTGCTGTATTGGCTTCAATGCAATGATCTAAAGAAAAAGTTAGATTCTTAGAT